>OX359197.1:0-1247065 GCA_947172415.1 Chondrosia reniformis | reverse complement strand
CCTCCAAAGATCCTGATAATGGCAATGTGATAGAAGGGAGGTATTCTGACTACAAAATGGATCATCTTAGCACCATAGATTTCAAATACAGAAAGTACAAGGAAGGTGGTCAATGTGAAACTCTTGATAATGATGATAGCAGACCATATGGAAAATAGAGATTTTGACCATAAACGTGACTAGTGTATGATGTCCATTCTACAAGCTCAAGAGAACTATATTTCCATACATCAACATAATTATTATCTTAAACGTCCATATTATCTCTGATAACATTGTTAATTGAGTTAAACTTAATACTGTACTGTCCTGTATTGTATATGCACAAAATGTATGAAACATGTACAATGATCATGCATCTCTTACATTTACTGAATTCACCTATATTAATATATAAATATAAGATATGCAATTTGAGAAAGTTATAAAATAAACACAAAATGAAAGTATGCATATGCATGGTAACATAATTCTTAAAATATCAAGAACAAGATGAATATATACAGGGCATACAGGGTCATATGCCAAACTTAAGGCCAGGAAGTGGCAGAGCAAATTGAAAATTTTAAAAATTTAGGGGAAGCAATGATATAAGGGTGTCGAAGCAGTTTATGTTAACTTTCCAATAGTCTAGGGGGGGCAAAATCAATCCTATAGTCCCCCCAGCAGCCCTGATTTATACGTATATATATGCATGCATACCTGTAATAGTAGGGGTTGTGTGTGAACAGTGAATTATTCCAATTAGAATTTCTTTATATAGCTCTTTTATGCATGGTTCATACGTATACGTATACGCCCTTTCATAATACAATGGAAAGTATTTGCACATTCATATTTGTATGTATATGATGGAGAAATTCTAATGAGCCACAGCAACATAATTATTATAAATTGAGCATTTCGACCAGAAGGTCTTCATCAGCAATGAATGATGAGTGTCGAAATGTTCAATTTGTTGCTGAGGCTCATTAGAATTTCTCTATTATCATGATGGCAACAAATATTCCTTATCATATACCTAATTTGTTTTGCACATTGACATGAGGTCACTAATTATTATTCCCTAAACAGATTTGCTGGGTTTTTTTGGCTGCTAAATCCTTTGTCAGAAACCTTATATAGTTTAGCTCCCTCTATGTTGGCTACAAAGGTGTAGTGCTTCAGGAAAGGTGATATCTTTGAGTCTGACCAGTGTAAAGTACAAATTAGTAACAAATATAGGATCATGTTACTAATTGTATTCATAGCTAGGAGAATTCACAGACGCCTAGTACAAAGTGTACTAGTTGTGTAATAGTTATATAGCCCATAGGTGAGGAGGGTGGCCAGAATACAATACAAGGCTAAGGTAAAGTCAAGGTAGAGTAGTTATATCCTTTAGGAAGTCCGAGGTGATGACTGATTTATACTCTGCATGGCATTTGAGTAGCCACTTCCTGTTATTAACAAATTCACACTGTATATCCTATTAATCAACAATTCAGGCTGTATATGGTAGATTAAACTGTATTTTACGTTTCACTGTCAACAGTCCCTGCAACAAATCAAATCTAGAGCTAACCTTATGAAACAATTAGTTGATGACAAGAGTGGAAAATAAAAGATTGCTGTTAAAAGATTGTGGTTAAAAGATTGCTTGTGGAGGATGTAATAATTATAATCATTGCATTTATATATTCTGACAGCATGTATGTACGTACGTATAGATTAGATTAGCTGATACTTTATACCATTACCAAGCAATATAAGAACTAACAGTGTTTCTCTATTTAAAAATTTAGACTGTCACATCAAAAAATACTTTTTGAGGTGCAAATGTCCAGGTATACCCAAAAACATATGCTGGTGTTGTGTTATTTTTACACTTTAACTAGTAGAAACATCCCGCTCCATATTTATCAATTCTGTGTCATGCACATTTGCAAAGACCTGAACACTTCATTTGTGTTCCCTTTAGTGTACATGTATATACTAACTAAAGTTTTAAACATATGACGAAATTTCATTTATTGCTAACATATCAATGTCACACCCCCTCACTAATTTATTTCACTAACAGAAATACCGTACATATTTTGCCTCACACCTAGCTCCTTTTCTTATTGCCTATTCTTGTGCATTTATTCTCCTTTAAGACATTTAAAACTTTGGTTACTGCCATGTGTTTACAGGAAATAGGTCATATTTCATATTCAATGCTTCATTCACATAATACAGTAGGTAGCATAGTCAGTAATCCTCAGTTGCTATAACGCAATTAAAGCTAAGGATCAATGGCACAAAAGGTTTACCCTATTTTACGTACGTATATTACACAGCTAGTATATAATGAACTATCTACATCTACATTATATATTTACATAGAAGTGGATTCTACAGTTTCACTACATATAGAAGTTTCAAGTCTAAGCTAATACTACAGTATTATACGTATATATTATATTATCAAATCTAAGCTATGAATGTGACTTCAGATGTCTTCAGAGAATAGCCAGTTGTACTGAGGTGTCTTCAGTGAGAAAGGGACCAATAAGATATGTAACTTTCCCCTGTGATGGAGGTGAATCGCCTTCAGTAGTGTAAACAGGTCCACCTTCAGCCGTATTGAACTGGATACTCTCTCCATTTTTTGTATCTGTCAGAGTCCCATCTTTCCCATTATACGTAAGGGAGAGAGCAGTAATTCCACTGAATCCACAAATCTACATATTAATAAAATTGGTATTCATAGAAAAGCAGCGGTTGTGATACATACTTGCTGAAAATGGTAGCGTTTAACTCTTTCTCCTTTTTTCCCTATTATGCCCAAATCTCTTCTTCCACCATAGGGGGAATACAGCTCAAATGTCACTGTGTGATCATTTTTCCTGTTCATTGGCTTGAAAATAAAATTTGCTACATATACGTACATGTATAAAAGTATCTAAATACGGAATATAACTGAATCTTTAAGAAATTATTATGTACGTATATACATTTATATATCCTCACCCTGACCATATGCATCCATCCCATTTAATCAGTATATAGACCCTTATTTATGCCTTTTTATGTGTTTAACCATAGTAAGTGTGTGTGTGGTGCGGCATATTCTAAAGGGTCTGCACATTAATAGGAGTACATGTACTCTATAGTAATTTTTTGGATATAGAAAAATATAAATAGAATGGACTATTTTCAAATATAGACTTATAATTATTAAAAAAAATGGATGAGAATATACTTTTCTCCCTTTTTCCATAGGGCAAACAGTTGTTTCTGAGAATTCCACCTTTCATCAGTGACCTTGGGAGTCTCTGTCTTCTTCTATATATAATTCCTTAACTCTCTAGCTAAATCTAAATCTAGGTGCATGTGTCATGTACTGTAAAACCATGCCCATATATACATGTAATACCTTGACTCCAGAAATTCCCTCCAGACCTAATGTTCCATCTTTCAATAGCATTAGTAGTGCCATGAAGCTCATGTCTTACATCATTAATGAAAGTCTGATTAGGAAGGCTCTGAGAATCCTCTTCGGAAACTAACAAACTTCCTGCCTTTAGATTTTTCTATAGAGTGATGAAGAGATCATTCAAAGGAAAGGCACAACTTATGTGAAGTAACAATAAAACTAACTCCATCTGGATCGTCTTTAAAGAGAATTGGTAGTCTATCCTTGACAAACTTTTGGTTATTTTCAGACAGACAAGTAAAGTCTGTCCATTCAGGTACTCGTGGTGCATTGGATAATCTTTCTTCTTTGGGTTCCTGGAGTATATTGGGAATAGATTGCGTGTTGAACTTTAGTAAATGTTAGGGAATTAAGGCAGTAAATTGTCCTATACAATATGTACTATACAATATGTACTAAGTAAGTACGTATATAGAAATGTCTACACATTCATAATCTGTTTTAATAATCTAACACACCTTTTTTCTTATATGTTACATCTAACTACATAGAACTATAGAAGCTTATATTGAGAGCTTTGGATGAGGATACAAGTGTTTTTCTCCTTCTCCTTCTCTTCGAATTCTCCACTGGACATATGGGTATATTATAGACACACATACGTAATTATTATTATAATTGAAGTGTTGTGTGTATGAACTTTATAAGTTAAGAAACACAAGGCCAATTTGGGGGCATGCTTCACTATTATATGTATTTAATATAAATCAGTAGCACTATATACATGTACAACTCTATGATTCTCTTTCTATATATAAATATAGCATCTTTCTTGAGGGTATAAATATACGTATATATATGCCATGAGTCACTAATAATAATAATGTAAGGACTAATTGGTATATAATGACTGACATAATTGACTTACTGTTGAGGTTATAGAACACTTAAATGCAAAGTCTTGATATTCAGACTGCACTGTTTTTTTACTCTAAGTAATATAAGATGATGAGGAATGTTTATATACATGGCCCTACATATGCTACCTATGGGTATAGCTTGAGTTGTGTCACGAGTTTTATCAATAATTATTGAACATCCATACTAGTTGGCACATGTACAGCAAATGCATATTTTACATGTATTTTAAGCCCAAGCCCAAAAATGAATCATTTCATTAACTATATATGTATGTGTGCTAATATATACGATATTACAGCAGCTCAAATTTTTACACCTATGTATATACAGCAGTGGGTTGCACCAGAAATTTGATAAAATATCGATCAAGTCAATGTTTTCAAGAATTCGATTCAAAAATAATTATCAATTACAAATTACAGCAGACAGCAATAACAAGTTACAACACATCAAATCATATCATGCACCCTTAAGACTACCAGTATATACTAAGTTAATTAGAAGTTCACAAATGTGTCATTAGGATATGATACAATACACACTCAACTAGCATGGGCAGCTTTATTACATGTACATATATAGTAATTCATACATGAATAACATTTTCCTACATGCTATGCTACTCTGCAAAAATTAAAAAGCCTATAGGGAACTATAATCCTGGTGAGAGCTTGGAATGAGGATACAAGAGTCTTCTCTTTCTTCCTTTGCTCCACTGGGCCAGACAGCTGTTTCTGGGAATTCCGCCCTTCATCAGTGACCCTGGGAATCTTGATCCTTTGTGAATCCTTGACATGTATATATTATAGTACTCTATAGTAGTCTATATATCATTGTGTATGCTACATCAAGACTGCTCCAACAGTATAATTACACCTTTTATATGCACCTTTTACACTACATCTCAAACAAAACCATTCATATGTTGTCTTTTAAATCCTACAGTACTCTTTGTCTACAAGAAGTAGGAATTAGTGGTTAATTAGTATAATACGTAGTACAAAGGCAAAGTTGAATGAGAATCATTCACCCATTAATATATTATTAGCGGAAAGTCTGTAATAACATTTTTACACCTAATGGACTGTAGGTCCATGTTACATTACTTTTAAGGGTCCCCATATCACAATTAACAAACACTTTTCTAAGACTATAAGTTTTGACTGCATTTGATGTTGTTTAGCCCGATACCAGCCGCAAAGTTACAAAATCGTCCGATCATTTTAAAATTTATATATACGAATCGATAGATTTTCGATAAGGGGCGAAAAACGTCTCAATAGGAGCAATGAATTTTCTGAAAACTTGAGACACAGCATATAGCTACATGCCCAGGGAAGCCAACATGAATTAAAATACGCTTCACCAGATTTACGTTTGGTCGATGTCCATAGTGAATTTCGGTGATCGACGATCAAAATCAATCGACTTCGAATTCCGAAAACAGCTCCGCTTCGAGGTCGTTTATACAAAATGTATTTACCCTAAATATCCATACAGAAGTACTATTCTATAGCTAGTAGATCCAAATGCCAGAAGTAACGTTTTAATTTACCTCCATACTGCCTGTTCTGCAAAACGCTTACACACTGAATCCCCTCTGTTCCCAATCTAGAGAATGATGACCTTCGACCTAAATCCACTTGGGTTATATAGGCTCTTTTACAGTATTCATGGCATGAATAATCTAATGACCAATATACGAAGTTATCCTGTAATTGTATTAACTATACATGTATATATAGTTATTCGTTTATCCATTGTATATATCTATTCCTAGGAATTAATTATAATAATATTACACTTTTTATGAATAACATTATAAGTGAATAACCTGCAATTAAAAGGAATGATAATGTAATAATATAATATGTAGTTTAACTTTTATGTAGTTTAACTTTAAGACATTAATTATCATAACAAAAGTGTTACATTCTTAACTTAATGATTTTGAAATTAAAGAGGTATATATTATGTATGTGTATACAATTTATAATTATCTTTGGAATGTTTAGCAAATCACAAAGCACAATAGTCAGGTTGTGAGGTGTTTTACAAGCCACTTAGGGCTCAGACTCTTGGATCATCAAAGTCCCAATTTAAATCAGATGCTCTCCTGCCAGTCATTTCTACATATCTCTCAAAGTCATACTGTGATTGAAATGAGTCAGAAACATGCGAGTTACTCTTTTCAATGTACATCTTTGGCAATTGGTCTTCAAAATCCAAAACATCATATGGATTTTCATAGTTACTGGCTGCTTTTGTCTGTTTTTCATCTTGGACAGTTTCTAGAGAAACACAACAATTACATGGATCGAAACAAAGTATAGCTAAGTTCTGTAGTCAAGGTTGTTCCTCCGTGATCAATGACAGCTAAACAAAGCATACGTAGAGCCTTTTAAATGCATAATTTAATGATACTTTTCATCAATTCCATGGAGCGTGCACATTGATATTATGCAGAATGCATGATAATATTATTAAGCAATAAAGCATGTAAACAACGATGCACCTAGACACAAGGGAATTTAAACAGACAGCATGAGATGCAAATTATTCAACTAGATATAATACTATATAATAAAAATAAGAGGATATATGAGAGAAAATAGCAAAGGTTATGAGGGGACTACATAGTCACTAATGTGGCAGTTACTGGTTGCACAGATTGATGCTATGCCGTTATATATAGCTATGAGACATTCATATCTAAGCATGAACAGTGCAAGTATGCTATGAAAATATAATTTAACATCCAAGTTTTTAGAGCCGGTTTCCCTATAGGTTGGCCACTAGTGTTTTACCCAAACTGTTTGGTTTAACTCAAACTATACATAGTTTATGTTGAATTAATGGTGGGATGTACATGAGGTCGCTTATTGAGCCCAAAGGAGTAACACTCTCCTTTAAGGAAGAAGAGAAAAGTGAAGATGGTGAAGGAAATTTGTAAGCTGCAGGTTCCTGTATAAATGGAACTCTTTAAAACCTTTACTATCTGCATGTACTTATATTATCCTCTTATATATACATGTACCAAATTGTTCATTATACAGTGAAACTCCATGCTTTTCTTTACAAGTGAGGAAGGTAAACTGACTGATGTTCTACATATGTATATATTCTATCTATGTATAATGTGAAGTATATAGGTACATATATATATACACGGTAATATAGAAGATACTAGTACTTTTTATCCGATTTCTGATTTATCTGACATATTTTGAGGGAACAAATGAAGTATATACGAATGGTAGTTCTATGATATCGCACGTTGCACAAAATGCATAATAAAGTAGAGGGTATATGCAAAATCGATTTATTATGATCAGTCTGAGAAATTGCATTAATATATATGTAAAAGTTCCAAGCCTGTATTGTCATTATCATTTGGATATCCACACCAGCGTACTTCTCTATCTTCGTTGGTAGGAATGTCAAGATCTACAGTCATGTACATGCATTTTGCAGATGTCTTTAATCTTAACAAGTAACAAGTTAAAACTCGTGGGGCTGCCGTATGTCCACACTCTCGAATTACTTGGTCACCTTGTTGGGTATATATAATAGCTGTAATCTTAATGATTCTGACTTAGGTATATATAGGGGCTTATTATTTCATAATGTTGAATTTTAACTGAATCATAACAAGTCTATATCTTGTCCTGTATCATATTAATGCTAAATGTTTGACATATTCAAAGTGCTTTAATAAATAGATGACACCAACTTTGAACTAATTATATACATATACAGTTTCACTTAGGAAGTAGTTAATATTTTAATAATTCAAAATATCATAATTATAAGCTTGTCTTGCATGAATGCTAAATTTTTCATATAGAGTCTGTTATTCGTATATAATCACTCACTTCCACATACCTACGTTTAAACCTACCTTCTATCGTCCCCCTCCCCAGTGAACATTATTGATCCAGGGTGTAAGACTGTACTGCTTGTGACATCATCCAATCTCACAAATTTGCTCTGCCAATGGGATATATATGCAGTTACGGAGCTTAAATGCATGATTTTCTATCAAGTCCTACATACCTGCCAATATGAACCTGCTTTTTTGTTCTGACAGTGTCTATGGTATACTACTCATCTGATGGATGTTTCACACTGCATTAGCTATGCATTTGAGGATCACTAGCTATAACTAATATAACTACATCTGTTCTGTATAGGGAAGGTAACTGACCCTATCACTTGTACCATATATATGTTAAGGATCACCAATTGTCCTTGTGAGCAAGTTATATTATAGTAACCATGCATATAGTATGAATGTATAGTCCGGCGTTGCTTGATTGCCTCCAATTTCAAGGCCATAATGATATCGCGTAGAAAACGTTTTATGCAAGCCTTACGTTACATAGTATTAGTAAAGGTGGTTTTTAAATCCTTTTCGTTTCGTTAAATGTTCGGCGCTAAGGAAGAGAAAGCTAATTTTAAGCTAAAAAACGAAAGCCAGCCGAGCGTCCGCCATTTTGGTGACAAATGCATGTATACACAGAAGCCATACGTTCATAAATTTCTGTTATAGGGGCGCCCCAAAAAATATTTAGCATTAGCTATATAAAGATGTTGATATGTAGCAATTAGAATTAAAACTGTCTGTCTATGTCAAACGTTCAATTTATTGAAGGAGGTTCCATAGATAAGATAAGATATAAGATATACTTGGGTACCTCCTAGCAATGAGGATTTACAGTGGGAGCATGCATACATGTAGGAGGTGTGTGCACTTTGGAAAGCAATATACACACAGCCCCTAATTATAAAATATTTTTCCCTTTAGGGCCCATATAGAAGTCACTCCATGATTAATAAAATTCCTTAGAAGAGTATAAATATGTGTCCAGTTTCATTCTCTGCTTCAGAGAACAAATCAAACAGTTATAGTGTCTTGAGGGAATACAGCAATCTCAGATATATATATATATCAGCCAAGCTCCACCTGTAGCTGTAAGATGTTCCTGCTGTATGTACTAGTACTAGCATTGACTGCTTATGTAAATGCTCAGTCAAATGAAGGAAAATGCCATAACTTTCCATCACTGCATATCATCCCTGGTCCCCCTGGTCCCCCTGGTCCTCCTGGTCCTCCCGGTCCACCTGGTTTATCCAATCAGTGCCTACCAACTACTACAGTCACTGAAACAGTTTATATAACTAAAGAAACTCCCATAGAGACCACTACTTACTATATACCTTCACCAAGTCCTTCTTCATCAAGTTCTCCTTGCATTGGCTCCACTCCAGACCAGTCTGCTTCTTCCTGCCGTGATGTCTACCAGAACAATAACTTTTGTCCTTCTGGTCTCTATTGGATCTCCACTGAATCATCTCCTCAACAAGTCTACTGTGATATGGATACCACAGCATGTGGAGTGAGAGGAGTTATGCGTATAGCCTATCTGGATACCAGTGTATCAGATACCTGTCCCAGTAATCTTACTAAGTATGAGGTCAATGGTAAAACTATGTGTGGCAGACATAACAGCACTATTTCTACTCAACCATGCAATTCTGTATATTATCCATCGGAAGGTGTAGAGTACAGTAATATCTGTGGTAGAGCAGTGGGGTACGCTCACAGTGGAGGAGATACAATTGCATTTGCAGCAACAACTGAATCCATTAATGATATATATGTATCTGGTCTTGAAATAACAAGAGGTCCTCCTAATAATCGTACCCATGTCTGGACTTACGCTAGTGGTTATCAAGAAACCCCAAGTAATGGTGGTAACTGTCCCTGTACTCCAGGAGGACAACAGCCTCCTTCCTTTGTTGGAAACAACTATTTCTGTGAATCAGCCACAAAGTATTCTCCCCCAATTTTTGGTGAGTGGTTCACCAACTATACAATGTGGCAAGGCAATTGTTATGAAGGTAGCAACTGTTGTCCTGACGATGGAAGACCATGGTTTAATGTAGCACTGGACAATCCTACTACTGAAGATATAGAAGTACGCTGGTGTGGAGTTGTACGAGTGAGTAACTTCATTGACAACATAGGTCTGGAAACATTGGACATTTATGTCTACTAGTTACTACTACTAACAGAGATAATTTTGAGATAGCTAGAAAAACTGTAGAACTGTACATGTGCTGAATGAATCATTTAGATGCAACTTCGTATATTATACACAGCTGCAATGTATGATGTAAAGTAAATTTTGAATGTGCTTAGCCCCTCTTTCTGGAAATGGGTTGGTTCTAAGGTCATTTGCTTGTATAGTTAGCTATATATATTTATGTATATATACGTAGGAAGATATACCAAATTTAAGGATTAACTGTACATTCACTGCTAGGTTATCGTTTAGCTCATGTTAATAAACATAGGGACATAGGGCTTCATACCATTATTGGTTGTAGTGCTATAAAGCAAAAAGAGTTGGGTAGTACAGCAGAGAATTGTATCGTACCTTTTGTTGATTCCTTTTTGACTCTCTTAATTCAGTACATAATGTAATACATGTGATGCAGTACAATCTAGGAGAGGCAGCACGGAAGCACAGACTGCGCGCTTCAGTAGTTACAGATCTAATATAAACTGTACATACACGTATATATAAAACTGTCTTGCTATATACCTCCATGTACATAATATATATAGAGTACAGTGATATTAGTAATACAGCAATGGCCCATAACTTTGGAGGACCATAACTTGGAACTGGATTTAATGTCACAAATACAAGAGATCGTTATAATGATTGCTCCTGTCTGGGCTTATGCTAGTGGTTATATATAATGGCCAGCAGCTCGTGATCTATATAAGTACATATGATATGTATTAACTAGCTTTGTATGATAATGTTCATATATAGCTAAGAAATCTTTCAAAGTGGTCATGCAGGTATACGGCACTCTTTGTAGAAACTTCACTGGTTGTGAACAGAGTAATGACCAACACCTACGTATATTTAGTTATCATCAAAAGATAGATGTCATATAGATGTAACTTGAATTCACTATGATACAGGAAAAATAGCAAAAGAAAAAATAATTCTATATACAGTATATATAATACCATTTTGTCCTGTATCACATAAATACTGACTATTCGAATCCGGCATATGACACCAACTTTGAATAAGTATTAGTTTCACTGAGGAAGTATATTATGTACGTACATATGTATACACATAGATATCAGAGAGTAAGGTATATAAAGTACTCTTTAAGTACGTATATGGTTGGTCAAAACCATGGCCACCCTATTCAATGAGACATTGAGGACACATTTGTGGCCAATGACTACCCTAGGGGACAAGTGGAAGGGAAGTAAGAAGGATGCTGAAGAAGAAACTGAAGAACAAGAAAGAATCCTCTGCCTTCCATACATCCAAGGCATCAGTGAAAATCTCCAGAGGATCTGCAGATAGCTTAATATTAGGGTAGTACACAAGGCACCTTCAACACTGTGCTCTCTGCTGACTAGGGTGAAAACACCAACTCCTCTTGACAAGATAATCAGAGTCATCTACCAGATACCCTGTGAATGCAGAGACACCTACATTGGTGAAACCTCCAAGACTCTCAATAAAAGGCTCAAGGAACATCAAAGGACAGCCAAAGGAGTGACTTCAACAATTCCATTGCTGTGCATGTCAGGGACACACTCCACAGCAGCTCACGGGAGAATGCCAAGATTATACAGAAAGAACCACACAAGTTAAGAAAAAAAGCGAAGGAAGCCATCAAAATAAAGACCAACCCTTGTTGATGAGGAATGATGAAAATGAATGAGGAAAATTCTCCTGTGTGTCTATGTAAAGAAAACAATTAATTTTGCATGCAGGATCAGTCATTCTACAATGATGAAACTCTTCAAGGTTTCAGATATAAATATGTGCATACATACATGCCCCTTATAGTCATTAACAAAGACTTTAGCCCACAATCAATACCCATGATAACCATTATTAACATGTAAAATATATCTATAGCATTACTTTACATTGCTGCTTAGTACAGTGTATATGCATGCCTCTGTGGTTAAAATTATATAGTGTCACTATTCGACTGAAAGGTTTGACTCAGCAAATATAAAAGAAATGGACGTATCTGAAACACCCTACCAGACAGCTTAATTCAGTTAACAGGGCATTTTAAAAAGATGACAACTTTCCTACCAACTGTCACCGTGGTAATCCTTTCAGTTCTAGCTGTTTGCAATAATTCAGAATTAGGTATGTTGAAAGTATCTATCATAATAGGTGAATTAGTGATAATTCACACTCTAGGAAGTCACCCTATCAAATCATACACAATATATTAGATAAATATTTTATTTAATAGACACTGTAAGTCATGGCAATGGGGTTGCATAATTAATGTTTTGCCTCCTTTTCCAACAGTACCAATAGACTATGATGTAGATAAAGCTGATGTAATGGGAGATGCTGTATTCACTGTACCTCTTCCATCGGACAATGATTACAGTGACCAACCCGACTTTACTGATGGAGCACTCTGCTATGAAGTGCAAGGGAAGACTGGCTACACCTACAATCTCATATCAGATCAATGTGTCACTGTCAACAGCTTTTATAACAAGACCACAATGGAGTCTAGAGCAAATCTTATCAAAGCAATCAGTGTCTTAGTGGATGGCGAGAGTGGAGAATGTCATAGAGTTAAAGTGAAGCGTCACCATTGCCATGTCTATGTTGATGGGAACCCTTTGAATGGAACCTTTGATTCTGATGGCATTCGTGTGCAGGCAAGTAACCATGGCAACAAAATTTCTGTATCTCTACCCAATTGTCTTGAAGGTGGACTGCCTGGAATGACATTGAACATTTCATGTTCCCAAGCAGAAGGCGAAGAGGCACTTGAGCTTCAAGTAACCTATGTTGATGGAGTTAGATCAACCTCACATGGCCTACTTGGTAAGATACACATTTGTATTACATATACAATTTTACTAATCATAGCATGGATCATTATTTGTACCTTGCTTGTTAGGTCAGTTTTGGAATATCAATATGACTAAAGAACCTTATGTTGGTCCTTATCGAGGTCGCCAAATGAGTGCTGAGGATAAGATGTACAAAGTTAAAATCCTTGATCCTGTCAAGGGAGATGTTGTGAGGAGTTTCCTGGCAGAGCTAGAGCAGATCCAGTGGAACGGTAACGGACTACCTTGCCTGTATGCAGGAAGCAGTCAAGCCTCTAGCACCTCCAAAGATCCTGATAATGGCAATGTGATAGAAGGGAAGTATTCTGACTACAAAGTGAATCATCTTAGCATCATAGATTTCAAATACAGAAAGTACAAGGAAGGTGGTCAATGTAAAAATCTTGACAACGATGATAGCAGACCATATAATGGAAAATAGAGATTTTGACCATATACGTGACTAGTGTATGATGTCCATTCTACAAGCTCAAGAGAACTATATTTCCATACATCAACATAATTATTATCTTAAACGTATATGTTATCTCTGATAACATTGTTAACCCTTTATGCGCGAGATAATTACGTGGGCGTAATAATCACCAGAAGCGATATTTAATTGTCACGAGGACACCATGAGGCAGGAATTAAAATTCGTCACCTCCATAGCAATGTGGCAACTCTTTATGACGGTAAAACTTTGATGCCGATTTTTAGCCATATTTTGTTGCTCTATTGGCTTCTAAGATGTTCTAATTTTCGAGATATTACCTCTTTTAGTGAAGAAAGTAAGCACGGCTATGTTTTCTAAGTTCCTTCGGATAAGAAGCTTTCTCTGACTATCTACGGAAGCAAATTCGGTCAGGAAGAGCCCTGGTTATCCTTTTGTAACGGTATATCTTTATGTAGTCTTTTCAAAGCCCTAGAACATTGGAGAAGCGTCGTAGCCTCAAACAAATTGTTTACCAAACCGTCAAGTGAAGCGTGGTAAGCAGAATAAGGCGCACAAATAAACCTCCGTCTTTAGTCTTGGTATCGCCAACGTTTCGGCTGCAGTACTTGCGCGTACCTCTGTAGATTGCGCTACAAATAAGCCGCTGTTACCTTGAACGCAAATATGCGTCACTCGCTATTGACCATACCTAATTATTAGACGCAAATATGCGTCACTCGCGCATAAAGGGTTAATTGAGTTAAACTTAATACTGTACTGTACTGTACTGTATATGCACAAAATTTATGAAACAATGATCATCCTTACATTTACTGAACCTCATGATCACGATCATCTAAAATCACATTGTTAACCATCATCATCATGATGATTATATATGTATAAGACATGCAATTTGAGAAAGTTATAATATAAAACAAAATGAAAGTATGCATATGCATGGTAACATAATTCTTAAATTCTTAAAAAAAATCAAAAACAAGAAGATGAATATGTACAGGGCTGTATGCAGAACAGGGGAAGCAATGGTATAAAGGTGTCGAAGCAATTTATATTAACTTCCCAATAGTCTAGGGGGGGGGGGCAAAATCAATCCTATAGTCCGCCCAGCAGCCCTGATTTATATGTATATATATGCATGCATACATGTTATAGCAGGGGTTGTGTGTGAACAGTGAATTATTCCATTTAGAATTTCTTTATAGCTCTTTTATGCATGTTTCATACGTATATGCCCTTTCATAATACAATGGAAAGTACATATATGCACATTCATATTAGTACGTATATGATAGAGAAATTCTAATGAGCCTCAGCAACATAATTATTATAAATTGAACGTTTCGACCCAAAGGTCTTCATCAGCAATGAATGATGAGTGTCAAAACGTTCAATTTATGATGATTGGGTCATTAGAATTTCTCTATTATCATGATGGCAACAAATATTCCTAATCATTTCATGTACATACATATACCTACAGTAATTATAACATAAAAGAATTTGTTTTGCACAATGACATGAGGTCACTTATCATTCTACTGTAAACAGATTTGCGGGATGTTTTTTGGTTGCTAAATCCTTTGTCAGAAACCTTATAGTTCAGCTTCTTCTATGTTGGCTACAAAGGTGTAGTGCTTCAGGAAAGGTGACATCTTTGAGTCTGACCAGTGTAAAGTACAAATCAGTAACAAATACAGGATCATGTTACTAATTGTATTCATAGCTAGGAGAATTCACAGACGCCTAGTACATACGTAGTGTACTAGTTGTGTAATAGTTATATAGCCCATAGGTGAGGACGGTGGTCAGAATACAATACAATGCTAAGGTTAAGTCGAGGCAGAGTAATTATATCCTTTAGGAAGTCCGAGGTGATGAGCTATAACTGATTTATACTCTGCATGGCATTGAGTAGCCACTTCCTGTTATTAACTAATTCACACTGTATATCCTATTAATCAACAATTCACGCTGTATATGTTAGATTAAACTGTATTTTACGTTTCACTGTCAACAGTCCCTGAAACAACTCAAATCTAGAGCTAACCTTATGAAACAATTAAAGTTGATGACAAGAGTGGATAATAAAAGATTACAGTTAAAAGATTGTGGTTAAAAGATTGTGGTTAAAAGATTGCGGGTGGAAGATAATATAATTGTAATAATTATAATGTATATATTTCGACAGCATATATGTACTATTTTATATCATGGACTGTATATACGTATATGTACGTACACGACACCATGCAATACCATGCAATTTAAGAACTACCGTATTCTCTAAAAATTTGGACACTAAAAAATACTTTTTTGAAGTGCATGTGTCTTGGTACACCCTAAAAACATATGCTGGTTTTGTGTTATTTTTACACTTTAACTGGTAAACATATTAATTTTATCAATTCTGTGTCATGCACATTTGCCAAGACTTGAGTGATTATATGACACTTCATTTGTGTTCCCTTTAGTGTACATATATATACTAAGTAAAGTTTTAAACATATGACGAAATTTTATTATTGCTAACATATCAATGCCACACCCCTTCACTAATTTATTTCACTCACAGCAATCCCGTACATATTTTGCCTCACGCCTAGCTCCTTTTCTTATTGCCTATTCTTGTGTGTCTGTAGAGAGCCAACCTACCACCAGACTGACTATTGATTTCTATTCTATTTATATCCTTATTCCATTCCTTTAATGCTGAATTATTGATTTTCTGTAGTGTATATTTGATAAAGGCCTGTTTATTACTAAAGGGGACATCAATGTTAGAGTATGATTTTGTACTGATAAATCTTGGAGTACACTATGGAAGCTTGAGTATATACCAACTGTCCATTAAGTTTAGTTTAGAAAGATGTAGTAGTGTTTGTTTAGCTATAGGTAATCGTGTATTTGGTAGATTATTAATGTGATACCACTATTTAAAGACAATCGATTTAGCGTGCCAGTGCAAAGGTCTCCAGTTCATCTCTCCACTAAGATCTGCAATAGGTGTAGTCTTACCCAAACCAAGGAATACTCTCATTAGGTTGTTCTGGACATGTTCTAAACACTTATATTCTCTAGATCCCATACATGTGAACTGTATTCGATGATGCTCATCACTACTGCTTTATAAAGTGTGTGTATAAGATGTGATATGAAAAATTTCCAGAGGCTCCGGCCATTGATTTAGCAATTAAATATTGGGCAGCCTTTTGAGGCTCTCTTAGCCTGATATATACGTATATATGCATACACATGTTATAGCAGGGGTTGTGTGTGAAAAGTGAATTTTTCCATTTAGAATTTCTAAATAGCACTTTATGCATGATTCATATATATATACATACAGTCTTTCTTCATATGTAAGATTCGAATGCATACTTTATATCTTATATATATCTGGCATTTAATAATTATTAAGAATTTATTTTGTACATGAGGTGATGCATTGATCTGATATGAGATTGTAGGTGTAGCCAGTCCTCCCTTGCACTTCATAGCAGAGGGCTCCTTCAGTAAAGTTGGGTTGGTCACTGTAGTCATTGTTCGATGGAAGAGGTACAGTGAATACAGCATCTCCCATTACATCATCTTTATCTACATCATAGTCTATTGGTACTGTTGGAAAGGAGGCAAAACATTAATTATGCAACCCCATTGCCATGACTTACAGTGTCTATTAAATAAAATATATATCTTATATATTGTGTATGATTTGATAGGGTGAAATCCAAGAGTGTGAATTATCACTAATTCACCTATTATGATAGATACTTTCAACATACCTAATTCTGAATTATTGCAAACAACTAGAACTGAAAGGATAACCACGGTGACAGTTGGTAGGAAAGTTGTCATCTTTTTAAAAATGCCCTGTTAACTGAATTAAGCTGTCTGGTAGGGTGCTTCAGGTACGTCCATTTCTTTTATACTTGCTAAGTTTTATTACATCACAAGGGAAGTGTAATGACACTATTATAGTTTTAACCACAGGCATTATAATACTACATGCTATGCCCATGTATTAAGCCTTATAAGGAAACTTGTAAGTGCTTGGGATGAGGATACAGGAGTCTTCTCTTTCTCCTTTTGCTCCACTGGGCCGGACAGCTGTTTCTGGGAATTCCATGCACCCTTCTTCAGTGACCCTGGGAATCTTTGTCTTTTCTTAATCTTTTGTGAAACCTTGGCATGAAGCCGTATGGCTGTCCTTATGCTGTAAATAAAACATTCAGCTACTGGAAGCCATTTATTGGAAGCAATTATTTCTGTGTATCTGGAGTAACTCTTTTCTAGTGAGGAATGAAAGAAGACATCCACAAAAAATCTCTCTACTGCATGGAATGAAATGATCCCTTGTGGGACAGTCAGCTATATCTTACACTGAAATATCTCATTGGTATGGTCACCCATTTACAGCTAGCTACTCTTAACAGATACCAAATTTCAGGACATATCTATGGAGACACTACAAGGCTATTTGAGGGACCTGAACTAAATGGCAGGTCCATGGCTATAAAGAAGCATTTAAAGAACAACATTGCAGCCATCTATATAGGCTAAACTTCACCAATCACTGTAGAACAAATCATAACATAAGCAAATGTGTACCTAATTAATTATTTTCCCTAGCAGGTCTGGTCAACTTGTTATATACAGTTAACATAGGGACTTGGAAATTCAAATGACGTTAGACTTATAAACTATTGTGTGCATAGACATTTTAAACTTGCAAGTTTCAATCTCACAGAATTGTTCCATCATCTCTTCAATGTATACGTACATATCCGTATTTCTCTGTCAAACCTTTCAGCCAAATAGTGACGCTACATAATTTTAACCACAGAGGCATGCATATGGCTTTATGACATAGATACACTGTACTAAGCAGCAGTGTAAAGTAATGCAGTAGATATATTTTACATGTTAATAATGGTTATCATGGGTATTGATTGTGGGCTAAATTCTTTGTTAATGACTATAAGGGGCATGTATGTATTTATATCTGTAACCTTGAAGAGTTTCATCATTATAGAATGACTGATCCTGCATGCAAAACTGTTCTCTTTATATATGTAGACACTCCGGAGAATTTTCCTCATTCCTCATTTTTCTATATGCATGCATGGTTGACATCAATATACAGAAAAATGCTATAGAATGTTTTCACCAGACCTGTCTTACCGATATCTCCTAATTCCTTTTATCAACTGGACATGGTCCCTGATGATATAGCAACTATCTCCTCCTAATACTATTAGTTTATTTAGCAGCCTTTTGTCAGAAACCTTAATTAGTTTAACGTTTTTCTAATTAGTTTAACGTTTTTCTAATTAGTTTAACGTTTTTAAATAAACTAATGGTATTCATAGGGGAACTCACTGAACCCAGGAGATAGTTGCTATATCATCAGGGACAGCAATAATTGCTTCCAATAAATGTCTTCCAGTAGCTGAATGTTTTATTTACAGCATAAGGACAGCCATACGGCTTCATGCCAAGGTTTCACAAAAGATTAAGAAAAGACAAAGATTCCCAGGGTCACTGAAGAAGGGTGCATGGAATTCCCAGAAACAGCTGTCCGGCCCAGTGGAGCAAAAGGAGAAAGAGAAGACTCCTGTATCCTCATCCCAAGCACTTACCAGTTTCCTTATAAGGCTTAATACATGGGCATAGCATGTAGTATTATAATGCCTGTGGTTAAAACTATAATAGTGTCATTACACTTCCCTTTTGATGTAATAAAACTCAGCAAGTATAAAAGAAATGGACGTACCTGAAACACCCTACCAGACAGCTTAATTCAGTAAACAGGGCATTTTTAAAAAGATGACAACTTTCCTACCAACTGTCACCGTGGTTATCCTTTCAGTTCTAGTTGTTTGCAATAATTCAGAATTAGGTATGTTGAAAGTATCTATCATAATAGATGAATTAGTGATAATTCACACTCTTGGATTTCACCCTATCAAATCATACACAATATATAAGATATATATTTTATTTAATAGACACTGTAAGTCATGGCAATGGGGTTGCATAATTAATGTTTTGCCTCCTTTTCCAACAGTACCAATAGACTATGATGTAGATAAAGCTGATGTAATGGGAGATGCTGTATTCACTGTACCTCTTCCATCGGACAATGATTACAGTGACCAACCCGACTTTACTGATGGAGCACTCTGCTATGAAGTGCAAGGGAAGACTGGCTACACCTACAATCTCATATCAGATCAATGCGTCACTGTCAACAGCTTTTATAACAAGACCACAATGGAGTCTAGAGCAAATCTTATCAAAGCAATCAGTGTCATAGTGGATGGTGAGGGTGGAGAATGTCATAGAGTTAAAGTGAAGCGTCACCATTGCCATGTCTATGTTGATGGGAACCCTTTGAATGGAACCTTTGATTCTGATGGCATTCTTGTGCAGGCAAGTAACCATGGCAACAAAATTTCTGTATCTCTACCCAATTGTCTTGAAGGTGGACTGCCTGGAATGACATTGAACATTTCATGTTCCCAAGCAGAAGGCGAAGAGGCACTTGAGCTTCAAGTAACCTATGTTGATGGAGTTAGATCGACCTCGCATGGCCTACTTGGTAAGATACACATTTGTATTACATATACAATTTTACTAATCATAGCATGGATCATTATTTGTGCCTTGCTTGTTAGGTCAGTTTTGGAATATCAATATGACTAAAGAACCTTATGTTGGTCCTTATCGAGGTCGCCAAATGAGTGCTGAGGATAAGATGTACAAAGTTAAAATCCTTGATCCTGTCAAGGGAGATGTTGTGAGGAGTTTCCTGGCAGAGCTAGAGCAGATCCAGTGGGATGGTAACGGACTACCTTGCCTGTATGCAGGAAGCAGTCAAGCCTCTAGCACCTCCAAAGATCCTGATAATGGCAATGTGATAGAAGGGAAGTATTCTGACTACAAAGTGGATCATCTTAGCAGTGTTAACTTCAAATACAGAAAGTACAGAGAAGGAGGAGAGTGTGAACATTTTGACAATGATGACAATAGACCATATGGAGGTTGATGGAAGAAATGAGAAGATGCAAATTAAACTGACTATTTCACATGAAACTAAGAAATTGATATATTGCAAATTGTAGCATATATTGTATACACTCTTGATTAAAAGTGGTCATATATATGAACGTACATACGTATGGTTTAAGCCATGCATGCAGCCATTTAAGACCAGGTTTAAGGTCATTAAGTTTATAGTTGATATACTGTGGGATGACACATAATATTACAGACCTTTGAGGTTGTGCACTTGTATAAACTATTTGGTAAGGGCCTTTGAAGTTTGAATAATCACAAGCACACACATACACATATAATATAGGCCCACTTAGTTGTATATTAGTCCTCCACTGTTTGGATTTGCTAGGGCTGCTGAAACAAGGATGAAGACTTTGAAGGTTCCTCTATTGTTGCTTCTACTGGCTTTGTCAAACAACTGTCAATCCCAGTTAACCCCTGAGAGTTAGTTAATCATACTAAATAAGTGATGGAATATACAGAGGTAATGGATATAGGAGAGGTGGAACATTAGAGAGGTGATGGATTAGAGATATGATATGATGATGACATGATAAAATCTTAACCTTGCTATTCAAATAAAACTATATATATTTGTGTAATAATATTCCATTATATTTTGATTTTCATTACAATATACTCATCTGTAATAGATTCAACTTCACAGCCACCTTCACTAAATGATGGACCTAACTTTGATGAAGATGTTGCAAAGATTATGGGAGATGCTGTATTCACTGTACCTCTTCCATCGGACAATGATTACAGTGACCAACCCGACTTTACTGAAGGAGCACTCTGCTATGAAGTGCAAGGGAAGACTGGCTATATCTACATTCTCATATCAGATCAATGCGACACTGTCAACAGCTTTTATAACAAGACCACAATGAAGTCTAGAGCAAATCTTATCAAAGCAATCAGTGTCATAGTGGATGGCGAGAGTGGAGAATGTCATAGAGTTAAAGTGAAGCGTCACCATTGCCATGTCTATGTTGATGGGAACCCTTTGAATGGAACCTTTGATTCTGATGGCATTCGTGTGCAGGCAAGTAACCATGGCAACAAAAATTTTGTATCTCTACCCAATTGTCTTGAAGGTGGACTGCCTGGAATGACATTGAACATTTCATGTTCCCAAGCAGAAGGCGAAGAGGCACTTGAGCTTCAAGTAACCTATGTTGATGGAGTTAGATCGACCTCACATGGCCTACTTGGTAAGATACACATTTGTATTACATATACAATTTTACTAATCATAGCATGGATCATTATTTGTGCCTTGCTTGTTAGGTCAGTTTTGGAATATCAATATGACTAAAGAACCTTATTTTGGTCCTTATCGAGGTCGCCAAATGAGTGCTGAGGATAAGATGTACAAAGTTAAAATCCTTGATCCCGTTAAGGGAGATGTTGTGAGGAGTTTCCTGGCAGAGCTAGAGCAGATCCAGTGGAACGGTAACGGACTACCTTGCCTGTATGCAGGAAGCAGTCAAGCCTCTAGCACCTCCAAATATCCTGATAATGGCAATGTGATAGAAGGGAAGTATTCTGACTACAAAATGGATCATCTTAGCACCATAGATTTCAAATACAGAAAGTACAAGGAAGGTGGTCAATGTGAAACTCTTGACAACGATGATAGCAGACCATATGGAAAATAGAGATTTTGACCATATACGTGACTAGTGTATGATGTCCATTCTACAAGCTCAAGAGAACTATATTTCCATACATCAACATAATTATTATCTTAAACGTACATATTATCTCTGATAACATTGTTAATTGAGTTAAACTTAATACTGTACTGTACTGTACTGTATATGCACAAACAATGATCATCTCTTACATTTACTGAATTCACCTCATCTAAAATCACATTGTTAACCATCATCATCATGATTATATAAGTATAAGACATGCAATTTGAGAAAGTTATAATATAAACACAAAATGAAAGTATGCATATGCATGGTAACATAATTCTTAAAAATATCAAAAACAAGATGAATATAAACAGGGCATACAGGGTCATATGCTGAACTTGGGGCCAGGAAGTGGCAGAGAAAATTGAAAATTTTAAAAATTTAGGGGAAGCAATGATATAAGGGTGTCGAAGCAGTATATATTAACTTTCCAATAGTCTAGGGGGGCAAAATTAATCCTATAGTCCGCCCAGCAGCCCTGATTTATACGTATATATATGCATGCATACATGTTATAGCAGGGGTTGTGTGTGAACAGTGAATTATTCCAATTAGAATTTCTTTATATAGCTCTTTTATGCATGGTTCATACGTATACGTATACGCTCTTTCATAATACAATGGAAAGTATTTGCACATTCATATTTGTATGTATATGATAAAGAAATTCTAATGAGCCTCAGCAACATAATTATTATAAAGTGAACATTTCGACCAGAAGGTCTTCATCAGCAATGAATGATGAGTGTCGAAATGTTCAATTTATAATAATTGGGTTGCTGAGGCTCATTAGAATTTCTCTATTATCATGATGGCAACAAATATTCCTTATCATTTCATGTACATACATATACCTAATTATAACATAAAAGAATTTGTTTTGCACAATGACATGAGGTCACTTATCATCATTCCCTAAACAGATTTGCTGGATTTTTTGGCTGCTAAATCCTTTGTCAGAAACCTTATATAGTTCAGCTCCCTCCATGTTGGCTACAAAGGTGTAGTGCTTCAGGAAAGGTGACATCTTTGAGTCTGACCAGTGTAAAGTACAAATTAGTAACAAACATAGGATCATGTTACTAATGGTATTCATAGCTAGGGGAATTCACAGACGCCTAGTACAAAGTGTACTAGTTGTGTAATAGTTATATAGGCCATAGGTGAGGAGGGTGGCCAGAATACAATACAAGGCTAAGGTAAAGTCAAGGTAGAGTAGTTATATCCTTTAGGAAGTCCGAGGTGATGAGCTATTATAATAACTGATTTATACTCTGCATGGCATTGAGTAGCCACTTCCTGTTATTAACTAATTCACACTGTATATCCTATTAATCAACAATTCACGCTGTATATGTTAGATTAAACTGTATTTTACGTTTCACTGTCAACAGTCCCTGCAACAAATCAAATCTAGAGCTAACCTTATGAAACAATTAAAGTTGATGACAAGAGTGGATAATAAAAGATTACAGTTAAAAGATTGTGGGTGGAAGATAATATAATTGTAATAATTATAATCATTGCATGTATATATTCCGACAGCATATATGTACGTACGTATAGATTAGATTAGCTAATACTTTATACCAATACCAAGCAATATAAGAACTACCAGTGTTTCTCTATATAAACATTTAGACTGTTACACCAAAAAATACTTTTTTGAGGTGCATGTGTCCAGGTATACCCTAAAAACATATGCTGGTGTTGTGTTATTTTTACACTTTAACTAGTAGAAACATCCCGCTCCATATTTATCAATTCTGTGTCATGCACATTTGCCAAGACCTGAGAGGTTATATTACACTTCATTTGTGTTCCCTTTAGTGTACATATATATACTAACTAAAGTTTTAAACATATGACGAAATTTCATTTATTGCTAACATATCAATGCCACACCCCCTCGCTAATTTTTTCACTCTCAGAAATACCGTACATATTTTGCTTCACACCTAGATCCTTTTCTTATTGCCTATTCTTGTGCATTTATTCTCCTCTATGACATTTAAAACTTTGGTTACTGCCATGTGTTTAAAGAAAATAGGTCATATTTCATATTCAATACTTTCATTCACATAATACAGTAGGTAGCATAGTCAGTAATCCTCAGTTGCTATAACGCAATTATAGCTAGGGATCGATGGCACAAAAGGTTTACCCTATTTTATGTATGTATATTACACAGCTAGTATATAATGAACTATCTACATCTACATTATATATTTACATAGAAGTGGATTCTACAGCTTCACTACATATACGTAGAAGTTTCAAGCCTAAGCTAATACTACAGTATTATACGTATATATTATATTATCAAATCTAAGCTATGAATGTGACTTCAGATGTCTTCAGAGAATAGCCAGTTGTACTGAGGTGTCTTCAGTGAGAAAGGGACCAATAACATATGTAGCTTTCCCTTGTGATGGAGGTGAATCGTCTTCAGTAGTGTAAACAGGTCCACCTACAGCTGTATTGAACTGGATACTCTCTCCATTGTTCGTATCTGTCAGAGTTCCATCTTTCCCATTATACGTAAGGGAGAGAGCAGTAATTCCACTGAATCCACAAATCTACATATTAATAAAATTGGTATTCATAGAAAAGCAGCAAAAAGCAGCGGTTGTGATACATACTTGCTGAAAATGGTAGCGTTTAACTTTTTCTCCTTTTTTCCCTAATATACCCAAATCTCTTCTTCCACCATAGGGGGTATACAGCTCAAATGTCACTGTGTGGTCATTTTTCCTGTTCATTGGCTTGAAAATAAAATTTGCTACATACATACATGTATAAAAGTATCTAAATACGGAATATAACTGATTCATTAAGAAATTATGTACATATATACATTTATATATCCTCACCCTGACCATCCCATTTAATCAGTATAGACCCTTATATATACCTTTTTATGTGTTTAACCATAGTAAGTGTGTGTGTGTGCGGCATATTCTAAAGGGTCTGCACATTAATAGGAGTACATGTACTCTATAGTAATATTTTTGAATATAGAAAAATATAAATAGAATGGACTATTTTCAAATATAGACTTATTATTATCGGAAAAAATAGATGAGAATATATTTTTCTTCCTTTTTCCACTAGGCCAAACAGTTGTTTCTGGGAATTCCACCTTTCATCAGTGACCCTGGGAGTCTCTGTCTTCTTCTATAATTCCTTAACTCTCTAGCTAAATCTAAATCTAGGTGCATGTGTCATGTACTGTAAAAACCATGCCTATATATACATATAATACCTTAACTCTCTAGCTGTACTATATAATCTAAAACCCATGCCTATATATACATATAATACCTTGACTCTCTAGCTGTACTATATAATCTAAAACCCATGCCTATATATACATATAATACCTTGACTCTCTAGCTGTACTATATAATCTAAAACCCATGCCTATATATACATATAATACCTTGACTCTCTAGCTGTACTATATAATCTAAAACCCATGCCTATATATACATATAATACCTTGACTCTCTAGCTGTACTATATAATCTAAAACCCATGCCTATATATACATATAATACCTTGACTCTCTAGCTGTACTATATAATCTAGGTGCATGTGTCATGTACTGTAAAACCCATGCCTATATATACATATAATACCTTGACTCTCTAGCTGTACTATATAATCTAAAACCCATGCCTATATATACATATAATACCTTGACTCCAGAAATTCCCTGCAGACCTAATGTACCATCTTTCAATAGCACTAGTAGTGCCATGAAGCTCATGATTTACATCATTAATGAAAGTCTGATTAGGAAGGCTCTGAAAATCCTCATCGGAAACTAACAAACTTCCTGCCTTTAGATTTTTCTATAGAGTGATGAAGAGATCTTTCAAAGGAAAGGCAAAACTTATGTACAGTAACAATAAAACTAACTCCATCTCGATTGTGTTTAAAGAGAATTGGTAGTCTATCCTTGACAAACTTTTGGTTACTTTCAGACAGACAAGTAAAGTCTGTCCATTCAGGTACTCGTGGTGCATTGGATAATCTTTCTTCTTTGGGTTCCTGAGTATATTGGGAATAGATTGCGTGTTTAACTTTAATAAATGCTAGGAAATTAAGGCAGTAAATTGGCCTATACAATATGTACTATAGTAAGTACGTATATAGAAATTTCTACACATTCATAATCTGTTTTAATAATCTAACACACCATTTTTCTTATATGTTACATCTAACTACATAGAACTATATAAGCCTATATTGAGAGCTTTGGATGAGGATACAAGTGTTTTTCTCCTTCTCTTCTTCTCCACTGGACATATGAGACACAGCAATAGTTCTATCTTGTACCAAAACCATATATACAAGATACTGTAGGCACTATTACATGTACATGTACTAGCTATGAATGTACACATGCACATTCAATAAAAAGAAACATCTGAAGTTGATGGCCATGGGGAAGGAACCTAGTAGAGATACATCAAAAAATTGTAATGAAAAATATTAGGCATTCATGAGTGTGAAGTTTAAATCAATGTACACAATTAAAAGCGCACAGGGACACTAATTTACTGATTAAAAGGTTGATTTAAAAACTAGAATTTGAACAGACTTTTAAATTTATATACTGCACATACATATAGTAGTTATGTGTATGGATTTTAAGTTAAGAAACACAAGGCCAATCTGGTCACTAGTATATGTATTTAATTATATTATAGTCTGAGAATATTACAGCATATATATACCACTACATACACAACTCCATGTATTATATCTCTCTATATATAAAATATAGCATCCTTTCTGAGGGAAACTGCATGAGGTTATAAATATACATAGTATTTATAATAACATATATATATATAATTGACTTACTGGTGAGGTTTTATAGCATTCAATTGCTCCTCCATGGCTAATCTCTTCTGTTTCTTTATAGTTAGTCTAAGTAATATGACAAGGAATGTTTATTATATGGTCCTATGCTACCTAGGGGTATCCTAGGAGTATCCTAGGGGTATCCTAGGGGTATCCTAGGGGTATCCTAGCTTTTAAAAAAAGGTTGCATAACGATTTCTTCAATTATTGAAATACTAGTTGGATATTTTACACGCAGTTAAAGCATGAACAAAATGAATCATTTTATTAATGTATGTGTGCTAATATATTACGTCAGCTCAAATGTTTATACCTATATATGTGACACAGTTGTGGGGTTTCGTCAAAAATTTGATAAAATATCGATCAAGTTAATGTTTTCAAGATCTCGATTCAAAAATAATTATCAATCACAAATTACAGCAGACGGCAATAACAAGTTACAACACATCAAATCACATCATGCACCTTATACCAGCATATACTAAGTTAATTAGAAGTTCACAAATGTGTCATTAGGATATGATACAATGCACACTCAACTAGCATGGGCAGCTTTATTACATGTACATATATATATAGTAATTCATACATGAATAACATTTTCCTACATGCTATGCCTACTCTGCAAAAAATTGAAAAGCCTAAGGGGAACTAAACCTGGTGAGAGCTTGGAAAGAGGATACAAGAGTCTTCTCTTTCTTCCTTTGCTCCACTGGGCCAGACAGCTGTTTCTGGGAATTCCACCCTTCATCAGTGACCCTGGGTATCTTGATCCTTTGTGAATCCTTGACATGTATATATTATAGTACCGGTCTATATATCATTGTGTATGCTACATCAAGACTGCTCCAACAGTATAATTACACCTTTTATATGTACCTTTTACACTTACACCTCAAACAATACCATTCATATGTTGTCTTTTAAATCCTACAGTACTCTTTGTCTACGAGAAGTAGGAATTAGTGGCTAATTAGTATAATACGTAGTACAAAGGCAAAGTTGAATGAGAATCATTCACCCATGAATATACTATTAGCGGAAAGTCTGTAATAACATTTTTACACCTAATGGACTGTAGGTCCACGTTACATTACTTTTAAGGGTCCCCATATCACAATTAACAAACACTTTTCTAAGACTATAAGTTTTGACTGCATTTTATGTTGTTTAGCCCGATACCAGCCGCAAAGTTACAAAATCGTCCGATCATTTTAAAATTTATATATACGAATCGATAGATTTTCGATAAGGGGCGTAAAACGGCTCAATAGGAGTAATAAATTTTCTGAAAACTTGAGACACAGCATGTAGCTGCATGCCCAGGGAAGCCAACATGAATTAAAATTACGCTTCACCAGATTTACGTTTGGTCGATGTCCATAGTGAATTTTGATGATCGAATTTCCGAAAATAGCTCCGCTTCGAGGTCGTTTATACGAAATGTATTTACCCTAAATATCCATACAGAAGTAGGGCGTGGCTTCTATATTCGGACACCATGTAATTTCGGATGCCTGTTCTCAGTGGTAAAGCATTCAATCTTCTTCCTTTTTTGCTCACATAATAAGTAGACTGACCCTAGATGGTGTACCACGTTTGGTCCAGAAATAGCGTCCCGAATAGAAGTTATCGACCAAAGTTCAAAGTAGTCTCGCGTAGCCCAGACCGCTATCTCGCCTCCATATTTATATTATGACGTCACACGGTCGGCGAGAAAGGCTTCGATTTGCTTGTCCTTAAAGCTCCCAAAACCAAACAATTTAGCAACGTCCACAAGAATTCCCGTAAAATCCCTAGATTTAGAATTACTCATCTCGTACGTAGATCGTATAGGACGATTTGCGGAGTTCACGTTACATTTTAGATGACCCCAGAGCGCCTAATCAAAACAAACCTTCCTCTGTCATCTCAAAGCGGTTGAATCTGAATCTTCTCCTGGTAGTAACCCTTGAGTATATCTATCATTGGAGCAACTAAAAGTCGGCGACTGTGCTTGCTTCAAAGTTTACGAGCTACTGTCCGGAAATACATGACTTTCGTCCGAAAATATATTTTTTCGGTCACTTTGAACTTTGGTCGATAACTTCTAGTCAGGACGCTATTTCTGGGCCAAACTTGGTACACCATCTAGGGTCAGTCTACTTATTATGTGAGCAGAAAAGGAAGAAGATTGAATGCTTTGCTACTGAGAACAGATCCAAATGCCAGAAGTAACGTTTTAATTTACCTCCATACTGCCTGACTGAGTGTTAGAAAATTTCTGCAAAACGCTTACACACTGAATCCCCTCTGTTCCCAATCTAGAGAATGATGACCTTTGACCTAAATCCACGTGGTTTATATAGGCTCTTTTACAGTATTCATGGTATGAATAATCTAATGACCAATATACGAAGTTATCCTAGGCCTGTAATTGTATTAACTATGCATGTATATATAGTTATTCGTTTATCCATTGTATATATCTATTCCTAGGAATTAATTATAATAATATTACACTTATTATGAATAACATTATGGTTAATAATGAATCCTTAGCCTACGTATGACATGATTCTATATTGCATCTTGCTTTGGTACATTTAACATGATTCAGAAGATAATTTTTCAAAATAGGGACTATTATATAGGCTTTATATAGGCTACAAGTAGATACCAATTAAAATGCATGTATATTGCAATATATAGCATTCTGTTTATGCATATGCCTCCTATAGGGGCCAACCATACAAATTATACATTATGTATATTTTTTATATCTATCACAACAACCAGAAGTAGAATTGAGAACTATATATAATCATAAAAATTATAGGAGCTACATACTGCAGGCAGCCCCAAAATGTTAATTATTGAAATTACATTAAATTAACATAACAGTCTAATATTTCTAAAAGAGACTCTAAGCTATACGTAGCTACAAGGTGATATCATTCAAAACAGTTAATGCTTCAAGGTCATGCACTGAGTGTTTACTTTGTGCTTGAAGGAGAGAAGCCACGGAAGTGGAACTGGTATTTCAACAGATTCTGACTTGTTTCCTCCAAGATTAACTGTAATTTCATTTTGCTCCTTTGAGATACGGGTACACAGAGTGTTTGAATCATTTCCCTCCCTTAGAATGGGTGAAAACGTAAGTGAGTTAGCAACAGAGCCTGGATGCACACTGACACCAAGTACTACTGATACTTGAGGCCTTAATAAAATATCCTTAGTCACCTCTCTATCACCATTGGCCTAAGATATAACTGCAAGTATTACATACATGTAAGTATTACATACATGTTTGCTGGATGATATATATAAGCTGAACCGGAAAGGGAATACATCTGCTGAACGATCATTGATTCTGGAAACACTATTGTGGTAGGCCTGCAAACCATTTGCCTTGACATGATCATTCCAACTGACTGCACATTGTTGAATTGTGCGGTGGAGGAATCACTGGTACAATATGTGAAAGTAGTTTTGGTTAAGGGAAAAAAAGGTTGTACACCTTTCTGCTTATAGCGCATACTAAACTGCTTTGGATCGTTCTTAACAGCTTCTTTGTTGAAAAGGTGATGCTGCTGGAGAGCGACTGAAAACCCAACGTTGTCCTTGTATTTTTTGTCGGCAACTTTAAAGGAGAGATCGTGATGAGATATCAAGCCATAACGAACATGAGTAAGGGGGGTCTCATCTTCATTATAGGTTGACCATTCATTCAGCAAAGTGAAAAGATCAATTTCCTCGAGGCGGACATCTTCACTCTGAGCTATTTTGCAAATAGCCTCTTTAGGTAATGCTAAGAAATGATATTGACAAATGTTTGAAAATGAATCTATTTTGGCAATGATGAGTTCAATGGCTGCCTGGAAAACCAAACCTTGATCAACGACATTATCTCTATGCCTACTAGCCATGCCACACAGCTCTACAATTATAGGTAGCCAAGATTCAATAACAGCTCGATACTTCCAAGTGGTAACAAGCCCTGCAATATCATCGATTAAACTGGCAAGTTGATAAGAAATAGCTGCCTCATAGAGTGTAACAATGTCACCTGCCTCTGCTAAAGCAACTTCTTCACCATAGATAAAATCAATTATCATTGAGAAGGTGTTGTATGAATAGTGTTTTGGAATACGAAATTGTTTACAATTTGTTTGTTTTCTCCTAGTCTTACGACTGTTGTTAAGTAAAGTATTTGATACAGTGCTTAAAACTGCCATGTGTGCCTTGATAGGTTCTTCATTTTGTCTGACAAAGCAAACATCATAATTCTCCTCATTATAACATTTTCTAAGGCTAGTATTGTGACTGCGAGGTTTCAGTCTCATGTAATAAGGAGTGTAGGCCTCAAAACATCTCTTCAGTGAAACTGCACTGCTAATACTACTACTTTGGTCATCCATCTTTTTCAACCACAGAATACCGTACATTTCCCATCAAACATCATGAATTCTATTAACAATTGCCTTATTTGGATGCTGGTCTGTAAACAAGCTTTGAGGTCAGGCCCTGTATTTAGCTATAGCTATTGGTATCTGGCAGGTTATAGCATGTTTCATATGGTTCATAACCAGGTATATATCTGACGCAAGGGGGCATGCAAAGCTGAAGATTTAATGTAGTGTAAGATCCCTTGTGTGCAATTGCAAGTTACAAAATGGTCTATAAACCAGTAGCCATGCATGTGTTTGAATGCAGCCAAATTTAAACTTCATGGTCTTACATACGTAGCTCTCACTCAATTGTATAGCATGAACATCAAATCTGCTATATATGGTTACTAACTGAGACTCCTTATAAAGACTGGCTCTTCTTACATGAGTGCCTAGAGTATATAGGTGTAAAAATGTAATTGATATATATGCATGTACTCTACTTTACATGCATTCTGTAAGCTATTGCTCTAAGACTATTACATGTGTAAACATGTAGGGTCTATATTGTGTCTGGTTCAACTCCTTCCTTTAGCAACATCTCCGCCCCCTATTCAAAAGTAGACTCAAGAATCATTTTATGAATCTTGATTAATGTGACTTCACTTTAATTCATCCTTTTACGTAATATGTACAATGTATACATTTGGGCCTGCATTTATACCAGCCAATACTGAAGGGGTTACAAGGATAATAATAACCCAGGCAGTACTAGTACACAATTGACTTCCTATATACTATATACATATCAAAATGAGATGTTACATGCAGTATGTTAATGAACTGGTTGTTCATTAGAATATTGTACTGTATTATGTATGTTCACTGCAGGCACATATTACAGAGAATTAGATACAAAATCTGTGTTACACATTTATGTGGACATGATCATGATCTGCTACTGGAGAACATGACCTCTTTCACCAAACAACATCCTGTTTGCAGTATCACCTACACTTCTCAGGATTCTGGGCAGAAACCTTCTCATAAGAAAATATCCTATAGTTCTATTACACACACTTGAGACCAATAGGCCACTCCCAGCTATAGCTATGAATTCACTATTTGGCAAAGGGGGATCTTATAAAATAGTTTTTATTATACTCTCTTGTCTGTAAATATTATCTAATGTGCACAATTTTAATATATAATCCAATAATAACACAAGTCTTGTGCACATGATTCATGAAAGACTGAAGCATATATATAGCCCATTTGAGAGTAGCTGGAATATGTACGTATTATATAAGCCACAAAATGCCTTTGTGATTTAAATGCCCTCTCAGGAGAGGCACTAAAATGTAAAGTGCTCCCAAACCTGCAGCTTCATTGCATAAAGAGCTGCCTCCTTGAAGTCCTCTCCACTGGACAAGGTACACCTCACAGCATCAACACGATCAGGTAGGGGAGCTTCTGGTAAATGGAACACTTTGATAATGTCGTCAATGTAGTGAGGGAGAAGGGTGGGGATTAAATAGAGTACTTGCTGCTGGCACTCGCTGCATGGGAACACTCTCGAGGTTTTGATCCATTTTCACAATCTCTGCAAACTGGCCCAACACAGCTCGAGGCAGACAGTGCTGTCCTTTCAGTCCTCCTCTTCTGCTGTGTCTCACTACATACACCAGAAAGTGGTAGGGAAAGAGACACTGTCTTAGGATGTCCCTGATCTCAGAGCGGACCTCGGGAGAAGGAAGGTTCTTGTGGGACAACCACAGCTTGTAATGACATCATTCTTTATGGAGTGATTGTACATTTTTGATGTATATATATATATATATACATATATATGCATGTCACATACATGCTGTACCTTGTAACATTAACTGTATATAATATGTAGTTGAGGTAGATAGTACTAGCACATGCAGCTTTAAGCAAATTTTATATCAATTCATAAAACTTACATTATCATTATATTAAAGAATTTATATTGTTAAAAAAATGACAAAATTAATGGAATAAAATAAATGGATGACATTGGTGACTCTAAGAGACGTGCTTAGATTGGGCATGTAGCAGGTGAGGATTGACGTAGCAGGTGAGGATTAAGGTGACTGGTCAGGATTGATGCAATAGCTGGATCTATAAATGTTACTTGACCCCAAGGTGATAACCAAAGCTCATACAATTAGGAGACAATTCATTACAATTAACTAACTTTCTTTGATTTAATTAGTTCAGTGACTTCATGAAATCCACTATCTTTCAATGCAGTAGTAAGCTTGGACAACGTAGCTTCATCTCCTTGTTCATTCCTCCATGATGCCAAGGATGTGTAGGCTTCAGATTGTTTGGTGTCTGCCTCTGATTGTACAATGACATCTTCACTAACTCCTAAACGTCTGCACACTCCCTTCCACTTCCTAATTGCTATAGAGTCAGCTACATCTTGAAGTTGAATAGTTGTCACTCTTCTTCTTAAAGTATCATCACCTACAATAATTATAAGAATTATGATTCTTTATTATATAAGTAAGTGAAGTGTAATAGTACATTGATTAAAGGGCTGCTATCACTAGTGACTTGATCAATCTTTGTACATCTGTCCTGAGGGCCTGTACTTATAGGTGATATATACAACATGTGTATATGCAGTAAGAGTACATGTAATACAGAAATGTTCTGTTAAGCAACTGACCAGAAATGTGTTGTTCCTCGATCTGTTCCACCAACTGAACAAAAGTATCATTATTATAAGAAAATTCCTCCAGCTACAATAGAAAAGATGATTAATTGTTACGTAGATTTTCAAGCTGGTTGAACTGATACAATACAATACACAAAATTTTCATTATCTACAGATTTCAGAGAAAACTAATCACAATTGCAACATTACTGGTATAAACAAAGGTTGCACTGTATTCAATAGTCATTTAATATATAAAACTTCAACAGGTACGTATCATACTTCAAATTAATGGTTCACATTATTGTTTTTGATTAATAAATGGCTTGCCTGCAATTTGCTAGTGTCAATATTACTGAGCCAAATTCCTTCTGTTGTCAAGAGGTCTTTTCTTTTTACTTTGAAAGTGCAGTCTCCTTCTTTACCATTATCTGCAAACACCATTAAATGGTCTGGCAAAGACTTGTGAGGTATTTGACATGGAACACCTTGCTGAAGAGAAGCTATTCCCTTAGAGGATGTTCCAGAGGATTTACGAGAGATTTCAGGGGAGGTACCAGGGGAGGTACCAGGGGAGATACCAGAGGATTCACTGGTTTCTCCTAGAAATTTATCTCCAAAGGTTTTCTTGCTGACATATGACAGCCTTGTTTTTATTTCTTGACCTACTTCCATGGCAGCTTTGTAAATTTGAGCAACGTCCCCAAGTGATTTCTTTACAAGACGACAAACTTCAAAATGACCTTCTTTCTGGATGAGGAAAACAGTTCTGCAATCACCCACAAACTTCAAAACTCTGTTGTTAGACTCAGAAAAGTTTGGTTCCCAATTTTGAAATGCTATATCTTCCTCAGGTTCTCTATTGCTGATCATATCAACAGCCAATCTGTGAAATAGTCCAGTTGGTAGACAGTAACTTTTAACGTCATCATTATTTGAGAACTGGAATGTAAAGCCGAGGTTAACAACACTGCTCTTACAGGGCAACTTTGCTTTAGCTGTTTCAGCTGTTAGAGCAAGTGGAATGTAACAGAGTTTCCCTTTAGATGCAGCAAGTCCAAAGTGCTCTAACATGGCAAGCATCCATCACATTGCTGGTACCACATCTGGGTGGATTTTAAGCCAATCTGTGAACTCCTTATTCGTGCAATCATCTACATTTATTTTGGCACTTTCCCAGTAATAACTGCATTGAGGATTCCAGGGCTTACGGTCATTGGAATAGTGCACTGTGAGCAGTTTGGACACTTTTTTATAAAAGAACGTAGCATCTGTGCACACACAACTGTCACTCCCTGTCAGTTTGGGATGATACACATAAAACCCAAGGCATCGGAAAAGGTCCAAGAAAGCGTTAAATTTATCATCTGTTGCATTTTGAGTGACTCTGAAAAACGAGCTCTTCAAGTCTTCATATTTCCATAGAAATTTCTTTTCGGTCTCTATGTAATGGGATACTAGCATGTGAAACACAAACCAGGCCCTTGGTACTGGCAGCTGGAGACCTGCCTCTACTTTAGACAGGTGCCTGCGCAGGAGGTTAACCATTCGAATAGACTTGTCGTTCTCCTCTTCTGTTCCAACTAAAAGGCTGTCTAAGAGATAATATATGTTTGCCTCAGGAGAGCATAATTTCATTTCATATGGCTTGTTTTTCAACCTACTACATAAAGTTTTGGTGTTTTGCTTCTCTACAGCTGCTATAGCTTTACCACTTCCCAATTTGATTAATTCATTCCTATGGGTCCCAACTAAGAAGAGACAGAGAGGTGGTCTCTGCTTCTTGTAATTCTGAAGAGCATTTGAGTGACATTGTGTATGCTGCAGTGAGGGACTGCTCCATCAGGTCTATACTAGACTGGGTACCGGTGTTGTCTTGCTCAATATCACCTTGCCCATCAGGATTGAGTGCATTGGTGTATGGATCTGTGAGATCCCTGGATGACTTGAAGACCTGCACAAAGTTGCATGGAAAGTCAAGCAGGAGTGGTAGAGCATTCTGAAAGGCAGGCTGGCCTCCCGTGTCCAGGAGGAATACAAAGGTTTGGTCCTGAATACTCATTTCTTCTTCACTCCCCAGCTTCTCAATGATATTTGCAATGGCTGCTTCAATTTTACTGCCTCCGTTGGATGATTCTACCTCACCTGTATTCATCTGTGACCCCTCAATATCGTTTTTAAGGCCACTTGTGTTTGGCAAAAGGCTCTGACTATTATCTGCTGCATGCTGCCTTCTCATTTTGCCCTAGCTTAATATTAATTCTGGTGTCCATCTCCTTATTAGTTTCAGATGAGTTTTGTGCTCTATATATATATTTACTAAATTCATCGTCACTTAATACGCTCCAAGGGGTAGCCGATTCAACGTTTTTAATTGCCTTCATCACAGTTGCCACTTTTACTTTTTCCATCAGTGGAGTGCTTCGTTTGTCTTCTCTCACCTTGTTGTAGAGCAAGATGTAAATGAGTGAGGATTTACCTGTTCGAGAGGAACCAGTGAACACATTTCTGGTCACATTTAGATAAACAGATCCAGACACTGATAATTCCTTTTGAACCTCCTGTATATATAGGACAAAACAATGCAGTAACAATGCATGTTTAATCAACAAACATTGCATACAGTACATGGTATGCATACATGTAGAGTTGATATAAATTCTCTTCTAACATGTTTGCTATCAATGTACTGTATAAATAATGTAAGAAAACATAAGTAACAAATTTCTGTATATACCACTGTACCTTAACATTGCTGACTTCCTGTTTTGGGTCATCACTGAGCTTCAGAGAACCACCTGATGTGTAAAAATGTAATGAATAGTCCTTTTGTGTGTGTTGACAGCATACCCCTTTCATGGTGCATTCGAACCAGGTTGAATTCAGGTACATAGGATGAACTTGCATGGGTTTCAACTTAACTTGCAAAAACATGGCATTCAAGATATACTGATGTTATTGTTGACAAGAGTTGATCTTAAAAGGTGATATTCACAGCATGCAACGACAGCTACAGCGACTCAGAAAAATGATGGCAGTTTTTCTGATATCTTTCAAAATGAAATTTGTTTCGTATCCAATAACTGCTGCTGAATGGTCTTATCAGCTGTACTGCTATTTATAGCTGTGGCAGCCCCTACCTTATATTGTTATCATTTGCCAATTACGTTGTACGGCTTCATGTTACGGAAAGATATATATCTATATATATATATATAATACGGGTTCATATTATACGTCCTTTATATGTATAATACGAGTTCATATGCAACTATTGTAACACCTAATTTATACGTCAATACATCGTTTCTGTTAAATCCCAAACTGATTACATTTACTACAAATATATAGACTATGTTTACATCTCTATACAAAAATATATTCTGTATAAAGGAAAACAAGCTAGAAACGAAAGAACATTGCTAAAGGTTAATTAACAGGGTATGTACGTATACTCCAGCAGACCTCTTCAGTCAGTTATCTATACATGTAAACACATGACTTAAAGAACAATTATTAGTGAAAGAAAGTGACATGCATGCAGTATTCTTACATTCATCTCCTAATGGATATTCTTCATCTTCACCTTTCCCATCAGGGTTATCTTGTTGCTGCTCTACTATACAGAATAGTGTGGAACTTCATACGTATACAACAGCCATTTGCAAAATAGGATTAATGCAATTATAAAATTAAGATGCAGTGAGGTTAATCTTGAACATTTAGTTCTGACAACAACGACCATCAGCCACAATCACCAAATCTCAAGGTTGACCTGTTGCCTTCAAAGACATTCATGTATATACCAAAATGGCTGCATGACACCACACCTTTTATGCATGCATACCTTCAGGAGACCACATGGACATCATGTAGGTAGAAGGTTCTACTGTGTTGACAGTTCATTTGAAATTACAAGTAACAAACATTATAATCAAAATAGACACTGATACTTCTCTAACGCATTCAGTGCATACCTTCAGGAGACTGTCTGGTGTAGTTGGGTAGATGTGATTGTCAATAGTACAATACCAACTTTTGGAAATCCACTATTATTCAATACTTGATAAAGCTTGAACAACGTAGCTTCATCTCCTTGTTCATCCCTCCATGATGCCAAGGATGTGTAGAAGGCGTCAGATGTCACATATGCTTTATCTGATTGTGCAATGACATCTTCACTAACTCCTAAACGTCTGCACACTTGCTTCCACTTCTTAACTACTCCAGATTTAGCTACATACCTAAGATGATCAGGTGTCACTCTCCCAGTATCTGCAATAAGAGTGCATTTAATACTTGAACTATTCTATCAGCTAGTCAGTTAGACTTAAAGTTGAACATTGGTCACTTACCAGCAGGGAACCCTGAGATCACACGGGCAAGGTCAGCCTTCCAATTCTAAGTATATATATACACATATATATGTAGAAGAGTTAGACAGTACAGTGCAATCTGCTAACAATCAAATATATAGTGTTTTCTGAAAATGTCATGTTTCTTCAAGCACATCTACAAAATTAACATGGCTACCTTCCTTAGAGAAGGGCAAGACTGCCATGCACCTATAAATGGAAATCAGGACCGAATATTTAGAATCATTCGTATACAAGCTTGTACCCTCAAGCGCAATATTGTTTTCGAGACCATATTTCCGTTCACTGATTGATCACTGGATTCCAAATAAAGGCATAGTATGGAAACGAAATTATTGCGGCCGGAAAATGATTTACCAAAGAGCAGTGGGGCTGGTAGGGTTTAATAGTCAATACTTCAAGTTTCAGACACATTTTAAAGGAGACATGTATAGCTATACGTGAAGGAGATTTGGTGGACATCCTTCGATATTCCACTTGATTACAGTGCTTTGACCGAATATCGATCGGATTGGCCAAAAATCGATATTTTCAGCCACCCTCTTCAATCGTATCTAGCGCAAAGATGCCATGAGATAGAAATTCCTGATTGCGGACACTATGTTCTCCCAGAACGGCCTGTGTTATGATGTTTATTTAAAGTTTATAGCTTTCGTACATGAATCATACAACACCTTGCTTGTAGGATTTATGCATAAATAATTCTTCACTGTGTAACATCCCTTTCTTGTTTCTGTGCTTTTTGTGCCATCCCTACATCTTCTACTATTTTTGTAGAAATTTATACTATAACAAATGTACACTTTCAATTCCTCATATGGTCAATATTTATTGTAATGGATGGGAATGGAATAAGAACTGTACATCTGCAAAACCTACTCCTTTCTTCTTCTTTCTGTACAGAGATCCTTCCTTCTTTGTAGCATATTCCCAAAGTTCCTTCGACTGTAAAAGTAGCTTTTCAAACTTGTTTGAGACAATTTCATAGTTAACTGTCACAGCTTTAATCACAGCATCACAAGTATATGTCTCCTTCAGTTCCTAGAAGAGGTGGAAAAGAAATTAAAATATTCTACTAGCAGGACACAAAGCCTAAATGTACAGTTTTAGAAATGCATTTGTCACATGTTGGTATATTGTATGCATAAACGCATTATTTATATATAGACTACCTCAATACTGCCTTCTTCTGACTTCAGACTTTTCTTCAGATTAATCATCATTTTCAAATCTGCCAAATCTTCTGATTCACTTAAACTCTTCATTTTCTCTTCTACTTGAGATAAAATGGCTGCTTTGGGTTCAATTTGCAGCTGGTATTTGTAGAACTTGTCTTTTATCAAAGAAACCTTTCAAGTAAACATATGTATGTTAAGTAAATTCATAAATTACAAATTAGCATTCCAAATATAACTTCATTATTCACCTTACATAGGTAACAGAGGAGTGGCAGTGGTCACCATAGCAACTATATAATGTCTACATACACATGCAACACTATATAAATAAGTATCAGGTTGTATATATACTATATCCACAGACCCAAATAATACAATTTGTGCATTGTGTAGTCACTACTTACAACATCCTGCTCTGATATAGTTTGCTTTTCTTCCTCTTTCTCACGACTGGATTTCTCTTCAAGTTGCCTCTTCATTGACTCCACCTTCTCAACCAAGTCTACATCCACCAGCTGCAAACAGACACAGACAGGTTAATACTTATATTTGTGAAGAATACAATCATTTAGAGTTAAAAAACTCATTTTAAATTAAGGGATTTTTCATTTAGGCCTCCGTTTAGAAGGAGTCTTAAAGGGGTCTCAGTTAATAACCACAGCAGATTTGATTTGCCTTGTGAGGGAGCTAAGAATACCGATGGTTGGTTGCATGCACTTTATAATCAATAGGGTTAGAGACCATTTTGTAACTTGTACACAAGGACATAAAAGGCCTAGGCCTTTATATATATACGTATGTCATATGATGTCCCTTGTGTACAAGTTACAAAATGGTCTCTAACCCTATTGATTATACAAGTGCATGCAACCAACCATCGGTATTCTTAGCTCCCTCACAAGGCAAATCAAATCTGCTGTGGTTATTAACTGAGACCCCTTTAAGACTGGAACCTTTGTTGACATATGGCATGCAGATGCATCATCTTCAGTCTATACTAAGGTGTGAAAAGGTAATTGGTAGTCCATGTGTTCTACCTTGCAATTGGATGATCTATAATATATACATATAGTTATGACATATATGTACATACACATGGATTGAATACAATAATACAAAATGTACACATAAACTGTGGACATCACTGCTAAGGCTATCACTGGGACAGAATCAAAGTGGTTCATACACTGATTTGGTGGGATGAACTACCCAATATAATATGCAAGTGGGAGGTAAGAGATACAAATATGGCACAGTCATTAATTGGCACAAATTTAATATGTCTTATACACATGTAATGATGTACTCACTGAAGGAACATGTAGAGTTCCAAGTTGAACATCAATGGCAAAGTAGCCAAACAAGATTGCCTTCTCAACTCCAAACTCTCTCAGCTGACACACATGTGACAGGAGGATAGGAGCAATCATCACCGCAGCCTCCTTCATCAGTCGGAACATCACCATGGTGCAGCCTTCAGCAAATCCCTCAAAGAGAACGCGATCGATACCAAGGATTTCTATCAAGTAGAACTGCAAGCGGAACAGCTCAGCCAACATATACTGACCTGGTTCTTGATTGACTTTCAATCCCAAGTGGACGTGGTTGTCATCAGCAGGAAGCTCTGCTCTTTCCCTTTGAAACTTTCCGAGTGCTTCTGTGGCAAACTTGATAACATTAAAGTTGTGGTCAGAAATGGATTTCTTGAGAGCTTTTGTTTCTCCTATAGCCTTTGCAGCCTCATCAATTAGTCGCACATCCAAGGGACTGCTCCATGAGCAGATGTAGTCGAGGATGTCATCTTCTGATAATGGAATATCTACTGGAATCTGGCTGCTGAAATGACCTTTAATTCCAATGCGGACTGCACGACGAAGTTTTTTCAACTGCTTATCTGATAGGTCTGAGAGATAGTTTCCCAATTTTTCATTTATTGATGTGTACTTTTCTCTTTAAGCTTAAATGCTCCTGGATATTTTAAGAGTTCCCTTCAATCCTCAAAAGCTTTAATGACTGGTTTCCAGGTGTCAATCTCTGAGATGTCAGAAAGTGGAGGTGTTGACTGAGCTACTGTAGCTGATGGAGGCGGGACTGGCTTGGGAGGTGTGGCATCTGAAGGGAGAAATGCAACACATACAATACCTCACAGTGTAGGTTATTCCAGATCCAGAAGGGAGAAAGGCATTAATACAACACATACAATGCATACAAAGATATATTTGCAAGAATGTTGAGTAGTGGCATTATAATAGTTAGGTACTGAAAGAAGCCCAAATGACTGACCAGTTTCATGTCAATGTATATGAACCTATTCCAATAGAATACCATGCAATGGTCCATATCATAACAATCACATAACTTTGAGATTATTTCATGTATATATCCTCCTGGTAAATAACTCACTTGCTAAATATTTATCAATAAGTTCCGCTAGTTCTTTATGGTTACCACGAGAAGTGTCCTCCTTAAGTGCAGTAGACAGATGTTTTAACTTCTTCTCATTCGGATCAACAACTAAAATCTCATAGAGAGCTCTGTTAGCTGTTCCTAATTCTGGTACCAGCGAACCGACTCGCTCCAGCTCGCCAGTAGTGATAGCACCGAGTTGATGAAGACGAGTTGACACTCTACGAACATCACAGTTGTTTACCAACTGATCGTGTATTTGCTGGATGAAAGAGCGAATTTGGTCTGTAAGTGGCTGCGACGATTGCTCTACATATGTACAAAAAGTGTAGGTTTCAAAAGTTGAGCGAATGCACCGATACAACTGCTGTAAAACTAAAAATTACATACGTATACGTAATTAGGATATATAGACTATGGTTGAATTACTTGTACGTACTAGCACATCTGGAAAAGGTACAATAACATTATTCAGGGATATCATAATCAGTTACGTACGGTCTCTAAAATTCAATGATACAGAGACATGATGACCTCTAGACTCACTACCTACCTGCAGACATTTGTCAGCCATTGCACGACCACACCTTAAAAATACCGGAAGTCATCTATTGCACAATGTATAGGGATAGCTACCCAATTCGATGTCTTATATCAATATAAGATAATCCTCCTATATACCCACATAGATATACTACACTATGATCAAATATAATTTTAAAAAGTTACTATGGGAATGGCAATGCTTGTGACTAGCACATCTGGGAAATGTATACGTACTATTACATTATTCAGGGACATCATAATCAGTTGTGATACATGAGTCATACATACATAGTCATGTCAATTTACCTTATAAGTAGCAGACAGTAAAATCAAGTGTGTACAAAGAATAATATTATGTTGTCTAATCTACTAGACAAAAAGATACATGTAAGTTTATCATTCTTTCCGTTTCAATACTGTTAAAAATGCGTCTTTAGGAAGTTCAATTTTTCCCAGTTGCTTCACTCTCTTTTTGCCTTCTTCTTGTTTTTCAAGGAGCTTACGTTTCCTTGTAATATTACCTCCGTACTATGGGTACAGAGTAATAATATTGAGACTGAAAGATGGCCACTCCTACACACACACACTCTCACACACCACCCACTCTCCCTCACACATTTCATTCGCACACACAAACTAGATAGCAACCTTACATATTTAGCTGTTACATCTTTCCTGAGTGGTTTCACACTATGTAAGAGAAGGCGGCAGCCATTACATGTCAATAAGATCAGTATAACATGATAATTACAACAGAGTGCTCACGTTTCCCTAGCAATGACCCTTCCACCAATGGAAGCCTGTATTGCAACTTCATAGAGCTGCCTGAAAGAGCACAGTATTCAGTGGTAAGAATAGAGTGGTGTACGCATTAGAGACTTGCCTGTGAATCACTTCACTAATGTCTTTGACAAAGAGATTTTCCAACTTGATAGGCCTTTGATCTGTATACTATGGTTGCCATGACATCAACAGGTACTCCATTCAGCATCTTTTTGGTGACATCTTTAGAGATAAGGAAAGCATATAGGATTCTTAACTAAAAGCTGAAAAGCATTAGTTACCTTAAATATGTACTATGCCTATTCTCTATAAGTGTAAATGCATGTATTTTGGAAACAGGAAAAATAGCCTAGACTTACATGTATGTCGTTTCAACTTATAGAGTTGGATTTTACAATGAGCAGTTCCTGTTCCCTTTTCCCTACTCTGATCAGGTGTATAATGAGACAATCAGAGATTTGCTGCTCCCATCAGGGCCCCTGAAAATGAGGGACAACAGAGGAACCATGGTAGTCAATGGGCTCTCATTACATAAGGTACACACTTTAATAGTAGTGATCGATTGCACACAGATACATACGTATGTATGCTACATCCTCTTCCCTTCCTCCACCCCCAGCCTCAAGATGCTAATGAGCTCCTGGACATGCTGGAGCATGGAAATAAGAACAGGACACAGCACCCAACTGAAGCCAACGCAACCTCCTCCCGATCACATGCTGTGTTCCAAGTGCATATCAATTATTGCACATTTAATCAGACATCATGAATTGTTTTGTATATCAATGTTGTTGATTGTTTATGTTTATTGTAGTCCATCAGCACTGACCTTTGATGATACTTATAATACTCTGAAATATGCAGACAGAGCAAAACAGATCAAGTCACAAGTAAGAAATCTTAACTATGTACATCAACACAACATTGTGCATGTCAATATTTTTCTTTCCATGCTCTTCTACTCTCCCTCCCTCTACCACTCAGTTGGTTAGGAATGTGGTGAGTGTGGACTATCACCTGTCAAAGTACAAGGAGATCGTGGAGGACCTTCAGAAGGAGATCACTCATCTCAAATCGATCAAAGCTGGCAACTCATGGTCCCATTAAAGGAGCGTTTGATAAAGTAGAGGCAGCCAGATTAAAGGCATTGATATCAGATGTGTATGGTTGCCATGGCAATGTACGCAAGGAGCTGGCAGAGGCAGAGTGTAGTGGTGAACTGTTGAATGCAAAAAGAAAGAGAAGAGAGACTCTGTATAGAAGATGTGAAGCATTTAATATATCACAGGAAAGAAGAGATAATGTACGTATGTGTATTATATATGTATGTGTGTATACATATTTCTTGGTGTAATGTATATATGTATATGTTTAAAGCTACATAAAAAATCTTTAGCTATGAACTATACATATGTACATATATACGTATATAATTGTTTAAATTTACATTTAAGTATACATGTGGCATGTTTTACTTGTACATATTATATACGTAGATGAAGTGTCGAATAGTTGATCTATAGGAAAAGATAAAAGCCATTGCTGCACAGAAGGAGGATCTTAGTAAACATCTCCATGACAACCAGGATGAAATTTATAAGATGCAAAATGAAGTTGAAGCAAGTCTGGCTAAGTGATCTGATTCCTTAGCACTGAGTGAGTATGTATCCATGGTAACTGAAGCTGAGAAACATCGCGTGGAAGGAGCTCACAGTAGAGTTCAAGTGAGATCTCTGAGAAAACTGGTGAAGCAGCTGCAGCAAGATATGGACAGGAGCAACAGGTTAGCTTGGAGATACAGTATAGTTACTAACCTTACTATATGTATGTACATGTATATATATATATGTGTGTATAGGTGCACACAGTATACAGCTAAATAGTGTGATGTTTCCATTTCTCTTGCAGATTACTAGCTTACTAGGTTTATCCAGGATGTGGAACCGTGCTTCAGTCAGAACACCATTCTCCTCAACAAGTATCGTGCTCTGGTGAGGCAGCTTCAAAGTGAGAAGGGAGTAGCATGGGCTGATGAGGACCAGGAGGCCCATGAGAGCATGTTTAGATCATCAGTCCAATTGGATTCCCCTCCTGTACTCTCAAAGACCACATCCCCCACATCACCTGCAGCTGGTGACTCAAAGACCACTCCCCCTACATCACCCAGTAATTCAGAGGGTTCTCCCCTTTCTTCACCTAATTTACATTTGAAGAGTACATCTGTAAGAAGCAATACCACTCCATATCCACTGGCTTCAAAGCAGGCTGTACCTCCTAGTGAAATGTCAACCATGCCTCCTCCTAGCTCAGTGTCAAGTCTACCACATAAAATAAAATGTCCACGTTTTGCAAAGCGCTTGGCTTTGGGCTGATCCTGGGTAAAAGAGGCTTTCCGCCATTTCCACTGCCCCAAATTATAGAGCATATCTAAAAAAATGAGTGCCAGCAATAGAAATAACATTTGGCTCAGTCCCGTTTTGTTATGCTGTACTTGCCAATATACTCATAACCAATATAATTTTCCCCTATTCATAACCGTCTTGCCATATAGGTACATGTTTTTCTTTTTTTCCACTCTTTAAACAAGAGGGACATTTTCCCCTGTGCACGTGTCCTCTAGCTAGGCTCATGATTTTTGTATCACTCTCATATATTATATATACCAGTAATGAAGTGTTTTCCCCCAATAATATAGGCAATATAATATATATGTGCCCCTTTATACAAACAGGGGTCTGGCCATCTATAGCTATATATATATACATATAGCCAATTAATTCCTGTGCATCTTGATGCATATATATGGAACATCATGCATCATCCAGGATAATATTATTATATGATGGAGCACTGATATCAGCTGCGAGTGCAGTCATTGATCATGAATATTGCTTGATTCATTCTTGTCTTTACCATATTGAAATTTATAATTATACATCAAAAATATTTTATAAAAGACTTTATACCAAATCAAGACAGAATCATGCATAGAGCTTTCAGTATTTATGTTACAACAATATGAATAGTTTCAACACTCTTTAGCTTTCACACCTATTCCTGTCAAACTGGGAATACATAAACTCTGAACTGTACAAGGTATCAACCATATACTCTCGAGGATGACCCTGGACAACAGATATTTCCTCAACCCTATTTCGGTCAGCTTGACTATCGCCAGCATAGAAGCAAGGTATATAATCTGACTCCCAAGTGTAGCTGTGGAACTGGGCTTCAAAACTGCGAGGGGCCCCCAGCGGAGAGGCTACGTTCACCATGTACATGTCCTCTCCTTTTTCAATAGGGTCCACTGATATGGGGACATTCCAAAATTGACCTATATATAACCACATACATAGAATCACATTGTCAACCAAGCTAGTATTTAACCTTCTTAGTAAAATAAAGTGTTGCAAGCCATTCAGATTAATATGAATGCATGATCTTGTACTCACTGTAAAACACTGTAAGAAATATACAAAGCTATAGGCTTATAAAAGGCATAGATCATTTCATTTATAAACGTAATAATCTCTACAGATACAGGATCATATACAATACCTAAAAGTTACAATTTGCTAAGCACACAAAGCTACAATTATTAGAAGTTAGCCTACAAGAAATGTACACTCGGTGACGTGTAGGGCATTTTGCCTGTAAGCATGGTACTCTATAGTTACCTATTAATCCATGAGATGTAGGATGCATGTTTACAGATCTGTAGGCTCTGAATTTCATGGCACTTTGACCTCCAAATCGATCACACATGGTCCACATGACTATGTCCATCATCTCACAGTTTGGAACACTAATCTTAAATGCTTTAGACATCTTTTGAATTGTAATCCCATTATTTGAATACTGCAAGCCGATTGGTCTACCATTGACCGTAGCAGAGCAACCATGTTCGGTTGTCACCATAATTCTTATGCACTGGCCGCTGTTGTCGGTTGCCAGCACTCCAATGGAACTGATCACATTATACTGTTGTAGAGGTCTAGCTAACTGCTTATATTCAGCATTTACAGTCAAACATGTGTCAGATACGAGATTATAGATGGATCCGGCTACACCGTGGATCTCATAACAGAGACATACTTTGCGCATTCTGTTTTCAGGGAAGTGAGGCATGCGAAGAGGAACTGTTATAAGTGGATCAGCAACCATACTGTCATTCCTCATTGTTGCTACAGTGAAGGAAGGCATCCATGCAATGAATAACATTATATGTGTATTGGTATTTTAGACTTATGTACGTATGTACAGTACATATCTAAAAAGAAATTGAATTCACTCTACACATAGTATAAAACAATATATAAAAGACACAAATGTACATATATATGACACATATAGTCTAAACAATTCATGGAGTGATATATACAGACTTTACAGTCTGAGGTAATATGTAAAAGCAATACACAACTGTATGTTTTCATAGAATCTGAACAGTTAAATTGTATTTTAATCACTCAGATCGAATTAGTTATTGCCTAAAATTACAAACATATCTAAAATTGTCACGTGGAATTAGCTGATTTTAAGTGCTTTAATAGATTTAGCACTTACCACAGCTCTTTCTACGGTTATTAGAGCATCTTCATATTCAACTTTCCAACTGTCTATAAAACCCTTAAACAGTTCAGCTGAATAAACGCTTGGTAGAGGAAATGTAGATCTAAATGCCAGTCTGCCATCTTCATTACTTCCACACAGACCACAAGTGTTTCCATCTATTGACCCGACCATTATATAATCCCTACTTATAGAGTACTACCGTAATATATGATAATTTGGGAATTATAATAACAAAAATTGTATAGGTCTGGAAACATTGGACATTTATGTCTACTAGTTATTACTACTAACAGAGATAATTTTGAGATAGCTAGAAAAACTGTAGAACTGTACATGTGCTGAATGAATCATTTAGATGCAACTACGTATATTATACACAGCTGCAATGTATGATGTGCTTAGCCCCTCTTTCTGGAAATGGGTTGGTTCTAAGGTCATTTGCTTGTATAGTTAGCTATATATACTTATGTATATATACGTAGGAAGATATACCAAATTTAAGGATTAACTGTACATTCACTGCTAGGTTATCGTTTAGCTCATGTTAATAAACATAGGGCTTCATACCACTATTGGTTGTAGTGCTATAAAGCAAAAAAGAGTTGGGTAGTACAGCAGAGAATTGTATAATACCTTTTGTTGATTCCCTTTTTGACTCTCTTAATTCAGTACATACTGTAATACATGTGATGCAGTACAATCTAGGAGAGGCAGCGCGGAAGCACAGACTGCGCACTTCAGTAGTTACAGATCTAATATAAACTGTACATACACGTATATATAAAACTATCCTGCTACCTCCATGTACGTAATATATAGAGTACAGTGATATTTGTAATACAGCAATGGCCCATAACTTTGGAGGACCATAAATTGGAACTGGATTTAATGTCACAATTTCAAGAGATCGTTATAATGATTGCTCCTGTCTGGGCTTATGCTAGTGGTTATATATAATGGCCAGCAGCTCATGATCTAATTATTGCTATCTATAAATACATATGGTATGTATTAACTAGCTTTGTATGATATGTACATAGCTAAGAAATCTTTCAAAGTGGTCATGCAGGTATACGGCACTCTTTGTAGAAACTTCACTGGTTGTGAACAGAGTAATGACCAACACCTGCGTTTATTTAGTTATCATCAAAAGATAGATGTCATATATATGTAACTTGAATTCACTATGATACAGCAAAAGAAAAAATAATTCTATATATGCAGTATATATAATACCATTTTGTCCTGTATCACATAAATACTGACTATTCGAATCCGGCATATGACACCAACTTTGAATAAGTATATATATAGTTTCACTGAGGAAGTATCAGAGAGTAAGGTATATATATATAGTACTCTTTAAGTGCGTATATGGTTGGTCAAAACCATGGCCACCCTATTCAATGAGACATTGAGGACACATTTGTGGCCAATGACTACCCTAGGGGACACGTGGAAGGGAAGTAAGAAGGATGCTGAAGAAGAAACTGAAGAACAAGAAAGAATCCTCTGCCTTCCATACATCACAGGCATCAGTGAAAATAACCAGAGGACCTGCAGATAGCTTAATAGGGTAGTGCTTAAGGCACCTTCAACACTGTGCTCTCTGCTGACAAGGGTGAAAACACCAACTCCTCTTGACCAGATAATCAGAGTCATCTACCAGATACCCTGTGAATGCAGAGACACCTACATTGGTGAAACCTCCAAGACTCTCAATGAAAGGCTCAAGGAACATCAAAGGGCAGTCAAAAGAAGTGACAACAACAATTCCATTGCTGTGCATGTCAAGGACACACTCCACAGCATCTCACGGGAGAATGCCAAGATTATACAGAAAGAACCACACAACTTAAGAAGAAAAGCGAAAATAAAGACTAACCCTTGTTGATGAGGAATGATGAAAATGAATGAGGAAAAGTCTCCTGTGTGTCTATGTAAAGAGAACAATTTTGCATGCAGGATCAGCCATTCTATAATGATGAAACTCTTCAAGGTTTCAGATATAAATACGTACATACATTCCTCTTATAGTCATTAATAAAAACGTTGGCCCACAATCAATACCCATGATAACCATTATTCATGTAAAATATATCTATAGCATTACTTTACACTGCTGCTTAGTACAGTGTATCTATGTCATAAAGCCATATGCATGCCTCTGTGGTTAAAATTATTTATATAGTGTCACTATTTGGCTGAAAGGTTTGACTCAGCAAGTATAAAAGAAACGGACGTATTTGAAGCACCAGACAGCTTAATTCAGTAAACAGGGCATTTTAAAAAGATGACAACTTTCCTACCAACTGTCACCGTGGTAATCCTGTCAGTTCTAGCTGTTTGCAATTCAGAATTAGGTATGTTGAAAGTATTTATCATAATAGGTGGATTAGTGATAATTTATACTCTTGGATTTCACCCTATCAAATCATACACAATATTTTAGATATATATTTTATTTAATAGCCACTGTAGTCATGCAATGGTGGAAATGAGGTTGCATAATTAATGGTCTGCCTCCTTTTCCAATAATACCAATAGACTATGATGTAGATAAAGCTGTTGTAATGGGAGATGCTGTATTCACTGTACCTCTTCCATCGGACAATGATTACAGTGACCAACCTGACTTTACTGAAGGAGCCCTCTGCTATGAAGTGCAAGGGAAGACTGGCTACAGCTACAATCTCATATCAGATCGATGCGTCACTGTCAACAGCTTTTATAACAAGACCACAATGGAGTCTAGAGCAAATCTTATCAAAGCAATCAGTGTCTTAGTGGATGGCGAGAGTGGAGAATGTCATAGAGTTAAAGTGAAGCGTCACCATTGTCATGTCTATGTTGATGGGAACCCTTTGAATGGAACCTTTGATTCTGATGGCATTCGTGTGCAGGCAAGTAACCATGGCAACAAAATTTTTGTATCTTTACCCAATTGTCTTGAAGATGGACTGCCTGGAATGACATTGACCATTTCCTGTTCCCAAGCAGAAGGCGAAGAGGCACTTGAGCTTCAAGTAACCTATGTTGATGGAGTTAGATCAACCTCACATGGCCTACTTGGTAAGATATACACATTTGTATTACATATACAATTTTATAAATCATATATAACATGGTTTGTACCTTGCTTGTTAGGTCAGTTTTGGAATATCAATATGACTAAAGAACCTTATGTTGGTCCTTATCGAGGTCGCCAAATGAGTGCTGAGGATAAGATGTACAAAGTTAAAATCCTTGATCCCGTTAAGGGAGATATTGTGAGGAGTTTCCTGGCAGAGCTAGAGCAGATCCAGTGGGACGGTAACAGACTACCTTGCCTGTATGCAGGAAGCAGTCAAGCCTCTAGCACCTCCAAAGATCCTGATAATGGCAATGTGATAGAAGGGAAGTATTCTGACTACCAAATGGATCATCTTAGCACCATAGATTTCAAATACAGAAAGTACAAAGAAGGTGGTCAATGTGAAACTCTTGATAACGATGATAGCAGACCATATGGAAAATAGAGATTTTGACCATAAACGTGACTAGTGTATGATGTCCATTCTACAAGCTCAAGAGAACTATATTTCCATACATCAACATAATTATTATCTTAAACGTCCATATTATCTCTGATAACATTGTTAATTGAGTTAAACTTAATACTGTACTGTCCTGTATTGTATATGCACAAAATGTATGAAGCATGTACAATGATCATGCATCTCTTACATTTACTGAATTCACCTACGTATATTAATATATAAATATAAGACATGCAATTTGAGAAAGTTATAAAATAAACACAAAATGAAAGTATGCATATGCATGGTAACATAATTCTTAAAAGATCAAGAACAAGATGAATATATACAGGGCATACAGGGTCATATGCCAAACTTGGGGCCAGGAAGTGGCAGAGCAAATTGAAAATTTTAAAAATTTAGGGGAAGCAATGATATAAAGGTGTCGAAGCAGTTTATATTAACTTTCCATTAGTCTAGGGGGGCAAAATCAATCCTATAGTCCCCCCAGCAGCCCTGATTTATACGTATATATATGCATGCATACATGTTATACGTATATAGCAGGGGTTGTGTGTGAACAGTGAATTTTTCCAATTAGAATTTCTTTATATAGCTCTTTTATGCATGGTTCATACGTACGTATATGCCTTTTCATAATACAATGGAAAGTATATATATGCACATTCATATTTGTATGTACGTATATGATGAAGAAATTCTAATGAGCCACAGCAACATAATTATTATAAATTGAGCGTTTCGACCAGAAGGTCTTCATCAGCAATGAATGATGAGTGTCGAAATGTTCAATTTATATTAATTGGGTTGCTGAGGCTCATTAGAATTTCTCTATTATCATGATGGCAACAAATATTCCTTATCATATACCTAATTTGTTTTGCACAATGACATGAGGTCACTAATTATTATTCCCTAAACAGATTTGCTGGGTTTTTTTGGCTGCTAAATCCTTTGTCAGAAACCTTATATAGTTTAGCTCCCTCCATGTTGGCTACAATGGTGTAGTGCTTCAGGAAAGGTGACATCTTTGAGTCTGACCAGTGTAAAGTACAAATTAGTAACAAATATAGGATCATGTTACTAATGGTATTCATAGCTAGGGGAATTCACAGACGCCTCGTACATAGTGTACTAGTTGTGTAATAGTTATATAGCCCATAGGTGAAGAGGGTGGCCAGAATACAATACAAGGCTAAGGTAGAGTCAAGGCAGAGTAATTATATCCTTTAGGAAGTCCGAGGTGATGAGCTATAACTGATTTATACTCTGCATGGCATTTGAGTAGCCACTTCCTGTTATTAACTAATTCACACTGTATATCCTATATTAATCAACAATTCACGCTGTATATGGTAGATTAAACTGTATTTTACGTTTCACTGTCAACAGTCCCTGCAACAAATCAAATCTAGAGCTAACCTTATGAAACAATTAGTTGATGACAAGAGTGGATAATAAAAGATTGCGGTTAAAATATTGTGGTTAAAAGATTGCTTTGGGAGGATGTAATAATTATAATCATTGCATGTATATATTCTGACAGCATATATGTACATATGTATAGATTAGATTAGCTAATACTTTATACCAATACCAAGCGATATAAGAACTACCAGTGTTTCTCTAAAAAAAAATTTTGACTGTCACACCAAAAAATACTTTTTGAGATGTATGTGTCCGGGTATACCCTAAAACATATGCTGGTGTTGTGTTATTTTTACAGTTTAACTAGTAGAAACATCCCGCTCCATATTTATCAATTCTGTGTCATGCACATTTGCCAAGACCTGAGTGGTTATATGACACTTCATTTGTGTTCCCTACATATAGAAGTTTCAAGTCTAAGCTAATACTACAGTATTATACGTATATATTATATTATCAAATCTAAGCTATGAATGTGACTTCAGATGTCTTTAGAGAATAGCCAGTTGTACTGAAGTGTTTTCAGTGAGAAAGGGACCAATAAGATATGTAACTTTCCCTTGTGATGGAGGTGAATCGCCTTTAGTAGTGTAAACAGGTCCACCTTCAGCCGTATTGAATTGGATACTCTCTCCATTGCTCATGTCTGTCAGAGTTCCATCCTTACCATTATACGTAAGGGAGAGAGCAGTAATTCCACTGAATCCCAAAATCTACGTACATATTAATAAAATTGGCATTCTTAGAAAAGCAGAAAAATGCATGGTTGTGATACATACTTGCTGAAAATGGTAGCATTTAACTCTTTCTCCTTTTTTCCCTATTATGCCCAAATCTCTTCTTCCACCATAGGGGGAATACAGTTCAAATGTCACTATGTAGTCATTTTTCCGGTTCATTGGCTTGAAAATAAAATTTGCTACATACGTACATGTATAAAAGTATCTAAATACGGAATATAACTGAATCATTAAGAAATTATTGTGTATATACATTCTCACCCTGGCCATATGCATCCATCCCATTTAATCAGTATATAGACCCTTATTTATGCCTTTTTATGTGTTTAACCATAGTAAGTGTGTGTGTGGTGTGGCATATATATTCTAAAGGGTCTGCACATTAATAGGAGTACACTATAGTAATTTTTTTGGATATAGAAAAATATAAATAGAACAGACTATTCTCAAATATAGACTTATTATTATTGGAAAAAAAATGGATAAGAATATACTTTTCTTCCTTTTTCCACTATAGGCCAAACAGTTGTTTCTGGGAATTCCACCTTTCATCGGTGACCCTGGGGGTCTCTGTCTTCTTCTAACTGTACTAAATCTAGGTGCATGTGCCATGTGACTGTAAAACCCATGCCTACATATACATGTAATACCTTGACTCCAGAAATTCCCTGTAGACCTAATGTTCCATCTTTCAATAGCATTAGTAGTGCCATGAAGCTCATGTCTTACATCATTAATGAAAGTCTGATTAGGAAGGCTCTGAGAATCCTCATCGGAAACTAACAAACTTCCTGCCTTTAGATTTTTCTATAGAGTGATGAAGAAATCTTTCAAAGGAAAGGCACAACTTATGTGAAGTAACAATAAAACTAACTCCATCTGGATCGTCTTTAAAGAGAATTGGTAGTCTATCCTTGACAAACTTTTGGTTATTTTCAGACAGACAAGTAAAGTCTGTCCATTCAGGTACTCGTGGTGCATTGGATAATCTTTCTTCTTTGGGTTCCTGGAGTATATTGGGAATAGATTGCGTGTTGAACTTTAGTAAATGTTAGGGAATTAAGGCAGTAAATTGTCCTATACAATATGTATTATACAATATGTACTAAGTAAGTATATAGAAATGTCTACACATTCATAATAATCTAACACACCATTTTTCTTATATGCTACATCTAACTACATAGCACTATAGAAGCCTATATTGAGAGCTTTGGATGAGGATACAAGTGTTTTTCTCCTTCTCCTTCTCTTCGAATTCTCCACTGGACATATGGGTATATTATAGACACACATACGTAATTATTATTATAATTGAAGTGTTGTGTGTATGAACTTTATAAGTTAAGAAACACAAGGCCAATTTGGGGGCATGCTTCACTATTATACGTATTTACTATAAATCAGTAGCACTATATACATGTATAACTCTATGATTCTCTTTCTATATATAATAGCATCTTTCTTGAGGGTATAAATATACGTATATATATGCCATGAGTCACTAATAATAATAATGTAAGGACTAATTGGTATATAATGACTGACATAATTGACTTACTGTTGAGGTTATAGAACACTTAAATGCAAAGTCTTGATATTCAGACTGCACTGTTTTTTTACTCTAAGTAATATAAGATGATGAGGAATGTTTATATACATGGCCCTACATATGCTACCTATGGGTATAGCTTGAGTTGTGTCACGAGTTTTATCAATAATTATTGAACATCCATACTAGTTGGCACATGTACAGCAAATGCATATTTTACATGTATTTTAAGCCCAAGCCCAAAAATGAATCATTTCATTAACTATATATGTATGTGTGCTAATATATACGATATTACAGCAGCTCAAATTTTTACACCTATGTATATACAGCAGTGGGTTGCACCAGAAATTTGATAAAATATCGATCAAGTCAATGTTTTCAAGAATTCGATTCAAAAATAATTATCAATCACAAATTACAGCAGACAGCAATAACAAGTTACAACACATCAAATCATATCATGCACCCTTAAGACTACCAGTATATACTAAGTTAATTAGAAGTTCACAAATGTGTCATTAGGATATGATACAATACACACTCAACTAGCATGGGCAGCTTTATTACATGTACATATATAGTAATTCATACATGAATAACATTTTCCTACATGCTATGCTACTCTGCAAAAATTAAAAAGCCTATAGGGAACTATAATCCTGGTGAGAGCTTGGAATGAGGATACAAGAGTCTTCTCTTTCTTCCTTTGCTCCACTGGGCCAGACAGCTGTTTCTGGGAATTCCGCCCTTCATCAGTGACCCTGGGAATCTTGATCCTTTGTGAATCCTTGACATGTATATATTATAGTACTCTATAGTAGTCTATATATCATTGTGTATACTAAATCAAGACTGCTCCAACAGTATAATTACACCTTTTATATGCACCTTTTACACTACATCTCAAACAAAACCATTCATATGTTGTCTTTTAAATCCTACAGTACTCTTTGTCTACAAGAAGTAGGAATTAGTGGTTAATTAGTATAATACGTAGTACAAAGGCAAAGTTGAATGAGAATCATTCATCCATTAATATATTATTAGCGGAAAGTCTGTCATAACATTTTTACACCTAATGGACTGTAGGTCCATGTTACATTACTTTTAAGGGTCCCCATATCACAATTAACAAACACTTTTCTAAGACTATAAGTTTTGACTGCATTTTATGTTGTTTAGCCCGATACCAGCCGCAAAGTTACAAAATCGTCCGATCATTTTATACGAATCGATAGATTTTCGATAAGGGGCGAAAAACGTCTCAATGGGAGCAATGAATTTTCTGAAAACTTGAGACACAGCATATAGCTACATGCCCAGGGAAGCCAACATGAATTAAAATACGCTTCACCAGATTTACGTTTGGTCGATGTCCACAGTGAATTTCGGTGATCGACGATCAAAATCAATCGACTTCGAATTCCGAAAACAGCTCCGCTTCGAGGTCGTTTATACAAAATGTATTTACCCTAAATATCCATACAGAAGTACTATTCTATAGCTAGTAGATCCAAATGCCAGAAGTAACGTTTTAATTTACCTCCATACTGCCTGTTCTGCAAAACGTTTACACACTGAATCCCCTCTGCTCCCAATCTAGAGAATGATGACCTTCGACCTAAATCCACTTGGGTTATATAGGCTCTTTTACAGTATTCATGGCATGAATAATCTAATGACCAATAAACGAAGTTATCCTGTAATTGTATTAACTATACATGTATATATAGTTATTCGTTTATCCATTGTATATATCTATTCCTAGGAATTAATTATAATAATATTACACTTTTTATGAATAACATTATAAGTGAATAACCTGCAATTAAAAGGAATGATAATGTAATAATATAATATGTAGTTTAACTTTTATGTAGTTTAACTTTAAGACATTAATTATCATAACAAAAGTGTTACATTCTTAACTTAATGATTTTGAAATTAAAGAGGTATATATCATGTATGTGTATACAATTTATAATTATCTTTGGAATGTTTAGCAAATCACAAAGCACAATAGTCAGGTTGTGAGGTGTTTTACAAGCCACTTAAGGCTAAGACTTTTGGATCATCAAAGTCCCAATTTGAATCAGATGCTCTCCTGCCAGTCATTTCTACATATCTCTCAAAGTCATACTATGATTGAAATGAGTCAGAAACATACGAGTTACACTTTTTAGGAATGTCAAGATCTACAGTCATGTACATGCATTTTGCAGATGTCTTTAATCTTAACAAGTAACAAGTTAAAACTCGTGGGGCTGCCGTATGTCCACACTCTCGAATTACCTGGTCACCTTGTTGGGTATATATAATAGCTGTAATCTTAATGATTCCGACTTAGGTATATATAGGGGCTTATTATTTCATAATGTTGAATTTTAACTGAATCATAACAAGTCTATATCTTGTCCTGTATCATATTAATGCTAAATGTTTGACATATTCAAAGTGCTTTAATAAATAGATGACACCAACTTTGAACTAATTATATACATATACAGTTTCACTTAGGAAGTAGTTAATATTTTAATAATTCAAAATATCATAATTATAAGCTTGTCTTGCATGAATGCTAAATTTTTCATATAGAGTCTGTTATTCGTATATAATCACTCACTTCCACATACCTACGTTTAAACCTACCTTCTATCGTCCCCCTCCCCAGTGAACATTATTGATCCAGGGTTGGGGGATAGCCCATTCAGCATCCTGCACTGCGAGAGGGGCCCAGGGAACTCACCACCAGTGTAAGACTGCACTGCTTGTGACATCATCCAATCTCACAAATTTGCTCTGCCAATGGGATATATATGCAGTTACTGAGCTTAAATGCATGATTTTCTATCAAGTCCTACATACCTGCCAATATGAACCTGCTTTTTTGTTCTGACAGTGTCTATGGTATACTACTCATCTGATGGATGTTTCACACTGCATTAGCTATGCATTTGAGGATCACTAGCTATAACTAATATAACTACATCTGTTCTGTATAGGGAAGGTAACTGACCCTATCACTTGTACCATATATATGTTAAGGATCACCAATTGTCCTTGTGAGCAAGTTATATTATAGTAACCATGCATATAGTATGAATGTATAGTCCGGCGTTGCTTGATTGCCTCCAATTTCAAGGCCATAATAATATCGCGTAGAAAACGTTTTATGCAAGCCTTACGTTACATAGTATTAGTAAAGGTGGTTTTTAAATCCTTTTCGTTCGTTAAATGTTCGGCGCTAAGGAAGAGAAAGCTAATTTTAAGCTAAAAAACGAAAGCCAGCCGAGCGTCCGCCATTTTGGTGACAAATGCATGTATACACAGAAGCCATAAGTTAACATAATTTCTGTTATAGGGGCGCCCCAAAAAATATTTAGCATTAGCTATATAAAGATGTTGATATGTAGCAATTAGAATTAAAACTGTCTGTCTATGTCAAACGTTCAATTTATTGAAGGAGGTTCCATAGATAAGATAAGATATAAGATATACTTGGGTACCTCCTAGCAATGAGGATTTACAGTGGGAGCATGCATACATGTAGGAGGTGTGTGCACTTTGGAAAGCAATATACACACAGCCCCTAATTATAAAATATTTTTCCCTTTAGGGCCCATATATATAGAAGTCACTCCATGATTAATAAAATTCCTTAGAAGAGTATAAATATGTGTCCAGTTTCATTCTCTGCTTCAGAGAACAAATCAAACAGTTATAGTGTCTTGAGGGAATACAGCAATCTCAGATATATATATCAGCCAAGCTCCACCTGTAGCTGTAAGATGTTCCTGCTGTATGTACTAGTACTAGCATTGACTGCTTATGTAAATGCTCAGTCAAATGAAGGAAAATGCCATAACTTTCCATCACTGCATATCATCCCTGGTCCCCCTGGTCCCCCTGGTCCTCCTGGTCCTCCCGGTCCACCTGGTTTATCCAATCAGTGCCTACCAACTACTACAGTCACTGAAACAGTTTATATAACTAAAGAAACTCCCATAGAGACCACTACTTACTATATACCTTCACCAAGTCCTTCTTCATCAAGTTCTCCTTGCATTGGCTCCACTCCAGACCAGTCTGCTTCTTCCTGCCGTGATGTCTACCAGAACAATAACTTTTGTCCTTCTGGTCTCTATTGGATCTCCACTGAATCATCTCCTCAACAAGTCTACTGTGATATGGATACCACAGCATGTGGAGTGAGAGGAGTCATGCGTATAGCCTATCTGGATACCAGTGTATCAGATACCTGTCCCAGTAATCTTACTAAGTATGAGGTCAATGGTAAAACTATGTGTGGCAGACATAACAGCACTATTTCTACTCAACCATGCAATTCTGTATATTATCCATCGGAAGGTGTAGAGTACAGTAATATCTGTGGTAGAGCAGTGGGGTATGCTCACAGTGGAGGAGATACAATTGCATTTGCAGCAACAACTGAATCCATTAATGATATATATGTATCTGGTCTTGAAATAACAAGAGGTCCTCCTAATAATCGTACCCATGTCTGGACTTACGCTAGTGGTTATCAAGAAACCCCAAGTAATGGTGGTAACTGTCCCTGTGCTCCAGGAGGACAACAGCCTCCTTCCTTTGTTGGAAACAACTATTTCTGTGAATCAGCCACAAAGTATTCTCCCCCAATTTTTGGTGAGTGGTTCACCAACTATACAATGTGGCAAGGCAATTGTTATGAAGGTAGCAACTGTTGTCCTGACGATGGAAGACCATAGTTTAATGTAGCACTGGACAATCCTACTACTGAAGATATAGAAGTACGCTGGTGTGGAGTTGTACGAGTGAGTAGCTGGATTGACAACATAGGTCTGGAAACATTGGACATTTATGTCTACTAGTTATTACTACTAACAGAGATAATTTTGAGATAGCTAGAAAAACTGTAGAACTGTACATGTGCTGAATGAATCTTTTAGATGCAACTACGTATATTATACACAGCTGCAGTGTATGATGTAAAGTAAATTTTGAATGTGCTTAGCTCCTCTTTCTGGAAATGGGTTGGTTCTAAGGTCATTTGCTTGTATAGTTAGCTATATATATTTATGTATATATACGTAGGAAGATATATCCAAATTTAAGGATTAACTGTACATTCACTGCTAGGTTATCGTTTAGCTCATGTTAATATATAAACATAGGGCTTATTACCATTATTGGTTGTAGTGCTATAAAGCAAAAAAGAGTTGGGTAGTACAGCAGAGAATTGTATAATACCTTTTGTTGATTCCCTTTGACTCTCTTAATTCAGTACATACTGTAATACATGTGATGCAGTACAATCTAGGACACCAACTCCTCTTGACCAGATAATCAGAGTCATCTACCAGATACCCTGTGAATGCAGAGACACCTACATTGGTGAAACCTCCAAGACTCTCAATGAAAGGCTCAAGGAACATCAAAGGGCAGTCAAAAGAAGTGACAACAACAATTCCATTGCTGTGCATGTCAAGGACACACTCCACAGCATCTCACGGGAGAATGCCAAGATTATACAGAAAGAACCACACAACTTAAGAAGAAAAGCGAAAATAAAGACTAACCCTTGTTGATGAGGAATGATGAAAATGAATGAGGAAAAGTCTCCTGTGTGTCTATGTAAAGAGAACAATTTTGCATGCAGGATCAGCCATTCTATAATGATGAAACTCTTCAAGGTTTCAGATATAAATACGTACATACATTCCTCTTATAGTCATTAATAAAAACGTTGGCCCACAATCAATACCCATGATAACCATTATTCATGTAAAATATATCTATAGCATTACTTTACACTGCTGCTTAGTACAGTGTATCTATGTCATAAAGCCATATGCATGCCTCTGTGGTTAAAATTATTTATATAGTGTCACTATTTGGCTGAAAGGTTTGACTCAGCAAGTATAAAAGAAACGGACGTATTTGAAGCACCAGACAGCTTAATTCAGTAAACAGGGCATTTTAAAAAGATGACAACTTTCCTACCAACTGTCACCGTGGTAATCCTGTCAGTTCTAGCTGTTTGCAATTCAGAATTAGGTATGTTGAAAGTATTTATCATAATAGGTGGATTAGTGATAATTTATACTCTTGGATTTCACCCTATCAAATCATACACAATATTTTAGATATATATTTTATTTAATAGCCACTGTAGTCATGCAATGGTGGAAATGAGGTTGCATAATTAATGGTCTGCCTCCTTTTCCAATAATACCAATAGACTATGATGTAGATAAAGCTGTTGTAATGGGAGATGCTGTATTCACTGTACCTCTTCCATCGGACAATGATTACAGTGACCAACCCGACTTTACTGAAGGAGCCCTCTGCTATGAAGTGCAAGGGAAGACTGGCTACAGCTACAATCTCATATCAGATCGATGCGTCACTGTCAACAGCTTTTATAACAAGACCACAATGGAGTCTAGAGCAAATCTTATCAAAGCAATCAGTGTCTTAGTGGATGGCGAGAGTGGAGAATGTCATAGAGTTAAAGTGAAGCGTCACCATTGTCATGTCTATGTTGATGGGAACCCTTTGAATGGAACCTTTGATTCTGATGGCATTCGTGTGCAGGCAAGTAACCATGGCAACAAAATTTTTGTATCTTTACCCAATTGTCTTGAAGATGGACTGCCTGGAATGACATTGACCATTTCCTGTTCCCAAGCAGAAGGCGAAGAGGCACTTGAGCTTCAAGTAACCTATGTTGATGGAGTTAGATCAACCTCACATGGCCTACTTGGTAAGATATACACATTTGTATTACATATACAATTTTATAAATCATATATAACATGGTTTGTACCTTGCTTGTTAGGTCAGTTTTGGAATATCAATATGACTAAAGAACCTTATGTTGGTCCTTATCGAGGTCGCCAAATGAGTGCTGAGGATAAGATGTACAAAGTTAAAATCCTTGATCCCGTTAAGGGAGATATTGTGAGGAGTTTCCTGGCAGAGCTAGAGCAGATCCAGTGGGACGGTAACAGACTACCTTGCCTGTATGCAGGAAGCAGTCAAGCCTCTAGCACCTCCAAAGATCCTGATAATGGCAATGTGATAGAAGGGAAGTATTCTGACTACCAAATGGATCATCTTAGCACCATAGATTTCAAATACAGAAAGTACAAAGAAGGTGGTCAATGTGAAACTCTTGATAACGATGATAGCAGACCATATGGAAAATAGAGATTTTGACCATAAACGTGACTAGTGTATGATGTCCATTCTACAAGCTCAAGAGAACTATATTTCCATACATCAACATAATTATTATCTTAAACGTCCATATTATCTCTGATAACATTGTTAATTGAGTTAAACTTAATACTGTACTGTCCTGTATTGTATATGCACAAAATGTATGAAGCATGTACAATGATCATGCATCTCTTACATTTACTGAATTCACCTATATTAATATATAAATATAAGACATGCAATTTGAGAAAGTTATAAAATAAACACAAAATGAAAGTATGCATATGCATGGTAACATAATTCTTAAAAGATCAAGAACAAGATGAATATATACAGGGCATACAGGGTCATATGCCAAACTTGGGGCCAGGAAGTGGCAGAGCAAATTGAAAATTTTAAAAATTTAGGGGAAGCAATGATATAAAGGTGTCGAAGCAGTTTATATTAACTTTCCATTAGTCTAGGGGGACAAAATCAATCCTATAGTCCCCCCAGCAGCCCTGATTTATACGTATATATATGCATGCATACATGTTATACGTATATAGCAGGGGTTGTGTGTGAACAGTGAATTTTTCCAATTAGAATTTCTTTATATAGCTCTTTTATGCATGGTTCATACGTACGTATATGCCTTTTCATAATACAATGGAAAGTATATATATGCACATTCATATTTGTATGTACGTATATGATGAAGAAATTCTAATGAGCCACAGCAACATAATTATTATAAATTGAGCGTTTCGACCAGAAGGTCTTCATCAGCAATGAATGATGAGTGTCGAAATGTTCAATTTATATTAATTGGGCTGCTGAGGCTCATTAGAATTTCTCTATTATCATGATGGCAACAAATATTCCTTATCATATACCTAATTTGTTTTGCACAATGACATGAGGTCACTAATTATTATTCCCTAAACAGATTTGCTGGGTTTTTTTGGCTGCTAAATCCTTTGTCAGAAACCTTATATAGTTTAGCTCCCTCCATGTTGGCTACAATGGTGTAGTGCTTCAGGAAAGGTGACATCTTTGAGTCTGACCAGTGTAAAGTACAAATTAGTAACAAATATAGGATCATGTTACTAATGGTATTCATAGCTAGGGGAATTCACAGACGCCTCGTACATAGTGTACTAGTTGTGTAATAGTTATATAGCCCATAGGTGAGGAGGGTGGCCAGAATACAATACAAGGCTAAGGTAGAGTCAAGGCAGAGTAATTATATCCTTTAGGAAGTCCGAGGTGATGAGCTATAACTGATTTATACTCTGCATGGCATTTGAGTAGCCACTTCCTGTTATTAACTAATTCACACTGTATATCCTATATTAATCAACAATTCACGCTGTATATGGTAGATTAAACTGTATTTTACGTTTCACTGTCAACAGTCCCTGCAACAAATCAAATCTAGAGCTAACCTTATGAAACAATTAGTTGATGACAAGAGTGGATAATAAAAGATTGCGGTTAAAATATTGTGGTTAAAAGATTGCTTGTGGAGGATGTAATAATTATAATCATTGCATGTATATATTACGACAGCATATATGTACGTACGTATAGATTAGATTAGCTAATACTTTATACCAATACCAAGCGATATAAGAACTACCAGTGTTTCTCTAAAAAAAAATTTTGACTGTCACACCAAAAAATACTTTTTGAGATGTATGTGTCCGGGTATACCCTAAAACATATGCTGGTGTTGTGTTATTTTTACAGTTTAACTAGTAGAAACATCCCGCTCCATATTTATCAATTCTGTGTCATGCACATTTGCCAAGACCTGAGTGGTTATATGACACTTCATTTGTGTTCCCTACATATAGAAGTTTCAAGTCTAAGCTAATACTACAGTATTATACGTATATATTATATTATCAAATCTAAGCTATGAATGTGACTTCAGATGTCTTTAGAGAATAGCCAGTTGTACTGAAGTGTTTTCAGTGAGAAAGGGACCAATAAGATATGTAACTTTCCCTTGTGATGGAGGTGAATCGCCTTTAGTAGTGTAAACAGGTCCACCTTCAGCCGTATTGAATTGGATACTCTCTCCATTGCTCATGTCTGTCAGAGTTCCATCCTTACCATTATACGTAAGGGAGAGAGCAGTAATTCCACTGAATCCCAAAATCTACGTACATATTAATAAAATTGGCATTCTTAGAAAAGCAGAAAAATGCATGGTTGTGATACATACTTGCTGAAAATGGTAGCGTTTAACTCTTTCTCCTTTTTTCCCTATTATGCCCAAATCTCTTCTTCCACCATAGGGGGAATACAGTTCAAATGTCACTGTGTAGTCATTTTTCCGGTTCATTGGCTTGAAAATAAAATTTGCTACATACGTACATGTATAAAAGTATCTAAATACGGAATATAACTGAATCATTAAGAAATTATTGTGTATATACATTCTCACCCTGGCCATATGCATCCATCCCATTTAATCAGTATATAGACCCTTATTTATGCCTTTTTATGTGTTTAACCATAGTAAGTGTGTGTGTGGTGTGGCATATATATTCTAAAGGGTCTGCACATTAATAGGAGTACACTATAGTAATTTTTTTGGATATAGAAAAATATAAATAGAACAGACTATTCTCAAATATAGACTTATTATTATTGGAAAAAAAATGGATAAGAATATACTTTTCTTCCTTTTTCCACTATAGGCCAAACAGTTGTTTCTGGGAATTCCACCTTTCATCAGTGACCCTGGGGGTCTCTGTCTTCTTCTAACTGTACTAAATCTAGGTGCATGTGCCATGTGACTGTAAAACCATGCCCATATATACATATAATACCTTGACTCCAGAAATTCCCTCCAGACCTAATGTTCCATCTTTCAATGGCATTAGTAGTGCCATGAAGCTCATGTCTTACATCATTAATGAAAGTCTGATTAGGAAGGCTCTGAGAATCCTCTTTGGAAACTAACAAACTTCCTGCCTTTAGGTTTTTCTATATGAGTGATGAAGAGATCATTCAAAGGAAAGCACAACTTATGTACAGTAACAATAAAACTAACTCCATCTGGATCATCTTCAAAGAGAATTGGAAGTCTATCCTTGACAAACTTTTGGTTACTTTCAGACAGAAAAGTAAAGTCTGTCCATTCAGGTACTCGTGGTGCATTAGATAATCTTTCTTCTTTGGGTTCCTGGAGTATATTGGGAATAGATTGTGTTTAACTTTTAATTAATAAATTTTAGGAAATTAAGGCAGTAAATTGGCCTATACAATATGTACCATAGTAAGTACGTATATAGAAATATCTACACATTCATAATCTGTTTTAATAATCTAGCACACCATTTTTCTTATATGTTACATCTAACTACATAGAACTATATAAGCCTATATTGAGAGCTTTGGATGAGGATACAAGTGTTTTTCTCCTTCTCTTCTTCGCTACTGGACATATGAGACACAGCAATAGTTCTATCTTGTACCAAAACCATATATACAAGACACTGTAGGCACTATTACATGTACATGTACTAGCTATGAATGTACACATGCACATTCAACAAAAAGAAATATCTGAAGTTGATGGCCATGGGGAAGGAACCTAGTAGAGATACATCAAAAAATTGTAATGAAAAATATTAGGCATTCATGAGTGTGAAGTTTAAATCAATGTACACAAAAGCGCACAGGGACAGGTTGATTTATAAAAAAGGTGGCTTTCTCAAAAACTAGAATTTGAACAGACTTCTAACTTTATATACTGCACCTACGTATAGTATTATAATTGAAGTGTTATGTGTATGGACTTTAAGTTAAGAAACACAAGGCCAATCTGGGGGCATGCGTCACTATTATACGTATTTACTTATATTAGTCTGAGAATATTACAGCATACCACTACATATACAACTCCATGTATTATATCTCTCTATATATAAAATATAGCATCCTTTCTGAGGGAAATTGAGGGTATAAATATACATAGTAATTATAATAACATATATATATATATATATAATTGACTTACTGGTGAGGTTTTATAGCACTCAATTGCTCCTCCATGGCTAATCTCTACTGCTTCTCTATAGTCAGTCTAAGTAATATGACAAGGAATGTTTATTATATGCTCCTACACTACCTAGGGGTATCCTAGCTTTTAAAAAAGGGTTGTGTCACAATTTCATCAATCATTGAAATACTGGATATTTTACACGCAGTTAAAGCATGAGCAAAATGAATCATTTCATTAACGTATGTGTGCTAATATATTACGGCAGCTCAAATATTTATGCATATATATGTGACACAGTTGTGGGGTTGCGCCAGAAATTTGATAAAATTTCGATCAAGTTAATGTTTTCAAGAACTCGATTCAAAAATAATTATCAATCACAAATTACAGCAGACAGCAATAACAAGTTACAACACATCAAATCATATCATGCACCCTTAAGACTACTAGTATATACTAAGTTAATTAGAAGTTCACAAATGTGTCATTAGGATATGATACAATGCACACTCAACTAGCATGGGCAGCTTTATTACATATACATATATATATAGTAATTCATACATGAATAACATTTTCCTACATGCTATGCCTACTCTGCAAAAATTAAAAAGCCTATAGGGAACTATAATCCTGGTGAGAGCTTGGAATGAGGATACAAGAGTCTTCTCTTTCTTCCTTTGCTCCACTGGGCCAGACAGCTGTTTCTGGGAATTCCGCCCTTCATCAGTGACCCTGGGAATCTTGATCCTTTGTGAATCCTTGACATGTATATATTATAATACTCTATAGTAGTCTATATATCATTGTGTATACTACATCAAGACTGCTCCAACAGTATAATTACACCTTTTATATGCACCTTTTACACTACATCTCAAACAAAACCATTCATATGTTGTCTTTTAAATCCTACAGTACTCTTTGTCTACAAGAAGTAGGAATTAATGGTTAATTAGTATAATACGTAGTACAAAGGCAAAGTTGAATGAGAATCATTCACCCATTAATATATTATTAGCGGAAAGTCTGTCATAACATTTTTACACCTAATGGACTGTAGGTCCATGTTACATTACTTTTAAGGGTCCCCATATCACAATTAACAAACAATTTTCTAAGACTATAAGTTTTGACTGCATTTTATGTTGTTTAGACCGTTAACAGCCGCAAAGTTACAAAATCGTCCGATCATTTGAAAATTTTATACGAATCGATAGATTTTCGATAAGGGGCGTAAAACGTCTCAATGGGAGCATAGATAGAGGAAAGACAGGGATTGCAGCTCACGCGATATGTCCGTGTCTCGCGTTGCGTAATATGTATAATTGAATTCCTGTGGTGAGTGTAATACTGATAAATGGTCTAAGCAAAAAATGTTCCTAATGTGGTCACTAGAGGCTGCAGGTCAGACTAGCTTCCTCTACATCACATCATAGATAGAGGAAAGAACATTTCCTCTATCTATGATGGGAGTAATAAATTTTTTGAAAACTTGAGACACAGCATGTAGCTGCATGCCCAGGGAAGCCAACATGAATTAAAATACGCTTCACCAAATTTACGTTTGGTCGATGTCCACAGTGAATTTCGGTGATCGACGATCAAAATCAATCGACTTCGAATTCCGAAAACAGCTCCGCTTCGAGGTCGTTTATACAAAATGTATTTACCCTAAATATCCATACAGAAGTACTATTCTATAGCTAGTAGATCCAAATGCCAGAAGTAACGTTTTAATTTACCTCCATACTGCCTGTTCTGCAAAACGTTTACACACTGAATCCCCTCTGCTCCCAATCTAGAGAATGATGACCTTTGACCTAAATCCACTTGGTTTATATAGGCTCTTTTACAGTATTCATGGTATGAATAATCTAATGACCAATATACGAAGTTATCCTGTAATTGTATTAACTATACATGTATATATAGTTATTCGTTTATCCATTGTATATATCTATTCCTAGGAATTAATTATAATAATATTACACTTTTTATGAATAACATTATGGTTAATAATGAATCCTTAGCCTACGTATGACATGATTCTATATTGCATTGTATATAGGCCCTGCAAAGCGACTAAGAAATTCGATCGCGGGTAACGGCAGTACCACAAATATTACTCATTCGGGTTACTTATTTTATATACAGAGAATTTGAAACTTAATTAAAAAATGGCGTTCAAAGAGGCCCTAAATTGGGCACTTTCAAAAGTAACACGCTTCGGTTGGAGCGCGTTGAAATCTAGGGTAGCCTATTCCCTAGTTCGGAAACATTCATGACGATTTAGTATTTGTATGTACCTGCGTAAGTTCGCATGTTAGCGCTAGCTCATTTGAAAAAAGAAGAAGAAGAAGAAGAAAAAATGAGGAATTGCAGAATTTGGCCTATTTCGGTTTAACCACTTTGCGAAGGTTGTAGAGCATCGTAACATGTTTTGGCGTTTAGAAAAGCATGCAAAAACGACTGCAAACACACGAATGCAACCGAAAATCTGAACGTTGTTGATTTATGAGGTGTTAATTGATAATACATTGAATAGGGCGGCCATGTTTTTTTTCGGCCATCGCTACTTATAGAGTACTACCGTACTCTATGATATTACACTTATTATGAATAACATTATGGTTAATAATGAATCCTTAGCCTACGTATGACATGATTCTATATTGCATCTTGCTTTGGTACATTTAACATGATTCAGAAGATAATTTTTCAAAATAGGGACTATTATATAGGCTTTATATAGGCTACAAGTAGATACCAATTAAAATGCATATATATTGCAATATATAGCATTCTGTTTATGCATATGCCTCCTAGGGGCCAACCATACAAATTATACATTATGTATATTTCTTTTATATCTATCACAACAACCAGAAGTAGAATTGAGAACTATATATAATCATAAAAATTATAGGAGCTACATACTGCAGGCAGCCCCAAAATGTTAATTATTGAAATTACATTAAATTAACATAACAGTCTAATATTTCTAAAAGAGACTATAAGCTATACGTAGCTACAAGGTGATATCATTCAAAACAGTTAATGCTTCAAGGTCATGCACTGAGTGTTTACTTTGTGCTTGAAGGAGAGAAGCCACGGAAGTGGAACTGGTATTTCAACAGATTCTTACTTGTTTCCTCCAAGATTAACTGTAATTTGATTTTGCTCTTTTGAGATACGGGTACACGGAGTGTTTGAATCATTTCCCTCCTTTAGAATGGGTGAAAACGTAAGTGAATTAGCAACATAGCCTGGATGCACACTGACACCAAGTACTACTGATACTTGAGGCCTTAATAAAATATCCTTAGTCACCTCTCTATCACCATTGGTCAAAGATATAACTGTAAGTATTACATACATGTTTGCTGGATAAGCTGGATAGGTATTCAAGCCTAATCCATTCAAGCCGGTACCTAATCCATGGGAATACGTCTGCTGAACGATCATTGATTCTGGAAACACTATTGTGGTAGGCCTGCAAACCATTTGCCTTGACATGATCATTCCAACTGACTGCACGTTGTTAAATTCTGCGGTGGAAGAATCACTGGTACAATATGTGAAAGCAGTTTTAGTTAAGGGGAAAAAAGGTTGTACACCTTTCTGCTTATAGCGCATACTAAACTGCTTTGGATCGTTCTTAACAGCTTCTTTGTTGAAAAGGTGATGCTGCTGGAGAGCGACTGAAAACTTAACGTTGTCCTTGTATTTTTTGTCGGCAACTTTAAAGGAGAGATCACGACGAGATATCAAGCCATAACGAACATGAGTAAGGGGGGTCTCATCTTCATTATAGGTTGCCCATTCATTCAGCAAAGTGAAAAGATCAATTTCCTCGAGGCGGACATCTTCACTCTGAGCTATTTTGCAAATAGCCTCTTAAGGTAATGCTAAGAAATGATATTGACAAATGTTTGAAAATGAATCTATTTTGGCAATGATGAGTTCAATGGCTGCCTGGAAAACCAAACCTTGATCAACGACATTATCTCTATGCCTACTAGCCATGCCACACAGCTCTACAATTATAGGTAGCCAAGATTCAATATCAGCTCGATACTTCCAAGTGGTAACAAGCCCTGCAATATCATCGATTAAACTGGCAAGTTGATAAGAAATAGCTGCCTCATAGAGTGTAACAATGTCACCTGCTTCTGCTAAAGCAACTTCTTCACCATAGATAAAATCAATTATCATTGAGAAAGTGTTGTATGAATAGTGTTTTGGAATACAAAATTGTTTACAATTTGTTTGTTTTCTCCTAGTCTTACGCTTCTTTTTTTCGGTTGTTAAACTGGTCGAAGAAAGTATTTGATACAGTGCTTAAAACTGCCATGTGTGCCTTGATAGGTTCTTCATTTTGTCTGACAAAGCAAACATCATAATTCTCCTCATTATAACATTTTCTAAGGCTAGTATTGTGACTGCGAGGTTTCAGTCTCATGTAATAAGGAGTGTAGGCCTCAAAACATCTCTTCAGTGAAACTACACTGCTAATACTACTACTTTGGTCATCCATCTTTTTCAACTACAGAATACCTTACATTTCCTAGAAACATCATGAATTCTATTAACAATTGCCTTATTTGGATGCTGTTCTGTAAACAAGGTCACGCCCAGTATTTAGTTAGCTATTGGTATCTGGCAGGTTATAGCACGTTTCATATGGTCCTTAACTAGGTATCTGACGCAAGGGGGTATGCAAAGCTGAAGCTTTAATGTAATGTAAGATCCCTTGTGTGCAATTGCAAGTTACAAAATGGTCTATAAACCAGTAGCCGTGCATGTGTTTGAATGCAGCCAAACTTCATGGTCTTCCATAGCTCTCACTCAATTGTAAAGCTTGTACATCAAATATGCTATATATGGTTACTAACTGAGACTCTATATAAAGACTGGTCCTTTGTACTTGAGTGCCTAGAGTATAGGTGTAAAAATGTAATTGATATATCATGTACTCTACTTTACATGCATTCTGTAAGCTATTGCTCTATGTAAAAGTGTACTGATCGTGATCACAATTAACATCTCAATGTCAAGTTTAATTGTTGATAGTAGAAGAATGAGTGCCTATACAGTGAGTAACTGCATGTCATTGAATATAAATTGTTCAGAATTAATTTAATTTTAATGCTTGATTGTGGCTATCCAAAGATTTAAAGCATTTTGTAACTTGCACTGTGTAGTACTTATATACAGATGTGCTTCTAGATCTTCCATGCAAGAAGGCTCAAGTTTTCATATAGCATCACTTGAACAGTTCATTTACAGCTTTAGTGCCGTAAATATTTAAAAAATTCGTGAACTTTTGTGACTTTTCAATTCTTACTTTTCGAGAAAATATGTTCTTCGTTCGTGTCTTGCTGAAATTAGAATGGTAAGCCGCCATTTTAGGAAGGCTCTCCATTAATTAATCATGTCTAGTACAGGAGGTGTTGAGCCCTAATCATCTCCAAACATAACATTGTTGTATTTCCCGGAGGTGCAAACCCTAATCATTGCCAAAATTAGATTTTTAAATTTTACGGTATCGTGTAAATATACTTTGCCAAAGTCTTTGGTAACACCTTCACATGACAATCATAGACTATTACATGTGTATATGTATATCATATTCAATACAGAGTCATGCAAATAGAATTTTCAGTGTTTTTGTTACAGGTGTCAGAGGCGTAAATGACTCCCCGTCGGGAGTGACTCCCCCGTCATTAGCGCCTTAGGCGGAAATGACGTCCCTTGGGTGGGAGTGACTCCCCACCCATTTTGGCGGTGAACTGAAATGCTGTGACGGTCGGAAAGGGTGCCATGGAGGAGTTTGCTACTGTTGAGATGTACATTTGCTCCGCTGCATAGAGCAACAATCCTTGGAGCCATTTCCACTCTCCAACCAGTCACAGCCAGGAAAAAGGAAGCGGATGAAACACATCTTCATCTCTGTTCACTGCACATGTGCACTGCCTGAATCATATGATCTTCACATGATTCAGTGCGACTCATGCCAATTGTGGTTTCACTTTAAGTGTGTTAACATCAAGGTGAACCAATCACCTGACACATGGTTGTGCTTTGCTTGCAGGTAGTTCTTGTCTTGTAACAGTTTATACATCTTACTGTGTTCATCTTGTAACCATGTTTTAACATGCACCTTTGCTTGCTGCTGCTTTCGAAAATTCCTGTTCAACGTGTCGTCCTCAAATGAGCAACGAATGTGCAAGGGGTCAGTAACACCTCTAGGCAGGAATGACTCCCAGGGAGTCATTTCATCTAGAAGGGATTCATTCATGCCTAGGCGAATGTGAGTGGGGAGTCATTCACACCTAGGCAATAGTGACTTGGGAGTCATTCACACCTAGGCCTCACAGACTGGGGAGTCCCTCAGTGGGGGAGTCATTAATGACTATGACACAGGAACAAAATAGTTCAGTAAATAGTTCTCTTCAGCTTTAATTTCCAAAAAGTTGCTAATGTCTTATGCTGTTGCTACCTGTATTTTCGAAAGAGAGAAGCCATGGAAATGGGGACTCCACCTTGATAGGCTCAGATATGCTTCCCCCAAGAGTAACAAATATTGCATCTTGATTTCTCGTGACACGAGTACAGACAGCATTAGTGTTATTTTCCAATAGTGATGAAAAGGACAATGAACCATTGGAAAACCCTGAGTGGCAATCAATCGAAATATCACAATTGTATAGAGCTGAGTATACTTTAATATGCTCTATTACATTTTCTCTGTTATCTTCACAGTTTGACAAAGACTCAACTGAAATTATTACATGGTTATTGTTGTTAAAACGTGGTATTGTAAGCCTTTTGTACGAAGCTTGCCTTGACATGATCATTCCAACTGACTGCACATTGGTGAATTGTGCGGTGGAGGAATCACTGGTACAATATGCAAAAGTAGTTTTGGTTAAGGGAAAGAAAGGCTGTACACCTTTCTGCTTATAGCGCATACTAAACTGCTTTGGATCATTCTTAACAGCTTCTTTGTTGAAAAGGTGATGCTGCTGGAGAGCGACTGAAAATTTAACGTTGTCCTTGTATTTTTTGTCGGCAACTTTAAAGGAGAGATCGTGATGAGATATCAAGCCATAACGAACGTGAGTAAGGGGAGTCTCATCGTCATTATAGGTTGCCCATTCATTCAGCAAAGTGAAAAGATCAATTTCCTCGAGACAAATATCTTCACTCTGAGCTATTTTGCGAACAGCCTCTTCAGGTAGCAATTTAAAATGATACTGACGGCTTAAAAATGAATCTAAGTTTGCGATTACGACCTCGACAGTAGCTTGAAAAACAGCGTATTCGGATAAACAAGCTTCGACAGTTGCATGACATAGCGCTACGGCAGCCTCAGTTAGACAAAATTGTTCATCTGCTTGAAGTTTCCATGTCGAAACGAGCTTTGCTATAGCCTCAATCAGGACTGAGAGTTGATAAAAATTAGCTGCTTTAAAGAGTGGAACGATGTCATCTGCCTCTGCTAAAGTAATTTCTTCTCCATATATAAAATCAATTAGCATTGAAAATATCTCATAAGAGAAGAGATCTGAGATAGGAATCTGCTCTTCGTCTTGTTCCTTAAAGCCCCCATTAAACTCTTTAAAGAAAACAGGAGACGCAGTGCTTAGAACTACCTTGTGTGCATTGATTGGCTCTTCATCTTCTCTAACAAAACTGACATCTGAATTCCCCTCATTGTAGCACTCTCTTAGGTGGGGATTGGAGTTATTAGGCTTTAGCTGAAGACATTCAGCACTGAAGCCCTCAAAACGTCTTTTCAAAGGAGCCAGAATTCGAAGATGTTCGTCCATTCTCCACTTACAGGTACAAGAAAATATTCTATGCTTCCCAAGAAAGGTTTAAGATTTAGATGAAAATTCACAGTCCATGAATTTCATTAACACCACGCGTGATTCAATTGTAATACTCCAGATGGTAATGATAAGCTGATTGTTATTTGTCCCAAACTGATCATGAGCTCCATGTAATTTATAATTCATGATCATGATCATGATCGATGTTTATATTATAGAGCAAATCTATATATGTAGTAATAAAATAGGGCAGATTTTAATCGACCATATCTCCTTAAAAAAAAAGCGATTTCATTCAAACGTACACTCAGCAGGAGTAATACATTACTGAAGTTCGCAAAATCAGCAATCCAGAGTTCCAAAAATATTATATATTCATGGCCCAACCTGGTACGGTGTCAAAACTACATGTAGACTATATACTTATAATTACTGTCCAGACACCCCCATTCTATTATGCTGTACTTATAATATATTATATACTCATAATCTATATACTGCCTTGGGTACATGGTTTATTTCGTTTTTTCTTGATCACTCTTAAAAGAGGGACATTTCTCCTGTGTCCTATATATATAGACTCATGAGTTTTGTATCACTAGCTATATAGCTCATACCAGTGTGAAGTATCTTCGAATTCCTCCAAATAGTGTCCCTTTATACAAACAGGTGTCCATCTAGGCAATTATTGTGATCTAATAGAGCATCATGATCATGCAGCTGCAGGATATGATGGAGCACTATATAATATCAGCTGTGAGTGCAGTCCTTGATCATGAATATTGCTTGCATGATTCACTCTTGTCTTTACCATATTAAAATTTATAATTATCATATACACAAGAGTGTACAAAAATATTTTATAAAAGACTTTATACCAAATCAATACAGAGTCATGCATAGAACTTTCAGTATTTATGTTACAACAATATGAATAGTTTCAACACTCTCTAGCTTTCACACCTATTCCTGTCAAACTGGGAATACATAAACTCTGAACTGTACAAGGTATCGACCATATACTCTCGAGGATGACCCTGGACAACAGATATTTCCTCAACCCTATTTCGGTCAGCTTGACTATCGCCAGCATAGAAGCAAGGTATATAATCTGACTCCCAAGTGTAGCTGTGGAACTGGGCTTCAAAACTGCGAGGGGCCCCCAGCGGAGAGGCTACGTTCACCATGTACATGTCCTCTCCTTTTTCAATAGGGTCCACTGATATGGGGACATTCCAAAATTGACCTATAACCACAAACATAGAATCACATTGTCAACCAAGTATTTAACTTTCTTAACAAAATAAAGTGCTGCAAGCCATTCAGATTAATATGAATGTATGATCTTGTACTCACTGTAAAACACTGTAAGAAATATACAAGCAAGCTATAGGCTTATAAAAATCGTAGATCATTTCATTTATAGTAATCTCTGCAGATACAGGATCATACAGTACCTAAAAGTTACAATTTGCTAAGCACACAAAGCTACAATTATTAGAAGTTAGCCTACAAGAAATGTACACTCGGTGACGTGTAGGGCATTTTGCCTGTAAGCATGGTACTCTATAGTTACCTATTAATCCATGAGATGTAGGATGCATGTTTACAGATCTGTAGGCTCTGAATTTCATGGCACTTTGACCTCCAAATCGATCACACATGGTCCACATGACTATGTCCATCATCTCACAGTTTGGAACACTAATCTTAAATGCTTTAGACATCTTTTGAATTGTAATTCCATTATTTGAATACTGCAAGCCGATTGGTCTACCATTGACCGTAGCAGAGCAACCAAGTTCGGTTGTCACCATAATTCTTATGCACTGGCCGCTGTTGTCGGTTGCCAGCACTCCAATGGAACTGATCACATTATACTGCTGTAGAGGTCTAGTTAACTGCTTATATTCAGCATTTACAGTCAAACATGTGTCAGATACGAGATTATAGATGGATCCGGCTACACCGTGGAGCTCGTAACAGAGACACACTTTGCGCATTCTGTTTTCAGGGAAGTGAGGCATGCGAAGAGGAACTGTTATAAGTGGATCAGCAACCATACTGTCATTCCTCATTGTTGCTACAGTGAAGGAAGGCATCCATGCAATGAATAACATTATATATGAGCTACGTATATATGCAATAATGACACGTATAGTCTAAATAATTCATGGAGTGATATATATAGAGAGAGATTTTACAGGCGCTGAGGTAATATGTAATAAACAATATCTATATACACATGTTTCCATAGATACAACATTAATGATAGAGCAATTAAATTGTATTAGATTGAATTAGTAATTGCTTAAAATTACAAACATATCTAAAATTGTCACATGGAAATTAGCTGATTTTAAGAGTGCCTTAATAGATTTAGCACTTACCACATTCATCTCTTTCTACGGTTATTAGAGCATCTTCATATTCAACTTTCCAACTGTCTATAAAACCTTTAAACAGTTCAGCTGAATAAACGCTTGGTAGAGGAAATGTAGCTCTAAATGCCAGTCTGCCATCTTCATTTCTTCCACACAAACCACAAGTGTTTCCAACTATTGACCCGACCATTATCATAATAATAATTTGGGAATTATAATAACAAAAATTAAAGGAGCTACTGCAGGCAGCCCCAAAATGTTAATTATTGAAATTACATTAAATTAACATAACAGTATAATATTTCTAAAAGAGACTCTAAGCTATACGTAGCTACAAGGTGATATCATTCAAAACAGTTAATGCTTCAAGGTCATGCACTGAGTGTTAACTTCATGCTTGAAGGAGAGAAGCCACGGAAGTGGAACTGGTATTTCAACAGATTCTGACTTGTTTCCTCCAAGATTAACTGTAATTTGATTTTGCTCCTTTGAGATACGGGTACACGGAGTCATTGAATCATTTCCCTCCTTTAGAATGGGTGAAAACGTAAGTGAGTTAGCAACAGAGTCTGGATGCAAATTGACACCAAGTACTTCTGGTGCTTGAGGCATTAATAAAATATCCTTAGTCACCTCTCTATCACCATTGGTCAAAGATATAACTGTAAGTATTACATACATGTTTGCTGGATAGGTACCTAATCCACGGGAACGCATCTGCCGAAAGTACGTCTGCAGCTGATCGAACATTGATCCAGGAAACACTATTGTGGTAGGCCTGCAAACCATTTACCTTGACATGATCATTCCAACTGACTTTTCATTGTTGGATTCTGCAGCGGAGGAGTCACTGGTACAATAGGTGAAAGCAGTATTGGTTAAGGGAAAGAAAGGCTGCACACCTTTCTGCTTATAGCGCATACTAAACTGCTTTGGATCGTTCTTAACAGCTTCTTTGTTGAAAAGGTGATGTTGTTGAAGTGCGACTGAAAACTTCTCAGAGTCCACATAGTTAGTCCTGCAGGCAACTTTAAAGGAGAGATCGTGATGAGATATCAAGCCATAACGAAAGTGAGTAAGGGGAGTTTTATTTTCATTGTAGGTTGCCCATTCATTCAGCAAGGTGAAAAGATCAATTTCCTCGAGACAAATATCTTCACTCTGAGCTATTTTGCGAACAGCCTCTTCAGGTAGCAATTTAAAATGCTGCTGACGGTCATGGCTTAAAAATGAATCTAACTTTGCGATTACGACCTCGACAGTAGCTTGAAAAACAGCACTTTTGGATAAACAAGCTTCGACAGTTGCATGACATAGCGCTACGGCAGCCTCAGTTAGACAAAATTGTTCATCTGCTTGAAGCTTCCATGTCGAAACGAGCTTTGCTATAGCCTCAATCAGGACTGAGAGTCGATAAAAGTTAGCTGCTTTGAAGAGTGGAACGATGTCATTTGCCTCTGCTAAAGTAATTTCTTCTCCATATATAAAATCAATTAGCATTGAAAATATCTCATAAGAGTAGTGATCTGAGATAGGAATCTGCTCTTCGAGTTGCTCCTTAAAGCCCCCATTAAACTCTTTAAAGAAAACAGGAGACGCAGTGCTTAGAACTACCTTGTGTGCACTGATTGGCTCTTTATCTTCTCTAACAAAGCTGACATCTGAATTCCCCTCATTGTAGCACTCTCTTATGTGAGGATTGGAGTTATTAGGCTTTAGCTGAAGACATTCAGGGGGCAGAAGATGTACAATTTGGTCGTTCATTCTCCACTGTAACAGGTTATGAAAATACTTCCCAAGAAAAGCTAAGATTTTCATGAAAACCTCATGAATTTCATTAACACCTTCCTTATTTGGGTAGCATGGCAAATATATGTTCTTAAAAAGAATCTGATGTTTTGATGTTTTTTGTGCATGGCAATAGACACATTACCATATGCATCGATGCATCACTGATCAGTAAGTCAGCTGGTATATACAACTTATAATTAGCTGATTGATGTTACCAAATTGCAAATTTGCAATGATCAAGATCAATCGAATCGACGATCATATGAAACCTAATATATGTATATACATAATATATTTATATATATATATATATATATATATATATATATATATAGGCCATGCAGTCTCCCCATATATATATAATACATATATAATACATGTACAAACAGGTGTGTGTCCATATCATGTCATGCAATTGCAAGTCCTGTGCACATGGACCTTGATGGAGCATCATGATCACCTGCAAGTGCAGTCATCATGATCAATATATTTATATGCTTTAAAATTTATATTATATAGCCACAAAAGTGTACAAAAATATTTCATAAAAGTTGGAGACTTTATAAATAATCAATACAGAGTCATGCATAGAGCTTTCAGTATTTATGTTACAACAATATGAATAGTTTCAACACACTCTAGCTTTCACACCTATTCCTGTCAAACTGGGAATACATAAACTCTGAACTGTACAAGGTATCGACCATATACTCTCGAGGATGACCCTGGACAACAGATATTTCCTCAACCCTATTTCGGTCAGCTTGACTATCGCCAGCATAGAAGCAAGGTATATAATCTGACTCCCAAGTGTAGCTGTGGAACTGGGCTTCAAAACTGCGAGGGGCCCCCAGCGGAGAGGCTACGTTCACCATGTACATGTCCTCTCCTTTTTCAATAGGGTCCACTGATATGGGGACATTCCAAAATTGACCTATAACCACAAACATAGAATCACATTGTCAACCAAGTATTTAACTTTCTTAACAAAATAAAGTGCTGCAAGCCATTCAGATTAATATGAATGTATGATCTTGTACTCACTGTAAAACACTGTAAGAAATATACAAGCAAGCTATAGGCTTATAAAAATCGTAGATCATTTCATTTATAGTAATCTCTGCAGATACAGGATCATACAGTACCTAAAAGTTACAATTTGCTAAGCACACAAAGCTACAATTATTAGAAGTTAGCCTACAAGAAATGTACACTCGGTGACGTGTAGGGCATTTTGCCTGTAAACATGGTATATACTGTATAGTTACCTATTAATCCATGAGATGTAGGATGCATGTTTACAGATCTGTAGGCTCTGAATTTCATGGCACTTTGACCTCCAAATCGATCACACATGGTCCACATGACTATGTCCATCATCTCACAGTTTGGAACACTAATCTTAAATGCTTTAGACATCTTTTGAATTGTAATCCCATTATTTGAATACTGCAAGCCGATTGGTCTACCATTGACCGTAGCCGAGCAACCAAGTTCGGTTGTCACCATAATTCTTATGCACTGGCCGCTGTTGTCGGTTGCCAGCACTCCAATGGAACTGATCACATTATACTGCTGTAGAGGTCTAGTTAACTGCTTATATTCAGCATTTACAGTCAAACATGTGTCAGATACGAGATTATAGATGGATCCGGCTACACCGTGGATCTCGTAACAGAGACATACTTTGCGCATTCTGTTTTCAGGGAAGTGAGGCATGCGAAGAGGAACTGTTATAAGTGGATCAGCAACCATACTGTCATTCCTCATTGTTGCTACAGTGAAGGAAGGCATCCATGCAATGAATAACATTATATATGTATTGGTATTATAGACTTATGTACGTATGTACAGTATATATCTAAAAAGAAATTGAATTCACTCTACACATAGTATAAAACAATATATAAAAGACACAAATGTACATATATATGACACATATAGTCTAAACAATTCATGGAGTGATATATATAGACTTTACAGGCTGAGGTAATATGTAAAAGCAATACACAGCTGTATGTTTTTTTAATAGATACAACATTAATGATAAAACAGTTAAATTGTATTTCAATCACTCAGATCGAATTAGTAATTGCCTAAAATTACAAAATTGTCACGTGGAATTAGCTGATTTTAAGTGCTTTAATAGAGTTAGCACTTACCACATTCATCTCTTTCTACGGTTATTAAAGCATCTTCATATTCAACTTTCCAACTGTCTATAAAACCTTTAAATAGTTCAGCTGAATAAACGCTTGGTAGAGGAAATGTAGATCTAAATGCCAGTCTGCCATCTTCATTACTTCCACACAAACCACAAGTGTTTCCATCTACTGACCCGACCATTATCATAATATATAATTTGGGGTTAGAAGTGTTACTGTAATCTCTAATTACTGTAATAGTTCCATTTCTATCCTGCACTGTTACATTGCTGCCCTGCGTTTCAACAGTTGCTTCACTAGTCAAGCTTCCTAGGACAGAGGGAGTAGTCTCCATGCTAAAGGTTCCATTGGAGTGTAACAGGACTACAGTGGATCCAATCCTGACTGCAACGGTTCCAAAAGATCCATTTACAAAGTCAGTACTGACTCTTATTCTTCCTTCCAAAAAGTTGTTACAGATCGAAGCCAGGACATGTTCACATGTCTGGTTGACTGTAAACTCCTTAGGATCAACAGCATTCACTTTATGGAAAGGCTTTACAGCATGGCCCGATAATGAACACAGTCTGTGAAGGTCTACATTGGACACAGTGGATGTAATCATTCCAAGTACCACGGACACACATATATACATATAATATATATGCATGTATTATTATTATTATATATACCAAGCTATGAACAAAATGGTTATCCCCATATATATTTCTATATATATATAGGTACCCATACAGGATCATACAAATTTCTTACAAGAAAGTGTATTGTATTATATGTATGTATACCTTTTGGAAGTAAACTCTACTGATTGTTTAAGACCCTAAATTATAAATCAGTAAATGCATGTGAAACCTCTTACCATCATCATCAGTTATGACAACTTGAGTACTGGGTCGCTGTCCGACCTCTACTACTGTAGGAAGTGATGAAGGAGATGGAAATCTAACAATAAACACTTCTGCATCCTCCACAGATGTGTCATCTTGAATGGTTACATTGAGACAACTTCGAGCCTGACCAGGTTGTAAGGTGAATGTCATTGGTGTTGGCAATATGAAGTCGCTACCAGCTACATTTACGTACGTATGTATAAAATAGTGTAAAAGCATATTCAGGATATGTATAAGTTAATCTAAAACACCATTTTTCTTACATGATACATTTACTTTAGTGTAAAGGCATTAAGGGAACTAAACCTAGCCATACCATTTTTAAAGTATATTATGGGACACTTGAAGATATAAATAGAGATTACATATAAACAATTCCAGATCAGTTTTTGAGAAAATGGTCTCCCACAAATTACTGGTATATGATGTGATCAGTATACCTTTGGCAGTGCCTTCTTCAAACAGTACTGGTAACTCCAGAATCTCGGACGGTAAAGCATCTCCTTCTGTCACAATGCAAAGCATGACAAAACCAGCATCTTCAATTACATTGTACGAGTTCTCTTCAAATGTCACTACCACTCCTACATTCAAAAACACAATCCAAACTCATAGATATTGTACATGCAGATTATTTAGACTTAGAGCAGTAACATTTTTTGGAGATTGGGTATTTCAACCTGAAGGTCTTCATTAGTAAAATGATGAGGATAATCAAAAAACCAGTTCAAAAGTGTCAGTTTGTACACATCCAATCATTGATCAATTCAGTAAGTGTTACGGATACTCTATAAAACTCTTACATACATATTCACATATTAGCTAATTAACACTACACTTTATAATTCATTACAGAAATTCTCCATTAAACGGTTACTTACTGGAGTCATCGTCTAATATGGTGACCACTGTAATATTTTCCATGCTTATTTCTGGTGGGAAGGAAAGAGGCACTGAAGCATTGGCAGAGGAAAGAAGCAAAGAGAATGACTCTCTTTCCTCAAACATAGCATCATCAAGTATTTCAATATCAATCCCAAAAATGGTTTCTCCCGATGGTAAGGTTAGTGGAGAGGATGTCAATATATTAAAGTCTTGACCACCTAAAAAAGAATAATTAAAAAAGAGGAGCATGATTTAGTTATCATTACTTAAGAAAATAACTTGTTATCATAATTTTCTATACTACGTACGTACATGTACGTATACGAATACTGTACAAAAGAGAGATGATTGCACAACACATGTACTTAGGATAGTGTGAATAAGATATCACTGGAATTAGTAATCCTAACCAACCCCTGTCTAGTGAATACAGTATTTTTCTGGTAAATTTTATTTGAATGGCAGCTAGTGATTATGATCACCTTTGAGTCAATAAAGAACCACAAGAATCTGTGGTTCTTTGGTAGACATTTTGGTTCAACAATTTTCATCAGCTGAAATTTCGATAATTAAGTAGCAACTCATTTATAAAACAAAATATCCTAAAAAATAATTTATTTGCATTATTTTGCAAAGCTTACTATTTAATTCATCATACGTACAATCAATGTAGCAATTAACCACAGTCTTGTATACATATGTAGATCTGCTGAATCCAATACATACATACGTACATACATATGTATCATCCTATTTATAAGGTTACTTACTGATTGCTAAATCATTCATAACAGTGAATGAGATATTCACGTCATATGTTGCTAGTCTGGATGCAGAACCAGTGACTCTTAAACCACCAGCAGATTCGGAGACTTCCAGCATTCCTTGATCTACCCTCAATTCAACAATGTCATCATCAAGTATGCGAACAATAGTTGTGTTAAAGTCTCCCATTTGACTTAAGAGTTCAGAGGAAGGTGTAATGATTGTCAGATTTGCAATGAAAGTCTCAGTCATCTCTGCTAAGGTGTCATTGATTATCTCAACTTTTATTTCACTACTGGTCTGTCCAGCAGGAATGAAGAGGAAGTCTTTGGGTCTTGCTACATAATCAGCACTTTCTATAGATTTAGAATGTATACGTAGGAATACATTTCAATGGAGTATAATGTTTTAGCAGTAAAATGTATATCTCAACACATCATTTGCATTATATGAATAATAGTAACACCATACTCCCATTAGATACGGTTGACATCAATATACATCTATATATAGCAAAATACTTAGAATAAACACTATTATAAGTTCTGTGGCTATTATATATATAAGCTAGAATCCAAATAAATCAATAATTTGTTTATTCTCCGAGCTAACTGAGTTATGAAGCTTCTATGGATTGGATCTAGAATAAACTGTTTCTATAAGAAAAATGTACAGAGACTTGGATCAGATACAGCCCATTCTTCCTGTTCTTCAGTTGGCCATATACCCGTTTACACGATTAAGATTGTGTACGTATATGTATAATGTAATGCTATATGATTATAACATTTATGTATGAAATATATATATCTAACATAAAACCTCACCATCTGCTGAATCAGCAGAAATGTAGATGCCAAGACTGAGGTCTTGAGTGGCTGATACATCTGTTGTGACAGTTAACAGTACGTGGCCCTCATCTTCAAACACATTATATGTATCACTCGAGAATGATACTGTCACTACATCATCATCAGCAATCACTACTGTAGCTTCAGATTTTGATGTTAGCAATATCAAACCTATGTGTATATATATATACAAATTTAATATAAAATAAAAGTCAATAATACAATCCAAAGGTATAATCAATATATTACAGTATTTAGAAAGATGAGCTATTATTGAACATATTATAGTAAATGAAGTGCAGCAATCCAAACTTGCAGCCAGCCACCTATGGAACCTGTATGAAAGGCCAGGACCTCACCCTCTAAATGAGACTGGGCTTTTATTTGAGCTGATATTTCAGCAACCTACCTCATGCATCCAAAATAAATTAGGTCTCAAAGGTCACCCAATTAAACAAACTGTACAAATTACTTGGGCACCTGCATGTCTTTTCACTTCTTACCAAGATCAGCTGATTCCTGAGGTACTGAAAGCTTGGCTCTAAATGACTCTCTTCCTTCTGGTAATTCATCATCAAAGATTTGGATCAACTGAGTTTCTGGTAAACCAAACAAGGCCACAGCCTTTGTGACATTGCTACTGTCAAAGTCCTCTCCAGTCGCTGTGTCTGGCAACAAGTGGATTGTGTATTCAATGGGCAAAACTATCTGATTGCTGACTGTTATGTTTAGTACAAGGAAGCTGTCTGATTCAGATACTCTGTAAACTGCATCCTCAAATCCGATCTCAGCTATATCATCATCCAGTATGGTGAACATTGTTGTGATGGGATCCTCACCAGGTAGATCCATTCTTGTCAATTTGAATAGAATTACTTCATTTCCCTCCACAATTTCATCATCATTCAAAGTAAACCTGAAACATGCCTCAGGTTGGCTGTTCAATATGACCAAAGTCTCTTTGTCAAAGATAAAGTCTTGAGACTCTGTGAAGTGTAAGTATAAACTACTCATCTATATACGTATGATAATCAAGCCACAAGCATTAGTATTGCTATTGTAATCAGTTGCTGTGTAAACCTTAAAAACTATATACCTAAACTATTTACATGTTATAGAAAGGAAATTTTATCATCTGTTTTGATTGTACGTATGATAATCTGGCTTTGTATAACATACGTAGACTAGTGCAAGTTTAAATAAGCCTCAGCAACATTATAATGTTTTCAGCAATTAAGCATTTTGACCCGGAGGTCTTCATCAGCTAGGGACCTACCGACTGCAGTTCCTTCCAGAGTGATATTAAAAGTAACGTCCTTTGTAGTGGTACCAATCTTAATGACACAGAGCTCCCTAATTATGAATCCTTCATTGGCTGATAAAACTGGCTCCCTAAAGGCAAACTCAACAGCTGCAGAGAGAGAGATTAAAGCAAAGATATACAATATTATTATTGCATACACTCACATAGCAGTTCATAAAAAGGCAAGATAATTATATTATGTATATATACACTGATATTTTACATACTTAGAGTATATTTTGCATACAACTGCTCCTTGTATATATACCACATACGTATGTACAACTTACAGTCATCATCTAGAATTAAAATAGTAACATTTGATATGTCCCCAGTCACTGCTGAACCAGTCACTCCAGTACTGCCTGTTATTGAGAATGTCTCCGTGTCCTCCTTGATATCATCATCAACAATAACCACTTCAAAGCAAGATATATTTTGGTCGGCTGGAATTATCAAGCTGTCTCCAATAGGCACAGTAAAGTCATCATTAGCTAAGGACATACCAAGAGTATACATACATTTTTACATTACCTATTTAAGCATTAGTAAGAGTTACAGTATACACATTGGACTTCTATACATATATAAGAAGGTACTTATATATGTACGTATGTACGTATATGTATGTATGTGAATAAATCTATTATGTACGTATACCATTTGATTGCCATATTTCACATATATAATTGTTAGGGGCTCTTTAAAAATGGATGCTTGCAAAATACCCACTGGAAAATTTCCATTAATATTAAATTTACAACATTTTGCTTCTTACATGCTTACCCTGAGCTGTGATGCCAGCATTAGCTATTCTGAACTCCAGTGGTATTTCACTGAATCCTATAACCTGTACACACACATTGGCTGGCTTATCCCCTTCAACAACCTCAATTGACTCCTCCAAGAAACTAATCTTTACAGCTACCAATGGCAGAGAGATATATATTGCAATTAAAAGCAAGATATAGTTAGATGAAGAAATATATCTGCTGTTAAACCATAAATTATAATACAGTTTACTAGTGTTTCTTATTAATTCTTAGTGCTACAATAAACCTTTATACAATACAAAATGAATATATGATCATTGCTTTGTATACAAGGTTTTAGAACTTACAGTCATCGTCTACAATGGTCACATTCAATTGTGACCTCTCTCCAATGACGTATGATATGGTGTCCCTATTATCTCCATTGTCTAGCAGTAACAGTGCAAACGTTTCATTGGCCTCTGCAATGTCATCCTCTCTTAGTGGTATTCCGACACAGAACAGACTTGCATTGGCCGGGTAATTGAAAGTTAGGTTGTTCAGTACAAAGTCAAAGAGGACTACAGTGTTTGAATATATAAATATGTATTGTAAATAGGAATACGTATATGGCTATATACATATGTGTGTACGCTGTTTGTAGCACAAAACCAATCTTTACTATGTAGAAGTTCTCTTGAATGTATCAATATACAGTACATACGTACGTAGGCATACTGTATGTGTAAATTATAGTATAATGATTTAAATCTGTAGATACCAGGATAATGTATAGCTTCAACAGCAATCTGTATAGTTTTTATATACGTACCTACCTATACATACCTACATACATGTACGTATATACAGTGTAATATATTATTATAGCTTCAAGGATCAATACAATACACAATTTAAGTAGACAGACATGTATGGATGTACGTAAGTACACATTACAATATGTGTTCCCATATCTGAGTCGAGAGCTTACACTTAGCTGCCCTGGGAATGTCCAGCTCTACTGCTACCACTACTAATGGTATTCCCTCAGTTGTGGATTGACCCTCGTTGGTAAAACAAACTTCACCAGAAAACCCTTCATTCTCTTGGATGAAGACTTCAGATTTCTCAAATTGTATAATAGCTCCTTGAGAAGGGTAACAGTAATAAACATATACTTGTACTTCATACAATAATGTATTGTACATAACATAAAAAGGAGTTTATTGAACTGAGCATTTGCAAACGTTGTGAAATGATAGAAATAATTACGTAATCACTGGGAGATATTATATATACTGGGGATGATTACTGGCTGTCATTTAAAAGGACTTTAGTCTCCCCACCAAGATAAAACTTTGGTCACTCGGTTGTCCTTGGTTACATAATATCTATCATAGGCATTATACATGAAAAATCTAATATACCATTTTCCTACATGCTATGCCTATTCTGTAAAAGAGCCTATAGGGAACTAAATCTGAAGAGAGCTTTGGATGAAGATACAGGAGTCTTTTCTTCCTTCTTTTCCCTTCTTTCATCTTCTCCACTGGGTCAGACGGCAGTTTCTGGGAATTCCATCCTTCATCAGTGATCCTGGAAGTCTTTGTCTTTTTGATCTTCTGTCAATCCTTGGCATTGTGTATCTCATATACGTAATTAAGTACAGTTGTATTAAATAATTATGGTCATAATTGAACTCTAACTGGTTACTAGAATCTGTATCAGTTAATAATCAGATAATGTAAGTTGAGCATTACTCACTGTCGTCATCTAAAATGTAAAACTTTGTGACAGATGGATCTCCAATTTCAATTCCATCATCCGAATCATCAAATGTTGTGAGCATTATGTCAATCCGCTCCATTCGTTCCACCCTTTCGTCATCCAGGAGTGCCAGATAGGCGCAAGCACGCTCCTCATCAGGTTCAAAGGTCACGTTGGTAGCAAGAGCAAGGAAGTCTGACCCGGCTACAGTAGTGGAACACCACAAAATGTGGAACATGTTTACTTCAGTTTAGAAGATGTCAATTTTGTTAGTAAAAATTTTGCTACAATATTACCTAAACATATAGAATATATCAGCAGTGGAAATCTATGAGCAAACCCTATATACCTACATATGTACAAACCTTTAGCTGAAACACCGATTGTAATCAATTTTAGGGTCACAGGAATTGATGTTTCTCCTAATTTTATCACACAAATTTCAGATAAAGAATTTCCCTCCAAATCTGACAATGTACTATTCTCCATTACAAACAGGATGTCTACAAGGAAGAAATATTATTCAGGCAATAAATAAAGAACAGACATATAATGCAAAATGATATACAATTACCATAAAACCTCAAGAAACATCAGGGAAAGTCCGTTTATATTAAACCTTGATATGCTGAATAGTTCTGTAAAAGGTTTAACTTAGTCACTACTGCTTTCTATTTCACAAAAGGACTCCTCAGTGATAACAAGTCATACATACTTCAAAGTCTTAATATGTGGACACTCAACTTACTGTCATTATCTTGTATGAATATGGTAGCTCTATTGGGTTGGATGTCCACCGGAGGGGCTTCTGGTCCGAGACCCAACCTTAACTCTATATGCTCATTTGGATCATAGATACTATCATCCATTATAGGAATAATGACACACTGCTCCTTCTCTCCCGACCCTAGATCTAACGACAAGGTGATGCGACCGCCTCCTGATAAGATATAGTCTTCTCCTTCGGTGGCATTAGATCCATCTTGATCCACTTGAACAATAAAGTTGATTCTTTCTTGATTTCGGAATGCCCCACTTGAGATACAAATGGTTACTTGCCCGTCCATTTCATTGACCATATAATTTGTAACTTTAAAGCCGACTGTAAGACCTGGAATTACAAATATGAATACCATAATACACACACACATACACGTACGTAGTAACATCTCATTAGATAAACAACTGCTGTATTAAATTGATAATCTAATTAAATATAAATTTGATCAAATTTCACATGCAAAGACATGTACATGTACATAATGTTGTTGTACTGTAATATGAAAGAATAAGAAGTGCTTGTTGCGATCTTTATAAGAATAAAGCCTTATTGAGCATCTATGGTGCTATTAAAGACCTCTGGGTCCAAACACCCTAAATTAGTAAATCCATGTTGCTGGTGCTCAATAAGGCTTTATTCTCATGTACATACAGATGTACATACTAATGCAAAGCTTGCCTATACATACATACAAGTATATCTATATATACGTACGTATATAAATGCGCACACATGATACACCATTTTTCTTACATGCTACATCTATACTTTAGAGTAAAGGCCTATAGGAACTAAACCTAGTGAAAGCTTTGGATGAGGATACAAGAATTTTCTCCTTCTCCTTCTCTTCTTCTATATTGGGCTATGTACGCATATGTATTCAGAGAGTTAGGGACTCACGTTCATCATCTTCAATTGAAAGTGGTATGGTGATAGGTACAGCCGTGATTCGGATTCCTTCAACTGTAAAGCCTTCAAACTTGAAGAACACGTCAGCGTTCCCCGAGGCCACGTCATCATCTGGTATTGATATGTCTACACAAACCTGCTCTGGTCCTCCAGGAACAAAGACAATTGGAACAGAAAAGTTTTCAGGAACATCTGAAAAGAAGCATACGTACATAGTCTCTAAACAGGTGTTCTCGGTATATAATGATGTCTGTAATATGTATGCATGCATGTATGGGCATTTATATACTGTACATTTGAGCTATGCAATATGGTAGCTACAATTTTCCCAGGGTATTATTTATTCTTGTCATTTTTGACCCAGCCTTAATTTGAGCCTGGCCTCTATTTATGAACTAGAAATATTAATCCATTTCCTGTTTTAGTTACAGCGGGCGAAGAAGATGAAGAAGATGAAAAAGATGAAGAAGAAGAAAAGGAAAATAGGAAATTTCAAAGTTCGAACGGAACACGGTCGCTTACCTTAAAGGCCAGTTTATAGCATGGCTGGTCTATTTTTAACTATACATAGCTTTTTCGTTGATTTTCAGCCGATTTCGGAATTTAACTCCTATACCAATGTATAGGGAAAGTGAAACAACCAGTACCATCCCTACATAGAGAGTACTACTGTACTCTCTGATAGTCCAGCTGACCCCCAATGTCTAAATAATAATTTCAGCTATAGGTATACTGTGCTAGAATATCTGCAAGTCATGATGGTAGAATGTGATCATGAGGTCAAATGAGGAGATAGACTCACAGACAGGATCTGAGGTGAAATCCACAGCCAGCCTTCCTGCTATTTCCACATCAGCTTCTCCTATCCTGTTAACACACAGTGGAGCACTGTCTCCTTCTTGTATGGGAAATGGATTAGCAAACTGAATGAACACTCCTAAATACATACAAAGATTTATACAATATGCATATTAATATATGTACATACATATGTAAGTATAGTTTAAATGTACAGTGTGAGATATATACTCTCTATTAAATAAAGATGCAATAAGATGGCAGGCTTTTAACTATACATACAATCCGTTGCTGGGGCAACCAAGGCAAATTATATTCCAAACCATGGGTCGAAACATTCATTTAACTGAATTTTCATCAATATAAAGAATATCACATAATTATAGGCATAGTGCAATCAAGTCTCTTTCATACAAAATACTATATGAATGGCTTACTATCATTGTCCATAATAAGTAGCTGTAGATTTCGTCTGTTAATTGTGATCTGTGAGTCTTTGCCCAGAGGAACTAAAGTAAGCTCTACAAACTCAGTTGTCTCTGCTATACCATCAACTGCCACTGAAATCCCAAAGCACCTTGTAAGTGAATCTCCAGGGATGGTGAGAATATTGTTTTTCAGGTTAATTTGAATTTCATCTCCTAAGGAGGATATTAAAATGTACAATGTGACATGCTATTCTGGATATCATAATCATCATTAAACTCTGGATATTACCCCTGCCTACTCATGTCCCCTGAGGAGCACTATGAGATGATGGTTAGAACCAAAGTTCGCTTGCTGGGAACCAGAGTCTCCCCCTAGCCACTCATTGTGCTCCTTAGGGGACATGAGTGGGCGGGGGTAACATTCAGAATTTATGATGATATTGATGCTTCAAGATCAGTTTCTGATCTTAAAGTTCCCCTATTTTTCCTTATTTGGATAATTGAAGTAGAAGCATACGTAGAATTCAACTCACGTGATGCATTTCCTCCAGTGACATTGACCACTAACATAACATCAAAGTCTACCAAGCCATTCTTTCTAACACAAACTTCAGCTGATATCCCTTCAGAGGTCTGAATATCGTCTTCCTCAAACCCAACAACCACAGCTGAAAATATAAAGAAATACACTATCATAAATAATAAAAATAATAACAAAGCTAGGGTACAAGGATTCAGAAAAATGTATAATTATGTAGTTAATTGGGTAGGGTAGCCATTTTTTGGGGGTTATCCCTTTTCTCAAAGAATCTGTATACAGTGAATTACAAAATACTGTACTCATTCACTCTATATATATTCCTACTTCTACTACACATACGTATACTTACATATTTACATTTACGTACGTAAGTACATGCTTTGTAAAAGAATTTAAAGCAATAAATAACAAATATTGTTCTGACTATGTTTTGTGCAAAACACATTATAAAAATGCAATAAATCTGATTAAAGTATAAAGCTTTGATTGGACATGACGTAATAAGGCATGTCATGTAGGAACTGTACCATCATCATCCAGTATTGTGACTTCCAAAATGGAGGGTTCCTGAATATCTACTTTTGTTGATTGAGAATCGTCCCTAAAGAGCATCAGTCTGAACATTTCATCTATTTCAACTGAATTATCATTCATTATAGTCACATTCAGACAAATTTCTATGTCATCAGGCTCAAATTCCAATTCTATATTTAAAGCTTCGAAATCAGTTCCATCTAAAATAAAAAGAAAATGACATTATTTAGACAGGGGTCTCGTAGCCAACAGCAACCATACACTGGTCCCAGATTAATTACAAGAGAATTAAAAGGGATGGATGTAAGGAGTGACTTTACAAGTTAAAATAATGATAATATAAACAATCAATATAAAACTGTGTATGCCTAAAAACACAAAAATATTACACTTACGTAAAAAGTAATCATAATACATGTATAAACAATAAATAAATAAATAAATACAGAGAAAATTAACTGTGTATGCCTAATACCACAAAAATTAATAAAATTAATAAAGTTAGCCTTTATAGTGTATGTATATACTGTAATTGGCACAAGTCCATTGTATAGAACTAACTGCTTACCAAATGCTGTGCTTGCTCCTGAAATGACGATCACAGTAAAAGATAATGTCGTGTTGCCTTCTTTGGCAATGCACACTTCAACATATCCATCACTTTCGGCAACAGCACTACTATTCCTTGTGAATGAAAACTTTATTCCTATAAAAATATACATACCACGAGAAAGGTAAATATATGTAAAATATACACTCTGTTGCTGGGGGCAACCAAGGCAAATTATATTCCACAACTGTTGTATATATAACTATAATAAGAGGCACTTTGGCCTCTTATTATACGTATTTATACAATGCGATATCCACCAATAACTCAGTAAACGCCTAAAGCTTGTGAAAAATCTATATAGGGGTGGAGTGTATAACTATTATGTACGTATATAATATACGTATATGAATATTCAAAAAACACTGCATGAATAAATACAAGGCCAAGAAAACACATGGATATAAACATTACTAAGTTTCCGTCTCGTACACTATCTGCAACTTGACTCCACATATATATTACATACACACAAAAATGGAGAAATACAAATTCAACTGGTCTATTATTATGTATGTAAATATAATATTTTAAACAGTGTGCTCGTGACATAACAACACTAAAGGTGCAGTATAGAATAATAAAAAGAAAATTATTTAAATTATAATCATAATGTAACCATGCACAACTTCAGTGCAGGCATATTAGTGTTGTACATACCACTATCCTAGTAACACAGTTTGTTCTGATAAACAAAAAAATCCTAAATATACTTTAGTTCTACTTTCCATAATACGTTATTTCATATCTATTTCATTATGAATAAAAGCTGAAACATCTCCCAGTACTATGGTCCTTGTATTTTGAATGCCACCAGCCATGGATAGGGTCTCTTGGTAGATTCATCAAAGAACGTCCTTATTCCCATAAAAACAGTAGGATCCTCAACAGGCAGTCTATTGATTTGCGAAAAATGCATGGAATGGGCAGAGTGTGCATGCATTTTAAATCCCTCTGGTTGCAATTCCACATATTTTGGAGTAATCTTTACTGTGAGGCCAGTAAAGTCAGTTTTCCATCTATAATCATTTGCAAATGCCTTGATTTCACATGACCATTCACTAGTCAATGAGGAGATAGAGATTGAAAACCTGGTTAAATCTGATTTGTTTGAGTTGATTTTACAAGTAGCAATGATGTTGCCGGGGTATATTATAGCAACAGGGGAAGAAGACACGACGGCACTAGATCCATTCCTGTTGCATGTCCTGCTTATGTTGTCAGCAAGAGGAAAGAAGGGTGGTTGGTATTTATGACCATTTCTAACAGAGAATTGTTTCAAATTGCTCTTCAGTGTTTCACTGATGAGTACTTCATGTTGCACTAAAGCTGTCGCAAAAAGAGGATTGTCTTTAAAAGTTTCTTTGGCTACGGTACGAATTAGATCACTGTAGAACATGGTTCCATATCTTATTAAACTTGCAAGACTTGCATAGTCTTGGTGAACAGCTATCCAGTCTTTCAGAATACTAAAAAGATCCACCTCAGGAATTGAAATATCTTCACTAGACATTATTAATTCCATAAATTTTGGTGAAAAATTATTAATTTCAATTTGAAGAAAATCGCCAATATTGGTCACTGTGAATTTCAGAAGAGCTTCATACACGTTACTGTTACAAAGGGCGTTTGATTCACAGGCTTCGACAGTACCACACAATCGAACAATCACTTCTCTGTCTCTTTGGTTTGAACTGTTAAACATTCGAACAGCTTTTCCAATAGAATTCATTAGATTCCCCAAGTCGTAAAAATGGGCCGCTTCGTAAAGTTCAACAACGTCTATGTCTTTCAAGTTAATTGTCTCACCGTAGAGAAATCGTAAGACAGCAGAAAAGGTTTCAAAAGAATATTTCTTCGGTAAAGATATCCTCTGAGAATATTTTTCCTTCCAGTCTCCATTAAACATTTTGAAGAAGATGGGAGAAGCAACAGATAGTACGGATTTGTGAGCGGGAACGGTTTTGTCAGATTCCTCAACTACAAAGACGATATCGGCATTTTCATCTGTGAAATTTTCTCGAAGAAGTGGATGAAATACGAAAGGATCAATGCTAGCGAGATCATAGCCTGAAGTATCCAGACTTTCTTGCGTTACAGGTTCAGGTACAACTATTATAGTAATAGGTGAAGCTGCCATGTTTAAATTGATTGCGCAATGGCGATTTATAGCGTTCTTTGTACTGGTCAGCGTAACATTACCTACTAAAATTGTGAATATGCTATAAACTGCATATTACTGTGTATTTAGATCACACACTAGAAAGCAAAAAATGCAAAAAAGTAAACTTTAGAAAGCAAGCTTATAACAAACAATGTAAAGAATTCCTTTGTGCAGATGACTAGGAGAATGATTGAGCAAGAATATTATATTAATAATCTACTCACGGTCATCATCCATTACACTTATGTTGGCCTGCTGCCCAAGGTTGACAAGGAGTGGAGTGAACTCGTCAATGTCACCGTCAGGGACTGCAATCATCATTATGAGCTTTTTGTTGCCACCAACAATTTTGTCATCAAACTTGTTCAGGTCCACATCTAGCCAAATTACCTCCACTTCAGATTCAGTATCGTTAAACCAGATTGGGACTTTCAAGTTTAAGTCTTCACACATATATACAGTACAATAAAGAATTTGTATGATTTTTGTGTGATTTTCATATGATTTTATATATACTGTATGTATAGATATAAAAAGTGCATTATGTTCATAATATCTATATATTAGGTGCATGCTTCTATCCGTATAATACAGTTAGATTACATATATCCTCTAGCAAAAGCTCCTATTCTCACTCTCATAATCTTATATACGTACATATATACATATATTGCTGGAAGGAGAGTTTGACTGTTAAAACCAAGTCCTATAAACTTTAGTCTATGCATAGATTCTCTATACTATGGCCTATGCACAGCATACAAATGGAGGAAAAAGTTCTCAATACTCATAATTGATGGCAGAAAAATGCTATTATGTAGCTCTGTATAGAACTATAAGATCACATTTAAGAATTCCTATAGAGAGCTAGGGTGTGTGATTAAAGCGACTTGTCCCATTTCTTAAAGGATGGAATGGTTTTGATGGGGTAGTTCAGACCAAACATGAGACAGGGCAGACAAAACAGTGACACCTGGTTTAGACAATAGGAGGGTGGCAAAGCTGCTATTAGATCTCAGACAATTCAGTGGATACCACTAGAAATTTAGATGAATACTCAACCTCTCTGATCTACTCTGTTTACAAGAGTGTACGTACATAACTCCTTAGTACCAGTTAAATCCCACAAGCAAAGTATACTGTAACAGACACTGTATATAGACTACCTTTATTACATATATATATGCCCTAGCCATCCTATATTGGCTGTATATATACATACTATTTATACTGTCAGTGAGCTCATGATTATTTTGCCAAAAACACTAGCCAAGTCATTCAAATGTATTGGTAATATATGGCTGCCTTCTTCAGTGAAATAACATATATCTACTTACCACTGTTTCCGCTCTGCCCAGATAAAACCTTTTGTTCATAAATTTCTATATACACTTTCACTGGTTCATGAATGATTCCTACTCGTTTAACACCAACCCTAATCTTACCATCCTCAGGAACAGTGTATTGATTATCAATCAGCTCAATAGAAATGCTCGCTGCATATAAGCAAGAAATTAATCAACTTGACATATACACAACCTCTTCTATGTCAGCTGCACTATATACACGTTTATACTTACCATCATTGTCTAATATTGATAGGAGAACCTCATCTTTGCCTTCCTCCAAAGCCACACTGGCCTGCTCTATCTCCTTCAAGAGCATTACCTTAAGTGGCTTCTCTTCCTCATTTTGTATATCATTGTCTTTTATCATGATATAGACACTCTTTTCAACTTCCCCAGGAGCAAATGTTACCATTTCATTTATGGGGATAAAATCTCTGTTGGCTGAATATCAAAGAAGAAATTAAAGTTACGATATAAACAATCCATAGAAATAAATTCTTAAATGTGAAAAGGGAGTTAATTGTACTAAGCCGGTGCAAAGGCTATAATGTGATAGAAATAATTTATCCATGCGATCAAGATCAAAGCAACTTGGTTCATTTGGTTGATCACATGTAATATCTCTCAGTGATTATTTCTATCACATATAAAAGCATCACACAAAGATTTAACATGACATTTAGGCATATCACTACCTTTCAAATGATGTACATACCTCTAGCTCCACCTTGAACCTGTTGTGTAACCACAGTTACCTTAGCTGGTATATGAATGAGACCACTCCTTACAACTAATATCTCTATGGAATCCTGATTTTCGTATACTTTAGTGTCTTCCACTTTGAGTGAAATACTAGCTACTGATACCAAGGCCAAACCCATACCACCTGGATATCCATGAGACTTTTGATCAGCAAAGCCATACACCTGCACCATTAACCTGCCATTTGGATTCAAATGTTGAATAGAGTGTGTTCCTTCATCAATTTTCAAAGTTATGGCTACCAAATTCATGCTATCGTTGAAGGAAATTACATTCATGCGCTGTGAATTTATTCTTAGTACATTTAATGGCCTTCCATCCATGAGTATAGCAGCGGGAATGTAATACTCCTGAGGTATGAGAATGTTGATATAGGTCTTAAAGGGCAAAAGATGTCCGGTGAAAACTACAAAAGTGTAGCTGGTTAACCACTGGTCAAACGATGTCACAAGAGAGAGGAAAGGATCTGAGATCAACTGATTGTCTGTTGAGTGTCCCTGAGAATACTGAGCCAGGAGAAACGGAAGACTACTCTCCAGCACACAATAAGCATCGGACTCCACTACCACTGATTGTATCTCAAATGACGATAATGTGTATCTTTTGTTCTTTGTCAGTCTCCCATCTCTGGTCTTGCATTTCATATATATGACAGACAAGTCCTTGGATGCAGCAAACTGGAACATGTCTCCCCCACTTCGGGTTATGAGAGGAGAGGTAAAGTAGGTTCTACCCCAAGTATCCGTTGGAGGTATCTGTTCCACCAAGTGATCACAGGCGCTGACATTGAAGGGTACATTACCGCACTCATGTCCACTAAAGATTGCAATTGGCTTATCGGATTTGATATAAGAACCGGATAGGTCAAAATCACTGCGAATCATGGTTGAATCCAAGCGATCTAAAGTGAATTTACGTGTGTCCCCCGCCCCTACAAGTGGTCTGGGGATGGGTATGAAAGCCTGCTTGGAAGGAATGACTGTAATTTTTGTGTTATCCTCAGTTGCAACAATAACAATAACACTGCTACCTTCGTTAATAAGAGAATTTGCTGACTTTTTAGTGGAAAAGGCCACATATTCGTATACTCCAGACAGTGATACTACCTTTGGTAGCACTAGAAAGGAATCTGAGCTTGCTTCATCTTCATTAGCCGCAACCACAACCAGTTCACCAGGAGTCTCATCCATTGCCTTTACCAGGATTCCTTTGTTTAATGGACTGGTTAAGCTCACAGCTAGTCGCTCGGGTAACTGCACATGAGTGTAAGTTCCATTTGACACAGTAAATGTCTTCCGATACCTCATTTCTGGTGCTTCAACTGAAAACTCTATGGGACTTCTTGAGGAATGGTTAGCTTGTGCAACAAACAATGATAGCAAAAGATTCTTTTTGAACAATCGATTTCTAAAAAAAGCTACATAAAACTCCCTTCCACTGCTGGTTATGCCTAAACATGAGAATAATGGATGACATGCAAAAAACTCAATACTTTAATTTGTTAAATACACATAATGATACCGTATATAAACAGTTTAGAACTATAATATTAGGTAGTATGTACTTTATAACTCCTGTATATATATACTGTATAATACATATTATTAAGATGCACGCAGACAGTATTTTCATTACTCAACTACATTAGTATATAAATCCATTGTAAGTCAGTAGCTTGACACTGTGAAGATACTTAAGGTTTACAGTCACCCAAGATTACAAGTACACTTTATATAGGGTTATTCTTTATAGGAAATACGAATATACGTACATAAATCTGAAACACTTATATATACCAATGCCATATATATTTACAAATGCCAATCTACATATATATAGACACATCCATAACTTACTCTCAGTTTCCAGGATAAAAAGAGAGAGAACTATTAGCACTGATAATGCTAAGACTCTTATCATGATCTCGGATTGCAATGTTCCAACTGATCCAAACGTGAAGAACCTGCAGTTTCTAAATATTCAACTAAAGAAATAATATCTTCCTCCTCTTTACAACTAAACCAGAAATATTGCTTCAAAGAGCTAATTTCACTTATTTGGATATTCAATTCAGTATCTATGACACCAGCCTTAGGCTTCACAATACAGAGTCGATACTTGGTGTAAATGAAGGTGTATTCACACTCTGGAAGCTGCATCCAGGTAACTTCTTTTATACTCCTTTGAAGGGGAGCAACCATATAATATTTGTTATGTGGTGTCATGACTTCAATTACAGTTATTGGTAACTATATGGTTTCTTAATCCTGGGTGTGAGATTGATCAGTATGCAAGCACTGTATTATAATATTTATAATAATAATTCCTCTGAGCTGCAACTTGTGTTTTGATTTGTTAATGTTCCATAGACATTAGACTAGACAGTGTTGGATTAGGGACATAATTATGTCTGCCAATTTAGCAAATTTGGAAAATTTGAAGGTGTGATAATTTGTGATCAGATCCAGTACATATCACAGTAAGACACAATGAATGCAGAGAAGATATGAAATATAATAACGCTCTCAACAAATAATAAGCACACATAATTGTGCTTGCTTGCAGGGTAGTGTAACAAATACTTCTGATTACTGAAATAAATTATCAGATGTACGACATACGTAACACAATAGTATATACATACGTAAACACAGTCATGTAATAGTTTGTTCAGTAAACACAGTCATGTAATAGTTTGTTCAGTTACATATATACACAGTCACGTAATAGTTTGTTCAGAGTTATAAACTATATATAAGGATAAAGAGGATACAATTTGATATATATGTACTATTAATCTTCCAATGTTCACCACTAAAACGCGAGACATTCTCACTGAGTGTATACTTACAGGAGCAAATGTGGTGATGAAACTTTGCTAAAAGATGCAGCATAAAAGACAATATATCTCATCTAAAGCTATATCACTGTGTAGCTTTAGGCCTCTTATTATAGAATAGAAGTATGCTGAAAATGATAATTCATATGATATATCCATAGTTAGCCATACCATCTCATAAAAACACATATTAAACATACGTATTATATAGGAGGGCCTGATAGCACATGACACTCTGCGTCACCCTAAAATGTACATTTATATGTACATACTTTATATATACAGTACTTCTTGGGTCGGTTGTCCAGACAGGATGTTGCAATCGGTAATCGGCAAAAAGGTTATCGCTGCATGGTGATGTCATTATAGTGGGAACGTTTGTTCAAATGGTAGTCGGGAGTGCTAACCGATTACTGATTGCAATGTCCTGTCTGGACAGCAACCCAAAACGTACTGTATTTGATGTATATAAAGCTTCATTACAGGCTGATGAGCTTTCAGAGGTAGTTTGTTTAAAAAGACTACTTCTATAGGGGATCAAGTGTTAAATAGCTGCTGACTTCATATGACCCCATTTATGTCATATTTATAGACTTAACTTGGTAGTGACTGTTTTGTCTCTTACAATGAACAATATGAAGAGATTCCTGACAAGTGCTTAACAAATCATACTAATATAATACACTGCAAAATGATTGCACATTCCTGATCTATATAACATCAACTGCCACAAATGGTAATCATAGTCTGTATTGTAGACATGAAAGACAGCCTACACATATATATATTTGTATAACAAAAATCATTGGCATATACATAAATAATCTAGTACACCATTATCTTATAGACATATACATATAGTTGATAACAATATGAGGTTAAGAAAAAATGCTTGAAACAGACTATTTTCCTAAATCTAGAGGAAAACCTATAAATAGTACTTAGATGACACAGTTTCATACTAATTTTTCTACCTTTTTAAATTGTGCAACAAGTAATATACGTATAATCTGTACATTAATTAATAAAACATGTCAGTCAGTGGTTTATATGTTGATGTTACAATATAAGTGTGTATGTACATACGTATACCAATACAGAAGGAATGTGGCCATAATTAGAGTTAATCAAATAAGTATTGTACAAAGACCACATATGGATTAGACCACTATATATGTATAATTTGTCAGTCACTACAAATACTGTAATTTAGTCTTGTATTAATTAAAACACTTAAAAAAGAGCCAATGGAATTTGGTCAGTTGTGATTCTTTTAGAAAGGCTAGATCAATTAGAGATGAAATACAATGAAACAGTTACTGGTGTAGCTGTAGAGACATATAACATGCCAAGGATTCACAGACGATCAAGATAAAGAAAAAGATAAAGACTCCCAGGATCACTGATGAAGGGTGGAATTCCCAGAAACGGCTGTCTGACCCAGTGGAGAAGAAGATTAAAGAAGGGAAAAGAAGGAAGAAAAGACTCCTGTATCTTCATCTAAGGCTCTCTTCAGGTTTAGTTCCTAAAGGCTCTTTTTACAGAATAGGCATATAGCATGTAGAAAAATGGTATCTTAGATTTTTCATGCATCCTATATAAATAGACTTTATATATACACAGTACAAACCAAATTATATAATAATTATGCATGCCTTCCAATTGTATAGGGAGAGTCATATACAATATAAGACTATATAAACCTATAAATCAGTTTAATGCCATAGTGTGGCCATATACTAATTAAACACATTAATACACTGGAACTGAAGGGCTGTTATGATTGACGGTAGCATGACAAGCCAGCAAACACCCTCTTAAAGGTCAATGGAGAGACACTATATCACAAATGGACTGAATAGATAACTACATGACCATCTCATACAACCCAGACATAGACAGACACTCCCATGAAGTACATTTGTGTATACATCCACTTTAGCAACTGGTGGGCGAATACCAATTTGATGAAATCATTTCATGGTAATTAACTTACCTACGTATACACCTATGTATATACACCTATGTATATACACCTATGTATATACACCTATGTATATACTGGATAAACAAAAATATGTCTAAAGGCCCCAGTAGAACTAGCTAGCTAGACAAAACAGGTTTTGATTATTATGCACAGTCGATCAGCGGGTTACACTAGAACATTGTAGTTAACCTCTCAGAAGTAGTCACCAAATCTTAGAACTAGGCCCAACACATGTAAAGACAGAAAGATGGAGAGATGGTTTTATATACTATAATATCATAATAATTAGTACCTTGAGGTATCCCATGCATGCACGTGTTTATATATACGTGTACATATAAAAGAACATATAAAATTCCTTGAAGGATATATACATATACACTATAATACTTGAAGTATACATCTTCAAAAGCATTGACCCCCTTACCTCCAACAGATTATGTCAGAGCTGGATAAATTAAATATTTCATGAATAATCCCTTAACTAAATATGATAATTTACTCAAACAATACAATAAAATTGCATTGTTTGCAGCACATTCCAGGCTGATTGTGTACCCCCACACCCAAGGGGACCCAGACATTAAATAATTTCCTTGAACACTTGTATGACTGTCTCAGCAGAGGGATTTAATAATTAATAATTAAAAGGGCTTATTACTTAACATGTTGTGGTGCTGTATCACACCCTAATAAAGTATGCTCGGAATTCAAACGTATGATTCAACAATAATTAGCAGTCAACTTTCAGTTTAAAATGCAAGTAAACTGTCTAAGACTGAACAATCGATAATCTGTACATACATATATATTACATATTATCTATATACGTATATATTAGGCAGACTTGTGCACTTAATATTTGGTGTTAACGTTACCACCTTATTCATAAATATTACAGGAGTTTTGATCAACAAGTACATTTTAATAACAGCTAAATGTATATCTGTACCTGTAGTATACATCAGTTACTGGTATACATACATTGGTTCACATTATATGTGTACCTATACATATTATAGTGGACATGATCCATCCATTCAAAAATTACATACACTGTGACAGTATTATTTACAAATTCTCAATGAAGATTACGCATAAATAGTCACTGTAATATTTACAGTGTGAATATTATGCAAGAGCTTATAGGAAATACTTTCCAACTGGAATAAATATATGAACTCAAAGTTTACAATAATGATATTAATACATAATATATACGTACATACGTATACACTATATACTTACGTATTTAGTGAGTATATATACACACATATATACACACATACAGATAGGAGGAAGGAGACACATGAATACTTGTCAAAGACTTTATAGGCTGTTATTTGGTAACTTCCAAATTTGCCATTATCACTGATAAGCTATATTATACAGACTATACTCTAGATCATTCACACAACCCACACAACCCATCCGTCTAGATGGCTGAATTAATACAGGTTTAATCATGGAGCACAGAATGACGTAGTCTTGCTACTCTCTTCACAAGTAGCCCAACACATTAAAAAAATGAGGAGTGGTGAACCCAGGACACTGATGTAATTAGATTCACAAGTCACTGTGGCTTCATATACGTATATAGACTTATATATATTGGCTGGGCCCTTCACAGTATCCTTCATGAATTCTAATACAAATTCCTTCCATTTCAATACATTGTTCAGATGAAAGATGTTATACAGTTACATATAATTGTCTGCAATAGAACATTTTGATATAAAAATGAATGAATATGTAAGTATATGCTGCCAGTTACGTACGTATGAACTTTAAAATAAATGATGACAGAGGAACTGCAATCATGTGACTTTCATGTGACAATCAGGTACTAAAATCTTCCATCTGTAGAGGGAACAGGTACAAGCAAACATTCTCAAATGAGATGGAAACTAGGGTAAAGTACATATTTAGGCAATGAAATAATATTAAAGAAAAATCACTATCTATAGTATTTATACAATCAATTGGAATGACAAGTTAAAACTTCCAACTGCTGCTACAGTTATTACATCATCCATCCTATACTTTAATGAAAAACATGACAAAATGGCCACTTTATTGCACAATGTTCTTTTGGCCACTTTTATAATATCTTTGGGATGGTACATCCTTCGACTTTTGAGCGTTTAAAAACGCAGTTGGTTTTCGTTTCTTCGTCAAACGTTTCGACCCTGGGGGTATTCCTCAGTGACTGAAGACCCCCAGGGTCAAAACGTTTGACTAAGAAACGAAAACCAACTGCGTTTTTAAACGCTCAAAAGTCGAAGGATGTACCATCCCAAAGATAAGTTCGACACAGTTATAAGGAATCCTTATTCTATTATCACCTTTATAATACTTAAAATAAATACTTACATACGTATATAATATGTATTTAGGCTCGGAAACCATCTACGCATGTACAGATGTATACATCTTTTCAATTAAGTGATTTTGCCATATAGTTGAAGTTTTATAAGTAATTCAAAAGTAAGTAAAAGGAATTAAAGGCATCTATGACAATATGGCTAAATACACTTCAATTAGGAAATAGGAGGACCATAAATATATTAAAAGTCTGAGACACAAGTCTCAGGTGGGATCTTGGCACATTCCTACTGTCTATTACAATGATGAATATGCAAGGTGTGGCAATCTTGTCATATGTCAGTCACTACTGAACTTGTACTATAAACATATTTCAAAGGTAAGTTTCCAGTAAGAGTCTATCCTTACACTAGCTATCTACACATATGTATGTGCATGAAGTGATATGGGATTCTTGTTATGTCCATAATAAGTAAACTAATTTATTGAGACTCAACAACAATTGTATTTAAACAACAATAAACGTTTCGACCTAGAGGTCTTCATCAGGATAAATTAATAAATAAAATAAATAAATTTTATGCTGATGAAGACCTTTGGGTCAAAACGTTCATTTTTATTTAAATACAATTGTTGTTGAGTCTCAATAACGTAGGATACTTATATATGTGCATATACGTACATACTTCACACTTTGACCAGAGATATACGTATATTTACTAAAATCAACAGACTTGATACAGCATATTGCTTCAAGTTGCAATCTTACTGTACATAAACTTGAAGTGATATTCATTAATTATTCATTTACTAACTACGTAATTCATTTTTTAACTTCATTAATTATTCAGCTCACTTTTTTGAATTTATGTTGCTGATGATCAATAAATCATATACATAAATGTGTATAATTATTATGATAATATTTATATAATAACTTCGTTATGGTTGTTTAGACTCACTAGAGCAGAATTGATATCCAAAGCAGTCGGACCAGAGAACATATCTAGATTTGGTGGATTCTTGCACTCCTGGAAGAACTGGCCCAGGTCATCACTGGGCTGGGAATCTGGTGCAAATACAGGCTTCTGTAAAACAGAATATACCAATAAGCACAAGTGTACCTCTGCTGGCTTGCAATTTGGCTTCTTAGAAGAAAAGTAAAAAATTTCAACAAGTTTAAGATTGAAAGAATTAATTAACATTCTACAACATCCACAGTATTTCACTCTTAGGCTGCATAGCTCAGGATGGTCTGATGGAAAACTAACTAATGGAAATCATCTCACATGATTTCATCCCCTCCACAAGGGTTGCCATCACAGAATCCATAATGAGGATGGTTCAATATAAATTATTCAACATATGTATGTACATAGTTGGAAATGATTCACAAATCACACCACTGTTAGTGATATTCCTGAAGATACTTATTTATCTGGCACCTGATTTATCCAGTAGTTTGGGGAACAGAGGTGTTGGAAAATCAGAGTCCACTGTGTATATATTAGCGCTTTGCAAACATTGTAGAGCATCCAAACATGTTTTTGGCATTTAAAAGTGTACATAAATGACTGCAAACACTCGAATGCAACCGAAAATCCTGTTGTTGTTGATTAACTGATAATATATTGAATAGGGCAGCCATGTTTTTTATATATAAAGTAGATAGTGTGCACCTTACATACCAAGGCATTATCCAGTACTACAAAGTCCTCAGTTTGGGGACGCTGCTGGTCATTAGCTGGTATTAGAGATTCACTTTGATCTTCAGCTGAAATGCTTGCCATCTGAAATTCATAAAAACAAGTTTGTTGAAGAAAAGCAACAAGTCTCGGCTATTTAAAGAATTTAGCAATTATCCTTATAGTAATCACTGTAAATTTAGTCTAGTATACACAACCTATGATTCATCATTTCAAAGGGGACGCTCAACAAAATCCACAACAGATTAACTGGTATTTAGTTTGGAACACTGTAGGTAGCCTATAATTTTGTGACATTTACTGTATACAAGGCATTTAGCAATCAGGACACCATACATATTAATACACTGCAGTATTAACATCACATCACATGATACCAGTCAAGTTTCTGCATGATTGGGTTTCATATGGCTGCAACTGGAATAAAATCACAAAATGTGCAGGATAATGAATATCATTCATAGATATTCAAACACTTTTGAAAACTGGGGAGGTGGGGCAGTCATAAATCTTTCTTGATGCAATGTATTGCACAACTTATTAAATGGCTTCCAAACCTTTCGCGGATTTGGGTAGTATATAGGCAGTTCATTATGATGGCCTAGGTGTTTTCAAATCAAACAAAAAGGAGTACAGCTGTTACTTTGGAACATTGTCACCCTTTGTTGGTTCTCCAGTTCACAAATCATTAGGGTACCAGGCCTATGAGGTGTAAAAGAGGTGGGGATGGGGTGGGGAGGCAGAGGTATACTTGGCCCCCCTTCTGTAAAACTTGGGATTGGGAGGGGGAGCCCCACCAGTTCCGATGCCTATGTCATTATTGTAACACAACAATAATCGAAGTGATAATCAAACCATAAGTAATCATGAAGAGAAAAAACAGGAAATATACATAAAATTCATAAGTTATATATGAGATGAGACAAATAATCTTTCCCAGTAAATATTTCTATCACCTATAGCATATAAATATATACATCACACACGTACATCAGGAGTGAGGGATGGTAGAAGAGATGACTGCCTATCGTACTCCAGAACACGAGAAAACTGCTGAACTTTTAGTGATTGAAAGTCTACCTGTTAAGGCGAAAAGAGAGAGCTACAAATTGACATCTAGTTATTAAATGATGTCAAAGGCATACATACTAAAGGAATCACAAGTGAAACTTACATCATTCGGCATTCCTTGCCCTGAAAATGGAACTTGTCCTGCATTACTTAAACTCATCTGACCACTATAAAGGAAGACATTCAAACACCAACACTTATTTGTATGGGATCTTAATTGCTTTCATGTTCTTCCTATCACATAATTGAGCTACAAATCTTAATTGCTTTCTGCAGCATGACATGACATGGACAAGCGGAGTGAAGAAGGAAAAAAGAAAGAAAAGAAAAGAAAAAAAAGACTCCTGTATCTTCATCCAAATCTTTCTCTAGGTTTATATAGGCTTTTACAGAGTAAGCGTAGCATGTATGAAAATGGTGTAATGACTGTATTGTATGCATGAAGAAGAACAGATTTTAAGCAAGTAAAACATGGCTATAATTTCAGTTCCACCATGCACGAATACTTAATATACAGAATAAATGAGCTACATATGTAGCCTCTAATTGGCATCACTTAATAAGCTTCAGAAAAAGAATCCATACAAGTCATTGCAATATCACACAAGTGTATGTACGTATGCACTACCTCATTCGTTATACTTACGTACCTTGCTAAGCTACCGTACTGGGAGCTGTACTGTCTAGTAAATGTATTGGCTGCACCTACCTGATTTGGCCTATAGAGTGCATGAGACATAAATAAATTCAAAGAAATTCCTTAAATACTAAGTGTATTACTATATACTACTCATACTCCTACCACCACCTCCTCCACCTCCTACTCCTAACACTTCCACCACTATCACCACCTCTACCATTACTACTTTTCAGTTTAATACATTTCCAATGGACACAAAATACATTAGACATATCCTTTTAGAGATAAAAGTAATATAATGGCATATATTTAAGACGATACAAAATTCAGTTTTTTAGAAAACCGAAGTATACGTAGATACACTTAGGATGTGGGTCTACGTAGCACTGAGTCTTGTCCTCCATTCAATTGTGCTAGCAAATGGTGAAGAAGTTTGTACTTCAGATTTTATAGAATTTGCCAATGCAGTCTTCAGTAACCATAGCAACCTGTACAACCTCACCAATGCTTTCTACAAACCCAATGAGAGAGAACCACTCTCTGTAGAGGTACAGTATCGTGTCCGACTGGCAAATAATACAGATTATGTTCCACTATATAATCCAGAATGTCCAGATGAGAAGTGGATTTGGGTTGATACTCCGATATTCTTGTTAGTGAATCCAGCAGTCTTCAACATGATGACTCTCTACACATTGCACTACCGTCTGATTTGGAAATCACCAGTAGTGGTATTATACATACCTAAGCCCTGTAACCATTCAATAGAACTGTTCCTTCAGCATATAACGACAACAGTAAGTGAAGATGCATGAATGTTCTCATAGTGACAACAGATACTACTATAGGACAAACTGCATATACGTTTGTATACACTATCATGGTTGCCATTTAATAGGACTTTAGTCTCTCAACAAGATCATACTTCAGTGACTTGGTTGGTCAGGTATAATATCTCCCAGTGATTATTTTTACAGTAAACCCTCGACCATAAAAACCAAAATCTAGTCTGGCTCTATAGACACAAGTTACATTTTAAATTTCGATCTAGTGATCTACAAATTGTTTGTATAACATTCATTTGTCCCTACAGATATATTGATAGTTAGGTACATTATAACTTATAACCAACTTCTAGAATTAACATTCAATAATGATTATAAACACGCTACACTATAAAATCATATGTACATTAAATTTCCTATTTCACTTTCTACAGCTTGGTGTAAATATTTCTCCTCAATTGTCAAGAAGTCCAGACTTTGTCTTACATGAATGTGGGGAAAAGGGCCCCATTTGGCCAGTCCATATTTCAACAAGATACTTGAGAGTAATTGGAGACATCTGCTTATTTATGATTAGCATTTCAGTGACCATATCTGTACTAGCTTTCTTTCCTAGAAATATTGCTATCCTGAAAAGGGGATCGGTTGGTTACAGCGTTTGGTGGGGAATTATAGAATGTTCTGTGCTTCTAAACATTGTTGTGGCAATGGCAGATATACATTCTGTAGTATTGCTTTGGAAAAGGCCTATAAACAATAATTTTACTTGTATTGTCTTTGGAATGGTGTACATTCTCATGGCTAACATTGGTCCTTCAGTGTTTCTTGCTACTAAAGTGACCTTTGACATACCAAACCTATACTACAACATTGGGAAAGTTATTTGCTGTTTCAAGAAGAAATGGGCTCGCTATTTTATTCAAAGTCTAGTGCTCTGGAACATTAACATTACTTTACAAATCTGCTGTCTTCATGGAATATTCATAATACTTGCGATGTTAGTGGATCCACTGGCAACTCTGATTAATTTAATGGTTGGAATATTTAGTACAGCTTTCTTTGTCCATATTTTCAGTTCTATCCACCATTACTCTTGCTGCAGACCTAAAAAAGTTAGATTATGTGAATGCCTTGCAACATCATGCTTCATCCTAACATTGCTTTTCATCATCTTGGAAGCTACCATCATTACAAACAGCATTCACACAACATCACGACAAGAAAATATCGTTGTTATAGGGAAGATACTTGCTATTCCAGTCATCATTGGGGTCATTGGCTATATTCTAAAGAGGGCCTGCCTGAAAGGAGTGACAACACTTCACAATGCAAGCATACTCAACAGCAAAGAAAGCACTGAAGAGAAGAATGAGCAGAAACCACTACTGGATTACATTAACATTTAATTATTTGTATTAATCAGCAACCAATACCTTAAGCATCACCATTTTTGATATATTAGAATTGTGTGAACATATTTTCACTATAGTGTTTGAAATAAAGATTCACAAAATATATTGCAGAAAATATGAATCATTTATATATGAGCCATGAGCTTAAAGAGAAGGAGGAATATAGCTAATAGAATTAGGATTTCTTCAACTGCGTCTCTCTTGAATGTCAGAAGTTTAAGAGAGACAACAAAACTGCATCTTTAAACACTCTAAAAGTTGAAAGATGATCCTTTCAAAAGATACTTGTTCAATCATATACATATATCGAGATTTCAAATCATCTTTACACGTCATTTAACTTTGCAGTAATACGTAGTTATAGCATCAGTTAAATTTCAGAACTGAAATTTAAATGCAAATATGGATGAAAGATATAGGTAAGACAGAGGCTTTGCATTGAGAGGATATTAGGCAAAATGCTCACAAACAAATGTGACTAAATACAATTACAGTAACACTGTACAGGGTTTTACCCATCAAATAGATCCACACTCCTTCTGTATGTTACTTCTAGTTGTAATTTTCCAAAAGGAGTGATTCCATAAGATACATCTACCTGGGTTGGATTGGGACCAAGATCCACTTTCTCAGCTTTGGAATCAAAACCAGTGAACACTCTACAAAATTTTTGGTATATAGTCAAATAAATTGATTATAGCATTTTCATATATAGTGGATGCATTATGTAGTATGTACAATAAATTAATAATAATAATAATAATAATTGTAAATTTAAATTTTATGATAATAATAATAATAAAAATAATAATAATAATGTAATATATACACATTAATATCAGTTATTGTGAATATGGCAGCATACAAATGATAGCTAAGTTTCTAAATTGATTCTCATGATTATGGCTGAGCAAGTATTAACCAATTATATACAAAGAAATGCTTTAAGGTCGGCCATCTTTCATTAGCGATCAGACAAAATTCATTAAAATTGCTGATGAAGATCCTTGGGACAAAACCTTCAATTTCTGAAAATACTCATGTTGCTGATGCTCAACTATTTCAAGAACCATTATGAACACAACAAATAATCATTTCAATATATAATATACAACTCTTCAAGTTCCAATTTTATCAGCAAAGTAGATAAAAACATGGCAGCCATCTTTAAATGACAAATTTTATTAAATTTCAGATTAAACCATGATCATGATCACAAACGTGAGAAAATGCACTGCCTAGCTGAAGTCACTTCTACATACCTGTAACATATAGTCCACTCTTCATCTGGTTGCCGTGACAACTTGTAGGCAGGAAGTAATCTACTGACAGTCAGTAGAGATTTGATCATTAAAGTCATTCTTGGATAAACAACAGAGGTGGCCTTAGCTGAAGGATCCGTTGTACTGTGAAATTAGTAAAAGAGCGTATGTAAAGAAATGACAACAGTATCATGAAAATGAGAATCATTGCAGTCATTAACCGGTAATACATACCATACCTGAGCACTTTGAAATCTAATTACTATCCTTGCTGAGGACAAAACATCTTTAAGAAAGTCAAAACTAAATTTAAAATGCATTTACATTCAGAAACTTTCAAGTACATAGAACTGTGTAAATATTATACGTATATATAATTACCTGGAATCAATCGAAATGGTCCATAATTCCACAATTATGGAGTCATTCTATAAAGACAGAAATGAACTATTAGAATTTAAACATGGTTAATATAGAGTTAACACTAAATTGACATGTATTGGCAAACTTTGTACATATGTATTTGTATAGTTATACATTCCGCCCCTAGGCTTTTCGGCATTAACTGATTTATCGGTGGGATATCGCACTGTATAACTATAATAAGAGGCCAAAGTGCCTCTTATTATAGTTATACAACAGTTGTGGAATATAATTTGCCTTGGTTACCCCAGCAACGGGGTGTATTTAGAAATACATGTAAATGGTATCTCATATACAATGAGTTTGACAGAACCAAGGTTTACTTAATGAGAAACAGAGTCTTCTCTTTGCTACCAATAGTTCACTGCACTCCTCAAGAGACATGAGTGAGTGGGGTACAATCCAGGGTCTAGTGATGATCGGGGTTCGGATCTTAAATTTTTTAACTTAAAATATTAAAAATCTAATACACCATATTCCTACATGCTATGCATACTTTGTAAAAAGTCTATAGGTATATATGTATGCATGTATAATGTATGTACATGTACCTCGGACTTCAAAGAGATTTCAACACAAATTGGAGCTCTGTGCTGGGGAATACGACTTTGGCTTGCTTTTTTCAGTTCACTCAAAACAGACTTATCGTCAGGAAGATCTAAGCTAAACTAGAGTGGATTGATTTAGAGTTCAAGTGAAACAACATCCTGAACGTAACGAAAGGTTGTAGTTGGTGGATATAGGACTATATCTTCATATAAAGGTTGTAGTTGGTGGATATAGGACTATATCTTCATATAAAGGTTGTAGTTGGTGGATATAGGACTATATCTTCATATAAAGGTTGTAGTTGGTGGATATAGGACTATATCTTCATATAAAGGTTGTAGTTGGTGGATATAGGACTATATCTTCATATAAAGGTTGTAGTTGGTGGATATAGGACTATATCTTCATATAAAGGTTGTAGTTGGTGGATATAGGACTATATCTTCATATCAAGGTTGTAGTTGGTGGATATAGGCAATGATTGTTTTCAAACAAAATTATAAAGCACATTTATAACGTTAATTGCCTTATTATAGTCCATTTCCATGTTAATTAAGCGTAGACGCACACTAACCCAATCAACTGAAGCACTTCTTGACGACGTTCTCAATTTCTCTCCTTTTCTACTCTGTACTATTACTTGTAGAGACTACACAGAGAGGATTCACGGTTAATCGTCCTATAAAAGTAAACAAATATACACTACTTACTTTTAAAACGAAAAATTTAAGGTACTTTTCGAATTCACGCCGTTCTCCTGACATTGTTTACAAAGGCTATGACGCAAAAATACCCTATGATTGCCCAATCCTTGTTCATTTGGTACATTATATCATAATCAGTACATGAGTATTGCTTTGCTATATATGACTGATGCGCGCTGCATCCATACATGGTAGACATATTATGCTTATCATTAATAGAATACATCAAAGTAATATTTAACTAATTAGTCAAACCTATAAATACATACCCTATATATATAGAATAACACTAAAGTAAATGGGTGAATTTATAACCGTCTCTTAAATTTTCAGATTAATACGTTCTTACAATAACACACTTCATTACTTAATCATATTTCTGAATCAACTAAAATGCTGGTATAAAAGCAATTTTCCAACAATGTATATATTACGAAGTTGTCAGTATTATAATTCCAAAGAGGCTAAATAAAACTATTACAAGTTTGGAGAAGATAGAAATCTGTGCTATGCAGATCTACATAGCAGCAACTCTTCTTTTTTCTACTGTGATAGTAAAATGTGAAGAAGGATGTACTTCTGACTTTACGGAATTTTCCAATGCAGTCTTCAGTAACCATAGCAACCTATATAACCTCACCAATGCTTTCTACGAGCCCAACAGGAGAGTACCACTCTCTGTAGAGGTACAGTATCGTGTCCGACTGATAAATAATACAGAGTACACTCTACTATATGATCCAGAATGTCCAGATGAGAAATGGATTTGGGTTGATTCTCCGATATTCTTGTTAATGGATCCAGGCTTCTTCAACATGATGGCTCTATATACACTGCACTACAATTTAGTTTGGAAATCTCCACTGGTTGTACTGTACATTCCAAAGCCTTGCAATGACTCACTGGTACCTTTTCTAGGGCAAACCACAGCTATAGTAAGTTGGCCATATTATAGAGATGCATGTTTAACTTATCTGTATATAGTTTCAATGTGTCAATGACATTGTATACTGTCTATATATAATTGAACGCTGTGCATCAACCAATTATTCAATCAATCCAACAGGGAATTTATCTCCTTTTCAGGAAGCCGTTCTGCCATCACAACTACGTTAATAGCTATATGAAATGAATTATAATAGTCAAGTTGTCTATATATATATCCATCTGCATACATGTGGGTCTGTTCTGTGGTCTTCTTCTTTGGCATTCCCCTTTAAAACACTCTTTATCAATCACTCTATCTCCTGTAGACTATCTATCTACATTTTACTAATGTTTCATGATTAACATCTTACATACGTAGATTATATATACTGGTACTCTTATGCATTTTACATAATTTAACTACTGTATATATTATATAAACAGTACTCTGCATATACATATATATGAATTGACTGATTGATTGATCGTTTCATTATTAAAATGGATCACGACAAAGTATTAAATTTTGCAGCAATATACATATATACACACTATATTTATGCACAATATGATACCTTTATATTTCACTTCTATATACACAGCTTGGTCTAAAGATATCTCCTCAGTTGTCCTCAAGACCTAACTTTGTCCTGTATGAGTGCAGTAAAAAGAAGATATTTAAGCCGGTATCAGTTTTATTGAGCCATTTGAGATTAATGGGAGGAATTTGCTTATTTATGATTATCATATCAGTCACCATATCTGTACTAGCTTTCTTTCCTAGAAATATTGCTACCCTGAAAAGGGGATCAGTTGGTTACAGCATTTGGTGGGGAATTATAGAATGTTCTGTGCTTCTAAACATTGTTGTGGCAATGGCGGATGTGTATGCTGCAGTATTGCTTTGGCAAAGGCCTTTAAATGAATTTTTTGCTGGCTTTATTATTACAATAGTGTCTGTTTTCGCAGCTAACATTGGTCCTTCAGTGTTTCTTGCTACTAAAGTGACCTTTGACATACCAAATCTATACTATAACATTGGGAAAGTTATTTGCTGTTTCAAGAAGAAATGGGCTCGCTATTTTATTCAAAGTATAATGCTCTGGAACATTAACATTACTTTACAAATCTGTTGTCTTCATGGAATATTTATAATACTTGGGGTTTTTGTTGCTCCACTTGCAACTCTGACTAATTTAATGGTTGGAATATTTAGTGTAGCTTTCTTTGTCCACATTTTCAGTTCTATCCACCATTACTCTTGCTGCAGACCTAAAAAAGTTAGATTCTGTAAATGCCTTGCAACATCATGCTTCATCCTAACATTGCTTTTCATCATCTTGGAAGCTACCATCATTACAAACAGCATTCACACAACATCACGACAAGAAAATATCGTTGTTATAGGGAAGATACTTGCTATTCCAGTCATCATTGGTGTCATTGGCTATATTCTAAAGAGGGCCTGTCTGAAAGGAGTGACAACACTTCACAATGCAAGCATACTCAACAGCAAAGAAAGCACTGAAGAGAAGAATCAGTGAAAGCCACTGCTGGATTACATTAACATATTAGAATAGAAATATATAATCACAGCAATTGAATGAATATTATACGTGTAGGGAGGCCATTTTTCATTCCATCTTACTTATATACGTATACTTAGAGAGCAGAGTCATGCAGTTTGACTACCGCATTAGGTGTGTGTATGTATTATAAATGCACCATTGAGTTATATTTATAAAGAAGACCAAGTTTATAAACAATGTGTATTTAATTTAATTGCTTACAAGCCAAGAGATTAAATGTACATGTATATAGTATAATAAGTCCAGAGTTAAGTGGCCTGCATTGTGTTACATATATGAGTATGGTCACTGGTAGTGTATATATTTCTTTTTCACTTTAATTATAAACAATTTCTATAAAATGCCATAACATTTTCATTTTATAAAATTGAAAGTATATAGTTACCCAAATATTGAGTATTCCTATGCAGCTTCTTATATAAACATTTAAGATAAACTGGTTAACGAGTATACTCCTGGGTTCTATGCCTTTTAGTTCTCATTATCAGTATGTAGTTCTTGTTAAACAATAGTACTACTACGTATAAGTCTTTATATAAAAATTATACAGTTCCATATATGGTTAAAAGTAATCCTTACATGTATAGTCCAACACAAATATTTCAAAATGGAAAAATTAGCACTTTTGGTTCTTCATTTCCATAATATTACTAACTTGTAGGTTAAATTGATAGTTAAACGAACATGTTTCAATTAATAACATGGCAAAATTGAAATAGAATATGTAGAGCATTCAACTCTAGTAAACTGATTTATACTTCTAATTTATTTCAATCTAGGTGTACATAGATCAAGTTTTAATTCTAAATATGCAGTGTGTGAATAACTGAAATGTATATATTTTATTTCAACCATCCCTACTTATAGAGTGCTACCATATACTTTCAATGTGTATAGATATACACAAAATTCAACTTAATGTCATTCTACAGTCTATACAGCTCAGAGTATGAACATATCTCCTCAGTTATCTTCCAGCTCAAAGTTTGTCCTGCATGAGTGCAGTTAACGTTGAATTACATACTTTAAGGTATTAGTTAATTTAGATCAGACTGTGCTAGAACCAGTGGTTCGAGCCACTATCGAAAACAAGAATGGACAAACTTATTGTAGCAAAATAGACCAGATATTTATAGTAATATAAGCCAAATATAATACCTGATGAATTGAATCTAAAGTCTTTTAACATTTCAAAAGGAAGTATACGTAGGAAGTTTCAATTTAAATCTGAATAAAAAATTGAATCAAGATTCAGTAGACAGATCATGTTGTACCTGTAATGTTTTTATTAAAATCTAAGTGACTTAAAATACACACACATATATATTTTGTTTGCGTTACATTGTTACTCAAACATGCTATATATACATAAGTTCTCTACATGGTCAGTAGGGGAATATCAGAAGATATACCTTCAGTACTTGAGGAGAGTGAAATGTTTAGGATGCAGGTCTACATGGTAGGGAGTCTTGTCCTTTACGCTATTGCAATAGTACAATGTGAAGAAGGATGTTCTTCTGACTTTACAGAATTTACACAAGCAGTCTTCAGTAACCATAGCACCTTTACAACCTTACCAATGCTTTCTACAGATCGATATCCCAATGAGAGAGTACCACTCTTTGTAGAGGTACAGTATCGTGTCTGACTGACAAATAATACTTCCACTAGATGATCCAGAATGTCCAGATGAGAAATGGATTTGGGTTGATACTCCAATATTCCTGTTAATGGATCTGGCAGTCTTCAACATGATGGCTCTCTATACACTACAAGCCAATATAACTTGGAAGTCTCCACTGGTTGTATTGTACATTCCAAAGCCTTGTAATGATACATTGAAACCTTTTCTTCAACAAACCACATACAGCTACAGTAAGCCATAATATAAATGATATACCATATATATACAGTGCAAGTTACAATACACTGAGGTAATCTAATATAAATAAATATATAAATAAATAAATAATATAATTAAATAATATACATACATACATATATATATATATAATTATTGTAACTTGTACTGTATAAAGCCATTTAAACTACTTGACACAACAATTATGTATATACTGTATACATATAAGAAACTAGTTGACATATGATTTAACAAATGATTTGATACAATAAAAATGAATTGAATCCTATATACGTAACTAATTGATGGAATAATGTATCTATACGTATATGCCAACTCATCATGCATATATATGCATGTTTCAAACCTCAACTCATTTAATCTTTAATTTACTACTTATATAGCTGTCGTAATTTTATGACCACATAATTGCTGATTAAATTCTTTAATATTGTTGATTACTGATCCATAATATAGAGTTAATCACCTGTGAACTCAGCTAAACCTACATCCTAAATATAAGCATGCTCTTTCACGTACAATACTTTTTATTGGAAGAGAGCACAAACCTGCATATACCTACCTATACAAAGGTTATGTTGTTTATTATATAATAATCACTGGATTGATTTTCTTATTATATTAATAGTTTCTAAAATTGCCATTTTAATACAATTATGTGTATATAAATCATCCAAACATTGAGTAAACATCATAACATTCCATTTCATCAATCAATATTTAGCTTCAGTATGAAATATGAAACTATACATAACTGGGACATCGTGTATTGCAAATAGAATGCGTATGTCGAAATAGTACAAGATTGTGAGGTTTATCCACATCGGCAATCTATATGCCATGCATTGATTTGAATTTCAAATGCATTCACAAATTCATACGTATGCGTATATAGGTAATACGCATTGATTTGACACCTCATGCAGTAATTCTATATACTAGTCATACTACCTCAGTTTCATCTCACATTCTTTTAAACATAAATCAATATTTTATTTATATGTACCTATATAATCAAAGACATATGGATGTATATGACAATTTAAATTCTTCCAATCAAATTTAAAAATTTCATTACATAATAATAGAACTAAAGAAAACATAATATTTTTAATAGTACGAAGGACTATTATATAGGTATGTATACATACAATTAAAAGCCAATTAAACAAATAAACTAAAATTTCATTTTATTATACAAATCGGAGTAAATATATCTCCTCAGTTATCTTCCGGACCAAATTTTGTCCTGTATATATGAGTGCAGTGCTAGCTATAGGGAGGAATTTCAGCCAGTATCAATTTCATCGAGCTACTTGAGAGGAATTTGCTTACTTATGATTATAGCTATTCCAGTCATCATTGGGGTCATTGGCTATATTCTAAAGAGGGCCTGTCTGAAAGGAGTGACAACACTTCACAATGCAAGCATACTCAACAGCAAAGAAAGCACTGAAGAGAAGAATCAGTGAAAGCCACTGCTGGATTACATTAACATATTCGAATAGAAATATACAATCACAGCAATTGAATTAATATTATACGTGTAGGGAGGCCATTTTTCATTCCATCTTACTTATATATGTATACTTAGAGAGCACAGTCATGCAGTTTGACTACCAAAAATACATGCATTAGGTGTGTGTATGTATTATAAATGCACCATTTTGATCATGGATTATATTTATCAAGAATGCCAAGTTTATAAACAATATGTATTTAATTTAATTGCTTGAAGCCAAGAGATTAAATGTACATGTGTATAATATAATAAGTCTAGAGTTAATTGGCCTGCATTGTGTTACATATATATATGAGCATGGTCACTGGTAGTGTATATAATTATTTCCTTTTCACTTTACTATATTATAAACAATTACTATAAAATACCATAACATTTCCATTTTATAAAATTGAAAGTATATAGTTACCCAAATATTGCGTAGATATTATAATCAATCAATATTCCTATGCAGCTTGTTATATAAACAATTAAAGTATACAAAGATAACCTGGTTAACGAGTATACTCCTGGGTACTATGTCTTGTTTTTATTAAAATCTAAGTGACTTAAAATACAAACACATATTATATATTTTATTTGCGTTACATAGTTACTCAAACATGCTATATATATACGTAAGTTCTCTACATGGTCAGTAGGAGAATATCAGAAGATATACCTTCAGTACTTGAGGAGAGTGAAATGTTTAGGATGCAGGTCTACATGGTAGGGAGTCTTGTCCTTTACGCTATTGCGATAGTACAATGTGAAGAAGGATGTACTTCTGACTTTACAGAATTTACCAATGCAGTCTTCAGTAACTATAGCAACCTGTACAACCTCACCAATGCTTTCTACGAGCCCAACAGGAGAGTACCACTCTCTGTAGAGATACAGTATCGTGTCCGACTGACAAATAATACAGATTATGTTCCACTACATGATCCAGAATGTCCAGATGAGAAATGGATTTGGGTTGACACTCCAATATTCTTGTTAGTGGAACCAGCATTGTTCAACATGATGGCTCTATATACACTACAAGCCAATATAACTTGGAAGTCTCCACTGGTTGTATTGTACATTCCAAAGCCTTGTAATGATACATTGAAACCTTTTCTTCAACAAACCACAGCTACAGTAAGCCATAATATAAATGATATACCATATATATATATATATACGTATATATATATATATATATATATATATATATATATATATATATTGTAACTTGTACTGTATACGTAAAGCCATTTAAACTACTTGACACAACAATTATGTTTATATACATATAAGAAACAAGTTGACATATGATTTAACAAATGATTTGATACAATGATAAAATTATGATGAATTGAATCCTATATAAATAATTGATGGAATAATGTATCTACGTATACGTATATGCCAACTCATCATGCATATTTCAAACCTCGACTCATTTAATCTTTACTACTTATATAGCTGTTGTAATTTTATTACCAAACTCTGATTATATTCTTTAATTTTGTTGATTACTGCATGATCTATAGTACAGAATTAATCGCCTGTGAACTCAGCTAAACCTATGTCCTATATATAAGCATGTATGTTTACTCTTTCATTTTTATTGAAAGAGAACACAAACCTATAGCTACGTATACGTACCTATGTATACAAAGGTTATGTTGTTTAATCACTGGACTGATTTTCTTATTATATTAACAGTTTCTAAAATTGCCATTTTAATACAATTGTGTATATAAATCATCCAAACATTGAGTAAACATCATAACATTCCATTTCATCAATCAATTATTTAGCTTCAGTATGAAATATGAAACTAACTGGGACATCGTGTATTGCAAATAGAATGTGTATGTCGAAATAGTACAAGATTGTGAGGTTTATCCACATCGGCAATCTATATGCCATGCATTGATTTGAATTTCAAATGCATTCACAAATTCATACGTATGTATATAGGTATTATGTATTGATTTACAATTGAATTTCAAATACATTCACAAATTCATACGTATACGTATATAGGTATTATGCATTGATTTGACACCTCATGCAGTAATTCTATATTCTAGTCGTACTATGCCTAGCTCAGTTTCATCTCACATTCTTTTAACCATATATTAATGTTTTATTTATACATACCTATATAATCCAAGATCTATGGATGTATATACGGAATATAACAATTTAAATTCTTTCAATCAAATTCAAACATTTCATTAAAGAAACCATAATATGTTTAATAGTACAAAGGACTATTATTTAGGTATGTATACAATTAAAAGCCAAACAAATAAACTAAAATTTCATTCTATCATTCTATTATACAGATCGGAGTAAATATATCTCCTCAGTTATCGTCCGGACCAAATTTTGTCCTGTATGAGTGCAGTGCTAGCTATAGGGAGGAATTTCAGCCAGTATCAATTTCATCGAGCTACTTGAGAGTAATTGGAGGAATTTGCTTATTTATGATTACCATATCAGTCACCATATCTGTACTAGCTTTCTTTCCTAGAAATATTGCTACCCTGAAAAGGGGATCAGTTGGTTACAGTATTTGGTGGGGAATTATAGAATGTTCTGTACTTGTAAACATTTTTGTGATAATGGCAGATATACATTCTGTAGTATTGCTTTGGAAAAGGCCTATAAACAATAATTTTACTCGCCTTGTCTTTGTAATGGTGTACATTCTCATGGCTAACATTGGTCCTTCAGTGTTTCTTGCTACTAAAGTGATCTTTGACATACCAAACCTATACTACAACATTGGGAAAGTTATTTGCTGTTTCAAGAAGAAATGGGCTCGCTATTTTATTCAAAGTCTAGTGCTCTGGAACATTAACATTACTTTACAAATCTGCTGTCTTCATGGAATGTTCATAATACTTGCGATGTTAGTGGATCCACTTGCAACTCTGACTAATTTAATGGTTGGAATATTTAGTGTAGCTTTCTTTGTCCACATTTTCAGTTCTATCCACCATTACTCTTGCTGCAGACCTAAAAACGTTAGATTATGTGAATGCCTTGCAACATCATGCTTCATCCTAACATTGCTTTTCATCATCTTGGAAGCTACAATCATTACAAACAGCATTCACACAACATCACGACAAGAAAATATCGTTGTTATAGGGAAGATACTTGCTATTCCAGTCATCATTGGGGTCATTGGCTATATGCTAAAGAGGGCCTGCCTGAAAGGAGTGACAACACTTCACAATGCAAGTAACAGCAAAGAAAGCACTGAAGAGAAGAATGAGCAGAAACCACTACTGGATTACATTAACATATAATTAAAATATTGGGATGTAGGTATATAATCGTTACATACATATATTAGTGTGTGCATTAAATGTATATTTGCATGATGAGATAAAAAATTATTCAGTCTTTGGAGGTTACAATGCCTTCTTGTATTGGTTCAATATATGAATAGAATGATCTGATTACCAGAAGTTGTGCATGGAGCTATACAATTGCATGATCAGACACACATCCAAAACATGTTATTGTATCACGAGCTATTACAGTGAAACAGTTGGACAGAAATGTGCCAATGATCGATAGTTTCAATGTAATTATAATCAGTTGTGTAAGAGCGCTGTACATGCATGTTTCTTGGATGAGGTCATACATTGCACACTGTATTCAACACAAACCTAATAGCGATTATATTCTTTCGCATAAATAGTATTTCTTGCGTATACGGTAGTTATTGCATGGTTTCAAACAGTTCTTCGCATTAACCAGTCGTTAACCAGCTTCGGGTTAATTGTGTATTGCTTATCACTAATGGAACATATCAAAATAATAAAATTATTCATTAAAAGTAATTAGTATGTGGACCTATATAAAGTACTTATTAATGTAATATGTGTTATTTATACGTATGTAATTGGCCATTTATACTAAATTGGAAGTCTCTTTCATTAATGAAAATTTTCAGATTTTAGAATAACATGACATGCATTACTTGAGTGCTATCACATTTCAACTAAAAGCCACACATATATATATATATAAACACACCATGACTATATATATATAAATGAAGTTTGGCTATATACGTATATACTAGTGTTCTGCTATATCAGCATTACTAAAAATATTTTTCAGAAGAAATATACACTCTAAATGCTGGTTTACTTAGCAGTGAATCTTTTCTTCTATTCCATTGTGCTAGTAAAATGTGAAGAAGGATGTACTTCTGACTTGACAGGATTTACCAATGCAGTCTTCAGTAACCATAGCAACCTGAACAACCTCACCAATGTTTTCTACGAGCCCAACAGGAGAGTACCACTCTCTGTAGAGGTACAGTATCGTGTCCGACTGCCAAATAACACAGATTATGTTCCACTACATGATCCAGAATGTCCAGATGAGAAATGGATTTGGGTTGATACTCCAATATTCTTGTTAGTGGAACCAGCAGTCTTCAACATGATGGCTCTATATACGCTGCACTACTATTATGTGTGGAATTCTCCGCTGGTTGTACTGCACATTCCAAAGCCTTGCAATGATTCTCTGGAACTTTTTCTAAAACAAACCACAGCTATAGTAAGTTGGTATATACTGTATATAATATGGATCATCCAGATTACAGTCTAATAAGCTTCATTGATTATTGCTGATGGTTAAAATATAAAAGTATATAAATTATGTTTCATAGTCAATCTCAAAAATGTTATGATGCAAAATCTTCATAGAATTTACAATTAGGATAACTATATATTAAATTAAAATTACACATACATAATATCATGTATGTGTACGTATGTTACTCTTAAAGTGGTCTATATATATATATATATATATATATATATAGTAGCACTAATGAGCTTTACATTATTTATGGTATTTGGTGTGTGGATTGATCATGAGTTGCTGATAAAGCACTTAATTGCGTCTTCGTGCTTTATCATGCAATGAGACCCACATGTCGAGTGCCACAAATCATGTAGAGCACTCCTATCCCACTTAATGATATAGAGTGTCTTGTGTTTGGCCTTTTCATGTATATTTAATTTGTTTTCCTGCTGTTTATCCCCATTGTGTAATCTGTAAACTGATTGGCTGATTTCATTTGGAGTGCTTTATGGAAATTATCGGAACTTCATTATCAGCCATAAAGCATACTGCATATATATATGATTATAATTATGTATTCAAAATTACTTTGATCCATTGAGTCACTTTATATACCTTAAATGTCAATGTCATCAGAAGATCAAAATAAAAAAAAGACTCCCAGGATCACTGATGAAGGGTGGAATTCCCAGAAATAGCTGTCTGACCCAGTGGAGAAGATGAAAGAAAGGAAAAAAAAGGAAGAAAAGACTCCTGTATCTTCATCCAAAGCTCTCTTCAGGTTTTAGTTCCCCTATAGGCTCTTTTACAAAATAGTATATATCTGAGATTCTTCATTTTTACACATGCAGCTTGGTCTAAAGATATCTCCTCAGTTGTCCTCAAGACCAAACTTTGTCCTGTATGAGTGCAGTAAAAAGAAGATATTTAAGCCGGTATCAGTTTCATTGAGATACTTGAAAACAATCGGAAGAATTTGCATACCATTAATTACCATATCAGTCACCATATCTGTACTAGCTTTCTTTCCTATATAGAAATATTACTACCCTGAAAAGGGGATCAGTTGGTTACAGCATTTGATGGGGAATTATAGAATGTTCTGTGCTTGTAAACATTCTTGTATTATCTTTAGATGTACATTCCTTGATGTTGATGTGGCAAAGGCCCTTGAATGCCTCTTATATTCTTTATACTTGTGTACTAGTGTATGTTGTTGCAGCTAACATCGGTCCTTCAGTGTTTCTTGCTACCAAAGTGACCTTCGACATACCAAACCTATACTGCAACATTGGGAAAGTTATTTGCTGTTTTAAGAAGCAATGGGGTCGCTATTTTATTCAAAGTCTAGTGCTCTGGAACATTAACATTACTTTACAATTCTGTTGTCTTCACGGAATACCCATTATACTGGGGATGTTTGTGGCTCCAATTGCAACTCTGACTAATTTAATGGTAGCAGTATTTGCCGTGGCTTTCTTTGTCCACATTTTCAGTTCTATCCACCATTACTCTTGCCGCAGACCTAAAAACGTTAGATTCTGTAAATGCCTTGCAACATCATGCTTCATTCTAACATTGCTTTTCATCATCTTGGAAGCCACCATCATTACAAACAGCATTCACACAACATCACGACAAGAAAATATTGTTGTTATAGGGAAGATACTTGCTATTCCAGTCATCATTGGGGTCATTGGCTATATGCTAAAGAAGGCCTGCCTGAAAGGAGTGACAACACTTCACAATGCAAGCATACTCAACAGCAAAGAAAGCACTGAAGAGACAAATGAGCAGAAACCACTGCTGAATTACAGTAACATTTAATTAAGTTTTAGTTTACAACCAAGATATAGTTTTAAATGTAATTATTATATTCATGCCATCTTTATATCTACTTATATACACTTAGAGAGCACTGCCAATTTTATTAAAATTATAACTGTATGATTAGATGTGTATAATATGTACGCATTTTAGTGTGGATATATTTTATATTAATATACACTATTGATCGAGTTCTATTCATCAAGAATGCCAAGTTTATAATTGTATATATGCCAAGATTAAATCCTCGGCATGATAATATGCATATACATATGCAACTGAAATGACCATAATATACACGGTGGTAGTCTCTAGTAGGGTTGGCTGAAAGAAAACATGGCCGCCCTATTGAATGTATTATTAATTAACACATGCATAGAAGGTAAATTGTTCAAAAAGTACTTCTAGTTTCTGTAACTACTTAGATATTCCAATTGTTTTTACTCTTCTAGAGTATCCATGGTAACTAGATAGAGCAATACCTAGATTAAATCTAGCCAAATGGTATACCAGAATTAGGGTCCATTCCCAGCTCCTAGTTGCTATAGCTAGACTCTTGGGGTGAGTGGTGGCTATTAACATTTCAATGTGTACATATACATAGGTACATAGATGATACAATCAAGTAATATTGTAACTAGCAGATATCAACAGAATTTAAAAGGTACACTAAAAGAGAGTCTTTGTACTGAGACACTTCTGTTAGACAGGTCACCACAGGAAATTTTCTGCATACTATGTATCACCGGTCATGATTGCCATAAATTCTTCTATACTGACTGCATAATGGATGGAAAATGTGTGACATATAGACATAAAAACTCTAATTCAGCAGTACCTCTACATACAGTGTATGTATATTAGATCGAAAAGGGACTGTCCCATTGATCAGCTAAAAGTAATGTAAAATGGCTACTTCTATAAGCATATGTTTATCCATTGTCCTAAACAGGATTACATCCCATAACACACATCTTTAATATCAGGATTACAACTCTAGCTTACTCTCTCCATCACTATCTAGGTCAAATTCATCAATCATAGCTCTTAATTCCTCTTCGGACATATTCTCTCCAAGATCCCTTGCAACGCGTCTCAAATTCCTCAAACTGATCTTCCCTGTATTGTCATCATCAAAGAGCTTAAAGGCTTTGACAATTTCTTCCTTAGGGTCTCTATCTAGAATCCATTCGGTCACTACAAAGTTGGCAGTGATGGTATAAGTCAGTTGTAACTGTCATGCGAAAAGTGGTCCTGGCCAAAACCAGTCCGCCCGGACCAGTTTTGGCAACCAAAAGTGGTCCTACCTTGCCAAAAGTGGTCCTAGGGGTGGACTGGTTTTGGCGACCAAAAGGGGTCCAGAATAACTAGCTGTAGTAGTCACAGTCAGTACAGTACCACGGTTCGTTTCTGGTATTAAGTGCAGCAGGGCTTGGTGACACACAGTGAATGTGAAACCATTCTTGACAAAAACCACGTCCATGTAAACACTTACTGACTGCTAAGAAATCCTCGTATATGATTTTGCCGCTTCCATCTCTATCATAATCCCTCAAAACCTTTAAAACGTCTGCTTTTTTAACTTCAAAACCTAAAGCACGCATGGCCACTTTAAGCTCGTGATAATCAATCGCTTGATCTTTATCGGTATCAAAGAGGTTAAAAGCCTCCTGGATCTCCTGTTTCTGTTCTTCGGATAGTTCCCTCCTTTTCCTTCCGAACCGCCTCTGGGTAGCCATCTTGATGCCTGAACGATTATCGAAAATTACTTGATGTAAAAGCAGTCATTCAGCAAAGGCGTTTCAACGTATACTAGTTATTGCAAGCCAATAAATGGTGAGCGAATTAAATACTTTTATGACTATTTATTTATTTTTGAGATTGATCCTCCCTCTTTGATGCTTTTCAGGCCCATTACGCAACGTTATCGAAGAAGGAACAAGGTAAACGCAATGTCTAGTTGCAATAGGGTGTCTGACTTAGTAGTATTTACATACATGATATGGATAATGTATTCACAGGTTTGGGTTGTATTTTGTTATATAATATAACCTTATTTTTTGATTTTCAAATGTAATAATGTACTCGGCGGCCATTTTTCCTGTAATTATCCATGGACTGTGTATTAGTTAGTTTTGCATTTTCAAACTAATCAATGTGCTCATGTACATGTATAATATCTTGATCTTCTGTGAATCCTTGGTGAATCCATGTATAATATCTTGATCTTCTGTGAATCCTTGATGAATCCATGTATAATATCTTGATCTTCTGTGAATCCTTGGTGAATCCATGTATAATATCTTGATCTTCTGTGAATCCTTGGTGAATCCATGTATAATACGTCAAATAATCTAACACACAATTTTTCAACATGTTGTATCTACTTTAGAATGTTTGTCTCCTTCATTTCTTCTCCACTGGGCCAGACAGCTGTTTCTGGGAATTTCACCCTTCATCAGTGACCCTGGGTATCTTTTAGAGTCCTTGGCTCTCTGTGCTAAATCTAGGGGTCTTATATACACACAATATATACTATATTATGAAGAGTGTGTTTGTTATAAGATAGATATTCTTCATTATTTTTATTGTAATAATACTAATTTGATCTCTGCATACATGCTTAGCTCATGATGATGGTATTTGGAGTGTCAGTTGGGCTAGAAATGGAAACACTGGAAAGGACATTGTAGTAACTGGTTCAGTGGATAATATGGTCAAGGCCTGGATATGGTAAGGTTAAGCTAACTATACGTATATGTGCATCCGTCTGTCTATATACTAAGAATATATATATGATACCCAATGTATCCCATAGTGGGAATTTCACATTTTATGATTTTTCAGATTATCCTGAAGCAAATAACACAATACATACTTTATGGACTCAATGTACTTATAAGCTTACATGCAAAAAGGAGAGGTGTGGCTTTAGTCCTACTATTAGTCCTACTAGTGGTCCTATAGTGGTCCTACTAGTGGTAACTAGAAAATTATTTCTAAATTCCGAGTAACTTTTCTTGGACATTCACTGCTGTGATTTTGGACAATTAGACTTTCATTTTGTTTTAACAACTCTTCTGTGTATGCTATATGTTGTTATTAGGGATAACGAGAACAGGAGTTTGGACTTGAAATGGCAATTTGAAGGGCACAAACTTGGAGTCATTTCAGTTGATATTGAACACAAACAAGGAAAATGTAAGCTTTGTTGTCTCAGAATCTGATATTTGATAGAATACACAAATGTATGTTGTCCAATACATATAGTTGCAGTGTCCAGTGGTTTAGATGGATACATGTATGTATGGGATATGGAGTCTGGCAAAGAGGAGACACACATACAGTCCAGACCAGGTATGTTCCTCATATATAGATACAGTATAGGCCCCTCATATATAGGATACAGTATAGGCCCCTCATATATAGAATATAGTATAGGCCCCTCATATATAGAATACAGTATAGGCCCCTCATATATAGAATACAGTATAGGCCCCTCATATATAGATACAGTATAGGCCCCTCATATATAGAATACAGTATAGGCCCCTCATATATAGATACAGTATAGGCCCCTCATATATAGATACAGTATAGGCCCCTCATATATAGATACAGTATAGGCCCCTCATATATAGGATACAGTATAGGCCCCTCATATATAGGATACAGTATAGGCCCCTCATATATAGAATACAGTATAGGCCCCTCATATATAGGATACAGTATAGGCCCCTCATATATAGGATACAGTATAGGCCTCTCATATATAGAATACAGTATAGGCCCCTCATATATAGATACAGTATAGGCCCCTCATATATAGAATACAGTATAGGCCCCTCATATATAGATACAGTATAGGCCCCTCATATATAGATACAGTATAGGCCCCTCATATATAGATACAGTATAGGCCCCTCATATATAGGATACAGTATAGGCCCCTCATATATAGGATACAGTATAGGCCCCTCATATATAGGATACAGTATAGGCCCCTCATATATAGGATACAGTATAGGCCTCTCATATATAGAATACAGTATAGGCCCCTCATATATAAGATACAGTATAGGCCCCTCATATATAGGATACAGTATAGGGACATAATATATGGGATATAGTACATATAGGGATCTGATATATAGTCCCTCATATCAGAGCGTATATGGTAGTACTCTTTAAGTAGAGATGGCCAGAAAACATGGTTGCCCTATTCAACACCTTTTTATCATTTTATTGCACAGAGGATGTCTGGACAGTTAGGTTTTCTCCCGATTGTGATATTATTGCAACAGGGGGCTTCAGAGGGAAAGTCAGGCTCTATGGTGTAAAGGATGGCTTGAAAAAGGTATCCTTGGATACTGGCGGGAAATTTGCCATCAGTCATGCTTTTGTAAGTCATTAAACTAGTATATATGCATACATATATGTATACGGTAGAACTTATTAGCAGTTAACTGACTAGAGGAAGTAGATGTATACCTATCCTGGATTCCAGAGTGTTAAGGGACTTGCAATGATTGAGGATTTCTTTAGCATTACCTTATTTGGCCATGTGCATTACTTATTATAACGATGGTCAGATATTAGTTTTCATCTTCTATGTAATAGAATAAGGATTCCTTCTAGCTGCGTCGAACTTATCTTTGGGATGGTACATCCTTTAACTTTTGAGCATTTAGAAACGCAGTTTGGTTTCGTTTCTTGGTCAAACATTTCGACCCTGGGGATTTTGAGTCACTGAAGATCCCCAGGGTCGAAACGTTTGACCAAGAAGTGAAACCAAACTGTGTTTTTAAATGCTCAAAAGTCGAAGGATGTACCATCCCAAAGATATCTGCTATGTATTTGTCCAGAGTCCAGATGGTAAGATGATTGCGGTAGGAGGAATTGATGGGACGGTACACATATTTGATATAGAAACTGCTAAAGGTGTTCAAAAGTTGGATGGTACGTACGTATCTTTTGTTTGTATTCATATATTGTGGCATAAGGACATCATTAAGTGTCTTACTATGATTATTATAACATACTGCTGTATATGACCTGTACTATCAGGTTTTATTATTAGTCATATATGCCAAATAGTAATTTTAACTTTTAGCACACACTGTAAAAAATGCTTCTACACCTGTTGAATAATTGATCGAATGCCCAATAAGTCATGTGATAGTTGACCAGCAAGCCAGGTTGTTTGCTGACTAGCTTCATAGGTATTTTTTACATATACTCATGAATATATTTAATACTCATGAATATATTTAAGTCTACTTGTGTACCTAAATAGCCTATCAATAATCTGTGTATAGCTCATTCAATGCCAGTTCGTGCTCTGACATATTCACCAGATGGGATGGTACTAGTGACAGGCTCCGATGATAAAGTTATGAAGATATTTGATGCGTAAGAGCTCATTTGTATATGTACATATATACATAAACAGTCTACTTTTTATACTCGCATGCTTCTCGAGTATTACTATATAATATAGCACCAAGATTGTATATATAAGACCCCAGCCTTAGCACAGAGAGCCAAAGATTCATAAAATATCAACAAGAAGACAAAGATTTCCGGGGTCATTGGAATTCCCAGTAACAGTTGTCTGGCCCAGTGTAGAAGAAGAGAAGTAGAATGAGAAAACTCTTGTATCTTCATGCAAAGCTCTCACTACGTAGGCTTAGTTCCCTATAAGCCTTTTAATGTAGAATAGATGTACATAGTATGTAGGAAAAATGGTGTTTTGATTACTCATACATTATGTTGTACACAAGTGTTTAGCACTTCATATGATGCTGTGAAAATCTCCAGGCTCTGCTGATATGTGCCAATGTGTACTGAAGTATATGCATATGTACTAATTGTGGGAATAATCTACATTTTCCTACATGCTATGCCTACTCTGTAATAGATTAAAAAGGCTATAGGGAACTAAACCTGGTGAGAGCTTGGGATGAGGATACAGGAGTGTTCTCTTTCTTTTTTTGCTCCACTGGGCCAGATAGCTGTATCTGGGAATTCCACTCTTCATCAGTGACCCTGGGAATCTTTTCTTGGTCTTTTGTGAGTCCTTGGTCCATCCATCCCATCTTTGATTATAATATGCTCACTACTCAGGAAGCATGGCAACATAGCTGGATCAATATCTGGACATAGTTCATGGATACTAACAACACGGTTCTTCCCAGATAATCAGAGGATAATCACTGGGTAAACCACAGTAGTTGTGTTTAGGTTTATGTTATACTAACAGCACATATATGTGTATGACTTTTATGTTACATACACTATTGAGGTATATATTTATGGCATATACTAAAGTGATAATCAAACCACTGTGACAGATCTATATAGATAAAATCATTAAGGGGGAAAAGAAGTAATTGTTGAGAATGTACAACATTGGCATTTGGTAAATTGTCTACATTTTACTCTAAATATTGTATACTGAAAGTTTTGTTTGCTCATTCATTTGTTCGTGCAAATCAAGAAGTGCAGTTGGTTTAGACCACGAAAATATGTCAACACGAAATTTATTACATGAAAATTTCTGCACACGAAAATTTCCAAATTACAGTAGTACTGTTACAGTGTATGTGGTAAAGCCTGATGTACTGATGTACTGATGTACTGATGTACCTGTAGGTCAAGTGATAAAACAGTAAAGGTTTGGGATGCAAGCACCAGACAGTGTGTCCACACCTTTAAGGAACACACTGATCAGGTGAGTATGTGTGCGTTGCCTAGCAACTGGTTGGAAACTGTATTTATACTGTATTATCTCTAATATAAGCCCGGGGCTTGTATTTTTCAAACCCAAAGACTGGGCTTTTATTTTTTCAACCCTTAAATTCATATTGGTAAATCAACCATGTAGGGATGATTTCCACGTAACTACATACGTATGTATAAGTATGAATACCATAAGTACTTTAGTAGTGTGTCAGTGAGCTTATATTGGGGACTGGGCTTCTATTTTTCAATAACTCGTAAAGGTGGGCTTCTATTGGAGAAAAGCTTGTATTAGAGGATTATATTAGAGATAATACAGTATATGCATAGTGCATGCAGATGTACACACATATATGAAGCACATTATTCTCATTTTATGCATTTTACATGAATTACATTTGACTATGAGTATATTGTTCATTGAATTGTGCATATGCACAGGTCTGGGATCTTACTGTGAATGGAAATGGAACAAAAGTAGTTTCTGTGTCTGATGATCGATCAATAAACATTTATTCCTCCCCACTTCCATAGCCTTTAAACAACTTGTATGGATTTAGCATGATTACCAGCATAAGGATTATTGTTTATGTTTTTACTGTGCATGCAATTGGTCATATAACATATATATAGCCGGAAATTATCAAGATTTCAAATATATGCAGATACAAAACATAGTTTTGTACAAAAATTAAAATGAGATGGTACACAACCCCCACAGGAACAAGGGTGATGGAAGCATGTTGCACCATTCCTTACAAGTGGCAGCATGCTATCTGACACTAAACTCCACAGTCCAACTGCCTGACATACCCTTACAGTATGTAGAGTGTTTACTCCAACATTAACAATGTACGAATTATGAAATAATCAATAGCTATAAAACTAAAATTAGAGTAATACTTTAAAACTAAAATTAACACTATAAAACTAGGGTGTTTTTGGCTGAAAAATACACCCACCCCCTTTAGGTAGTTTAAGTAAGTTAATATTCATCTCCTCCTTCTTCTTCCCCTTCTCCTTCAACAGAGTCTGTTCCAACTTCTTCATAATCCTTTTCCAGAGCTGCCAAGTCCTCACGAGCCTCAGAGAACTCTCCCTCTTCCATTCCCTCTCCAACATACCAATGGACAAAGGCTCGCTTAGCATACATGAGGTCAAACTTGTGGTCCAGTCTGGCCCAAGCCTCAGCTATGGCAGTGGTGTTGGACAACATGCACACAGCACGCTGCACTTTGGCCAGATCTCCTCCTGGGACCACTGTGGGTGGCTGGTAGTTGATGCCGACCTTGAAGCCGGTGGGACACCAATCCACAAACTGAATGGTCCTCTTTGTCTTGATGGTGGCAATAGAAGCATTCACATCCTTGGGCACCACATCTCCTCTGTACAACAAGCAGCAGGCCATGTACTTGCCATGACGTGGGTCACACTTGACCATCTGATTGGCGGGCTCAAAGCAGGAATTAGTGATCTCTGACACACTCAACTGCTCGTGGTAGGCCTTCTCAGCTGAGATGACTGGTGCATAGGTGACCAGTGGAAAGTGGATACGCGGGTAGGGCACCAGGTTGGTCTGGAACTCTGTCAGATCCACGTTGAGGGCACCATCAAACCTGAGGGAGGCAGTGATGGAGGAGACAATCTGACCAATCAGACGGTTGAGGTTGGTATAGGTCGGCCTCTCAATATCCAGGTTGCGACGGCAGATGTCGTAGATGGCTTCATTGTCCACCATAAAGGCAGCGTCTGAGTGTTCCAGAGTGGTGTGGGTGGTCAGAATGGAGTTGTACGGTTCCACTACGGCAGTGGAGACCTGAGGTGCTGGGTAGATGGCAAACTCCAATTTGGATTTCTTGCCATAGTCCACAGACAGGCGCTCCATGAGGAGAGAGGCAAAACCGGACCCAGTGCCACCTCCGAAGGAATGGAAGATGAGAAATCCTTGCAGTCCAGTACATTGATCGGCAAGCTTGCGGAGGCGGTCCAAAACGAGATCGACAATTTCCTTTCCGATGGTGTAATGTCCGCGAGCGTAGTTGTTAGCGGCGTCCTCCTTTCCGGTGATGAGCTGTTCGGGATGAAAGAGCTGGCGGTAAGTTCCGGTGCGCACTTCGTCTACAACAGTTGGCTCCAAGTCCACAAAGACGGCTCTTGGGACGTGCTTTCCAGCTCCAGTCTCGCTAAAGAAGGTGTTGAAGGAATCGTCTCCTCCTCCGATGGTCTTGTCCGAAGGCATTTGTCCGTCCGGCTGAATGCCGTGCTCCAAACAGTAGAGCTCCCAGCAGGCGTTTCCGATTTGGACTCCAGCTTGTCCAACGTGGATAGAGATACATTCACGCATTTTGCTGCTTCAGGTTAGGAACTATGAAATATTCGTCAAGGAAGGGTATAGACGCAAGTCGGATTGAATCGCTGCGAAAAGTGACGGTTTCACAGCAAAGCAAAGTGATTCGCGCTTCTCTACGAGGAAGTAATATCTGTTACTCTAGGGTAACCTAGTGACGGATAACATTGTGACCAATCAGATCTTCAAACGTCATAGTAGAGTCTATTAATAGATCTAACAGCGACACCTGTGATAATTGTAGTTGCCAAGGCAACAAACTGGGAGTAACCGCCATATATACGTATATACACGTGCTACCGTTAATCTGGCATAATTATTATAACGTACCCATGCATATATATACAGTTAAGGTGTAGACATGCCAGACTGCCAAACAGTGCTGGTTAATAAGGGGCATGGGGCTGTACCTGGACCATCATCATTTTTTAAGGGCTACAAGGCTGGACTTTTCAGATATATATAGTCACATACATATGTACCTAATTGCAAGTTTTGTGGGGGGGGGGGGGGGGTGTTATTGTTCAAATGCATCATGATCAAGGGATGGAGGATGATTTAAAGGGTGCATGTACATGTAGGATGATGTGGATTATGTATACAGTAGAAGTAAAAGTGAAAAGGAATTAAACATATACACGTGAATGTGTACAATATACACAACTGAGAAACCACATGCACAACGAACATCTTGTTTCTTTACTTTTTTCCAGTCACTGTTGCAGAGCACTGCCATCCCTTCATCAAACACCAATTGATGAAATGTTTTTCTTTTTCTTTCTAATATATCCATGTCTCTAATTATATTCATGATCAATAAAATGTATAGAGATTTATTGAAGAAGATGATTTAAAATTACAGTAATTCCTCCAATTTTTTTGCAATGTCTTTTAAGTTAACATCAGGCTTTTGAAGTGCTCTTACGAGCTTTTCCATTCGCTCTTGCACTGTAGTACTTGCACCTTCAACTGCCCAATAAAGCAACACAGTCAGACATTTCTGTTCTTCCGAAGGATCCTTTTGTAACTGAGTTTGCAGTTTAGTGCAGTCCCAAATATTCAAAGATTCGGCAAGTTGTCTCCATTTTGGAGTTATATCATTAGTGTAGTCAATCACATCAGCAAAGATGCTGTCAAGAGAAATCTCATGTCTTGGAAAGTTAGTTTCTACAACCACATACGTATGTATATATGTGATATATGTACTGAATAGATATCACAACATTCACAATGTATATATAATAGTCTAGACATGGAATACTCAAAAAGGAAATTCATTAATAACATCATCAACATGGCCACCCATGGTACATTTTAAATATGGCATATGATTTATATAAAGTTGAGCTGACTCAGCGAGGGTGTCTTCTGGATGTACCAAACTGACTGGTAACAGCAATGAAAGGCCAGAATCAGCCATAATTAATCCTATAGTATAGTTACCAGTCATTAATATTTAAGTTTTCTAAACAATTGTTTCTTATTGCCATATATGGAGTTTCGGAACCCCCTTCTTATGCTATATACATACATACATAGGTCTGTGATTTAACCTGTAGCTGGCTTCATGTGTGGTTTTGCTGAATTATTCTGAAGAGGAGCACCCAAAGAGGTGCTTATTGAGTCACCAGAATACTGACCAGAACTACTTGACAGTTCCATGTCAGTCAATGGCTTTTGGACAAAAACCTTAAAATTCAAATCAGCCATTTTTATTTGCCTTGCTGCAAATGCTGCCTTTTCTAATCCTTCCACAGATTCTTCTATATAGATTTCAATCTAACAGGTCACAATTCAACTTGTATATATAATTATACAAACACAAACGACAAATAAATTTACAGTAATACCAGTGCCGCTTATATGTATGTGAGGGCTACTAAGTGATTAAAAAGTTATGTATGCATATATATATGTGGATAGGTTATTGAGGTCTAAATAATAGGCATGTGCCTTAATATACCATAATTCAGGAAATTTTTGTGTACGGAAATTTTCGCGGGATAAATGTTTGTGGTTTGGGCCAACCACAAAAATATTTTAACAACGAAAATTTCCCAAATTACTGTAATTAACAGCTGCCACAAATATAGTGAGAGCATGATTAAATTTGGTCATTTACGTATGTTTTATAAAACTCTTACTCTGTACTGAGGGCTCAATTGGGCATGCATCCATCGACATTCCAAATCTTGATCTTCTTCAAATTCTCTAAAAATATTTAAAGCCTTTTTCTTTATATCTTTGGATATTCTATCTGAAACAAGGAAATTTATAATCACACTCCCTTTCCTATAACCTAGTAAAAGCACGGCATGTAGGGGAATTTCCAAAGCTCTACATAAATATTCCTTGATCTTGATAACAGATGGTAGATCCATTTGTTCAGAATGTGAGAAACGTAGATCCAGTGGCTGGAATGAGGGATGGGGAGTGCTACCATGAGTTATAATGCCTGTCTCAAATTCATTGAGTGAATAAAAATAATCCCATATTTCTTCATAAGCAGATTTGACTTCCAAAAAACTGGCATATAATTTTCCTTTACAAAGTGTCTTCATATTTTCAAAGCTACACAATTCCTTCATTAGGTCAATATCAAACTTTGACCAGAGCCTTGAAAAATCCAAATCTGGAGGCACATGGTTCCCGGGGAAAAGATAGTAACCAGTAGCCACTTCCAGATTAAAGCTAATTTGCTCAAGGTTTTGGATGACCTTTTGGCGAATAGATTGACATTGAGAGTTAAACTTCTGAATGGCTATAGTACACAAAACAAAGTGAGTAATTAAAACAGTTGTATCATTAACTAGTACACTTGTTCAGTATATACATAACTATAGACAATTAAGGAAACTTACATAAACACAATTTTGCCTGCTTTTGAGAAAATGATAACTTTGAATATCTTCTATACATATAAACAATAACAACAACAACAACAAGGATAAACAATGTAATAATCAAACCACAATTTATGAATCTCACACATCAATAAAAGGAAAGAAGCAACATGACCATGATACATGTATATACACATCAATGTAGTATAACCATTATTGACCAGTGTAGATTCGTTCATCAACAGATACGTAAATACATATATAAATTTTGTATTATAATGCCAGTTACAAACCTTCTTTCATGGGGACTTCGAATTCCTAAAGGGCCTCTAAGTATATATAAAAGAAAGTTATTGTAAAATCAATTTTTTCAAGCATTTCTTATGACTTTTGACAAGCAAAGACTAAATTGAAAAAACTAACTAAAATTACAAGACAAAGAATATTATCACTATATTGCACCTAAGCACAGCGGGCCAAAACAGACTAAAGTCCTACAGGGAGGCCAAGGGGCTTTATCAATATTGTCAATTCTTAAATGAACTGAACTCATGTACGTGTAAGTAGGTACGTCACAAGCATATACACGTACAGTCAGCAGAAGTGATGTGAAGCATAAACCCGTACACATATGATACATGAAGGGGAGAGTACCTGGGTCTTCTTGGTCTGTCTAATCCAGATACATACCCACTTGTAGTTGTAGGCCTAGGTGGATCACTGTAATACAAGAAAAGAACTAGATGTGTTCAAAATTAGTACAGGAAAACACAGTATTACGTACAAAATGATTTAGCAATTTTTGGTTATACATAGCTTAACAATGCATCTGATTTATATTTTAGTGTTTAAAATACAAATGCATTTATATACAATTTGAAAATACTATTTTCCTTATTAAGCCCGAATATATAGAAGTCATTAGTAATTAAAATGTAGTAGTCTACAGTAAGTCATGTATAGTAATTAAAATGACCATGCTTAAGAGGATATTCAAAATGCACTAAAATTCTACCACTATATTAAATTGTGTTATACAGTACAGTTCCTACACTGCAACCTTTGTGTAACAGTGAAGATGACCTACCTAATTCCACCAGAAGTGACCATTGACTCCTCTAGATCACTGAACGTTTCAATTGTAGAGCTACCACTGCGATTTGCTCCAAAGGATTCCATCACTTGGTCTGGACTACATTGTGCACAATATATAGGTTTAGAGTAAATTAATTTATTTAGAAGGGCAACATGGAGAGAGCATTGTTGTGTTAATCGTAGCTAGCGGTAGAGCAAGGATGGTCTATATAGAATTTATTCTCCTGTGTTTGATTGCCCACTACTGATTTTCTGTCATTCTTATGATATTTTTGCGGCAAGATCCGGATTAATTAGATTAATTAATGCAAGATCCGGGTAATTATAAAGATTTATTTTGTGTCAATTAATTAATGCAAGATCTGGGTAAAGATTTATTTTAGGTCATTTACATATTATGAGTTACACTTTACCATAATCAATGAGAAACCTTTTTTCAATTCTACTCACTTCTTGTGATTCTTGAAACTGTAAGTTTTCAATCAGTTACTTATTCTACAATGCATTAGCAATAAGATCTTAAATGTTTCAAATGACCTAAACTGACCATTTTCCCAGTGCTGGACGCATATAGTATCATTAATGATGTAATTACAAGCGTACACTGAAAAATGGTTTTAATTTATTGACAATTTAGGCACTATAGCTGCTTTTATACATATACATTGGAAACTGGTTAACAGGTACTCCTGGGCTAACTTCTTGTATTATATAGGGACTCTGTTTTCCCCGTGTTAAGCGCTAATTCATGTAAAGCGTGTTCATGTTAGCCAATTTCCACGGTATATTGGCATACATATTCTTCCAATCTATAATTTTCATTATCAGGAAATCTTTTCTGTCTACTGTCAATTATTTGTAGCCATATGAATCAAGGATGAACTGTACATATATACTATATACACAGGAATAAAATACTTTACTATTTTACCATCGAATTGAACACATCATACTTTATAACTCTTCTTTCAGAGTCATTTTCAGAAGTATCACCATCACCATCACCATCACGATTATCATCTTGAGGATTTAGAAGTGAGGCATTATCAATTGCAAAGTGATTCCTAAGAAGAGATATTAACAGATTGCTGTATAAGAATGAGTGTTCTCCATGCAGCAGAAAATGTTTGCATTATAGTACAAAGAGTTGTCATAATGTAGTGTATATGCAGGTCAGGTATATGTTTGAAAATTAAATCAACTTTGGTTAAGGTGTTTACCCTAGACTAATTAGATAATTCTGCTTGTGTACCTTCAGTTTAAATTGACAGATGTATATGATTGAGAACATATATGTAGGCTGCATTGTGGAGAGTAAATTTATATCTTTTGAAAGGATCATCTTTCGACATTTTGAGGAGTATCCTTAAAAGATAAGTTCGACACAGTTAGAAGAAATCCTTATTCTATTATAGTTAACAATCCATTACTGCATTTTAACAAGTGTATGTGTAACAAGTGTATGTATGTAAAATGTGTTGCATGATTTTTAGAAACTCATAGGTAGACTATGTGTACATATACTATGTATGTTAATATGGGAATCAAGGAATCACAAAGGATCAAGAAGATCAAGTAGACAAGGATTCCTGGAGTCACTGATGACGGGTGGAATTATCATAAACAGCTGTCTGGCCCAGTGGAGAAGAGAAGTAGAATAAAACTCTTGTATCCTCATCCAAAGCTCTTACTAGGTTTAGTTCCCTATAGTCCTTTACTCATAAGTAGATGAAACATGTAAAAAATGGTGTATTAGAGTTAAAAATGTTATACATAGAAGTCTAACTTTACGCACATGTAGACATTTGGTCCTATTAATCAGCACATCCTAACCTGTCCTTACCTTAGCGATCTACGTCGATAGCAACAGACATAAATGCCAGCAGCGACGCAACAACAGATACAGATTGATATCACCACAACAGAAGGAACAGCTATGATTGCTGTTAAAAAGATATCATCAAACTTATTTTTAGAATCATTTCGAGGAGATGCAAAGGTGTCCTGTGAGGAATATACAGGACGAGTTAGTAACCAAATTCAAGTAAGAGTGTTATGTTATAACGTAATACATTATTGAGCAAAATAGGCAAGTTATCTAATCACTTCCACTAACACGATATCCACCGTTCCAATCAGTATCTAGAGCTTGAGTTTGATTCGGTGATGCGTCTCCTTGACAAAGGCGACACAGAGAAATGATCAAAAGAGTGTTTACAAACATCTCGTTGCAATCGATCATGTGGCCTTGTCACCCAAGGGGTTCCCCTAAATTGCGGGTGGAAGCGCGGGTGATTCAGACTGGAGGAATATGAGATGTAGACTATAGCTCACTAGCTAATTGACACAGGTATAACTGAAGGCATGTCTCAGCCTAAATCAGTTTTAGCTTATAACTGTGTACTTTTCTGTTTATAATTGAGAGTACCTTTAAGTTATAGTGATCTTGGTCCCCAAGAAAAATACAAAGGCATAGGAAGCACTGGAGCACCAGGGGAACGTGCCCCCTTCAACTCTGTTTCCAGTTTATGCCCATCAAACATCAGGTCCTCTGTGATGCTGTTGCTGCTCATATGCTTAGAAGGTTTATCCAAAGAAATTATGAGAAATTCTTTATTTGTGTCTGTGGCAGATGACATCATGTTATGTTATTTTCGATCATTAGTCTACCTAATCTATACATTGGCAATGTGAAAATTAGCAACCAAAAAAGTGAATCAATAATATCATGATATATAAGGAGGATATATTTAACCATATGTACATTATTGGTGCAAAATCTTATAGACATGATACTCCCTTTTGGTACTGTAAGCAAGATAAACTTGGTACTCCTGGCCATTTTGGTGTGTGTGCTGCACTGCCTTGGCCAGAAAGCAGAAAGTAATCGTACAGTCTATTTACAAGGCCCTCCCGGGCGCGACGGCCAACCAGGTTTGATCGGTACTCCGGGGCCTCCCGAGGTTCAGGGCCTTCCAGGACGCGACAGTCATGACGGTATCTCCGGTCCTCCTGGTCTCCCTGGTCCTCCTGGTCCCCATGGACCTTTACCACAGCCATGTGTTAAAGGCACACAGAGTAATCCGGCGCTTTCTTGTAGAGAATCAATATTGTCAACTCTTAACTGAACTGAACTCATGTACGTGTACGTAGGTCACAAACATATACACGTACAGTCAGCAGAAGTGATATGAAGCATAAACCCGTACACATATGATACATGAAGGGGAGAGTACCTGGGTCTTCTTGGTCTGTCTAATCCAGATACATACCCACTTGTAGTTGTAGGCCTAGGTGGATCACTGTAATACAAGAAAAGAACTAGATGTGTTCAAAATTAGTACAGGAAAACACAGTACTAGTATTACGTACAAAATTATTTAGCAATTTTTGGTTAGTGTTTAAAATACAAATGCATTTATATACAATTTGGAAATACTATTTTCCTTATTAAATCCGAGTAATTAAAATGACCAAAATGGCTGTTTTTTGAACGAAATCTTCAATTTTCTCTACTTTAACGTTGGAAGTGGCGCCTAAGATTATTACATATAGGTTGTTTATCAGGTATATACTAACGATTAAGCGAATAAAAATTTTCATGTCATATACCCTTTAAGAGGATATTCAAAATGCACTAAAATTCTACCAATATATTAAATTGTGTAATACAGTACAGTTCCTGAGAAAATATATATATATGGAGGGATAAGTGCTATAACCTATACAGCATACATACGGTATACATAATATACGTATAACTACATAATAATGATTAGACTCAACCTTTGTGTAACAGTGAAGATGACCTACCTAATTCCACCAGAAGTGACCATTGACTCCTCTAGATCACTGACCGTTTCAATCGTAGTCTTACCACTACGATTTGCTCCAAAGGATTCCATCACTTGTTCTTGACTACATTGTGCACAATAATATTATATAGGTTTAGAGTAAATTAATTTATTTAGAAGGGCAGAGCATTGTTGTGGTAATCGTAGCTAGCGGCAGAGCAAGGATGGTCTAGAATTTATTCTCCTGTGTTTGATTGCTTTTCTGTCGTTCTTATGATATTTTTGCGGCAAGATCCGGGTAAAGGTTTATTTTAGGTCATTTAAATATTATGAGTTAAACTTTACCATAATCAATGAGAAAACTTTTTTCAATTCTACTCATTTCTTGTGATTCTTGAAACTGAAAGTTTTCAATCAGTTACTTATTCCACAACACATTAGCAACAAGATTAATGTCTCTAATGACCTAAACTGATCATTTTCCCAGTGCTGGACGCATATAGTATCATTAATGATGTAATTACAAACGTACACTGAAAAATGGTTTTAATTTATTGACAATTTAGGCACTTTAGCTGCTTTTTATACATATACATTGGAAACTGGTTAATGAGTACTCCTGGGCTAACTTTTTGTATTATATAGGGACTCTGTTTTCCCCGTGTTAAGCGCTAATTCATGTAAAGCGTGTTCATGTTAACCAATTTCCACTGTATATTGGCATATTCTTCCAATCTATAATTTTCATTATCAGGAAATCTTTTCTGTGTACTGTCAATTATTTGTAGCTATTAAACTGATATGAATCAAGAATGGACTGTACATATATACTATATACACAGGAATAAAGTACTTTACTATTTTACCATCAAATTAAACACATCATACTTATTAACTCTTCCTTCGGAGTCATTTTTATGATCTTCATCATCTCGATGACTTAGAAGTGAGGCATTACTTAAAGCTAAATTACTTGGATTCCTAAAACAAAAGAGAGAAAGTATATGACTGAATTATTCATAGGCTAAACATAGCCTGAAGTAATGACTTGACTGGTGTATACAGAAGAGATATTAACAGATTGCTGTACAAGAATGAGTGTTCTCAGAAAATGTTTGTATTTTAGTACAAAGAGTTGTCATAATGTAGTGTATATGTAGGCTGCATTGTGGAGAGTAAATTTATATCTTTTGAAAGGATCATCTTTTGACTTTTTGAGGAGTATCTTTAAAAGATAAGTTCGACGCAGTTAGAAGAAATCCTTATTCTATTTTAGTTAACAATATTAATGCAATCCATTACTGCATTTTAACAAGTGAAGATGTATGTGCGTAAAATGTGTTGATTTTTAGATACTCATAGGTAGACTATGTGTACATATACTATGTATGTTAATATGGGAATCAAGGAATCACAAAGGATCAAGAAGATCAAGTAGACAAAGATTCCTGGGGTCACTGATGAAGGGTGGAATTATCATAAACAGCTGTCTGGCCCAGTGGAGAAGAGAAGTAGAATAAAACTCTTGTATCCTCATCCAAAGCTCTCACTAGGTTTAGTTCCCTATAGTCCTTTACTCATAAGTAGATGAAACATGTAAAAAATGGTGTATTAGATCTAGAGTTAAAAAATACATAGAAGTCTAACTTTACGTACATGTAGACATTTGGTCCTATTAATCAGCACATCCTAACCTGTCCTTACCTTAGCGATCTACATCGACATAGATAGACATAAATGCCAGCAGCGACGCAACAACAGATACAGATTGATATCACCACAACAGAAGGAACAGCTATGATTGCTGTTAAAAAGATATCATCAAACTTATTTTTAGAATCATTTCGAGGAGATGCAAAGGTGTCCTGTGAGGAATATACGGGATGATTTAGTAACCAAATTCAAGTAAGAGTGTTATGTTACAACGTAATACATTATTGAGTAAAATAGGCAAGTTATCTAATCACTTCCACTAACACGATATCCACCGTTCCAATCAGTATCTAGAGCTTGAGTTTGATTCGATGATGCGTCTCCTTGACAAAGGCGACACAGAGAAATGATCAAAAGAGTGTTTACAAACATCACCTTGCAATCGATCATGTGGCCTTGTCACCCAAGGGGTTCCCCTAAATTGCGGGTGGAAGCGCGGGTGATTCAGACTGTTCAGAGGAATATGAGATGTATTGCATAGAACTAGGGATTAAAAAATATATATAACTCGCTAGCTAATTGACACAGGTATAACTGACTCGCCAAGGCCTTTATATACGTATGTGATGTCCCTTGTGTACAAGTTACAAAATGGTCTCTAACCCTGTTGATTATGCCAATGCATGCAACCAACCGTCAGTATTTATAGCTCCCTCACAAGGCAAATCAAATCTGCTATGGTTATTAGCTGAGACCCCTTTAAGACTGGAACCTTTGTTGATATATGGCATGCAGATGCATCATCTTCAGTCTATACTAAGGTGTGAAAAAGTAATTGGTAGGCCATGTGTTCTACCTTGCAATTGGATGATCTGTATCAACTACTACTCTCTATGCAGTAGTTGAGGATTTCAAAGCCTGCAACAGTACTAGTGTGACTAAAGTCTTGTACTGTTTAAAATACTGATTATCCTAGGGGTCACTTGGATCTGTTTAAATTTGTAACTTGCACTGCATGTGTAGCTAGTACTTGATTGTAATTTTAATATTGTACAGTCACTTGGCCCTATATATATATATATATATATATATATATATATGTGGATAGGTTATTGAAGTCTAAATAATAAGCGTTAATATATATACCATAATTCAGGAAATTTTTGTGTACGGAAATTTTCGCGGGATAAATGTTTGTGGTTTGGGCCAACCACAAAAATATTTTAACAACGAAGATTTCCCAAATTACTGTAATTAACAGCTGCCACAAATATAGTGAGAGCATGATTAAATTTGGTCAATTACGTATGTTATATAAAACTCTTACTCTGTACTGAGGGCTCAATTGCGCATGCATCCATCGACATTCCAAATCTTGATCTTCAAATTCTCTAAAAATATTTAAAGCCTTTTTCTTTATATCTTTGGATATTCTATCTGAAACAAGGAATCTTATAATCACACTCCCTTTCCTATAACCTAGTAAAAGCATAGCATGTAGGGGAATTTCCAAAGCTATACATAAATATTCCTTGATCTTGATAACAGATGGTAGATCCATTTGTTCAGAATGTGAGAAACGTAGATCCAGTGCCTGGAATGAGGGATGGGGAATGCTATCATGAGTTACAATGCCTGTCTCAAATTCATTGAGTGAATATAAAGAATCCCATATATATTTCTTCATAAGCAGACTGGACCTCCAAAAAATTGGCATATAATTTTCCTTTACAAAATGTCTTCATATCTTCAAAGCTACACAATTCCTTCATTAGATCAATATCAAACTTTGACCAGAGCCTTGAAAAATCCAAATCTGGAGGCACATGGTTCCCGGGGAAAAGATAGTAACCAGTAGCCACTTCCAGATTAAAGCTAATTTGCTCAAGGTTTAGGATGACCTTTTGGCGAATAAATTGACATTGAGAGTTAAACTTCTGAATGGCTATAGTACACAAAACAAAGTGAGTAATTAAAACAGTTGTATCATTAACTAGTACACTTGTTCAGTATAAATTATACAAGGAAACTTACGTACATGAACACAAATTTGCGCGCTTTTGAGAAAATGATAACTTTGAATATCTTCTATACATACGTATAAACAATAACAAAACAAGAAGAAGAATAAACAATGTAATAATCAAACCACAATTTATGAATCTCACACATCAATAAAAGGAAAGAAGCAACATGACCATGATACATGTATATACATACACATCAATGTAGTATAACCATTATTGACCAGTGTAGATTCATTCATCAACAGCTACATAAATACATATATAAATTTTGTATTATAATGCCAGTTACAAACATTCTTTCATGGGGACTTCCTAAAGGGCCTCTAAGTATATATAAAAGAAAGTTATTGTAAAATCAATTTTCTCAAGCATTTCTTATGACTTTTGGCAAGCAAAGACTAACTTGAAAAAACTTAACTAAATTAAAATAAGACTATTTTCACTATAGTGCACCTAAGCACAGCCAGCCAAAACAGACTTAAAGCCTTACAGGGAGGTCAAGGCTTCATCAATATTGTCAACTCTTAACTGAACTGAACTCATGCATGAGGTAGGTCACAAACATATATATACGTAGAGTCAGCAGATGTGATATGAAGCATAAAACCGTACACATATAGAAAATAGAAAATTATGAGAAATTCTTTATTTGTGTCTGTGTCAAGATCCGGGTAAAGGTTTTAGGTCATTTAAATATTATGAGTTAAACTTTACCATAATCAATGAGAAACCTTTTTTCAATTCTACTCATTTCTTGTGATTCTTGAAACTGAAAGTTTTCAATCAGTTACTTATTCCACAACACATTAGCAACAAGATTAATGTCTCTAATGACCTAAACTGATCATTTTCCCAGTGCTGGACGCATACAGTATCATTAATGATGTAATTACAAACATACACTGAAAAATGGTTTGACAATTTAGGCACTATAGCTGCTTTTTATACATATACATTGGAAACTGGTTAGCGAGTACTCCTGGGCTAACTTTTTGTATTATATAGGGACTCTGTTTTCCCCGTGTAAAGTGCTAATTCATGTAAAGCGTGTTCATGTTAACCAATTTCCACTGTATATTGTCATATTCTTCCAATCTATAATTTTCAGTATCAGGAAATGTAGTATAACCATTATTGACCAGTGTAGATTCATTCATCAACAGATACGTAAATACATATATAAATTTTGTATTATAATGCCAGTTACAAACCTTCTTTCATGGGGACTTTCTAAAGGGCCTCTAAGTATATATAAAAGAAAGTTATTGTAAAATCAATTTTCTCAAGCATTTCTTATGACTTTTGGCAAGCAAAGACTAAATTGAAAAAACTAACTAAAATTACAAGACATATAGAATATTTTCACTATAGTGCACCTAAGCAGAGCGGGCCAAAACAGACTAAAAGCCTTACAGGGAGGCCAAGGCTTCATCAATATTGTCAACTCTTAACTGAACATACAGTCAGCTGATGTGATATGAAGCATAAACCCGTACACATATGATACATGAAGGGGAGAGTACCTGGGTCTTCTTGGTCTGCCTAATCCAGATGCATACCCACTACTACTTGTAGTTGAAGGGCGATCACTGTAATACAAGAAAAGAACTAGATGTGTTCAAAATTAGTACAGGAAAACACAGTATTACGTACAAAATTATTTAGCAATTTTTGGTTAGTGTTTAAAATACAAATGCATTTATATACAATTTGGAAATACTGTTTTCCTTATTAAGTCCGAGTAATTAAAATGACCAAAATGGCTGTTTTTTGAACGAAATCTTCAATTTTCTCTACTTTAACGTTGGAAGCGGCACCTAAGATTATTACATATAGGTTGTTTATCAGGTATATACTAACGATTAAGCGAATAAAAATTTTCATGTCATATACCCTTTAAGAGGATATTCAAAATGCACTAAAATTCTACCAATATATAAAATTGTGTTATACAGTACAGTTCCTGAGAAGATATATATATATGGAGGGATAAGTGATATAACCTATACAGCATATATACATACGGTATACATAATATACGTATAACTACATAATAATGATTAGACTCAACACTGCAACCTTTGTGTAACAGTGAAGATGACCTACCTAATTCCACCAGAAGTGACCATTGAGTCCTCTAGATCATTGACCGTTTTAATCGTAGTCTTACCACTACGATTTGCTCCAAAGGATTCCATCACTTGATCTTGACTACATTGTGCACAATAATATTATATAGGTTTAGAGTAAATTAATTTATTTAGAAGGGCAACATGGAGAGAGCATTGTTGTGGTAATCGTAGCTAGTGGCAGAGCAAGGATGGTCTAGAATTTATTCTCCTGTGTTTGATTGCTTTTCTGTTGTTCTTATGATATTTTTGTGTCAATTAATTAATGCAAGATCTGGGTAAAGGTTTATTTTAGGTCATTTACATATTATGAGTTAAACTTTACCATAATCAATGAGAAACCTTTTTTCAATTCTACTCATTTCTTGTGATTCTTGAAACTGAAAGTTTTCAATCAGTTACTTATTCTACAACACATTAGCAACAAGATTTTAAATGTTTCAAATGACCTAAACTGATCATTTTCCCAGTGCTGGACGCATATAGTATCATTAATGATGTAATTACAAACGTACACTGAAAAATGGTTTTAATTTATTGACAATTTAGGCACTTTAGCTGCTTTTTATACATATACATTGGAAACTGGTTAACGAGTACTCCTGGGCTAACTTTTGTATTATATAGGGACTCTGTTTTCCACATGTTAAGCGCTAATTCATGTAAAGCGTGTTCATGTTAACCAATTTCCACTGTATATTGGCATATTCTTCCAATCTATAATTTTCATTATCAGGAAATCTTTTCTGTGTACTGTCAATTACTTGTAGCCATTACAAGGATGGACTATACATATATACTATATACACAGGAATAAAGTACTTTACTATTTTACCATCACATTCAACACATCATACTTAATATCTCTTCCTTCACAGTCATTTTCAGAAGTATTATTATCTTCATGAACACCATCTTGAGGATTTAGAAGTAAATCTGGATTCCTAAAACAGTAGTGAGAGAAAGTATACGACTGAATTATTCATTGGCTATTCATAAGTAGAATGATGTTTTAGAGTTAAAAAATACATAGAAGTCTAACTTTACGTAGTTAGAAGAAATCCTTATTCTATTTTAGTTAACAATATTAATGCAATCCATTACTGCATTTTAACAAGTGAAGATGTATATGTACGTAAAATGTGTTGATTTTTAGATACTCATAGGTAGACTATGTGTACATATACTACGTATGTTAATATGGGAATCAAGGAATCACAAAGGATCAAGAAGATCAAGTAGACAAAGATTCCTGGGGTCACTGATGAAGGGTGGAATTATCATAAACAGCTGTCTGGCCCAGTGGAGAAGAGAAGTAGAATAAAACTCTTGTATCCTCATCCAAAGCTCTCACTAGGTTTAGTTCCCTATAGTCCTTTACTCATAAGTAGATGAAACATGTAAAAAATGGTGTATTAGATCTAGAGTTAAAAAATACATAGAAGTCTAACTTTACGTACATGTAGACATTTGGTCCTATTAATCAGCACATCCTAACCTGTCCTTACCTTAGCGATCTACATCGACATAGATAGACATAAATGCCAGCAGCGACGCAACAACAGATACAGATTGATATCACCACAACAGAAGGAACAGTTATGATTGCTGTTAAAAAGATATCATCAAACTTATTTTTAGAATCATTTCGAGGAGATGCAAAGGTGTCCTGTGAGGAATATACAGGACGAGTTAGTAACCAAATTCAAGTAAGAGTGTTATGTTATAACGTAATACATTATTGAGCAAAATAGGCAAGTTATCTAATCACTTCCACTAACACGATATCCACCGTTCCAATCAGTATCTAGAGCTTGAGTTTGATTCGATGATGCGTCTCCTTGACAAAGGCGACACAGAGAAATGATCAAAAGAGTGTTTACAAACATCACCTTGCAATCGATCATGTGGCCTTGTCACCCAAGGGGTTCCCCTTAGCCTAAATTGCGGGTAGAAGCGCGGGTAATTCAGACTGTTCAGTGGAATATGAGATGTATTGCATTCCAATTCTAAGAACTAGGGATTAAAAAATATATATAACTCACTAGCTAAATTGACACAGGTATAACTGAAGGCATGTCTCAGCCTAAATCAGTTTTATAGCTTATAACTGTGTACTTTTCTGTTTATAATTGAGAGTACCTTTAAGTTATAGTGATCTTGGTCCCCAAGAAAAATACAAAGGCATAGGAAGCACTGGAGCACCAGGGGAACGTGCCCCCTTTAGCTCTGTTTCCAGTTTGTGCCCATCAAACATCAAGCTGTGATGCTGTTGCTGCTCATATGCTTAGAAGGTTTATCCATAGAAATTATGAGAAATTCTTTATTTGTGTCTGTGGCAGATGACATCATGTTATGTTATTTTCGATCATTAGTCTACATTTGTATTTTGCATCATGTAGTCTATACATTGGCAATGTGAAAATTAGCAACCAAAAAAGTGAATCAACAATATCATGATATATAGGGAGGATATATTTAACCATAGACATTGTTGGTGCATAATCTTATAGACATGATACTCCCTTTTGGTACTGTAAGCAAGATAAACTTGGTACTCCTGGCCATTTTGATGTGTGTGCTGCACTGCCTTGGCCAGAAAGCAGAAAGTAATCGTACAGTCTATTTACAAGGCCCTCCCGGGCGCGACGGCCGACCAGGTTTGATCGGCCCTCCGGGGCCTCCCGGGGTTCAGGGCCTTCCAGGACGCGACGGTCGTGACGGTATCTCCGGTCCTCCTGGTCCTCCTGGTCCTCCTGGTCCTCCTGGTCCCGATGGACCTTTACCACAGCCATGTGTTAAAGGCACACAGAGTAATCCGGCGCTTTCTTGTAGAGAAATCAAGGAGTGCAATATTAATGCGAAGTCGGGTTTGTATTATGTAGGAAGTGGGGTTCAAATGTATTGTGATATGCATACGGAAAGGTGTGGCATCAAAGGTGGATGGACTAGAGTGGCCTACTTCGATGTGAGGAATGCAGCTTGTCCAAGTGGTGATCTCCTACTTGATACTTATCCCCAAAGAATGTGCCGCAGAAGAGCTAGTGGTTGTGCCTCGATCATATATCAGAGCAATGGAGTCTCGTATTCAAATGTTTGTGGCCGAGTTACCGGTTATGCCTCTCTCACTGTAGACGCTCTCGCCTATTACAGGCCTGGGGCAGGTCTAGATTCAGTCTATGTTGACGGTATATCTATCACTCATGGCAGCCCTCGTAAGCATGTTTGGACTTTCGCAACAGATCATGATAGTAGCTGCAGAATAAAGGACATCCCATTTATTGGAGAAGATATTTACTGTGAGAACACCGACTATAGTACTAGCAATAGGCGCCGTTTATGGGACGGGCAGGGCTGTAGGCTAGCGGAAAACTGTCAAAGAAGCGGCCAGCCATGGTTTTGTCATACTGTTCCAATAATCACAAATGATTACATAGAGGTTAGGGTGTGTCAAGATTCAGATGAAAATAATGAAAGAGTGGCCCTGGAGCAGGTGGAAATATATGTGTACTAACTCATTCATGTGCGTGGTATATTACCCAAAAATTAATTCGCGTGTTAGCTTAATTTTATAACCAGCTTTTTCTTTACTGTATATCCATGGGTGTTGATTATTATTGTTTGCATACATGTATCACTGTTTATGGATACATGGGTATCATACAATTATATAAAGTAGACTTTTGAAGGATATAACCTAGGCATTCATCCAGGTATATAGCTGGCAAAATATTTTCAAAGAGCATTTGTATGCCATGCAGCCCACCTTAAAAATGGCATACGTACATACATATGACATGCACAGGAACAAGCCAAGATATATTATATAAACCATACAACTGACACTACTTATATATAAGACAATTAACCTATAGTGAATCGGTCTCTAGAAAAATATATACATAAGACATGTACTGTCATATATAATTTATCACTGAAGAATTTGCTTCAATCGTTCAACTATTAGATCTAAATCATCTGTTATTTGATGATGAACTGCTATTCTCATCATTCTCTCTCCCTTGATAAGTGTCTTGATGGAAATCATTCTACCCATCACGTCAGATGGTTCCAGTAACTTCGCTCCAAGGTCTTTTGCTGTAAAATCCTGGCGAGATATATTAAAAAAGAACATATTTGATTCAACAGTATCAGGGTCAATTTGGATGCCGAGATCCTTCATTCCTGCAAGAGAGTTGGCTATCTTCTTTGTCCTACGATGGTCTTCCTTAATGAGTGGTCGCACATGTTCAAGGCCGTACAGTCCTGCAGCAGCCAGTATACCAGCCTGTCTCATGCCGCCCCCAAGGACCTTCCTAGCTCGACGGGCCTGGTCAATAAACTCCTTGCTACCCGTGAGGACACTACCCACTGGAGCACCGAGTGCTTTTGATAGACACATACTCACAGAGTCTGCGTGTTTAGCTAGTACACTAGGAGGGAGGTCCAAGGCGGTAGCTGCATTAATGATACGACCTCCATCCAAGTGAAGCTTAATGTTGTGTTTCTTTGCCAAAGCTGCCAGCTTATCCATGTATTCAGGCTTGATAACTCTTCCTCCGGTAGCATTTTGAGTGTTTTCAATGCAGATCAAACGAGTGACAGGAAAATGGTCATCTAAAACTGGTCTGATCTTAGCCTCCAGTTCCACCAAATCAAGAGTTCCATCTGGTAGGTTCTTAATCTGCTGAGGGTGTACCCCTGCTATCTGGGCCACGCCCCCTTGCTCATATATGGTGATGTGGGACTGGTCACCCACCAGTATCTCACTCCCCCTTTGATTGCAGTGCGTCATGATGGCAATGAGGTTGCCCATTGTTCCACTTGGTACAAACAAGCCTGCCTCTTTACCAAGCAAATTGGCTACCTCCTCTTGAAGCTTGTTGACCGTGGGATCCTCCCCGTACACGTCATCGCCAACTGAAGCTTCTGTCATAAACTGTCTCATTCCTTTGGTTGGTTTCGTCACGGTGTCGCTTCTCACGTCAATAATGTGCACGTCTCTGACAACTTTCGCGCGCTTTTGAGGAGGTAATTCATCGTTACAGGTCGCCATTTTGTAAGTCAGGAGACTAATTAGGGTAAAAGATAAAATGGCGACAGGGTGGAAACAGTTGATTTCTTCCGTGTTCTTGTTCTTCTTTTTAGGAATATGGTAAGCTCCTGATTGTGCCATATTATTTCAAATTATTCTCAGATAATTTTTCACTTGTTTAAGCTGGCTTCACCTTCATCCTTTCACAGTTCGTCTTCGAGACACTCTTGGGTTATTCAGTTGCATGTCGATACGCTCTCGGAAATGGAGTTTAATGACTTTATCAAGGATCTGCGGGAGAACCACGGTTTCGAGTACAAGGGAAGAGTGGCCAACTTGCACGATACCTTCAAGTTTCATCTGACCGACAACAAAGACCAGTTAAGTAAGATTACAGATGAAGAAGCGATGAAGGTGATAAAATCTTCCGTTCACGAGCATTTGAACACGCACAAGGCGGTGAAGTGGCACAATTATCAACATCGTCAAGTCAGAGTGAAGCGTGAATCCCCATCACATAAATACCAGTTTAACGATCCATTCTTCCCGGATCAGTGGTATTTGGTAAGTGTAGCTATACACTATTAGTTTTAGTCTTACAAGTATTATATACCATTTCTAAAGCTTTACCAATGTGTCTCTCTTGTAGTTGGTTGGCTATTGGAAAATATTGTATGTAGTTAAGGTGTTTCGATTATGTATACAGGGCTTATAAAGAGTGTCTTTTTAACGTTTTGTGCAATAATCTTGACCTTTATAGCTTGTTTTATCTGGCGTTAGTCCGAATAGTACTTACAAGGATCTAGGATATAGGGATTGCTGAATAACTCTAGCCATGCTTGGTATGTATATTTGAATTTTCAAATGTGCATACTTATACGTAATTAGTATCGTTAGGAAATACAAAACTTGTTCAATTTTATTGTAACTTGTGTGTATGTATGTGTATAAGTTTTCAACAGTTTATTCAGTTGTATGCGATGCAAGTAGAGATAATCTCTGTACAGCTGTGCATTAGATACCACATTATAGTGTCCTTTGGACCATTGGTGTATTAAAATATAGAGGGTATTAATATCTTGAAGCTGTGAATATCAAAATCATGTGTTCCTCCAAGTGACGTACATATGTAATGGTCAGGGTTCAAATCAAATGATTTCCTTGTAGACATTTCATATATTCAAATCGTTTCTATATTGTTGTAAACCCTTGGAGATGGACTTTGAAGGAGTAGTTATGACTAGTGAAGGTTTTAAGTTAAAATCAAATGACCACTTCTATTGAATTGGGTTGTTCAAATGTATTGAAACATGACTTATTACATGGCAATATTAACTTATAGAGTATATACGTATATCTGTTTCACAAATAGAGGCCGCAGTAATGGTATTTATGAAAAATGTTAAACTTCCATTTTAATACTGTGGATTGAATTGTGTTGTTCAGATGTATTGAAACATGTGGTGTTAGTCGGCAACATGAACCAATAGAATATGGCCTGTTGTACTAATAGAGGCCTGACAAATAGACTTAGTTGTAGTATTCCATACAAATTTAAAGCTAACTAATATATGTATGTACATACGTACTGTGTAAATAAATTTATTGAACCATTGTTAATTTCATTTAAATTACCACAAGAAGTACGTAGTTTATGCAAAATACATGCAACATATGTTTTTAGTAGGAAATTACTTGAAAGACTGCCACTTGCTATACATACGTACATATGAATAGTCTTTTCATTGTTCCAATAACTGCCATTTCGTATGAAGAGTACTGCTGTCTTAATTGTTTTCTTATTACAAGCAACCATTGTTATTGTGAAAGTCAAAGGTAATGTATTAGCCTTACCCTTTTAGCATTATAAAGTTAAATCTGTTGCTATAGTTACTAATACCCCTGCTGACTGTAGCACATACGTACCTCTTCAGTCCATTAGCTGTTATGTGTAGTTATAGAACAGTAGCAATCATGCATTTTCTTCCTATAGCACTGATCCAGTGATAGCAATGTCCTCCAGTCTTGGATGAACCTTTCATTTTGTGTGTGTGTAGTATAACCGTGAAGAAGAGCATAAAGGACACGACATTGATGTCATGTCAGTCTGGGCAGAGGGAATCACTGGAGAGAATGTGGGGGTGTGCGTGGTCGATGATGGTACGTACGTATGTAGGTGCATTGCTTACTTAGGAGCTAATTTTGGAATTCATTCAAATGGAAACATGTGATTATGTATACAAACTGTACAGTACATACAAATATAAATACATACGTACATACGTACATAGTTCAATAAAACCTCAGAGATACACATGTGTTCTGTATATGTAACTGCATTTAAATAAAAGGAGCTTTGTTAAGAAATCTCTTTTGGAAATTTTCAGGTGTTGACCACAAGAATCCGGACATTGCTGTCAATTATGTAAGTCTTCTTGCCTATTTAACATTGGTTCTAGTGGAGTGGACTTTCAAAAACTTAAACATTAGCCTCCAGAGATTTCTAATCCCTTAACACAAACCCCAGGAATCCCTTAAAAAAGACCCCAGGGGTTTCTAATCCCTTAACACAGACCCCAGGGGTTTCTAATCCCTTAAAAAAGACCCCAGGGGTTTCTAATCCCTTAACACAGACCCCAGGGGTTTCTAATCCCTTAACACACACCCCAGGAGTTTCTAATCCCTTATCTATATACATAGTTGTAAGTCTAGCAAGTCATGCACTGACTTGTGTTATCTGTTTTGTACAGAATCACAAGAGCAGCTACGACTATATTGATGATGATAATGATCCCACTCCCACAAATGATGATGGGAATGATCACGGAACAAAGTGAGCTCAATATATTATACATATCATATATCTCTGTATATTATTTGTACATACGTTCATATACGTATACCTATCTATGTACGTATGTCGTAAATATATACAATATAAAATCAGGATACTCATTATGAACGCAACAAAAACCCCTTATCACTACAATATAAAATGTACGTACGTATGTAGTAATATCTCCCTGTGATTATACGTATCTATCACATCGTAGCCTTTGCATATTCATTAACTCTTTTCACTTACGTATGTACATTAATTAGCCAATACTAACTGTATTAAACTTCTTTTTTGTGTGGTTCATCTTTTGACATGTTGAACATCCAAAGATACAGTTTAATTGTACATATTTTAACTATCCTGTTGAATATTCTAATTCCAAGCCACTTTATTAATGACGCCTGCATGTATTCATACCAGCAGGGCCACCCAATTTGTATAGTATACCCATACACACATACGTACATGTATTCATGCCAGCAGGGCCACCCAATTTGTATAGTATACCCATACACACATACGTACATGTATTCATGCCAGCAGGGCTGATCCTCAAATCTCTTACTGATCTACTCCTCTTCTACTGCAGGTGTGCTGGTGTCATAGCAGCTGGTGGCAATAATAAATTTTGTGGTATTGGGATTGCCTATATGGCCAAGATTGCTGGTATGGACATTTAACTTCCTCTGTACCATATATGCATCTTTAAATATTGTCTTCGTATATATGTACCAGATACGTACGTACGTAGACCGTATATTAATAACATGGGTAGACTACGTATATTGGGTAAGGTATGTATGTATGTGAAGGAATGAAGGAAGAAAAGTTGGTATGAAACTGTATCCTCATCAAAAGCTGTCTATTCTACATATGTACGTATTTAAGTATGTAGATTATAGTAAGGTATGTATGCATGTACATACGTATGTACGTACTTGTGGTTTTCTTATCATGTTAAATAAGAGTATATGTGTGTGTTTTTGTAAGGTGTTCGTATACTGGATGATGCAGTGACAGATTTAAGGGAAGCTGAGGGTTTGGCTCACAAGATAATGACCAATCACATTTTCAGTAACAGTTGGGGACCAAGTGATTTTGGACAATCTGTAGAAGGTCCAGGAATGTTGGCGTCTGTGAGTTGCTCCCATTTCAGACACATAATATACTTCATTAGTCCCTGAAATGTGTTGTTGCCGTTATAACAGGGCTTGTGATAACCCCTCTCTTCTTGGAAGGAGATTTGTCACTTGTACTTTATTGCATTTTCATCTGGTCATTTTAGATCATTACTCAATCCAATCGGCCACATGGCTGAATTGCTTGGTAAACGTCTGGTGTCCAGACGTTGTCATAAGCCCTGTTATAAGCCACATTATACACATACGTATTATGTACAGTAGTACTCCATATGTAAAGATTGTCCAAAAACATGGCTGCCCTATTCATGCATTTTATATATTATGTGTTAAAAGGATGGATGCCAAATTTTATACAACTGTTTGAGGTCTCCTTGTCTAAGTTGAACGTATTGCACAAATGTGGTAGTACGTATGTTAATGTTAGTTTAGAGTACATTTTAGTAAATCATATATTAGACTTCCAGCATTTTGTTATATCTTACATATGAATATGTACGTATGTATTCCATCTCTTACTATCTTGATATTCTAGCGCACAATGAAGAAAGCCATTGAAGTAGGTCGGTGTGGGTTGGGGACTGTATATGTAGTTGCCTCAGGGAATGGGGGACTGTTTGATGACAATTGTAACTTTGACGGATATGCCAACTCCATATACACTGTCACAATAGGTAAGCCAACTTTATGGTAAGTGGTTTTCTTACTTGAAATGGGTTTCTTTTGGAGAATGACACAATGAGGACAAAATGCAATATAACAGAATTATGGGGGCAGCCATTTAATTATGTATATTTGCTATGAAAATTGGCACATACATATGACTTTCTTCAAGGAGAGAATACACACAGCAAACTTTATGCATATCCTCAATTGTACAATAGTATAATTACTGACTGGGAGATATTTCACAACCAAGTAAGCAAAGTCTTATCTTGTTGCGCAGGAGACCAAAATCCTATTAATATCAACCAGTGATCGCCTCCCAGTCATCCAAATACATAGATGACAGTGATTACATATATTTCTATTGTATCATAGCCTTTACACATCTCAGTACAATTATAATTCCCTTTCCTTCACTTGTGTGTACCCATCGCAGGCTCCATCACAGAAGACCATCATTCTCCTCACTACTCTGAGGAGTGCACTGCCCAGTTTGGGGTAACCTACAGCTCTGACAGTTATAATGGTAGAAAGGTTACTACAACAGACGTTAGCTGGTTGAGGGGAGGCTGTGCTAAGGGAGATGCTGGTCTTACTGGTACCTCTGCCTCTGCCCCCATGGCAGCCGGGATGATTGCACTCATGCTGGATGCTCGGTGAGTATTGAGGGTACTGTGTATTGGGAATTGAAAGTGTGTGTCTAAAGAATGTGAGATTGTGAGGTTTACTTGCATCTGTAATCTTTTAATGCACATTGATTGGACACCTCAGTGATTCCATGAAAAATCTAATACACCATTTTCCTACATGCTATATGCCTATTCTGTAAAAAAAGCCTATAGGGGAACTAAACCTGGAGAGAGCTTTGGATGAAGATACTAAATTCTTTTCTTTCTTCTTTTCCTCTCTTTCATCTTCTTCTCCACTGGGTCAGACAGCCGTTTCTGGGAATTCCACCCTTCATCAGTGATCCCGTCTTTGTCTTTTTCTTTATCTTTATCTTGATCTACTGTGACTCCATACACTAGTACTCACCACTTAAGTACTCACATTCTATAACCACAATGTATACTTTTACCTGTAATTTGGATAAATCACTGTCTATTACCATTACATGCAATTCCCAATATGCAGTATATGTGCATATGTATGTATGTACATATTTATAACGATACCTCTGTATTATGGAATCTTAACAAGGTGAACAAGTAATCCTGAGATTTTGAATTAAGCAGGCAAATTGTTTTTTTTTTAATGAGCCAGCCAGTATAATATACTCCTCTGTTAGAAACCTATATGTATGGTATAGACGTAAAATAATTTTTACATTCGAAGTTCGAACTTCGCAGCGTACTTCAAGCTACGTAGTTCGCAACAGCTTTGAGCTACTTCGTAACAGTGTACATATACGTAAAGCAATTAGTATTAAACAAGTGAACCCCTTGATTAACATGGTCACATGACCAAGTTCTGGAAAGGGAAAGCCCCACTGTGTTGCTTTTGGGTTAAAGTTTATTGGTTGATTGTTGTCATAAGAGTTATTGTACATGTTCCTTCTCCTAACAGATGGTGTTTGACTTGGAGAGACGTGCAGCACATTTTGGTGTACTCTGCTATTCCTCTAGGAGACTCTGGTGAATGGAAGAGGAATGGAGCTGGCTTTCTTTACCATGATAAGTTTGGATTTGGAATTCTTAAAGCAAGTCGTCTTGTGCATGCTGCAAAGGTAAGATCCAAATCTACAAAACATGGATACTTGAAGCCACAAATAATCATACTCTAACATTTTTGTATGGGAAAATATGAAAGAAAGCAATTGCTGGGAATCAAAGCAAGGATAGCTGTTTTAAGTCACTAGTGCTCTGCCACTGAGCTACATACAGTACATTTGGCACTCATCAAGTAGATATCTTAAATTTAGATATGTTTGGTGATTAAATATTCACTACCATGAATCATTTGTACATGTGATTCACAAATGTACGTATGTAGCTAATTAGAATTACATAAGTTTACACTTTTGATGACAGATTTTAAAGTATACGTACGTACATAGCCTTATATGTTTATATCTACGTATTCAAATGATAATACATACTACCTATGTCTGTGTATTCTTTAGTGAATATATGTACGTATATACTTATACGTATGTGTATTATACAGGAAAATGTTATAGACTATTCATAATAATTGTTTTATGGACAAATGAATTGATAGTGCTTGATTATTGAAAGAGATCCATCCATCAGTCAAAATGTTCAATTTTTCAATGCTCAACCAAACACTACATTATCTCTATACAAGATGTGGTCAGAGCTTCTTACTAATAATTGTCAGAGCTAGTACATTCATGCCAGTTGTATGGCTTGCTTGTGTGTGGGCACGTGGGAAAGCTGATTTACAAGACTAACTGGATTCAATCTTCTTTTGGTACAGAATTAGCTTTGCTAATTTCTTACCATGTTATGAGTTTGGTAATATCTGGTAATTGTTATCAAATTTAAATAATTAAATGCAATTAGCCACTAACATCCTAAGAGACAATGGATGTACATATATGTTCTGTTAGTCCATGTTCCACTTCAATTTCAACATTTAGGTTTGGGAACTTGTACCTAAGCAGCTGCTATGGAGTTCAGAGTTGGACAGTGTAGGCTATGCTATTCCATCATTTCCTGAAGCACTTGAAAGAGAAGTAATTGGTAAGTCTGAGATTCTTTTCTTTATTGTCTTACTTTGCGTGATCAAATCGTCACTTTGTACAATAACGACATCTGAAGGATCTAAAACTTGCAATGTCTCGTGTGTGTTTTCAATTACCAACTACCTTTCCACAGTCAATTACGTACGTATCTTCCATATTTAGTCAACTATACTGGAAAGACTGTAATCTTTCCTCAGTTTAGTGTAAATCTTAATTGGGTTAATTAGATATTCCCTCCATAAGACTAAACCAACTGTGTGCTCAGATCCATTCTGAAACATTAATTATGTGATAGAAAGGTCTGATTTTTACCAGACCAAGCCTTGGAGTATTTAGTAGTAGGGAGAGATGTACTGTAAGCATAGGAATGAAAATGTATCATTATCCAAAGGTTTTTCATAAGTAATACGTAAGTCTGGGAGTGTTCCCTTAGTACATACGCATGTAAGTTATGTTTTCTTTAGCCTTGTACGAATAATCTAACGCACCATTCTTCAACATACTACGTATGTACGTACATACATCTATTTGAGAGTAAAAGGCCTATAGGGATCGAACTAAACCTACGTAGTGAGAGCTTTGGATGAAGATATAGCAGTTTTCTCCTATTTCACATGTATGTCAGCCATATTTGCAGAAATGTCTTAATTATTTGTGTGTAATTTCATTGGCCAAGTCTTCCTCCTTAGTTACAATTAAACAGGTGTTTCAAAGTAATTTAATTGCCACCTTCACATATGATAACTAATTGGATTCAATGGTAGTTTGTCTTATCTTCTGTAACCACATCAGTACACCTTTGTACATGTACAAGTATGGACAGTAGAGCAACACTTGCATAATAATAATATTGGCCAACTAGAACTAATAAACAGAATTTAATAATGCATGCAGTTCCTCTTAGGTAATATTTGATATCCCATAATGGATTAGGCCACTACAGATATGTGATAGTATTAGTATCAACATACATACGTATGTATGTATGTATTGACTGTTTTATTAAACATCTACATTGCTAGCCATTAACCAATTACTATGACATTTTGATTACATATTTGTCTATACTGTACTATGGGGAGAATATATGTACGTATGTATGTGTATACAATCTGTTTGCATATACGTGCGTATATTATACAAATTCAACTTTCTGTATCATACAAGAATTTACATGCGAATCTTTGAAAGGATTCATCCTTTAATCTCTTTATCTTTAATTGGAGAGCCTGTCCTCTGAAAGGTCACTGAGGAGGCCCCTGGGTCAAATTGTCTGAGAAGAAGTTAAAACTAAAAACTGCCTTTATAGGCACTCAAATTAACTGAAAGACGAACCCTCTCAACTATAGGCCCAACACAGCTAGAAAAACCCTTATTATATCGTGTATGTACGTATATGTGCATCCTCACCCTAAGCTCTCACTAGGCTTAGTTCCCTATAGACCTTTACTCTAAAGTAGAATGTAGCATGTAAAACAATATATATTATTCATGTACAGTACATACTTATGTACTTATGTATATTAATGCGTATATGAATATCAAAGGATTAAATCTGCAGATAAGAGTAGCTCCTGTAATATCCATTTCCTTGTCTGTTTCACTATTGCCTTACGGATCCTAATTACTGTCTAAAGAAGGAAAGAAAATTAGATAATCACTTGCTTTTAACTCCTATTTTTAAAGATGGAAATTTAACCTACAATTTAATGTATCTTCATTTTGGGTGCATGTTTTGATTTTTTGCTGCAGTACCTAATGGAGAGATTGATGAGATATTTAGAAGTCTAGAGCATGTGACTTTGACAGTAAGTTTAATCTTTAACAGTCTAACTGTATAATAATACTTATACGTACGTATACATATATACATAGGTACGTAACTGTATAATATACGTAGTTGTATAAGTAACTGTATGATTATCCTTGTGTAGGTAAATATAAAGCATCCGAGAAGAGGCAATCTGAAGATCACAATCATTTCTCCAAATAACTCAGAAGCTGTTGTTGCTACACCACGGAGCAGAGATGAGTAAGTGTATGAGTGTGTGTGTGTGTGTACGAGTGTGTGTGTGAGTGTATGAGTGCGTGAGTGAGTATACGAGTTTTTGTGTGAGTGTATGAGTGTGTGTGTGAGTATACGAGTGTGTGTGTGTACGAGTGTGTGTGTGAGTGTATGAGTGTGTGTGTGAGTGTACGAGTGTGTGTGTGAGTGTACGAGTGTGTGAGTGAGTATACGTGTGTGTGTGAGTGTACGAGTGTGTGGTGAGTGTATGAGTGTGTGTGTGAGTGTACGAGTGTGTGTGTGAGTGTACGAGTGTGTGTGTGAGTGTACGAGTGTGTGTGTGAGTGTATGAGTGTGTGTGTGAGTGTACGAGTATGTGGTGAGTATACGAGTGTGTGTGTGAGTGTACGAGTGTGTGTGTGAGTGTACGAGTGTGTGGTGAGTGTACGAGTGTGTGTGTGAGTGTATGAGTGTGTGTGTGTGAGTGTAAATCTGCTCAAATTAAGGCTAGGTCACAAATGACTGGAACAAATAGAAGCCCAGGCAGGCCTCTATTAGGACAAATGTAGTACGCATGTGAATCCAAAGGTACTCTTTGTGTTATTCCATCCTTTAGTTCTGATAGGAGACTGGAATGGACCTTTTCAACCGTCAAGTTTTGGGGTGAAAGTCCTTTAGGAAAGTGGAAAGTCTGGATAGAAGACATTGGTAAATATCACTGTATTACTAATGTGTGTGTTGCATATTCTCGTATATCCAATGACCACCTCTCAAGTACCATATAAGTAGTATTGGTGCACTTTGCAATATGTTTTCAAAGGCATGACACAATACTCTATGCTCCAAGTAACAAAAATTGCAATAAAGTTGCATAATCTTCCACTTAGACAGTCTCCTTGTAAATGCTCCTGTTTATCAAATGTACAGTATGTATGTAGCTCCATCTAGAGTGTTTCTTAATGTACATAGTATTATAATCAACTATCTATCTGTATGGTCAAATGATGTTGGCCAATACAGCCTCTCTTCCTCATCTTGGTTGTAATGGCAGTGTAAATTAGTTCTCTTTAATTAGAAATAATATCTTTAATTTACTTTTATAGGTGAAGCTGAGTTGCATGGTTTTCTTGAAAGTTTTCAACTCACTCTCTATGGTAACAGTTTGAGCAGATCAGAGATTAATAAGAGAAAAGGGTACATATGTATACATACATATTTATACCTCTTTTTCTTCTGAGAAGCCGTTAGGTGAATAAAACTATCCAGCCAGATGTCTGTGTAACAACAGTGTTACCAAGCTGAGCAGAAATATGTACAAAGAGAAGCCTCGTTCATAGCTCTTTAGATTTAATTCTCAGTTAATTAATCAGTTAATCTCAAGGAATTTGAGTCTTAATCTTAAGAGCTAGTAGTCTGAACTCGTGTATAATTATATGATGGTGGTGCTTTAGGCTGCTTATGTTGTATCCATGGTTACACCGTAATCCATGTTAACAATCTCTGAAGTATGTTTGCAATACGTATGTTCCTATCACAAATATAATATTTATATCTACTATCCCATAAAATATTATTACCTACGTAAGAGATTATTATATTATAACAAATTATATCATACATTAATGTGATGAGAATACTAAACCCTGAAATTAAAATACAGTATTAACTTAAAATTTACAATTTACAACAGGTGGAAAAAAAAATATTGATAAAATATTTGTTTATTTATTTTTATTTATACATACGTACAATACATATTGGTGTTCACATATGCCTGTCTTTATCTTTTTTGCTCAGTCTTGTTGACGACGAGGAGGCCCCTGTTCATTTGTGTGGTCAAAGGGTCACTTGCCCTGATGAGTCCTTCAGTGACTTTGGATTTGTCACAACAACCAAGCCAGTTGACTTACATGTAAGTACTTGTCACACCCTGGAGAGCTATTATATACAAATGCACCCAGACAAGAAGGAATGTTTAATACAAATTCTAGTCACTTAGTGCATCCCAGAGGGTTTCTTTCAGGGGGGACAGAGGGGGCAAGAATGAACATTGGTGCACTAAATATGTTTGCCCCCCTTCATTTCTATTATCATCATTCCCCCCCTGCTAAATACTCTGAAAGAAACACTGGTTCTCCATAAGATACATACTTCTTATAATTGTAGATGTTTACAAGTCATAAATATGCGTTTGTTATAACATGTAACTTTAACTTGTTAACTTCAGCTATCTATTGCCATGTCTACGTATATTCAATGTGTTTTATGATATTATAATTACGTGATATATATCCTTAAGACATGATAACAAATGATATAAATGTCATATCATTTGATTCCCTTTGATAATCGTCAAGGTGATAAGTAAGGTAACTTGTAATAACTTCAGTGAGATGGCTTACATAATCCCTTTAGATGAGAATTTTATAGTTTGATGACAAATACTTTCCTTCCCTGTCCTATATACAGTACATGTACATACATCATTACAGAGCCAATATAGTCTATTAAGTCGTGTACTGTACTTTGTGATGGTACCTTTAGTATTGCCTCTCCCATTACGTAAGAGATACTTTAACCCTGCCATTAATACTATTTTTCAGAGTGTGTGTTAGATTACATTGTCTGATTTCATTAGAGAACCTTAACAGTGTTTTCCTTTTCTAGCAATTATTGCCAATTATGTGGAATTATTAGTTCACTTTGCTAAAATGGATCCAGATGGGTAACTCTGTCATGTGTGCTCTCATTCAGTGTTTCCATGCATGGCCTTATTTGGAATTAGGATGTTTGGTGCAATCCCTTCATAAATTCTGAACATATTACTCTAGAATAGATGTAGTATGTAGGAAAATGGCGGTTTAGATTACTTTTAATCTCGTTTCTTTCTTTAGGTGAAGGAACTGATTGTTGTGATTGCTTTTATAGTGGTGTTTGCCTTGGTACTCTACCTGATCTTCTTCTTGATGCAAAAGTTTGTAAAATCAGACTATTTTCCATCAGTCTTATTTAGAACAGCAGGTGGTCGAAATAATGAAGAAAATGTCCGATTGCTCAATGAGGAAAACGTGGAAGTAAATTTTGAGGATGCACGAAGCAATCAAGATACAGTCAGCAATGACCAATTTGACAATTCAGAACCAAATAGTGAACATCAGGATGAAACAGAAATTCCATTTATTTCTCAAAATCAAATCAGCAGGTCTAGTGGTAGCTCATACGATGGTGACTTGGAGGGAGAAGACGACTCTTCAAGTAGACAGCACACAGTAAAGGTACACCCCGTCTTGTCATCGCCACAGAAACCTGCAGATGCTCTAAGCATTGGACGATTTAATGTAGAGAATGGCCATCTTTCTGATGAGCTAGATGATGACAGAAGAAGACCTTTAACATCCCTTAAGGTTGTTGATACTACCACAGAGCCACAGTGCAGTGGGTCTAGCGATATAGTTATAGATGATTCTGGTGAGGCAGGGACAGGTACCTCAGGTATTGTAGCCATGGCAACAGAAACATCAAACAACTCCAAACCGCCAGTGATTGATATGACTGGCATGCCGTTGGAAGAATATCAAGAATCAGTGAGTATAGTTGCATATCCATAAGTAGGTGTAACCAGTGGGTGTGTCCAGAATGGGTGTGTCCAGAATGGGTGTGGTCACCTTGGATGTGTTGCTATAGAGTTTGTAATATTATCCAACACTAATAATTGGCCATTAGTAGTTGGTATGTAGAGCTTGAGTAGGGAAATGTAAACTTGTAATGAGAGATGACATTATGACCCGTTGTCACATGATTGTCATACTTAGGGCTATGGGATATAACGGGCTACAATAGTATGTGACATCCTACGAATGTACTTTTGTTACATGGTAAAGATATAGCTGCATATTCTTCTAATGTCTGTATAGAAAGTAACTATATTTGGTTATACTGGCACTAGAGCATAGCCTGTTGCCTAGCTACTGGGTTACCAGATTATTACTTACTCAAAACTGCATGTTCTTTTAATATCTCTATAGAAACTAGTTGATATCAGAGTCACTTAATAGCATGTAATTGCTTATACTGTGTGTGCCAATTAAGATGTAAAGATGGTTGCCTCATTTGAATGAGGGCTGCAAAGTGTATTGGGAAATACGTAGATAGTGATTATTCATTGCTGATCATACGTATGATTGGTATGTACTTTAGTTTGGCAATCTGTAGTATGATTGGTTACTAATTCTTTATAAAGTCTAGACTCTGTAACGGACTTTCCAATCATGTTGAAATCTCTTTCTTCCCAATTATTTGTAGAGTGAGAGGACTAAATTGCTTTAATTGGTAACAGAAGGCCAGGCGTATCTGTGGATTTTAACATCCCAATATTTTGCAAATATTCTTGTATTCCTTCATTTTCCTTCAATTGTGTTACACTTTATTGTGAAAGGACAATAATTTTAATTGTAGTTTTTGTTTACTACTTTGAGGGCTATATACCCAATTATAGTTTGTTTTATTTTGATAATAATTCCTATTTATTGCTCACTATGATTTTAAGTATATGTTGAGTGGTTGTAAAAACTAAAAGTATGTACGTATGTATGTACACGTAATAGATGCTACTTATGATGTTATATAGCCATAAAACATTCATAACTGCTACATACGTATTGACTAACATTGCAAACATTCATAACTGCTACATACGTATTTACTATACATTGCAAACATGCTATGAAAATAGAAGTTCTTCTAGATGCATAAGCACCCAAGCTTTTTGAGTGAAGCTCTCCCAGCGGCCACAAGTTTAATTACTTGTTCATAATTGTGAGACAGTTCAATGATCAACGCTGTCTTTAAAAGTTGCCTGTGTAAAGGGATAACTAATTGAAATTGAAAGGGAAATATAAATTGAAATATGCTGCTTAATGTACAACTAATTGAAATCTTTTAATTTCAAGTTTTCCAGAAGCAGCTGTCTGACCCAGTGGAGAAAGGAAGAAAGAAGCCTAACTGTATCCTCATCTAAAGCTCTATACGTAGGTTTTCCCTAAGTCATTGGTCTAAGAAATTGTGTTTTAATTGTCAATTCTTCTCCTCTTTCCTAAGCTTTATATGTATGTACGTACATACAGTACGTAGGTTTGACCACAGTTTTTTGGAATAGGGTGTTTTAGATATTTCATTCAAATTCCCATTTTATTGCATGAATTGCATTAATGAATGTTATGACCAATTTGAGCATTTTGTTTGACCAATGTCCCACTGTATATACTAATGTAATAAGTTTCAAATTTAGACAGCACTACTACTATAGAAGTTGGTGTCTAGTCTCTGCAAATTGAAAGGACAGTTAAATTAGTATATTTAATAGTACACATAGTCACAGAGACATAATATAGGGATCACTGCTCTGTTTGGTAGAGAATGTAAAGTTCGAAGTTCATGCTTGGTGCTATCTGATCAGCATTCAACTCTACTGTACGTATATCTTTTGAGTGATTAAGATTAAGCCAACATGTAATCTATGAACATGGATCGGAGTGTGCGGAGTATATCATTTGACGTCAACCCATATACTGTACATATACGTAGAAAGACATTGATTCAGTAGTGTAGAATTCAATTTCATCACTATTATTATATATATTTTGGCATCAGCTCATGTCTCAAACCATATGCAAGTCAATCTGGAAAATACATTCATAGGTATTGATGCATGTGTGTATACATATACATTATTATGAAAACTGGTTCTACTAATATTGTATATATGGTTCATAAGTTCAATGTTCATTAAGCAGTAAAGTCTCCAAATATGGCACGTTTTGGCACTCAGTCATTTTTAGCTATATTTCGATATGTATTAGATTGAGGTACCTTCATATTTGACTCTGGATTGTACATGAGTGGGTGGGGAAATAGGGATTTTAAAATCTGATACCATGCAATATTAGAGCTGTAATATTATCATCATTTGACTCCATATTTTACTCCAATTGGGTCCACTGTTTTGACAAAGTCAAAGTTATAGCTTAAATTTAGTGAAATGATGCTTTATAAAAACTTTGTATATATTTTGATCTAAGACTTATACATTTGACTGATTGTATTCACACATTTTAACTTGACATTAGATTGACATGTTGTATAGTTTTCCTTTTATGGTGACTCATGGACCCCAACTTGGCCTTGTGCTCTTTTGCATATGTCACTCTAATAAATAAATAATATTATATATTATATTGAAGTTCTGTTGATTCAGCAATCATTTTTAAATTTGTGGTCATTATAAGATTACCTTGACTTAGCAATAGACCCTTTATTGTTAATAGATATTGAGTGACATATCCCCCTTTGTTGCAACTCAATTGCATCCTCACAGTAGACTAATTTGATGAAACTATTGTAGTGTGTGCAGTGTGTGCACATGTTATGAGAATGGCAACTGACAATTGTGAGCATGTAATTACTTGATTAAGGCTTCTATGTTTTGGATTGGCTAATTAACATATACAGTATATATATATTTCATGAAACATAGGCTAGAATGTACATACTTTAGAATGTTTCATGAGACATGTATTTTCATGTTACTTGATAACCAAATATGTTATTTAAAAACATATTTATTTTAAGTCAGTAAACTGACCCCTATTTACATATGTACTGTATATATATACGTATGTAGATATCATCTATTCCTCTTTCTATCTGTGACAATTTGTGTTAATAATCTTACTGAATATGAATATGTTCACATAAATTTTGATTGGCATAGTCAATCAAGTATCTACTAATTTACTATAGACTACACTCTGAGCCAATCCCCTAAGATTATAAAACTGCATCTCATGAAAATCTTTTGTGAAGTAATAATTTGTGACTAAAATATTCATACAAATGGGATTGCATCTGCAGGCAGTACGTACGTATCTTTTATGACATGGTTATTAAATACATGTTCAAGATCAAGAAAGAGACAATGATTCCCAGGGTCACTGATGAAGGGTAGAATTCCCAGAAACAGCTGTCTGGCCCAGTGGAGCAAAAGAAGAAATAAAAGACTCTTGTATTTTCATCCAAAGTTCTCTCCAGGTTTAGTTCCTATATGCTTTTAACAGAGTAGGCATAGCATGTAGGAAAATGGTGTATTAGTTTTTTTGTACATAATCACTATATGTGTGCATGATCATTGATGCTATAATGAGTATACAGTTCCTTATATAGTATGGTACACCTGTTCTGGCATGTAGTCCAATTGCCTCACTTTTATGAGGACATTATTGATAGGCAATATTTAGTTTCTAAATGCGCATATTTAATCATAAATGTCTTTAATCTGTCTTTGGATCCCAGGTATCAAGTTACACTCCCACTTATTGGGTAATATTGATATTACTTATCAATAATAATATTAAGAGGGTTGCCTGTGTTGTAATACAAGCCTCCCATAAGGTTGCTATTTAGCTATGCTATATATAGTGTTTCCTTCAATAGTACATGAATGTTCACATGCATACCCCTATAATATTGGAATTTATTACCTAATCAATGGGTAATCATTTAACAGTGTAGTGCTGGCATAGTATACTCTCTAGAGTGGCAGCTGTAGTAGTTAGCCATATACTGAGGTCCCTCTTCCTAGCTAGACTGTGCTTGTAGAACTGTAGTTTGGCTATTCAGGGATCACTTAATTATTTCAGCAGCTAGCTAGAACAGATTTTATTCAATATTTGGTTTTAAAGAGGAGAATTAAAGAGTTATACTCTTCTTTGGATTCTGCTGAAGTTTACAACTGAAAAGGTAAGTGGATCAGATTAAAATATAACTCAAATGAGGAAATTATGTTAACACATATATACCTACGTATATAGATTCTAATAGGTATACATAAAATAGCTTATATTTTTTATAAATATAGATCGGTAGATAGGGTATTCTACCGTATATTCCTTAGACATCTGAAATATTATTTTGATGGCTGTCTATTTACTGGTATACCAACCTATAATAATAGACATTGTCAACCTCTAGGATCAATATGTAGGTTTATTAGAATAAGCCTTTTACTTTTAAGTATAGATGCAGCCAGTTGAAAATATTAGATTATTCATTTAACAGGGCTCTGCAATATATTTAAAAACAAGTTTAATGTACTTGTATATTGTCTTCTCTTTTAGGTAACCATCTAAAGTTGATTTTCTTTCTTTTTAGGCACTCAAAGTGCCCAATTCCTCTGTCAGACACAATGCTGCGTAGAGATATTACATTAACCTTCTTAACACTTCACTTAATTATTTTGCAAGCTTCTTTCGCAGTTGATCTAGATGACAGAAAGAATGATAAGTGTGAGTTGAATTTTTCATTTCTAAAATATTAAATTTATAAGCTGCTAAATAATTAACATACAAATAACCTTTCTACGTATGTACAAGATTCTTGAGACTCTACAAAGAGTTACTTTTGAATTATAGTTATAATTTTTAATAATTATGTGTAATCTAAAGGCCAATCTATTGTCCAGTGTCTGCAATCATTTTAATTATATATTAATAAACTTTGAATCCTCTCTCTCTCACGTGCAGTATCAGATCCGTCAAGGGTGAGCTTTGAGTTCCCCACCTATGAAGTACATGAAAATAATGGAAGTGTCTTCCTGAGACTAAAGTCAAATGAGCCTTTGAACATGACAGATAAAACAATTGTGTATATAAGACCATTGGAAATTGTACCAGTTTCGGCTAGAAGTAAGTTAAGTTGCACCTCTCTTTACTTGTAAATGTAAAATTATTATTACTGTATATCCTTTAAAATAGAGGTTTTAACGTTAATAGTTTGTGTCAATCAGAATGTTCTACATATACACGTACATATTGTACGTATGAACATTATTTTTTTAGTTCTGCTAATTTTTTATTATTGCTAAATTGAAAATCGTACGGTATGGTACTACTAAGGCATTTCTGTGGTTTTTAGGTAACTAGCTCGATGATTTAAGAATGCTTGGTGTGACTTACTTTTAAATGAGCTAAAAGCTGATTAAATTATAAGCTAACGAAGCAGACATAATTGTGAATTTCAGTGGTGTGTTTTAGATTAACGAGATTCTGTAAGTATGTTCCTTGGAAATATTAGTAGACCTATATACGTAAATAGAGTACCTGGAACAGTGATGTAGGTTATGAAGGTAGTTATAGGGTGTGATTTCACCAGTTAAAGATTAAGTCATCAGAACGCATACTGTACAATCCCATGTACATTATAGATGCGGTGTTCTTTCCAAGCTAGTGATAAATTTAATAATTGCTTTATGTATCAAATGTCCTAAAGTTAGACTGTATTCTACTAAATATAGCTATGCATTAGCTGATTTAATATGACACTTTATTGATTGCTATTGGACAAATAGACTAAAGTCGGCATGTAATGTGTTTATCCAATATTATAGGGGCAGCTGTATGTATATATGAATACTAATTGAGTACCTACATAATTGCAAATCTAATAGCAGGCAATCTATATATACATGTATAACAGACCACACCATGCAAAAATGTTTCCTTCCTTCCTCTTTCTTATCACATGAGTCTATGAATGTATTTATAGAGCCTTAGACAGACAGCTGTTTCGTCCTTATTAGGACTCATCTGTATGTATGGCATATGATAGAAGTTTAAGTGGATGCCCTGCTCATAGACTCAATCCCAAAAGCTACAAAGCTTGTGGTTTTGATTTTTATAGTTATGATATGATAAGCAAATCTTTTAACATTTTTTCAGATCATTTTGACTTCGATGGTTCCCCTTTGCAAATGGTCTTTCAACCTAGTCAAATCTTTTCTTCATATGCGGAGATACCAATTTTTGATGATGACATCGTGGAAGGAAATGAAAGTTTTATTGCAGTTATTCTGAGGTCATCAAAGTACGAGAGAGATATCTTGACAGAAGACCCTGATGTTGTAACAATAGGAATCATTGATAATGACAGTGAGTGAAGGACCGGAGATATGTATTGTATATGTATGTATATGTCTGTACATGGATGTACGTACGTACAGTATATAGTCCATGTTCATATGGGAGGCTAAATATATGTCTGTGGTTCTTTGATAGTTTTTTTCCATCTTGGATGACTGGGAGACTATGACTGGTTGTTATTTTAATAGACTTCCATCAACCAACCAGGAGAGACTACACTTGATTGGCCAAGTGTTACATTCCAAATACACTTTCCAAGTAAAGAATTATTTTAAAATATGAACTTTACGATATTAGCCCTTGAAATGCCTCTAACTTTGAAGCCAACATTGCTAATTATACAGTATGTATAAAGGTTCACTGATTTGTCATACCATTTGTTTTCTGTCCTGCATCTTTAGATTTGACAGTCAGTTTTGAGAGAAGTGAATACTTTGGATCAGAGGTAGAAGACATGGATAGCAAGGTTGAGTATGCTCTTGTGACTAGTGGAACCTTTGAAGCAAATTTTACTGTTTTCGTTACAACTGTGGATGGAACAGCAGAAAGTAAGTATATATAGTCTGACACCTGGCTTCACCTAGCAATGCTGTACAATCATTTCAAAGCTGCTTTTAAATGGCTGCATCATCACCATGTACAAATGTGTATCACTGTGCCATAGTCCCGATTTTATATACTAAATCTTACAAAGCTTACTAAGTGCTTCATCAAAGTAGTAGGGTCTTTATCCATATAGCATGAGTAATGTGCACATATTTAAATTGTATTTATTTATTATTTGTTTATTTTATTGTAAACAAAGAGTTATGAAAACGTTTTTCTCCAAATGAAAGTGATCTACAGTTAGTATTTTTGGTAGCAGAATTAATTGTTGATCTGTAGAGTCTCTATGGTGTCTCTAAATTATAGCATCAATCTTGTATTAAGTACTTACATGTGTACATACACATACATGTACATGAGTTTGTTATTTTATATTATTTGTTACATATTCTTTAAAATTGTTTCTCTACATATAATGGCCTAAGTTGATAGTTTTAATGTGTGCATTATTATGCAAGTACCAAAGACTTGCAGAAGAGGAGATTCTGTTGAGTGTGTCATGATAAGATAAATTGCATGAATAAACAGAAATTCCATTAGTTAAGGATAGATGTATAGGTACGGATATAATATTATGTGAAAGAAATAATTTAATTTTCTGCTGTAATTATTGTAATTGTATGCATAGTTAGTCATATATGGTAATCCTAAGAAATAGGAAATTGCATACTACATACGTATGTGTGTATGTACGTAAAGACATATACATCTATATGTTAAGCAAAAATAGTCACTAGAAAGTATTACACCAACCAGCCAAGTGACCAAAGTTATAAGGCCTTTACTATATAATTATATTGACTTCACTTTGAGAAAGTCTAATCTTAGCTGGGGGACCGAAGTCCTATTAAATTGACAACCAGTGCTTTTGTTTATCCTCATATCCTTTGCACAGGCCAAGTGCAATTATGTAACTCCCTTTATTCACATCTATATGTACATGCATATTATGTTAATTTTATGTACATTATTTATTTTTATACGTATATACATACATACATATACCTATGAATGATAAGGGGTATATACTTGTTGTGATCGTTTTGACTGATATAATTATTTTGAGCATCAGCAACACTTATTGAACAGTTCAAAGAATCAACCAGATTTTCCTATGAACATACATACGTCTTGCTAGGATATATTGCAGAGATTATTTATATATAAATTAAATGATGTATTTAGTAACATTAATAGATTTATCATTTATTTAACAAGTTTTTAATTAGACAGTAAATATGATTTGTTTCTTGTTAACAATTATTATCAAAGTACATTTATAATGGTATATGGTTATTGTACGAAATATTAAATATGAAATGAAAATAGGCTTAGTTGTTCAGTGATTTATTAAAATGACACCCTTCCCTATTACTTCTCCATATTACGTACATATGTGCTTTGCTGTAATTTGTAGACTTTATTTATTAAATCTCATTTCTTAGCATTTCAGCAGTTGCTAAGTTGTTGAATGATAAAGATAAACAATCAATAGAGATAAAGCAACTCTATAATCTATGCTTTATACTTATGGTACTATATGAATATAAATGTATATAAAATTAACTAGAGATTTTTGTAACACAATAGAAGCGATACATAGAGACTAAGATAGGGCTCCACTTAAAGGCTATTAAACCATTCGGTTTCACTTGACTTGTTCAGTAGTTTTGTCTCACGTGAAATTTCAAGCTTTTGATGCATAAAAGGAAACTCTTATCAAATAACTGACATTTATTGGTCCCTTGGAATATGATATTTATGACTTTAACTAACTTAATTATAACATTTAAGAAACATCTGCTCTACTAATCACATTTATTTCCAATAAATTTCAACATTCCTATGTTAGTGGTTCCTCTTCAGTCAAAAAGAATATCATGTACAAATTGATGTATGATAGTGTATGTAACAATTAACACCTATATAGTGTGTATGATATATGGCATTGTAACAGTTAAGTTTATGCTATATACAAGGCCCTTGACATGGTGGTCAATTATGGTATGAATTACTAGAAAATTATGTAGCGTAATACTTACAATTCCTTTTTGCTAACACTGAATACAAGTGGTCCTGTAAGGAAGATGTGTAAATTAATTTGATATTGAGTTGTTAGGAAATGAGTTTCTAACTCAATTTATGTTCCAATGTATGTGACAATGATGGTTAAGGATACAGTCTGGCTGAAAATATGGTTCAATTGACTCTTAGTGTACTGTAATGTATAATGTAATTAAAATATGCTATATACATGTAGCTAACATTAATATTACCTACGTACTTATATAGGAAATCTGTATTTAAACATAGTAAAACTATTAACATTATTATATAGAATGTTATAAATCTTATTTGTATATATATAGCTAGCTACAGGTATGACATTGTGTTGTTGGCATCTATGGTTGATTAACTGCAATGTACTTTTAGCATGAAAAATGTATGTACATTTAGTATTGTATTACATATTCTTTGTACTGTAACTGCTACCATGGCAACGCGCTAACATGTTTACATATTTGACTAGTGCTTAAAGCCAGTAGTAGTTTTATCAAGAAGCAACCTTCTGTGTTCACATGAGATTCCTTTTTATCTCTAGTTTATTGGGTTTATCTGTAAGGTGTGTACAAAAGTGATAAATACGTATATACAGGCCTTCTGACCAGTGGAGAAGAAGGAGAAGGAGAAGACTCTTGTATTCTCATCCAAAGCTCTTGCCAGCTTTAGTTCCCTATAGGTCTTTTACTCAAGAATAGATTTGGCATGTTGGAAAATATAGTTTTAGATTAACCATACGTACTACAGTATTTAACTAATTTTTGTACCATTTTCCAATGTCTGAAAATGCATGTGCTTACAGGATGTTTTGCCCCCATCATTTACTTTTAGGTGACAAGGACTATCTAGCTGAGACTACAACATTTACCTTTCTCCCTGGTTTTGAGAGAGTGGTTGGCGTGACAACTATCCACGATGATAAAATGTTGGAAGGTGTAGAGTTTTACAACCTTACATTAGAAATTGGATTGAAAGGAATCTACCTAGGTGTTACAGAGGGAGAGCCTGACGAAGCTAAAGTCTACATTGAGGATAATGATGGTGTGTATTGCATGCATTATATAGACAGAGATATTGGGAATACATTAAATCTAATAGATACATTTATTGACCTTGTAATATGCACTTCATTTTGATAAGGTTTTGCTTTTAATCAGCTTACACAACAAAATGTTACACTAACTACTTTAATTTCCTTTATGATTCCTCGATTGCTACAAATTGCTTTGGCACTGTATTTGAAATTATATTTAAGCATATGTGTAGACCAACTTTTATCATTATTTACTGTTACTTAGCTATCCATTAAGTAATAATTATGATTAGTTTAAGCTATTTCTATATTTCTTTTAAGCATTCTCTATTAACTCATGCATGTATGGCCTAGTGGAGAAGAAGAGAAGTAGAAGGAGAAAAACTCTTGTATCCTCATCCAAAGCTCTCACTATGTTTAGTTCCCTATAGTACATGTAGCTTGTAAAAATGGTGTATTTGCTAGATTATTCATATTCATGTATTCTGTCTCTATAGTGGTTAAAGTGTCATTTGAAGAAGACTATTATCTAGTCAGTGAAGGAGACTCCACAGTTGAATTGTCTCTGATAGCAACTGGTGCCTACGTGGACACGCCCTTTTCTGTCCGTGTCTCCACTCGTGACTTTGTTCCACCTTCAGCTGAAGGTGAGAAGTGACTATATGCTCCAGACAGAAAACCTGTATCTTTTGTCTGTATATAGATTGAAGTAACACTGAAGCTACCACTAATGATTACAATGTTACCTAATTAATGTGTCAGACAGTTTGTGTGTCGTCCATTATCTGGCAAACCTATTCAATTGTAAAGGCATTCAAAATACTGGTTAAGGCTTCTAAATATTAAAGATTGTTAATGCTTAAAGTCTTCACATTTTCTAGTTATTGAAGATTGTTTAAAGCTAATATTTCTAGTTATCTGTTATCTAAGCTCAAAATCTTCACATTTTCTAGTTATTGAAGATTGTTCACATTTTCTAGTTATTGAAGATTGTTTCAAGCTTAATAAAGTCTTCACATTTTCTAGTTATTGAAAGCTAATATTTTCTAGTTATCTAAAGCTTAAAATCTTCACATTTTCTAGTTATTGAAGATTACATAGACAAAAGTGTTCTTGTTACATTCGATGCTGGAGCAACCCCAATAAGAAGAAAGTTTGTTGTTAGCATAGTAGATGACAATATACTGGAAGACTTTGAAACATTTGAGGCAGTTATAGAACTCCTAGAGGACACTCCAAACGGTGTGGAACTGGGTGAACCTTCAAATGCCACAGTGGAAATTTTGGATAATGATGGTATGTGGTCATTATGTGAATATACATACATGGCAGTCCCACTGATGGTAATACATTTTGTCTGGCTTAAATATGTAACAAATACTGAACAGACTAAATTGTGCATATACGTACATATATTACACTAAGGATTGCTGATAATATGTGCTGTACTATATTGCATATGTGTAGCAGCCAATCCTAAGTTATTCTGTCATTTCACATTTTCTGCCTACAGCTATACAAGTCTCTTTTGTGGATGCTGAAGTTTCTGTTAATGAAAATGCTGGTCATGTACTGCTGCATCTGGTAGCCACTGGAGCGGAAATTGGTACAAATTTCACAGTAATGGTGGACCCAAGGGAAACTATACCTCCTTCAGCAACAGGTACAGGCTTATCACACTAAGTTTCTAATTCCACATATCCTCCGTATACCTTTTGAGTGACACATCTTAAGTCTTTTTGAGTGGCCACTACTTATAAAGGATACTATTTCCTCATGCACATATGATTGGCTTATGAGACTAAAAACACAACTTTCTTAAATATATTACTAATAGTTAGGGACTTATGAGGTTTGGATGATGATGATGATTGACTCTTAGTGTATTATAATGTATAATGTAATTAATATGCTAAATAATGTATATACGTAGCTAACATTATCTAGGTATCTTTGGGATGGTATATACATCCTTCGACTTTTGAGCGTTTAAAAACGTTTTTGTTTCTTTGTCAAACGTTTCGACCCTGGAGGTCATCTTCAGTGACTGATGCGTTTTTAAATGCTGAAAAGTCGAAGGATATACCATCCCAAAGATAAGTTCGACGCAGTTATAAGGAATCCTTATTCTATTACCTACGTACTTATATAGGAAATACGTATTTTAACATAGTAAAACTGTTAACATTATTATATAGAATGTTATAAATCTTATTTGTATATATATATAGCTAGCTACAGGTATGACATTGTGTTGTTGGCATCTATGGTTGATTAACTGCAATGTACTTTTAGCATGAAAAATGTATGTACATTTAGTATTGTATTACATATTCTTTGTACTGTAACTGCTACCATGGCAACGCGCTAACATGTTAACATATTTGACTAGTGCTTAAAACCAGTAGTAGGTTTATCAAGAAACTCTTTGACTTGGATAATTGTACTTTCTTACCTCCAGTTACTAAAGACGTATTCACTGCCGATTTATCATGTTAATCCGTAATACATACATTGAATACGGCCACCATGTTTTTTTCGGGCCATATACAAATGCACAATCAACATCAACATACCACTCCATGTTCATAATGTTAAGTGACATAAAATGATCCATACTACCTGTATAATTATCTTTTTAGAAGAACCTGAACTGAAATGTCAATCTACATATGTACGTACCTTGTTTGTCATTCATCTCAGGTGGATCTGATTTTTCCACTGATCTTGTCACGGCAACCTTCACTACGGGCAACCCGAGAAGTACTACTAGCATCGTCATTATTGATGACAATGTTCTTGAACCAGATGAAGACTTTGTGGCACATTTAATTGTTCCAAACTACACACTTGAAGGTCGTGTGACAGTCGGAGACTTGGATCAAACTACAGTAACCATCATTGATGAGGATGGTGAGCACGTATATGCACATATATACAGTATACATGTTGTTGATAGCAAGTGTTTTTGCTTTATGAATATATTCTATACCATGTACTGTAGCTAATATTGGTGGCCATAATATTTGATGGAATGGTGGATTTTAATCAAGTTGTTCATTGAATAATTATCTGCCAAACAATTAGTGGTTCATACATAGTGTTGGGTGGAATGTATGCACATTACTGTTTTTCTTCAAAATCAAGCTTTGCAGCATTTACTACAAGATAAAGTAGAGTCACTTAACTCTAAAATCTGTTCTTCTTCTTCTTCTTCCTGTAGACGTATCTCTCACTTTCAGTGTCACTTCGGTAGAAGTAATTGAAAGTTTCGGAATGGTCACAATTCCAATTGTGCTAATCGGAGGAGTTCTAGATGAAGACCTCTTTCTAACAGTCGAAACAACAGAAATCTCAAACTCAGCAACAGGTAGCCTATATAGTCAAGAGGTGTATGTACGTACGTATGTATGAGTATATAGCGGTTATGTATATACGTACGTACAATACTTGATTGACATAAAAGATAAATTTCTTAGCTACAGTGTGCGCATACATTTTAATCTTAATGTTGTTAATATGTATTGGTTGGAGTTCTTATGAAATGTCATAAATGATTATTAAAGCATGTAGGTATATCGTTCATGGCTATTGGCTCTTCCCGTGTTTCCAATGATGGCAGTTACATTTCCTTCTGCACAGCTAGTTGTACTGTTATTTCGATTATTGAGTATTTGCAATGCAATGTTCTCTTCAAAAATCTGTTAGAAAAATATAAGTAATCTAATCTTTCTATTTTCATTTGCAATTTCTTGTTTCTATTCTATTTATAGAGGATATTGACTATGTCAAAGTTTTGAAGGAAGTTGTGATTCCTTCGGGTAGAAGCTCTTTTGATGTTGTCATAAGTATCATTGATGACAGAATTGTGGAGGAGTCGGAAAGATTTCAAGTCAGTTTCACTGTTAACCGAACTGTGTCAAGAGTGACTACTACTTCAAGGGTTTCCACGGTTACCATCCTGGATGATGACTGTGAGTAATGAATGCAATTACATATTTTATAGAACGAGCACAAAGGATGAAGGACAAACCAATACTTATTTATACAATTACGAGTAATCAAATCCTTTAATAAGGTGTCATATATGCTGGTGTGTGTAAATAGTGAGCCAGTAGTGGTACACAAACAAGGTGGGAACTCAGAAGTGGCACATTCCTATATATACGTATATAGATTATCCCTGTAGCCAGACATAGGTTCTATTTCAAATGAGCTGTTGTGGGATATATCAAATGTAATACGTGTCAGAAACAAAATTTGTAATAGTGGTGATCTATCTGAGGCAAGCAGGTGATCTATTAGTGTGTGGTATCCCTCCATGGAATAACTTCCTACGTATATACCCCTGTTTTGTGGGTACTACAATAACTATCCGATTTCCACTGGACAGATGGGAACTCTCTTTATAAGATGATTATTAAGGAATAATTCATTTAGTTCAAATGTTTTCTGTATTGTTTCCATGTACTGTATCTTATATCTGATATGTTTTGTACTCAAAGTAGCATTTGTCATATATGCATATATGGTACTCATTAAATTAGTACTTCATATTTATGAAGTAGATAAGACTGATACAGTATATCTTAGTGTACATGTTTGTTGTGAATATTGTGCAACTGTGTTTACATGTTTGTTGAACGTTGTGCAACTGTGTTTACATGTTTGTTTTGAATGTTGTGCAACTATGTTTACATGTTTGTTTTGAATGTTGTGCAACTTTGTTTACATGTTTGTTTTGAATGTTGTGCAGCCGTTGAGGTTGAGTTTCTTGAGAGTTTCCTGGTTGTTGGAGAGGAGGATAGAAAACTCACTGTCTGTCTGGTAAAGACTGGTCTGACAACGGCAATTTCCACAGTTCGAGTGATGACTTGTGATAAAGTAGCACTTCAAGCACCAGAAGCAATAGAAAACAGTGCTTATAGTGGTATGGCTGATTGACTGATGTGTTAACTCACACACACACTTACAGTACCCTCACTCGCATGCACGTGTGTGCATGCGATGTAAAGTTACTGGTCCACACACACCCACATACACCCACATACACCCACATACACACACACACTCACTCAGACACTCACACACACTCACACATGCACACACATACACCCACATACACCCACACACTCACTCAGACACTCACACACACTCACACATGCACACACACTCACACATGCACACACACACGCACAAGCAGTGTGCTTACATAATACGTATATGTACAGTATGTTCACATGTAACGTTTGGCTGTACTGCTTGCCAATTTCCAGTGCCTGATTTGTATACAGTGTTTGACTCTATTTGTTGTAAGTATGTAGTTTGATATGACCTTCATATCTCATTTTCATTGTTGCAGGTGATTTCAGTGGGGATTATACAGAATTTGATTCCCGAATCTCTTTTCAGCCTGTTGAGACGCAAATCTGCCCAGATGTATCCATTACTGATGATATTGTTGTAGAAGAAATTGAGGAATTTGGTCTTTGTCTCATACAAGTGCAAAGCAATGTATTCATTGGCTCAATCAACACTACAACTGTTCGAATCATTGACGATGATTGTAAGTTACTCAACAGCCTACAGTAGCTACTTTTGAAACTAAATTGATGATTTTAATCTTGGTCCAGTAATAAAGTGGAAGCTATATGAAAAACTTTCTCTTTAGAATGGGCACTATTTATACTACATAGTGATATAATTCATGTAGTGATATTTTTCAAATTTGATAAATTGATCACCCATTTTATCTTTTCCTTCTACAACAGCCGTTATGGTTGGGTTCAGGGATAGGGAGACTACAGTGAATGAAGATGTTGGAGAAGTTGAGATTTTCATTGTGAAGAGAGGTTTTCAAACTATCCCACTTAGTGTGACTGTGAACATCTGTGATGAATCCTCGTCTTTCCACCATAAGGCACAAGGTACCTGATGTATCTAATTTCGCCAGATTATGATCGCTTTACCAACATTGTTGTTTTCATGTAACGAATACATTCATTCCACTTTTATCAATTGTCTTTACCGTCATCACGTCTTAAAAAGGTGTAAACAACAAATATAAGATAACCCGGGAAGATACCATCTCCCACGCACGTACCCATTCAATCCTTTGTATACACATTAAATTAGTTGAGATATTTTGATAGCTTAATTTGAACTTGATTATGTGATGTTGTGAGTTTTTTATTAAGCATCTTTAGTGTGGTTAAAGTAAAAATATTTTTCCACATATGTACAGTACATGGTACATCATAAATATACAAATGTACGTATGTAATTATCATTAATTTTTCTATTGAGCAATTGTATCTACATACGTACGTACGTATAGATCTTAATCCGAGATATGTGCTTTATGTATATGTATGTTTGACAGTCTTATTTATTTCGTAACATTTCATAGAATGCCTGATAGAACGTGATAATACAATTGATTTGTTTTATATAGTGAATGTGGACTTTGTTGCTGAAGAGAAAGAGTTTGTCTTTGAAACTGGAATCAATAAATTTATTTACAGAGTTTCAATTTTAATGGATGACTTGAATGAAGTACCAGAAAGCTTTGATCTTTGTTTGAACTCAGATAACAATAGAACTATAATTGATGCCTTTGAGGTTCACACAGTAATTATTGAGGATGATGATAGTAAGTACAATGGCTGATTTAATTACAGGGTGTGCCTCTTTATGACAATACATACAGCTTGCTCTGTGATGTTTTAAACTTATAAGTCTGCAACATACGTATACATACATATATACCAAACCTACTGTACAGTAAATATACAATACCTATGTTTATGTAGCTATTATAATAACATTTGATGGAATTATGGTCAATGAAGATGTTGGCACAGTAGAGATTCCCATTTCAATCGTTGGGCCTATAGCCACTAATTTCACATTGGAAATCAGAACAGTGAATGGATCTGCCATCTGTAAGTGATGCATTAACTAAGCTATGGTCCCACCTGTTGTGCTCCTCAAGAGATATGAGTGGGGAGTGTGAAAATCCAATGTTTTATAAAAGGATTTCATTTGAATAATATGCCTGTGCATACGTACATACATATATACGTATGTACGTAGATTATATACGTACAGGTGATATTGGTACTGTATAAACATGTACGTATGCTACATGTGCAAATAGATTTTATTATTTCTTTAATATATCTACCATTTTACATGCAGCTGGGATGGACTATGTAAGGACGGTTTCAGAGATTACAATAGTTCCTGGACAGAGAAGTGCCATCTTTACAGTTGATGTAATTGATGACAACGTGCAAGAGTTTACTGAAACTTTTGATCTAGTAATGACTGTTGTCGATGAAGGATTTGGTAATCCTTACATTAATGTAACTAACCGAGTTGCAGATGTCATAATTCTGGACAACGATAGTTAGTTGTGATGTGTGATTGATTGTACAGGACGAATTTAGTTCATAGATATACATATATATATATTTACATACCTAAATATAGTATTTTCACAAACTTTAGTTATATTACTTCATTAACTGAAATTTCTGGCAAATACAATAATATTGTCTATTGTTTTTTGAAGTTTCCTTAATTTCCCTGCTATTGGTTGTATACATTCTAATTTTAATTCTATTTAATTGTCTTTCCACTCGTTTAGGAGTCTCCATTGAGTTTACAGAGACAACTGTTGTTGTAAAGGAGACTGAAGAGATTGCTACAATCTGTGCAGTGAAAACTGGGGATTCAGTTACAGTTAAAGCAGTAAAACTTGTACTTTGCACAGATGGACTTTTAGATGGGGACCCAGCTGAACACAACGGAACTAATATTGACTTTATTTACAGCATGGTAGAGCTGTCATTTAGGCCGGGGGAGTTCCGAAAGTGTCATGATATTCCCATCATTGATGATGTCTTAGTAGAAGCGATGGAAAAGTTTGGAATTTGTATGATCACCGCAGATGATGTTATTATTGGAGAAAAGGACAAAGTTATCCTTACCATCATTGATGATGATTGTAAGTCAGAATATGTATAGATCATCCCTAAGGAGCTGTACTTTCAATAGATTTTTATTTGGGATTAATTGTCTGTAGTTGTACCTATCATATTTTTAGTATCTTCAACACCAGCATAGTTACATGCATGTATATACATAAAATGAATGTTCAGATGTACATACGTACGTACGTATGGTGTGTATTTGTAATATAAAACTATATATAGCAAGTTGTACAATCTGATTGCATTATGGACCTGATTAATTCTTCCTAAATACTGAGCTCTCGGCAACATGAAATAACAGATATTTTTTACATTTTATTATTCTTGTTACTACGTAAATACACATTGACATTTATTTCTATTTATATATCTCTGTAGCAATATTTGTAGAATTTGAAGTTGATAAAATAATTGTCACTGAAGGAGACACATTTAGTGTATGTTTGATCAGGAGCGGATTTCACGAGGATAATTCTAAAGTTATTGTTACTGTGAATGACTGCAAACCAGATGGAATTACATCTAACAGCATGGCGGAAAGTAATCATCTCATTGTATAGGCAATTTAATATGTACAGTACCTATGTATAGGATAATGCTGACTTGTATTATTAAATATGTACATATGTGAATATAGTCAAAGTATATTATACAGGATTAATATACAGTTTGATATGAGTGTTTAACGTTCAATTAGCCAACATGTCTTATTATTCCCAGAAAATGATGATTTTAATCCTGTGGAGGAAATGGTCATATTTGACAGCAACCAGACTATAGCATGCATTGAATCTGTTGGAACAATTGATGATTCTACAGCAGAAGATGATGAAACATTTTATCTCTGTCTGGAACCAGTCACCAATCACACATTTCCTGGGGATAAAGACATATTTACTGTTGTAATTAAAGATAATGATAGTAAGTGCACCTCTTTACATTGCAAGTTTGAAATAAGATTGTATGTTAAAAATTATAAATTATAAGAAGTACAGTATATGAACATAATCGAAGTGATAACTAACCACAAGTAACTAAAATCATCATGAAGAGGGGAAAATGTGCAATAGATGCTTCTTTAAAATGATGGTTATTTTTTATGCTTTATATTTTTTCCATAATACATAGTTTTTTTAGTATTACTTTGCCCATTGAAAGAGTAGTGGAGTATTTGTTGTGAACACTGATATGGTTTATTGAGCATTAGCAACATAAATTTAATAAGTTTTGATATCAAACTAATTGATTATTGTACTGATGCTCAATAAATCTTATTCTAAACTACACTGTACTTCATTTTTTTAATATTTTTTCATGTCTTGACTAAAAATACCTGAACAGCTTAAATGTAATAAAATCATTTTGAAGGGTCAAACTGCTTTCTCTTGCTCTACAGAAATCACTCTGACTATTGATAAGAATGTCGTTGTTGTGCCCGAGAATGGCACAGTTACAGTCACGGTAACAATCATCGGAGATGTCACGCCAACCACCAATATTACCATCACAACAGAAATTGAAGGAGTTTCAAGTGTGTCTCTCATATATCAGTACTTACATACAAGCATTAGGTATACATATAAGTATTTGAATTGAGTTATAAGTACAATCTACAAAACATTGAACGTATCATACTGTATACAGTATACTCCTTTACTGGTGTAGAACCTCCTATTGACATATGCGAAACATGTTAAGTTTTTCCTACCAATCATAAATAATAAATAATATAATATAATAAGATTAATTGTCATGAACGGTACATTGTTCAAAGGTGCCCAGCACAGAGGCAGCATTGCCTCTTTGCATGGCCACTGAAATTTGTTGTGATAAGTAGCTTCGGGAGAGTGGATCTCCAGTGACCCGGATCAGGCGTCTGCCCAATTCTGAGAGAAAATCACGGGCCCCCTGGCCAAACACACCAGATGTCTCGACTGCCAGAGGGGCCACATGGTGGGTCCTAACCAGCTCTACATATTTGATGGTCTTCTTCATCTCAGCTACGGTAGCTACTGCCCCTGCCTCCCTTGTTGCCAAAGCCACGTGGGAGGTTGCATAGGTGTCCGGGCATAAATATACGTATACTTTGTGTATATACATACGTACATGCCGATACTGTAAAACCCTTAATATTTATGTCCATTATATTTAGCGTTTTACTATATATGATTAGCGTTTTACCATATATGAATTATTAGCGTCCATTAAATTTAGCATTTGTTGTAAATACTTGCTCCACATTACTGCGCATACGTAATAATAAACATTTAAGTGACCATAAAATGTTAATATGAAGGGTTTTACAGTTTGTAATTTCTCAAAACAGACCCCTTTGGATTAATTAATATTGCATGTGAGTCACATTAGAGTTATCGTTATTAATTTCCATTTATTAGTTCCAATTAATGTGACCATAAGTCCAATTGATTTCAACAAGACCACGGGAAACAACACATTTACTGTAACCATCACGGTACCAGATGACATGGACATTGATGAAACTAATAAGACAGTTAACATCACCCTGAAACCTGATGCCGGGAATAAGACGGTTGTCGTCAGTGAGACTATTACAGTTGTGATCATAGATGATGACAGTAAGTGATCCATATCATATGTGCATACGTACATGTTGTATATTTATATGCGTACATACTAGTTAATTCTACTGAATAAGCTCTCAGCAACAATAGAATTTAGTAGAATTAACCAGATCAGTGGAGACTATTACCTAAACACCTTATAACACTTTATGTGTACATACAGTACAGTATATATGTACGTATATATGTATACGTATATGCATACAGTATATATATGTACGTATAATCAGTCAAAACACGAAAGAAGCAATTGCTGAGAATCAAACCCAGGACAGCTGGTTATGACCACCAGTTGCTCTGCCACTGAGATACAATTGTGATGGCAATATGACATGCACTTTGTGTATACTATATATTAATATTGTCTACTGTATAGTGGTTCTTGTGGAGTTCAAAGAAATTGAGTATTTTGTGTCAGAAACGGATGGCTTTGCTGAAGTCTGTTTAGTCAAGTACAATACTACAACATCAGACACCAAAGTATTCATATCCGCTTGTCCTGTTGAAAAGAATGGAACTGAACCAGCCACACCAAATATTGATTTTGTGACATTCAATCTCAGAGAGATAATATTTGGCCCAGATGAGTTTGAAAAATGTAGCAGGATAACCATTTTGGAGGATAATGAAGAAGAGCAAGAAGAAACATTTGGTGTTTGCCTCACAAAAAGGGAAGACCATAGTCATATTCTAATAGGCGATAAAGATACAGCAGTTGTGGAAATTTCAGACGGCATCATAGCCACTGGTAGGTATAGAATTATCACCAATCAGAAATGTACCCTTTTCTCCAATGTGCTGGAGGTCGCTGTGGAAACTATAATCTTAAAAAGTTTTAAGTAGAAGGTAGTTTGTATACAACATTCTATATACTTAATAGTTAATTGACTATTCATTATTAGACCATGTTATGTGTACATATATGTAAGAATAGATACAGATTTCTAAATGTATTCATGATTGAAAGATTGCAATCACATGTTTCTTCCATCCTTGTTGACACATTTTACTCATAGATGATGTTATAATCAGTTTTGAAGAAGCTATATATAGATTCATTGAAGACACAGGAACAGTGATAGTGGAAATAAATGTTAACGTGGATGGAACATTCACTAGACCCATTACAGTGGACGTGAACATACGAAATGGAACTGCCTTCAGTAAGTGCCTCCTCGATAACCCTCTTGATAAATGTATACATTAATCTGTGTTACCAAGGTTTTGTAATTTAATCTCCTATATAGAAGGTACAACCGTATTCTCCATTAAACATATGTAAATAGCATGTAAATATTAAGTCATCATACCTTAGATCAAGGATTATTTGTATACAGAGAATGTGTATGTGTGTGTTTTCATTTACTGATTATAATATGACTAAGAGACCTTATTTTATTACCAAGTCAAATGGAGTATTAGATGGACATGCAGCATAATGTACGTATATTTTTCCCATTAAATTAAGGAGAGCAGAGAGTTAGTACGTATATATTCATATTGAGGTCAATATTGTCATTATTATTTATTTTTTGTTATGAATGTTCTTAAAGGTTTTTTTTCTATGTATTCTTCTTATGTAGTTAGTAGTGATTTTACTGTAACCACTACTACTGTCATATTGAACCCTGGAGACACAAAAATTCAGGTTGAAGTGGAAATTGTGGATGATATAGTTCCAGAGATAAATGAAAACTTTTTCATTGACCTTACTACCTCTAATCTACCGATAAATATCACCACTACAAAGGATGTCTTCACATCCGAAGTTATCATTATTGATAATGACGGTAAGTTCCTCTCTGCATCATTGTGTATGACATATATGAGTGTACGTATATAACAATAATATAGAGACCCATTGCTATGTAGAGTATACTTTATAAGTGTACGTATATAACAATACTATAGAGACCCATTGCTATGTAGAGTATACTTTATAAGTGTACGTATATAACAATAATATAGAGACCCATTGCTATGTAGAGTATACTTTATAAGTGTACATATATAACAATAATATAGAGACCCATTGCTATGTAGAGTATACTTTATAAGTGTACGTATATAACAATAATATAGAGACCCATTGCTATGTTGAGTATACTTTATAAGTGTACGTATATAACAATAATATAGAGACCCATTGCTATGTAGAGTATACTTTATAAGTGTACGTATATAACAATAATATAGAGACCCATTGCTATGTTGAGTATACTTTATAAGTGTACGTATATAACAATAATATAGAGACCCATTGCTATGTAGAGTATACTTTATATGTGTATGTACGTATATAACAATAATATAGAGACCCATTGCTATACTACATACTGTATCTATGTACATATCTATGAGTACAATTTCCTTATCAATCATATGTACGTACGTAGATCTTACATTATGATTATGCTGAAGTAATATAAGTTGTTACATTGATTATCTCGTATTAATTTCTGAAGCAATCACAGTATTAAAGCCCTTAATAAATGTGCATAAATTTGTCTCACATTTCCTATATTCTCTCAGCCTCATGTTTAGACAAAAATCATTTTGCTAACATTGCGCTAGCGCTCTTTGGGAATCTTTTTGTATGCACATCAAAATCACATGACTTCAAAGCTAATATAAAATGAATATAAATGTATACAATTATACAAATGTCTTTACAAAAATATATGTACAGTATGTTATTTATTTATATACAAACCTTTTGTATTTGATTATTTATGTAGGAGTGTTTCTAAGTATTAAAGATTATACTGTTCAAGAGAATATAGGATCCTTCATTGCCCTAATTGAAGTTGATGGATTTGTGATTTCTCCCATCACAGTGTCCGTATCCACCTCGGACATCACTGCTATTAGTAAGTCTTCAAATTGGACAGTAAAATGGACCATATAGGGATTATATACATATAAAAATAATATGTAGAATATTATACGTATATACTACATATTATTAGTGGTACATATATGTACGTATGAATGTGTGTGAATTGTATTGAACTATACAGTAGAACTTGTTCACACTCATTACTTCTCTATAATATTAAGGAGTAATAGATTATACTGGCCACTTCAATCATATAAATTCACACTGTATTATTTTCATATATTCCTGCATATTTTCTAATGTGTTCTTGGACATTACAATATATATAGGTTCATTTGACTATGAAAGCTTCACGAAGAATATCTCAATAACACCAAATGATAATTTCATCCCATTCAATGTTGTGATTAACGATGATTTCCTTCAGGAACCTAGTGAAACATTTACCATTCACCTAACTGTAGTAGATGAAGGCAGTGAAAACAATCCAATATCAGTCAAGGAAACATCTTTGGTTACTATTCTTGATAATGATGTCATAATTCAATTTGTCAACACCATTATTCATGTAAAAGAGAATACCCCCTATGTAGAATTCTGTTTAGAAAAATCTGATACTATCATCTCAACAGAGGCAAAAGTGAAACTTTCTACCTGTAAAGAGCATATTGACGAAGATGAATATGATTTTGCTGAATCAGGATTTGGATCAGGAGGCACTTTTGACTATATCGGGTTTAATGAGATAATTACTTTTGTTTCAAATTCTTATAAAGAATGTGCTAACATAACCCTTTTGGATGACATCATGTTTGAAATGTTGGAAGCATTTGGTGGTTGTATAACACCTGTAACTGACAATGTTGAAATTGGTCCTAATAACACAGCGGTAGTTGTGATCATTGATGATGAAGGTACCAGTTGTTGTTTGAATATGCATTCTGAAGCATCTTTATAAAAATTAAGCTAGAATATAAAGTTCTTCTAACTGCATTAAACTTATCTTTTTGACGATTAATCTCTCCACCTTTAGAGCATCTAAAGATACTGTTTGGTAGAACTTTTATCAGCATCTTTAGATATACTCTAAGAGTCAAAATTCAGACATACAAATTCTAAGCCTAAATATACAGTTGTCAGATGTATTATAAATATGTATGCCATTAGAGCTTTGAAGGAGCTTGTATGTAATGAAGAGTTTGTTTATCCCTTCTATCATCCATATATACGTAGCTTCATTGCACTATGTGTAAATATATTGTACTGCCTTGTTTATATATACATAAGTACTGCTTTGAACCTGTAAACTTATCTTTGTGTATATAGCTACATTACGTACTTTTCCGCATCTGTAGTTGACGATTGTTCTGTTAGCTTTTCACAGACAAAAATGGAAGTCTTAGAATCTATTGGTGTAGTACAGTCCATTTGCATAACATCCACAAACTGTTCACAGAAAATTGATGTAGAAGTAATCCTTTGTACAGATGCAGACGGCCTTGCTATAGGTGAGCAATAGAGGAACGTGGCACTCACACTATGTGAACAGTGAAACTTCTCTGAAACAACTACACTACTGGGGCTATTTTTTAAAATGTTCATTTCAGAATAGTGAGGTTTAAGACTTTTAAAAGCTGCTTATTTCTATGCTTTTATAGTGCTATTATCCTATGTGCAATAAATGATTGAAATTGTAAATTCCCCCAGCTGAGATCAATTCCTCAATCTCAGTTCATAGCCTCAACATACAAACAAAGTCTCTCTGAGTGGTTAGGACAATCCACCTTTAATTCGTATGAGCACAACACTAACCGAAGTTTAAAATTATACAACCAAACGTTTCAACAACTACTCAGTTGTCTTCATCAGTCATCTCCCCCATCTCTCATTTGCTGTATGATACCACTGATGAAGACAGCTGAATAGTTGTCAAAACGTTTGGTTGTATAATTTTAAACTTTGGTTAGTGTCGCACTCATACGAAATAAAGTCTCTCTTATGGATAATACCTTCACTTAACAATTTACGTACTTTCCTTTATATCATCTGCTTTGTATGTCATGTTATGTCTCTTTTCCACAGCTGGAGAAGACTTCATTTACAAACCTACTACCGTTACCCTAAAACCTTATAGTAACACAGACTGTAAATCCATCCGTTCAACCATTATCAACGACAATGTTACAGAGGATACGGAGACATTTAAACTGTGCATCGTGCCTGATCCTAACATTACTACTTTTATAAACACCACAGAGATCATTATAATTGATGATGGTGAGTATAAGTGTATACATCTATGCATACAGGCAGAAATCATTCATTTATCCTCTATTCATTACATGGTATATACATGCAGATGTACAGATATACTGTATATATGTACAATACATACAATACTACAGTATATATACTGTACATGCTATTTTCTGGCAAGAGCATCTTATATTACATATCTACACTTGTTGTTGTTGTTGTTTGTTTGTTTTTATAGATGCTACAAACATAACAATTTTTGTCAAAGATTATATTGTTTTTGAGGATGATGGATTTATAGAAATAAACTTTGAAATCAATCGACCACCTTTACATACCTCGGAGTTTATAGTTGAAATTCATACTTTTGATGGAGAAGCAGAAAGTAAGGTTGTATGTATAGCAGTATGCTGTATATATATATTATAGTCCTATGACCATTTATATGCACACTTTGTCCTCCGTTTTCTAACAAACGGAGACCTAAATGAAACATCCCTTAATTTAAAATGAAATTTATACCCTAAACTTTATGATAATATGCTCATTCTGTTTCTAGGTCCTTTCTTGGAGCCATATGAATTATTTATATTATATTACATTACCTTAGTATATTGTAACTTGCACTGTATTATTATATAGTCATAGCTTTCAAACAAAAACCAATATAATCACTATATAGGGATGCCTAATTAATCTTCTGATCTGTAAAAGGTCAATTAGCTATGCTGCATCCTTTTCCTGATTGGTCTTATTAGATGGAAGTGATTATGAAGCAGTGACATTCAGAGTCACTGTTCCCCCTGACATGGACATCATCGAAGTCCGTGTTGACATCATAAATGACAACTATGTTGAGCCAGATGAAACGTTTCTTGTTACACTCTTCGTTGTGGAAGGTGACAGAATAGCAACTACTGAAGTGACATCTGAAATAACAATATTTGATGATGACTGTAAGTGACTCTTGCAGTGGTGTTTAAAAGTACTAAATGTAACCTCTTAAGTGATATTTTCATTTGTAATGATTGTTTCTAGTGTGTGTATATGTACAACTGTATGTAACTCCTTTTCACAAAAACTAATTCTATACATTATGTACCTATATTACATTAACCTAATATATATAACATATGCTATGTGTATCTATTACAACAGATACTTACATAACATACCAGTAATAAACAAGGATGCTATACTCATTTTTGTAGCTGTGACATTCAGTTTTTCAAAAAATGAAACATTTGTGAAAGAAGACGATGATGTTGTTAAAATTTGCATTGAAAAGAAGGGCAATCACGACTTTCCAATTAATGTCACAATTTATCTGTGTGAAGATCAAACAACTACAGCAACTAATCTTCTACCTGCTACGGGTAAGTTATATATTGTATTCAAGTACGTACATGAAGAATTGAATTTATTTTTTATACGTACGTACCTCAGAGTTATATATATAAAAAAGGTGCATGTATACATGCTCCCCTATGAAATATGTACATACAAAAAGTAAAGTTAATGGAAATTTTAAATTTGATACAGCAAGATAAAAACAATGACCAACTGATTAAGTCATAATGTTCTTGTAAACAAAGATGTATATAACATGCAATTTAAATGGCATACCCTATGAGATGTTGACTCTAAGGTAGTAAGGTGTACGTACGTATATAGCTGATTTCAGACATACGTACGTGCTGTAGATGCAGTTAATATATTATGTGTAGATACTTGGATGTAACTGATTTTCAGACAGCCTTTTACATATACATACAATGTATACAAAAATAGTTTCAGTGATATAATGAAATCAGTGATGGTTGGCTATTACCGAAAGAACTTCTCTCCCTCTCCAGACATGAAAGATTTCATGTACATGCAGCCAGAAACGGTCACATTTTATGATGATTTTTCAAATTACTGCAACCAACTCTATGTCATTGATGACACCATCAAAGAAAACGAAGAGTATGTCACACTCTGCCTGGATATTGAGAATATTAATAATACTGAATATGGAGCAATAAACACAACAACTGTCTTCATTCAAGACAATGATGGTAAGCTTTATTGCCATGTTTTACTATAACATTTAGGTGTATATATTATGTTCTTTTTAATGACATGCACACTGCATGTGACACAATCCACTTTTACATCATATAGAAGCTACAATTCAGATTGTTACAGATATTAAGAAGACTGAAAGGAATGTGACAATCATTGTCAAGATTGGAGATGGCACAGTGGAAACTAGTTATAATGTCACAATTGTTTCCATCGTTGTGAAAAGCAGAGGTGAGTTAAACCAATTGATCGACTCATTCTCATTACCTAGTTTGTAGCACTTGCATTTTTATTTCTAATTTACATCTTTGTTATTCTTATAACTATGTATGGCATACTGTTTATTTTTACCTTTATTTTTATTCAAGATGATGAATATACAGTCAACACAACTGGTCGTATTGACACACCGGTAAACAATACTATATCCACGACTTTCAATATCACTGGTGGTGACACAGGTGGCAATGCTACCATTACCTTGACTGTCAATCAAAACCAAACACTTGTGGTTGTAGTGAATTTGGATAATGGTAGGTGTCTGTATTCAAATTATGTATATTATTTTTAGTTTTCCTTTTCTTTTACATCTTTAGTTACGGTTGAACTAACACCATTAACAACAACATCAGTAATTACTACAATCACAGCAACCCCAAGTGAAGGCACAGTCACAATGACAACAACTGACACTAGATCAGTGCCATCTGTTACCAAATCAGAGACAGTGACTCCAACAGTGTCACCGCCTACCTCACCAGTCCCTCCTGACACTAGATCAGTGCCATCTGTATCTAGATCAGAGACAGTGACTCCAACAGTGTCACCACCTACCTCACCAGTCCCGCCTGACACTAGATCAGTGCCATCTGTTACCAGATCAGAGACAGTGACTCCAACAGTGTCACCACCTACCTCACCAGTACCTCCTGACACTAGATCAGTGCCATCTGTATCCAGATCAGAGACAGTGACTCCAACAGTGTCACCACCTACCTCACCAGTCCCGCCTGACACTAGATCAGTGCCATCTGTTACCAGATCAGAGACAGTGACTCCAACAGTGTCACCACCTACCTCACCAGTCACGCCTGACACTAGATCAGTGCCATCTGTTACCAAATCAGAGACAGTGACTCCAACAGTGTCACCACCTACCTCACCAGTCCCGCCTGACACTAGATCAGTGCCATCTGTATCCAGATCAGAGACAGTGACTCCAACAGTGTCACCACCTACATCACCAGTCCCGCCTGACACTAGATCAGTGCCATCTGTATCCAGATCAGAGACAGTGACTCCAACAGTGTCACCACCTACCTCACCAGTCCCGACTGACACTAGATCAGTGCCATCTGTATCCAGATCACAGACAGTGACTCCAACAGTGTCACCACCTACCTCACCACTCCCGCCTGACACTAGATCAGTGCCATCTGTATCCAGATCACAGACAGTGACTCCAACAGTGTCACCACCTACATCACCAGTCCCGCCTGACACTAGATCAGTGCCATCTGTATCCAGATCAGAGACAGTGACTCCAACAGTGTCACCACCTACCTCACCAGTCCAGCCTGACACTAGATCAGTGCCATCTGTATCAAGATCAGAGAGAGTGACTCCAATAGTGTCACCGCCTACCTCACCAGTCCCGCCTGACACTAGATCAGTGCCATCTGTATCCAGATCGGAGACAGTGACTCCAACAGTGTCACCGCCTACCTCACCAGTCCCGCCTGACACTAGATCAGTGCCATCTGTTTCCAGATCAGAGACAGTGACTCCAACGGTTTCACCACCTACCTCACCAGTCCCGCCTGACACTAGATCAGTGCCATCTGTTACCAGATCAGAGACAGTGACTCCAACAGTGTCACCACCTACCTCACCAGTCCCAACTGACACTAGATCAGTGCCATCTATTGACATATTTGAGACAGTGACTCCAATAGTGTCACCGCCTACCTCACCAGTCCCGCCTGACACTAGATCAGTGCCATCTGTATCCAGATCAGGGACAGTGACTCCAACAGTGTCACCACCTACCTCACCAGTCCCGCCTGACACTAGATCGGTGCCATCTATTACCAGATCAGAGACAGTGACTCCAACAGTGTCACCACCTACCTCACCAGTCCCACCTGACACTAGATCAGTGCCATCTGTATCCAGATCACAGACAGTGACTCCAACGGTGTCACCGCCAACCTCATCAGTCCCGCCTGACACTAGATCAGTGCCATCTGTATCTAGATCAGAGACAGTGTCTCCAACGGTGTCACCACCTACCTCACAAGTCCCGTCTGACACTAGATCACTGCCATCTGTATCCAGATCAGGAACAGTGACTCCAACAGTGTCACCACCTACCTCACCAGTCCAGCCTGACACTAGATCAGTGCCATCTGTTACCAGATCAGAGACAGTGTCTCCAACAGTGTCACCACCTACCTCACCAGTCCCGCCTGACACTAGATCAGTGCCATCTGTATCCAGATCAGAGACAGTGACTCCAACAGTGTCACCACCTACCTCACCAGTCCCGCCTGACACTAGATCAGTGCCATCTGTTACCAGATCAGAGACAGTGACTCCAACGGTGTCACCACCTACTTCACCAGTCCCGCCTGACACTAGATCAGTGCCATCTGTATCCAGATCGGAGACAGTGACTCCAACAGTGTCACCACCTACCTCACCAGTCCCGCCTGACACTAGATCAGTGCCATCTGTTACCAGATCAGAGAAAGTGACTCCAACGGTGTCACCGCCTACATCACCAGTCCCGCCTGACACTAGATCAGTGCCATCTGTATCCAGATCACAGACAGTGACTCCAACAGTGTCACCACCTACCTCACCACTCCCGACTGACACTAGATCAGTGCCATCTGTATCCAGATCACAGACAGTGACTCCAACAGTGTCACCACCTACCTCACCACTCCCGCCTGACACTAGATCAGTGCCATCTGTATCCAGATCGGAGACAGTGACTCCAACCGTGTCACCACCTACCTCACCAGTCCCGACTGACACTAGATCAGTGCCATCTGTATCCAGATCAGAGACAGTGACTCCAACGGTTTCACCACCTACCTCACCAGTCCCAACTGACACTAGATCAGTGCCATCTGTTACCAGATCAGAGACAGTGACTCCTACAGTGTCACCACCTACCTCACCAGTCCCAACTGACACTAGATCAGTGCCATCTATTGACATATTTGAGACAGTGACTCCAATAGTGTCACCGCCTACCTCACCAGTCCCGCCTGACACTAGATCAGTGCCATCTGTATCCAGATCAGAGACAGTGAATCCAACTGTGTCACCACCTACCTCACCAGTCCCACCTGACACTAGATCGGTGCCATCCATTACCAGATCAGAGACAGTGACTCTAACAGTGTCACCACCTACCTCACCAGTCCCGACTGACACTAGATCAGTGCCATCTGTATCCAGATCAGAGACAGTGACTCCAACGGTGTCACCACCCACCTCACCAGTCCCGCCTGACACTAGATCACTGCCATCTGTATCCAGATCAGAGACAGTGACTCCAACAGTGTCACCACCTACATCACCAGTCCCGACTGACACTAGATCAGTGCTATCTGTTACCAGATCAGAGACAGTGTCTCCAACAGTGTCACCGCCTACCTCACCAGTCCTGCCTGACACTAGATTAGTGCCATCTGTATCCAGATCAGAAACAGTGACTCCAACAGTGTCACCACCAACCTCACCAGTCCCGCCTGACACTAGATCAGTGCCATCTGTTACCAGATCAGAGACAGTGACTCCAACAGTGTCACCGCTTACCTCACCAGTCCCGCCTGACACTAGATCAGTGCCATCTGTTACCAGATCACAGACAGTGACTCCAACGGTGTCACCACCTACCTCACCAGTCACAACTGACACTAGATCAGTGCCATCTATTGACATATTTGAGACAGTGACTCCAATAGTGTCACCGCCTACCTCACTAGTCCCGCCTGACACTAGATCAGTGCCATCTGTATCCAGATCAGAGACAGTGTCTCCAACAGTGTCACCACCTACCTCACCAGTCCCGCCTGACACTAGATCGGTGCCATCTATTACCAGATCAGAGACAGTGACTCCAACGGTGTCACCACCTACCTCACCAGTCCCGACTGACACTAGATCAGTGCCATCTGTATCCAGATCAGAGACAGTGACTCCAACAGTTTCACCACCTACCTTACCAGTCCCAACTGACACTAGATCAGTGCCATCTGTTACCAGATCAGAGACAGTGACTCCAACAGTGTCACCACCTACCTCACCAGTCCCAACTGACACTAGATCAGTGCCATCTATTGACATATTTGAGACAGTGACTCCAATAGTGTCACCGCCTACCTCACCAGTCCCGCCTGACACTAGATCAGTGCCATCTGTATCCAGATCAGAGACAGTGACTCCAACAGTGTCACCACCTACCTCACCAGTCCCGCCTGACACTAGATCGGTGCCATCTATTACCAGATCAGAGACAGTGACTCCAACAGTGTCACCACCTACCTCACCAGTCCCAACTGACACTAGATCAGTGCCATCTATTGACATATTTGAGACAGTGACTCCAATAGTGTCACCGCCTACCTCACCAGTCCCACCTGACACTAGATCAGTGCCATCTGTATCCAGATCAGAGACAGTGACTCCAACAGTGTCACCGCCTACCTCACCAGTCCCGCCTGACACTAAATCAGTGCCATCTGTATCCAAATCAGAGACAGTGACTCCAACAGTGTCACCACCTACCTCACCACTCCCGCCTGACACTAGATCAGTGCCATCTATTGACATATTTGAGACAGTGACTCCAATTGTGTCACCGCCTACCTCACCAGTCCCAACTGACACTAGATCAGTGCCATCTGTATCCAGATCAGAGACAGTGACTCCAACAGTGTCACCACCTACCTCACCCGACCCGCCTGACACTAGATCAGTGCCATCTGTTACCAGATCAGAGACAGTGACTCCAACAGTGTCACCACCTACCTCACCAGTCCCGACTGACACTAGATCAGTGCCATCTATTGATATATTTGAGACAGTGACTCCAATAGTGTCACCGCCTACCTCACCAGTCCCGCCTGACACTAGATCAGTGCCATCTGTATCCAGATCAGAGACAGTGTCTCCAACGGTGTCACCACCTACCTCACCAGTCCCACCTGACACTAGATCGGTGCCATCTATTACCAGATCAGAGACAGTGACTCCAACAGTGTCACCACCTACCTCACCAGTCCCACCTGACACTAGATCAGTGCCATCTGTATCCAGATCAGAGACAGTGACTCCAACGGTGTCACCGCCAACCTCATCAGTCCCGACTGACACTAGATCAGTGCCATCTGTATCTAGATCAGAGACAGTGACTCCAACGGTGTCACCACCCACTTCACCAGTCCCGCCTGACACTAGATCACTGCCATCTGTATCCAGATCAGGGACAGTGACTCCAACAGTGTCACCACCTACCTCACCAGTCCCGACTGACACTAGATCAGTGCCATCTGTTACCAGATCAGAGACAGTGTCTCCAACAGTGTCACCGCCTACCTCACCAGTCCCGACTGACACTAGATCAGTGCCATCTGTTACCAGATCAGAGACAGTGTCTCCAACAGTGTCACCGCCTACCTCACCAGTCCCGCCTGACACTAGATCAGTGCCATCTGTATCCAGATCAGAGACAGTGACTCCAACAGTGTCACCACCTACCTCACCAGTCCCGCCTGACACTAGATCAGTGCCATCTGTTACCAGATCAGAGACAGTGACTCCAACAGTGTCACCGCCTACATCACCAGTCCCGCCTGACACTAGATCAGTGCCATCTGTTACCAGATCACAGACAGTGACTCCAACGGTGTCACCACCCACCTCACCAGTCCCGCCTGACACTAGATCAGTGCCATCTGTATCCAGATCAGAGACAGTGACTCCAACGGTTTCACTACCTACCTCACCAGTCCCGCCTGACACTAGATCAGTGCCATCTGTTACCAGATCAGAGACAGTGACTCCAACAGTGTCACCACCTACCTCACCAGTCACAACTGACACTAGATCAGTGCCATCTATTGACATATTTGAGACAGTGACTCCAATAGTGTCACCGCCTACCTCACCAGTCCCGCCTGACACTAGATCAGTGCCATCTGTATCCAGATCAGAGACAGTGTCTCCAACGGTGTCACCACCTACCTCACCAGTCCCGCCTGACACTAGATCGGTGCCATCTATTACCAGATCAGAGACAGTGACTCCAACAGTGTCACCACCTACCTCACCAGTCCCGCCCGACACTAGATCAGTGCCATCTGTTACCAGATCAGAGACAGTGACTCCAACGGTTTCACCACCTACCTCACCAGTCCCGCCTGACACTAGATCAGTGCCATCTGTATCCAGATCGGAGACAGTGACTCCAACCGTTTCACCACCTACCTCACCAGTCCCGACTGACACTAGATCATTGCCATCTGTTACCAGATCAGAGACAGTGACTCCAACAGTGTCACCACCTACCTCACCAGTCCCAACTGACACTAGATCAGTGCCATCTATTGACATATTTGAGACAGTGACTCCAATAGTGTCACCGCCTACCTCACCAGTCCCACCTGACACTAGATCAGTGCCATCTGTATCCAGATCAGAGACAGTGACTCCAACAGTGTCACCGCCTACCTCACCAGTCCCGCCTGACACTAAATCAGTGCCATCTGTATCCAAATCAGAGACAGTGACTCCAACAGTGTCACCACCTACCTCACCAGTCCCGCCTGACACTAGATCAGTGCCATCTATTGACATATTTGAGACAGTGACTCCAATTGTGTCACCGCCTACCTCACCACTCCCGCCTGACACTAGATCAGTGCCATCTGTATCCAGATCAGAGACAGTGACTCCAACAGTGTCACCACCCACCTCACCAGTCCCAACTGACACTAGATCAGTGCCATCTATTGACATATTTGAGACAGTGACTCCAATAGTGTCACCGCCTACCTCACCAGTCCCACCTGACACTAGATCAGTGCCATCTGTATCCAGATCAGAGACAGTGACTCCAACAGTGTCACCGCCTACCTCACCAGTCCCGCCTGACACTAAATCAGTGCCATCTGTATCCAAATCAGAGACAGTGACTCCAACAGTGTCACCACCTACCTCACCAGTCCCGCCTGACACTAGATCAGTGCCATCTATTGACATATTTGAGACAGTGACTCCAATTGTGTCACCACCTACCTCACCAGTCCCAACTGAAACTAGATCATTGCCATCTGTATCCAGATCAGAGACAGTGACTCCAACAGTGTCACCACCTACCTCACCAGTCCCAACTGACACTAGATCAGTGCCATCTATTGACATATTGGAGACATTGACTCCAACAGTGTCACCACCCACCTCACCAGTCCCAACTGACACTAGATCAGTGCCATCTATTGACATATTTGAGACAGTGACTCCAATAGTGTCAACGCCTACCTCACCAGTCCCGCCTGACACTAGATCAGTACCATCTGTTACCAGATTAGAGACAGTGTCTCCAACGGTGTCAACGCCAACCTCACTAGTCCCGCCTGACACTAGATCAGTGCCATCTGTAACCAGATCGGAGACAGTGACTCCAACGGTGTCAACGCCAACCTCACCAGTCCCGCCTGACACTAGATCAGTGCCATCTGTAACCAGATCGGAGACAGTGACTCCAACGGTGTCACTGCCTACCTCACCACTCCCGCCTGACACTAGATCAGTGCCAACTGTATCCGGATCAGAGACAGTGACTCCAACAGTGTCACCACCTACCTCACCAGTCCCTCCTGACACTAGATCAGTGCCATCTTTATCCAGATCAGAGACAGTGACTCCAACAGTGTCACCGCCTACCTCGCCAGTCCCGACTGACACTAGATCAGTGCCATCTATTGACATATTTGAGACAGTGACTCCAACAGTGTCACCGCCTACCTCACCAGTCCCGCCTGACACTAGATCAGTGCCATCTGTATCCAGAAAAGGGACAGTGACTCCAACAGTGTCACCGCCTACCTCACCAGTCCCGCCTGACTCTAGATCAGTGCCATCTGTATCCAGATCAGGGACAGTGACTCCAACAGTGTCACCGCCTACATCACCAGTCCCGCCTGACACTAGATCAGTGCCATCTGTATCCAGATCACAGACAGTGACTCCAACAGTGTCACCACCTACATCACCAGTCCCGCCTGACACTAGATCAGTGCCATCTGTATCCAGATCAGGGACAGTGACTCCAACAGTGTCACCGCCTACATCACCAGTCCCGCCTGACACTAGATCAGTGCCATCTGTATCCAGATCAGAGACAGTGACTCCAACAGTGTCACCACCTACCTCACCAGTCCCGACTGACACTAGATCAGTGCCATCTGTATCCAGATCACAGACAGTGACTCCAACAGTGTCACCACCTACCTCACCACTCCCGCCTGACACTAGATCAGTGCCATCTGTATCCAGATCACAGACAGTGACTCCAACAGTGTCACCACCTACATCACCAGTCCCGCCTGACACTAGATCTGTGCCATCTATATCCAGATCAGAGACAGTGACTCCAACAGTGTCACCGCCTACATCACCAGTCCCGCCTGACACTAGATCAGTGCCATCTGTATCCAGATCACAGACAGTGACTCCAACAGTGTCACCGCCTACCTCACCAGTCCCGACTGACACTAGATCAGTGCCATCTGTATCCAGAGCACAGACAGTGTCTCCAACAGTGTCACCGCCTACCTCACCAGTCCCGACTGACTCTAGATCAGTGCCATCTGTTACCAGATCAGAGACAGTGTCTCCAACCGTGTCACCGCCTACCTCACCACTCCCGCCTGACACTAGATCAGTGCCATCTGTATCCAAATCAGAGACAGTGACTCCAACAGTGTCACCACCTACCTCACCAGTCCCGCCTGACACTAGATCAGTGCCATCTGTTACCAGATCAGAGACAGTGACTCCAACAGTGTCACCACCTACATCACCAGTCCCAACTGACACTAGATCAGTGCCATCTGTATCCAGATCAGAGACAGTGACTCCAACAGTGTCACCACCCACCTCGCCAGTCCCAACTGACACTAGATCAGTGCCATCTATTGACATATTGGAGACATTGACTCCAACAGTGTCACCACCCACCTCACCAGTCCCAACTGACACTAGATCAGTGCCATCTATTGACATATTTGAGACAGTGACTCCAATAGTGTCAACGCCTACCTCACCAGTCCCGCCTGACACTAGATCAGTACCATCTGTTACCAGATTAGAGACAGTGTCTCCAACGGTGTCAACGCCAACCTCACTAGTCCCGCCTGACACTAGATCAGTGCCATCTGTTACCAAATCGGACACAGTAACTCCAACGGTGTCAACGCCAACCTCACCAGTCCCGCCTGACACTAGATCAGTGCCATCTGTAACCAGATCGGAGACAGTGACTCCAACGGTGTCACTGCCTACCTCACCACTCCCGCCTGACACTAGATCAGTGCCAACTGTATCCGGATCGGAGACAGTGACTGCAACAGTGTCACCACCTACATCACCAGTCCCGACTGACACTAGATCACTGCCATCTGTATCCAGAGCACAGACAGTGTCTCCAACAGTGTCACCGCCTACCTCACCAGTCCCGACTGACTCTAGATCAGTGCCATCTGTTACCAGATCAGAGACAGTGTCTCCAACCGTGTCACCGCCTACCTCACCACTCCCGCCTGACACTAGATCAGTGCCATCTGTATCCAAATCAGAGACAGTGACTCCAACAGTGTCACCACCTACCTCACCAGTCCCGCCTGACACTAGATCAGTGCCATCTGTTACCAGATCAGAGACAGTGACTCCAACAGTGTCACCACCTACATCACCAGTCCCAACTGACACTAGATCAGTGCCATCTGTATCCAGATCAGAGACAGTGACTCCAACAGTGTCACCACCCACCTCGCCAGTCCCAACTGACACTAGATCAGTGCCATCTATTGACATATTGGAGACATTGACTCCAACAGTGTCACCACCCACCTCACCAGTCCCAACTGACACTAGATCAGTGCCATCTATTGACATATTTGAGACAGTGACTCCAATAGTGGCAACGCCTACCTCACCAGTCCCGCCTGACACTAGATCAGTACCATCTGTTACCAGATTAGAGACAGTGTCTCCAACGGTGTCAACGCCAACCTCACCAGTCCCGCCTGACACTAGATCAGTGCCATCTGTTACCAAATCGGAGACAGTGACTCCAACGGTGTCAACGCCAACCTCACCAGTCCCGCCTGACACTAGATCAGTGCCATCTGTAACCAGATCGGAGACAGTGACTCCAACGGTGTCACAGCCTACCTCACCACTCCCGCCTGACACTAGATCAGTGCCAACTGTATCCGGATCGGAGACAGTGACTGCAACAGTGTCACCACCTACCTCACCAGTCCCGACTGACACTAGATCAGTGCCATCTTTATCCAGATCAGGGACAGTGACTCCAACAGTGTCGCCGCCTACCTCACCAGTCCCGCCTGACACTAGATCAGTGCCATCTGTATCCAGATCAGGGACAGTGACTCCAACAGTGTCACCGCCTACATCACCAGTCCCGCCTGACACTAGATCAGTGCCATCTGTATCCAGATCACAGACAGTGACTCCAACAGTGTCACCGCCTACATCACCAGTCCCGCCTGACACTAGATCAGTGCCATCTGTATCCAGATCAGAGACAGTGACTCCAACAGTGTCACCGCCTACATCACCAGTCCCGCCTGACACTAGATCAGTGCCATCTGTATCCAGATCAGAGACAGTGACTCCAACAGTGTCACCACCTACCTCACCAGTCCCGACTGACACTAGATCAGTGCCATCTGTATCCAGATCACAGACAGTGACTCCAACAGTGTCACCACCTACCTCACCACTCCCGCCTGACACTAGATCAGTGCCATCTGTATCCAGATCACAGACAGTGACTCCAACAGTGTCACCACCTACATCACCAGTCCCGCCTGACACTAGATCAGTGCCATCTGTATCCAGATCAGGGACAGTGACTCCAACAGTGTCACCGCCTACCTCACCAGTCCCGCCTGACACTAGATCAGTGCCATCTGTATCCAGATCAGGGACAGTGACTCCAACAGTGTCACCGCCTACCTCACCAGTCCCGCCTGACACTAGATCAGTGCCATCTGTATCCAGATCAGAGACAGTGACTCCAACAGTGTCACCACCTACATCACCACTCCCGCCTGACACTAGATCAGTGCCATCTGTATCCAGATCAGGGACAGTGACTCCAACAGTGTCACCGCCTACATCACCAGTCCCGCCTGACACTAGATCATTGCCATCTGTATCCAGATCAGAGACAGTGTCTCCAACAGTGTCACCGCCTACCTCACCAGTCCCGACTGACTCTAAATCAGTGCCATCTGTTACCAGATCAGAGACAGTGTCTCCAACCGTGTCACCGCCTACCTCACCACTCCCGCCTGACACTAGATCCGTGCCATCTGTATCCAAATCAGATACAGTGACTCCAACAGTGTCACCACCTACCTCACCAGTCCCGCCTGACACTAGATCAGTGCCATCTGTTACCAGATCAGAGACAGTGACTCCAACAGTGTCACCACCTTCATCACCAGTCCCAACTGACACTAGATCAGTGCCATCTGTATCCAGATCAGAGACAGTGACTCCAACAGTGTCACCGCCTACCTCACCAGTCCCACCTGACACTAGATCAGTGCCATCTGTTACCAGATCAGTGACTCCAACGGTGTCAACGCCCACCTCACCAGTCCCGCCTGACACTAGATCAGTGCCATCTGTATCCAGATCAGAGACAATGACTCCAACAGTGTCACCGCCTACCTCACCAGTCCCGCCTGACACTAGATCAGTGCCATCTGTATCCAGATCAGAGACAGTGACTCCAACGGTGTCACCACCTACATCACCAGTCCCGCCTGACACTAGATCAGTGCCATCTGTATCCAGATCAGAGACAGTGACTCCAACGGTGTCACCACCTACATCACCAGTCCCGCCTGACACTAGATCAGTGCCATCTGTTACCAGATCAGAGACAGTGACTCCAACAGTGTCACCACCTATCTCACCAGTCCCGCCTGACACTAGATCAGTGCCATCTGTTACCAGATCAGAGACAGTGACTCCAACAGTATCACCACCTATCTCACCAGTCCCGCCTGACACTAGATCATTGCCATCTGTTACCAGATCAGAGACAGTGACTCCAACAGGGTCACTCCCTATCTCACCAGTTTCTAGTGATGTAGTGACCTCTTCATCAGATATTCTCCCTACTCCTACGCCAATTACAATCACATTTGTTAGTACAAATATCACAGTTGTTGAAGATGATATTTCAGTAGATGTGTGTTTAGTCAGAACTGGTGATACATCTGTGTCATATACGGTTACCTTGAGTAGGTGCAATGAAGTGACTGTTAGTTCTCCCTGTGGTGACATAATTGGTAAGTTGGTTGTATCACCCCGTATACTTGCAATTGTATACTCTCTTTTTTGTGATTCATTTATATATGCCTACACAGTTTAAGGATTATAGTGAAAACACTACCTTTGTGGTTATGATTGCATGCAAGTTATATAGCAACACTGTTTGCATGCAAGTTATATAACAACACTGTAATTCCCTATATAATGAAAAAATGTTCAGAAGAAAGGATTTTTATTGAAAGGGTTTAGCCTACTTAGCAATGTTATATTCATTGAGTATTGAGCCCCCACTACTTAATTTCTTACAGAGAATATAGATTACCGTTTGGAAAACACTGTAACATTCGAGGCCGGTGAGAATACAGCTTGTACCAAGTTTGTCGTGATGGATGATAATATTGTCGAGACGATTGAGACGGTGGAGCTCTGTGTTGTTGAATACAACATCTCAACAACTGTCAACATCTTGGACAATGACGGTATAGATGCTCACTTCATTAATGCAGTGTTGTAATGTGTATACACAGAGAGCCAAGGACTCACAAAAGATCAACAAGATAGCAAGGATTCCCAGGATCACTGATGAAGGGCGGAATACCCAGAAACAGCAGTCTGGCTTAGTGAAGAAGAAGAAGAAAAGTAAAGGAGAAAACTCTTGTATCCTCATCCAAAGCTCTTACTGGGTTTAGTTCCCTATAGGCCTTTGCTATAAGAAAGTACTAATTCCATGTGATAATCTCCATCAAACTGTCAACCATTTCCCTGAGGATATGGTTGATATGCATGTGAATAGTGCCTAATAATAGGGTTTATCCCTGAATACATCATCATCCTAACTTTCTATCTCTTCCCGTATACAGTTGTATCTGTTCAATTTGTTAACAACCGAGTCATTAATGTGATTGAGAGTGAAGCCTCATTTAATGTTTGTGTGACAAAGCGTAGGAATAATGACTGCCCTGTGACAGTGTACTTACACACTTGTGATTATTCTGGTCAAGACAAGGCTACAGGTAATATATATATAACTTTTGTATATACGTATCTTCATATATACAAATACACACACACACACATATACGTGTATATACATACGTATATGTGTGTACAAGTGAATACAGAATACGTATATATACAGAATGAGAGATTATATGACAAAGGGCATGTTTGTGTAATATTGATACTATATATAGTATCAATTATGTAAACCATTGTTTGAATATTTTAATACTTAAATCAGTCCAAACTGCAAATTATGACTTACCTAAAATACAAATGTACATAAGATCAATTAAAAGTTTCACTCTGTTCAAATCACTTCTTTGGAGAAATTTTTACCTTTTCAAAGATACAAATGAAAATTCTAATACACTATTTTCCTACATGCTATGCCTAAAAAGGAGTCTTATTTTCTTTTCTTTCTTCTTTTGCTCCACTGGGTCAGACAGCTGTTTCTTGGAATTCCACCCTTCATCAGTGACCCTGGGAATCTTTGCCTTATTCTTGATCTTGATCTTCTGTGAATCCTAGTCTGCCTTATTCATTAAATATGCTTAAAACCAACTAAAGGGATCCATTACCAAATATGTATATACAGTACCATTGAACAGCATTGAAAAAAGGAAGAAGTATACACCAAAGTTGATAAATTTCTACGAAGTCATACTGTAATACTACACTTACATAGACACATATACTTTTGTTTATATGTATTTCTCTACAATTTAATGACATTTTAACTTCTTTTGTTCACAGCTGGTGTTGACTATAAGCCAGTAATGCTGGCAGTCACATTTGAGACAAATGAATTTATGAAGTGCTTCAGCGATTTCAGTGTCTTTGATGATGCTGAAATAGAAAAATATGAGAAATTCAACATTTGCCTCTTTACGAATTCAACCGCAGTAACCCTAGGAACAACCAAGGAAGTCACAGTAAACATTCTAAATGACGATGGTGAGAATCAATTTACTATGAATGTGATTTTTTAAATTGAAAAGATTTATGCCTTTTGTGTGCATTGAAATGATTAGTAATACCATTTGACCGTATAGTAACCATTAAGTAAATGTGGAAAGTATGGCTTGCTAATGAAACTTGAAAGTTATACTACCTTGATTACAATTCAATTTTACCAATAAACAATTTATTTCAAAAAATCTTTCCTTTTATGTACTTGTATATGGCTTGTAGGAATGAATTCTATGTCAAGGTTAATTGGTTTTCCGAATGTAATTAGGAAATTTTTATACATCCATTAATTTGTACATACATAATGAGTATATACTTCACAATGACTTTATGGTGTCTTATATACCTTTTTATATAGTGTACTTTGAGTTTAGAGAAGAGGAATATAGAGTGGAAATAAGTGAAAAGGAGAAAAAGGATGTCACTATTTGTATAGGCAAGAACGGAATGGTACCATTTTCTGTCAGCCTCTCTGTAACTCCTATTGAAGTATCCAAGATGGATGTTGTTAAAGATTCTAGAGTCCCTGCAGTTGGTAGGTCCGGTTCAATGCTCTCTCTCTCTACGTACAATTGTAGCATGTCATGAATCATGAATCATTCATATCCTATACAAGTGCATATATGTGTATTTGTGTAGTTGATGAAGACTTTGAGAAGAAAACCCAGATTGTAACCTTTGCTGCAAATAATAATGAACAGTGCATAAAAGTGACTATTTTTGGGAGGGAAGTCATTGTGAAAAATGATCGAGTTTTCAATGTTACAATCATTGATGGAACTACAGTTGTTACAAATGCCACTATCATTGCTGGTAATGACACAACTGTGGTCATCACTGATGCTAGTAAGTCAGACAAGTCTTGCATGTTCACATTCGCTATGTATTATTGTCTCAGCTAACCCTCTGAAATATAGTTCATAACTTCTGCCTCAAATATTTATTTGATAAGTTTCATATAAACAGATTAAATAATTTACTTGCAGAATCCGTTATATACTTAAGACCTGAATTGCAAACTCTCTCAACAGAGACTCTGCAGTTGTATCTCTTAAATAGTAACTTGATTTGAGCACAATTCTAAACTACATACAGAACAATCACACAAAATTCTCCATTTACCGTCAGTGAAGCCTATTACCAAACCTTTATTCCATAATTACCCGGCAACAGCTGTACTACTTTATAATAAAATTTTATTATTACTGTGTCTGTGCATAGTATTGTGTTAAAATGTAATTTCTCCCACTTTTGCACAGTACATACATATACCCATGTATAATGCATAGTTAAAAGTATTTGTATGTATACAAACAAGATGCTTTGTTTACATTGAAATTATGTAAATATTAGTGCCATAGGTATCAATGTTAGCATAAATGTTTTTGTTGATGTAGTTTTTGTTGTGCAAACACCATTTGACGTCATCCTATCCTGCACTGTTAAAGAACCCTTGGTGATTACGCCTTTCCACATCGTCAATGACAGTAACAATATTCCGCTGGGTTACAAGTTTATGGGACCGTGTGAATATGAGTTGGTGAGGGTATGCGATGAATCAGTTCCCTTTAGAGTACATGTTGACTTCCTCTCGCAAGATTTGAGTACTGGTCGTGTTGGAGTGGTTGTAGGAGAAGAGGGAGACAGTGAAGATGATCTGAGCAGGATAACCATTTCTGAGAACTTAACTTTAAGTTTTGAAAACCTTGAAGATGTACCTTTTCGAGGCCTTCAGACAGAAGAAAGGAACTTTAGCAGTAGAGGTATTGTGGTAAAATCAAACAGTCAAGATGTATTTGTTAATGCAACCCGGTTGGGTATTCTCATTCATGTGACGAGAGTTGAAGGACAGCCTTTAGTGGTAAATGTCACCCTCAACAGAGAAGAAAATGTACAGCCTCTGCCCCTTTGTGGGTTGTGTGGAAACGCTGCTTCTAAACTGGTATATAGAAACTCAAATAAAACCGCTGACATCAACAATCCTGATCAAGTTAGGACGTTCATACAAACATGGAAGGTCCTCAAAGAAGAGTCTTTCTTACGGGAGTTCAACCCTGACTGTGGTGAGTATAATAGCTACCATTTAATAACAGTCATTTGTACAGTGTATTAGTGTATATACACAACTGTGTATTTATATAAACACTATATACATATGTTATATACTAATTATATGTATCTAATTTAAACTGAAGTGCTGTAGTAGTCTCAGCAATGAGATCACAAGCAGGAGATGCTGGGCTAAATTTTGTGGGAATACTTTTGTGAATCGTCAATTTTTTGATTTATGAGGTGTTAATGGATAATACAGGAAGAGAAGGCTGGATTATCTATTAAATGACACTTAGTATTACCAATTATATAAATACCTTATTGGACTCTTGTTGTACATACTGGACAACCTTCCATGCAGGTGGGAGATAAAACCCTTCACTATGATTGATTGATTAATTGAAAAGGGCAGCCATTTTTTCCACTATCCCTACTAAATGGTCACTAACATACTCCTTGATAGCAAAATATTAAAGTAGTCAATTAATCAATCAAAGGTACTGAATAAAGTGGCAACCAGCGATCACCTATCAGTAAGTAAAAGATAGAAGAACCACATACTGCTGTTTAATACTTTTGGCCCATTAGAGGTAGTTAGTTAATCAGGTCAACAGCTTTATTGCAATCATAAGTAAATACTTGTGGCAGCAAATCAATAGGTGGAGACTGTAGTCAAGGTGTGAGATTGTGTTAGGAGTTTTGTTCTATTATCTGAACTATTCACACAAAGCTCCTCCTTTGTATGTATGTACGTACGTACCATTCAGTCTTTGTGTATATATGTATATATGTAGGTGTATATGTCTGTATGTGTATATGTATTCTATGAAAGAAAGAAAGTTTCTTTCACCCGCCTGATTTTCCTTGACCTGTACTACTCCTCCTCTCAAAAGGTCCTTGGAGTGCAAACAGCATGGTGTTGGTGGTGGTGGTGATGATATGTATTCTGTATGTGTGTACGTATATATGTGTATGTGTCTATGTAACTATGTAGAAGTGAATATATATTCACTGGAATATATATATGGCCAAACAGTCAAGCAACTGAAGTCTTGTCTTGCATGGCCGGGTAGCCAAAGTCCTATTAAAGTAGAACCAGTTATTCACTTCTACCTTTTCACAGACTTAGTGTGATTGTCTTCCTTAGTGTATATGTATATTTGTACATATATGTGTTTAGTCTGTATACAGTAGAAAAGTTGATTATCCGAACTAATTGGGGATTGGCCTGTTTGTAAAATCAAATAGTACGTGCATGGTCTCTCTGGTGTGACCTTTAGTCTTTGTATACAATGACCTTGAACTCATCGTTCAAGTTTTATTTATAATTAAATACAATTGGGCTATTTTAATATCTTTTTATTGACCTTCTCAAAAGTGTAAAAAGTGTATTCAGATAATTCAGTATGTAGCTAAATAGTGAATGATTTCACATATGTTTGATAACTTCCTTTAAGTTGAAATCTTTTTTCTAACTAACATACTATGTGTAGTAATACGATATAAGTACATATACATAGGTATATATCATTTTGGGATAATCTGTATTTGTAAATTGAAATATTGATTTCAATATTTATAATATTATATGGTTTATATCTACATACATACATACATCAATATGAAAGGAATATCAATTAACAGAATTCTGTATATTCATATCAGCAAGATTCCTTTAAAGAATACATGCATCATGAAATCACATTGGCTATTTAATTATATGTTTTATGTACAGGTAGTTTAAATATAAATTTCATATAATAGACAATAGACTATTGATGTAGTACACTATAGCTATGGTACTATATATGTGTACTAAATAACAAATGCATACACATATTAGTATCCAGGCTGGTACTCCCACTCCAATGCTGTTAAAGGCAACAATGTTGATATGTAGTAGGAGTATGATGTCTTAGGTGTTAACTTGTGTGGGGCTAGCATTCAAAGTGTTTTCCTAAAATTCCAGCATAAAATAGATTTTATGATTAACTTCCTTTTTTTCTGAAGCCATTTTCTTTGTACGATTGTAAGTTGATCATGCTTCTCGTAATGTCTTTATCTAATCACTAGCTCTCCATTTGGACGTTTTTATATTCAAACTTTTGTCAACCTCTTTTGTACATGTGCCAAATAAAGATATCATCAAATTAATGGACCAATTTAATGCTTTTTTATTTAGGACATATGTCATAAATAACACCATTACTACTCACTACATCTATTCTACCATAAAAGGCCTATAGGAAACTAAACCTAGTGAGAGTTTTGGATGAGGATACAAGAACTCTTGTATTCTTTCTCTCCACTGGGCCTGACAGCTGTTTCTGGGTATATTACCATTCAGACTTTATGTTAGGAGCTACCATGAAGGACTGGGATAAAGAGACATGATGATATATTCTTCTATAGTGTTGTCTAATTAATGTGACTATGTTCAAAAAGTATCGAAAATGTACCACCTCAAATATAGGTTCAAGGATGTAGTTAGAAAACTCCTTATTCTATAGCACTTCTCTCTTAACCAATAAATAGATTGAAACAAATAGCCCAATAAGATGGTTTATGTGATTCAATTAGGGCCTTCTGTGATTATGGTCATTCTATTTTCAAGGCAACTGTAGATTAATGTTTTGTGGCCATATCTACATATTAAGAATTGAAATTGAAGCTCTCTATTCTTTCCCTCCACTGGGCCTGACAGCTGTTTCTGGGTATATTACCATTCATCAGTGATCCTGGAAGTCTTTCTGGAAGTCTCTGAGATCCTTGGCTAATGACTGTAGCTCACCTTTATACATATGCTGACCTCTTTATGGCCTCCATACCTGGCTCTCAGATGTTGAGCAATTGAACTGTCATAGTTGTAGTGTACCATGTATAATATCTTTTGAGTGGCAATTCTTAGGTCTATTATACTTATATCATTGCATTTTTACAGGATAATCACATATTATGTTGCTATGGAGACTGTCTGTTATGTATCGTTTACCTGTTGTGTGGACAGAAGTTAATCACCTTTAAGTCTGAATACACACATTTTAGTCCAATCAGATGCTCAGGGTGTGTAAATTATCAATACCTTTGAGGTAAACAGACAAGTTTTAAAGAAGCTTTATTATAGTCCTTGGTTTTGAATATATACGTATACGTATAGGAGGGACATAAATATATAAATTGAATTTTGAATAAAACTTATCGCATTAGTATTCATATTCTTTTCATTTTTCAGAAATTACAAAACCCAATGGGGTAGTAAACAACAGTAGCTAAAAGCTAAATGTATTTAACACAATTTCTAGTATAGGTTGTACCTTAACATGGTGATTACATTAATTGGGTAAAGAAACTCCCCCTATCACTATGAGGTGGGTTGGTCACGCCCCTATCACTATGAGGTGGGTTGGTCCTGTCAGTCACCATATATGAACACATCTACTTGGTACATTGCCATGGCTACCAATGTGAGATCCAGGAGGCCCAAAGATATTAGACCTTCCTACTCCATTAAACTTCTGATATGGCTCTCCCTATAGAGACAGCTAGTTTTGTGACCTGTATGGGTGTCTGGGTTATCTAAGGTATGTTGTCACATGACTGATTGACCCATCAGATCATCCATTTTGGACTGCAGACCTTTATAATACCTACCTACCTACCTACCTACACATATGGGTATATAATGTGTCCACACAATTGCTTTAAAATGTATATTGAGTATAATTGAAAAGTTCTAAAGTTTGCTGTCATAAATTGAATATTGTGATTTTCTCATTTTGGAAGTATTCTATTTTTTCACTGTTTATATTTACATATGAAGCAAAACAGTATTAGTCATAACCTAACAGGGTTAGATGTAGTAATGGATGAATTAGAGAGGATTCCCTTTTTTAAGTTTCAATTTGTATCTGTTACATATGGCCTACTATAATTTTGTACCTATTAGGTACTGATTTTGGGAATAGGAGCATTGCATGAACTATATCAATCAATCAATCAATATCATAAAGAACGTTAAATCCCCAGTTGGTTAATCATTTCGATGGTCTTCCTCAATCAATGTGACTATATTCAAAAAGTATTGAAAATGTACCACCTCAAATATAGGTTCAAGGATGTAGTTAGAAAACTCCTTATTCTATAGCACTTCTCTATTAACCAATAAATAGATTGAAACAAATAGCCCAATAAGATTGTTTATGTGATTCAATTAAGGCCTTCTGTGATTATGGTCATTCTATTTTCAAGGCAACTGTAGAATAATGTTTTGTTCCCATATCTATTAAGAATTGAAATTGAAGCTCTCTGATTGGACTGGACTGGTTTAAAAAAGGATTTTTAACTGGCTTAGATAATATTGCATTAGTGATTTCAGGATGAAGACCACCCAGAATATTATCATAATGTATTCATTGGTTTATAATGATATTCATTAGCAAAACAGCGTGATCTGTGTACTTGCACTGTCATATTGTGGTCATCCGCCCTATTTGTAACCACCATTCAATGGTATATATATATATACATATCTTGACTTTTGAGTGCATGTTTAAATGTAATTATCTGTTAAGACTGAAAATCACAAGTCTTTAATGTTCACAATTACTTTCATCTCAGATGCTTCAAACTTCATTCTCTAATATACGTGCACAGCTAATCATGTTATGTAATTAGCTATATTCATTTTTGTCCTGTATGTATATTATCTTTTATATAAATTGTCTTAGGTGTGATTAAGAATGATACTGTAATTGGTGACCCTCTGCTGACTGTTCCGCTACTGGTCATACGAGATGATACTTATGATGCCAGTAATGAGCTGTCACTCTGTTATGAGATCCATGGTGCGGCTTTCAAGGACTTTAATCTCATCTCAGATTCCTGTACGTCAGTCAATTCTTACTACACACCAATGAATGATCCAGATCACGGAAATATTATATCCAAGATTGGCGTAGTCGCTGTGAACCGGGAAAACCAGTGTGTCAATATTGAAGTTGACTTAAATGGTTGTGCAGCTAAGTTTAATGGTGAAACCATTTTGATGTTTAAGACGGAGCATGGCATTAGTGTAATGAAGAGCTCAAAAACAGTGAGAATTGTAGTTCCTAATTGCGTCTCTCAAGATCTCATCTTCTGGGTGTATTGCCAAAATATCTCCGGACAAGAAATGATCAAATTTGTTGTTAGCAGAGGTTTCAATTTAAGGCCTACATCTCACGGCTTGCTTGGTAAGTCAAGGCGGACTTCATTATACTAATTGATACAATGACTGCTGCTAAACCTTAATGACTTAAGTATTTGCTAATTAATTGCTGACATATATATGTGTATATATACTTAGCAATCATGGGAAATTGTAATGATGTAAGTATCAAAATCAATTCCTCTTAGTCTATGAGTGTAAATTATATGTTTGGAATTGATTTACGCACTTCATTTTCTCATGTGTGTATACACTTTTTAAATTAATTAGAGGTTTATTGAAATACCACTTTGTTATCTGTACATAATCTTGTAATTACTTACAAGCATTCTTTTAAACTGTATCTACTGTACATAATTAAAATTTCTTATTCTGCAGGACAATTTTGGAATATTCCTATATCAGTGTCTCCCTATGAAATACCTTCTGAAGCAACACCAGCACAAGCAGCAGCTATTAGGAGGAGGAATCCTTATACGGTGACCGTATCATATCCAGGTGTACCGGTGAGAAGGTTTTCAACTTACATGTGGAGTCGAACATGGGATCGCACGCCAACACCATGTCTGTATGGTGGAAATAGACAGGGAGGTCCTTGGTCCGATCTACCTGGTGAGTGGTTAGGAAGTAACACACACTACAAGGCTTCCAACAAGTGCCAACATGTCTGATCTTGTATGTATAAATGAGCTTTAAGAAAATGTCCCATGTCAAGAAATGAACACTTTATATGTGCCTAAGCAGTGAGTGTAAGTATGTCTGAATATACATGGATTGGACCTTTGGATGTTGTCTGCTTCAGAATGCTGCTGTATATAATATAATAGTTAGTACTGTATTGGATACAGTGAGATGTCAACTTATAGTTGCTAATTATAAGCCTGTACGATCGCATGTAAGTCTGTACGATTGCATGTAAACCTGTACGATCACATGTAAGTTCTGTACAATTGTATGTAAGCCTGTACAATCGCATGTAAGAAAGTATTCTGTGATCCATCCAAATATGGCACCATTCATATGTGGAGGATTATTTCTTTGTTTTGAATCTCAGCAAATTCATGATTATCAATCACCATACCATCAAATGTAGCTAAATCACCCGTGTATGGTTTGGACAAGTATGCAGTTGTATAGACATACTTTTTAAATGTTAGATGTCTATATATATATATATATTACACATAATATAGTTACATGGGGTCCCCATATATAATTACTATATATTATGACTACGTAACACATGTAGATAAGTCTATGGTAGATATTATGACTAATTGTAACGACCACAAATATGTTCTTATGTAAACAATGGTGTGTCTGTATAATATGTATAATGTAATTAAAGGGAGGAGAAGAATGATATCAAGTGGCTTAATTCCTTTTTAGAGGTGGTACAATGGAAATTTTCATTTTTAGATTACAATATTTTACAAGTTCATGTGTGTTAAGCCTATAGTATTTCCTTTATTATATATTTAATGTAAATGAGTTAATCACATGATCTCATTCCTCTGTTTTTTTATTTCTTACAAACACCTATATTATACTGAGTTTGGCTTACCATTGCATTGATCTAATATACAGTAGACAGGGTCATTTTAGAAACTTCCTATTTTTATTGTAGAGAACCATTCTGGTATCATATATCATATACATAGAGAGATTGAAATATATATTAAGGGTCCCTAACTGACGTAAGAACTCTTCCAAGTTGCCCCAATCATTGTGGCTTGACCAGATTGATGACCTGATGACCTCATATTTCTCAATTATTATGTAAATTCAAAACTGATAAGTTGCTTAGCAATGCAGTCCTCAAATGCATGTTGAATTGCAGAAATTTTTAGTGTCCCTTTGAAGAGATGTATCTCACATAATCCTCATTTTTAGCTGATGAAGATCTACATATTAGTAGAAATATCACAATTTATTGTAAATGTTGCTGAAGTTCAAACACTCTTCATAAATTCCATAACAAAAACCATTCATAAATGTCTGTCTCTGTGACAGTTGTTTAATTAGAACAACCAACATATTAGTATATACAAGTACACTGTATGTGTCAATCTATTCTTCAGTTTCCAAGTATACATGCTATAATCTACTTATCCCTTGGTGTCCATTCATCATTAATTGCTCTCTTCCTCTTCCTCTTAGGGCCCAATGATTCACTCATCCAAGGGGTTTACAAGGACTACATCACCCCAAGCCTCTTCAATACAACATTTAAGTATTCTAAATTCAGTGCAACCTGTAGAGCTTAGCTGTATTGAACATCCTCATTATGAAAGTTATCTACTAACTAATTAAGAATATACTAAAGTTCTTTTGTACCTGAAGATTTTGTATTTCTGGATAAATTTTTCTATGTAATTGGATAATTGTTATTATTCTCTATAATAATAAATACTATACATGAATACTTATTACATGTATTATTATATTATGTATACATACTTCATTATTCATGCATGTACGTACGTACATGTCTCTATATATATACATGTATTATGAATTATAATACATATAATAATGTATTATACATTAGAAGCTATATATATATAATTATCAGGTTGGTTCGAATTCCTAACTCTAGTATATAGAACAAGAAGGTCCTGGAGAGTTAGGATCATTGTGCACATGCATACATATGGTTTCTTCAATTCTCTATAGTTCTGCAATCCATGTAGGCTATATACCTCTCTTGATGACATCCTCTCCGCCTAGCTCTAGATCTAGATCTACCTGACTAGCATTCTAGATCTCTTCCCTCATTTCAATTATACAAACGTGCATGATCAGGTGCAAACAAGGCTTTTACGGGGGTGGCCGATATAATGATATTCATTGCTAATGCTTCCGCTTGCTTTCCGCATTCACACACGCATATATAAAACTGTTACCTCTCATAATAAAACTTATATACTTCGGACCGAATCTACGACTGATTGATGATTATTGGTAGTTGGAACATACACTGCAATGGAAGGCCAGTTTCTCAGAAGTATTTCTAGTCAGCGGCGCGGGTCTCTCTTAGCCGCCGGACCTACTCAAACGTACAAACGTAGTACTAAAGACAGTGACCTTTGTCAGTATGGTGTTGAGAACGCTTTAAGAAGTATACAGTTGCATGTAAGTATCGCAGACATCGCTGAAATCAGACTGAGATTAATCCTTCTCTTTGGATATCTAACTAATAAAATATTCTTTCTTCCTTTTCCAGTATCTCGTTCAATCAGCGAATAATTGGGACTTTAACGTGTTCGCCCTCAACAGGGTCACTAGTGGTGAGTAAAGCTTTCCATCAGACTACGGTCATTATATCTATGTGTTCAGTTGGTTTTAGTATGTGTTAGTAATTGTTGTTTCTACTGTTTCATTCTAGGTCGCCCGCTCTTCAATCTCGGTCTGATTTTGTTTCAAAAGCATAACCTGGTGAAGGAGTTTGATCTCGATATTATGCGACTAATGAGATTTTTGTGTGAGTTACTGCCACCATTAATGTGAAAATGCTTGTTTGTACACAAGTTTAAGAGTATCGCTTTATTCTGTTATAGCTCTGACTGAATTGGCTTACAACTCGGAGACCCCTTACCACAACAGCATTCATGCAACAGATGTTCTGCAAGGTCTCCACTGCCTACTTAATGAGGACAAAGTGAGTCACCTGAAAATGTGTATATATGTATGTATGAGTACTAAGTCCTTGAGAGTAACTTCTAAGCTAGTGGCCTCGCCAATAAGAGTATAACAGTCTATAAAAGGTCTGCCTTAGTGGTTGCATGGCCTTTCTTTTGAATATGAAAAAGTTTTTTTTTTTTAAATCTTTGTCGCTTTGAAGTGATTAATTGGCTATTGATGTATGGCCACCCCCAGGCTATTCATTTTTCATAAAATTCAAATACAGCTTGCTAACACCTCGATAGTGTTTCATTGTTAAATATTTGTACTACCTGTTGTTAATTGGACATTTAATTGTGTTAAAAAACTCAAAGGATCTGCCATGCCAATTTAATATTAGCCTTACTTCATCATTGAGTCACTTATTAAACTGATGTAGTGGTTAACATTTATCTATTAAATATATAATTCTTAAGTTGTCAGATCAATGAAACATGATCTAATATAGAATGGTACATCATCACTGACTAGATGTATAGAATTTCTTTTTTTTTTGATATTTAATCTGATTTAATTCTTTTTTCCACCAGTTAACGAACTTCACCTCACAAGAAATTTTGGCATCTTTAATAGCAGCAATATTGCACGATGTTGCACATCCAGGTAATTTATATACCACATTTTTGTTTATTGAGCTAAAGCGTTCCTATGTAATTATTTTCAGTACAAGTTTCCTCATATACTGACATCCCAATTTTTGTTAATTTATTAGGTGTTAACCAGAATTTTCTGATCAATACATCCAGTTACCTGGCGTCCATACATGGGGTGAGTTTTAGTTACTATGACTTATTATTTCTACAGTTTTATGTGAACAATCCCTTCTTAGTGATTACTTTATCATTTTAAAGGTAGTACATTATATTCTTCTCCTTGTAGAAAATTTCCTTATTAGAGCATCATCATATACAATCTGCTCATGGCATTCTCTCAGAGGCGAAACTGTTGGACCACCTTCCAGATGATCAGAGGCGTGACATTCTCAACCTGATGGATGAACTTATCCTCTCCACAGACTTCACTCAACATAAAAGCTATCTTTCCTCATTTGAGGAAAGGCTGAATGTTGGAGAAATTGATATGCAGAACGTTGAAGACAGAAAACTAGTTCTCAAGGTAATTGATTGGTGATTGTTGTAAAACGTTTGTTTTGATTTGTGACTCACGATGAGTGAAAATGGCTTCTCATGGAGGAAGCCATTTTAGTGATATTATAGATAAAGCCTTAACTTCTGTTGATTTAATCAGACCATGGAAATTCAATTTTAAATGTACAAGTGTGTGCGTAGCGATAAATTGAATTTTATGCTTTGGGAACTTACTATAACAATGTACATTATGAATCTTATTTGTTCTACAAAATTTCATTTTAAATTGAGTTACAAATTAAGTCATCAACCGAACTTAAAGTACCTTATTTTTTAACTTTGTAATACATGTAATACATGTAGCTGTGTCTTTGTCTTATGAGAATTATTTAATTGATGGATGAAATGTTTTCCTATTTTGTAGATGGTCATCAAATGTGCTGACATCAGCAATCAGTCTCGTTTGTGGGAGATTTGTCATGAATGGTCAGTTAGAATAATGGAGGAGTTTTTCAAACAAGGTGACTCCGAGCGACATCTTGACCTCCCCATCTCCCTTTTGTGTGACAGAACAAGCGTCAGTATACCCAAATCACAACAAGGTATATACTACGTATGTCAGACAAGTGTTTGACTTGATCCATATGTACGTACGTGTATAAATACATATTATAGTATATAGTATATGATGTACGTACATATCTGTATGTATGTATGTAGATACCATTTGAAATATACTTATATTACCTGTTCTCTATTACGTAATATTTTATACATATGCTAGTAATTTGATTAACAGGATGCAATATCAAATTAAGATACTTTTTAATTTCTTAAATTCCAGGTTTCATTGATTTCATGGCCAAGCCTCTCTTCCAGTTATGGCATCGTTTGGTAAACTCTCCCAATTCAAGACATATTTTGGACAACTTAGAAAGTAACAAGTCCAAATGGGGAGAGGAAAAATAAATTTATTGTGCAACATTTAACCCTTTTGTGTTCTCAATTTTATGACTAAGTGTTATTGTAAATATTCTCCAGATGTTAACTGACATTGATGTAAATATTTTGTGTTGTTGTTTGTTTTATTTTAAATCATGATCAGTATATTATAATAAAAGTTTATTTGCTTCAGCTGAATTTTGTGCATATTGTATTATTCATTGATCATGATATGTATATAAGTATCTCCTAAATTTGACAAGTATTTACGTACACATGCATATAGGTATAAATATATTGTGACAATTTAATGATCATGCAAGTAAGCTGATTTCATAATATTTTCCTTTTAATTCAATTATAGTATATATTTATGATATATACATTCACTTCATATATATATGTATTATATACGTAAATTGTAATGTATTACTGAGAATATTGTATTGTTTTTCCATATAATGTATATACAATATATTGATCATGTCTATGTACATTACAATATAGAACCAATGTTAATTGTGTATTAATCACTAAGTCTACTAATAAAGTGCCCACTGACTAATCTACTAAGACATTGTTATAGTTTGCAGTGCATAGATTTATGTATAGATTGGGTTGAGGTAACAAACTATGAAGCAGTAATCTCACGAGATACATCGTACAGGAGCTGTGGAATAGAAAGAATACCATAAAATACGTATCTACAAACACTGTCACTACAGCTAGTGTACATATATATATACAGGATGGAGAGTTGAAATACAGGAGTATACAGGAGTACATATATATACAGGATGGAGAGTTGAAATACAGGAGTATACAGGAGTATACAGGGGTTGTGTATGACTATCATCAATCATTATGGTTTTCATGAATAATTAAAGTGATAATTAAAGAAATAACTACTACAATTGCCACAGCAATGCTTCCCCCACTTACATATATGTACTAATAAGTAAGTCAGTAATTACGTAGTTTCTCCCATCATACTAATTTGTGGTGTTGATTTTTATGGATTTTGCAGTGTGTGTAAACATCTAAAATTAATAATACAAATCAAATTAGTCTCATGTGGTTGGCTAATTTCACTAGGCACCTCATTTCATTAAGAGTTGGCATTCATGCATCTGTGTAATATAGGTAGGTAGGTCATGATATAGAATGGGATTGATCAATGAACCGTTGAGGCACCACATGAATAATCATCTACAACACCATTAACCTGTACATATGGTTTAACATGTACGTGCGTGTACGTACATATATGGGGCTAAGGAAACGTACAAATAGGAGGGACTGTTTTCCAAGGGTTTTTCTTAGAAATACAGCACAATGGGGATGGGAGAACAAGATAGCAAAATTCTGAAGTGCGGCCTAGTTCAATATTATGATTGTTTGCTAATAATAATGGCTTTTCTTCACAAGGGGGCATTCACCACCTTTGAGAACCCCTCAATGAAGCCCTATTTTACTATACTTATTACTTAGGGAAACCTACATAATATGTATATAGAGGACATTACATGAACTAAATTTGGGAAACTCCAGATGTTTAATATCACACATGTGTGTCAACAGAGCTAAGTCCCCTTTTCCTTTATATTGAAGGACAGCTGTTTCTGGAAATACCATTATTTATCAGTCACCCAAAACTGAGATAGGTTGTCAGTGATTCAGTGATCATGTTATGTACTAACTATTCACTTTAAAAGTAATTACAGCAGTTTCTGTTGTGTTTTGGCTCTTGAGCAAAAATACAATTTTAGATGAAAACAAAGTATGTATGTATAATGGTAAGTGAAAGAATACATAAATAGTGTATAACACTATTTCCTACATATGTACGTACTATTTTACAGTAAAATGTAGATGCGTACTACAAGTTCTGTTTCCGTACCTGATGCACAAATCTGTACTGATCCTTCGTTTGCATGGCCCCTGGCCTGTCCTGTCGGACGGTGGACACGATCCTCAGTACGTCTATGGTGGTATCCCCCTGCATGATGGCTTGCAGGCCAATATCACTGGCTATCAGAACACCAGTCCTCCCAATTCCAGCACTGCAGTGCACAATGGCTGGTCCGTCAGAGTCAGCCATTTTGACTTCCATCAAGAAGTCAATCACTTCCTGTGTGGACTTGGGTACTCCAGATACGGGCCAGCTAGTAAGACGGTAGTGTTGGATATTGCGGGTCTCACCAGACTGTGAGAATGTACACGCAAGAGAACACAGTAAAGCTGGTACATACATACATACTACATATATAATATACGTAGTAACATAGGTATTGCTCATATGTATATAGATGCATGAATCTCAATGTGTGTGTACTGTATTAATGTACAGACATTAGATCTTATACGTATGTACATGCTATTTTATGTAACAAAGCTCCTCTTAACTAAGGGATAATTTCATAACAGGAAGTTATATCCTTTGATTTGCTGGACCATTCCATAATAGGAAGTTATATCCTTTTGAATGAGAGGGACATTTCCATAATAGGAAGTTTAATCTTTCGAACATTTCATAACAGGAAGTTATATCCTTTGGGACCATTCCATTACAGGAAGTTTTATCCCTTGAACATTTCATAACAGGAAGTTATATCCTTTGGGACCATTCCATTACAGGAAGTTTTATCCCTTGAACATTTCATAACAGGAAGTTATATCCTTTGGGACCATTCCATTACAGGAAGTTTTATCCCTTGAACATTTCATAACAGGAAGTTATATCCTTTGGGACCATTCCATTACAGGAAGTTATATCCTTTGGGACCATTTCATTACAGGAAGCTACATCCTTTGAAATGTACGTAGGACTATTCTTTTCAAAGGAAGTTAACATTTCCCACAATCTGTTTGTGTTAGCACACACACCTCTGTGTTTTTGATTTGCAAGTTGGCCTTGATCCAGCTGGGCAAGGTTTCTTGGTCAACCAGAGTAACCTCGAGATTCCCGTGCTGTTCACTTCCTTGAGTCGGCCAGTACCTTACACATTTATCCTTAGAGAGAGAGAGAGAGGATGGGAGAGGATGGGAGAGAGGGAGAGGGAGAGAGAGAGAGAGAGAGAGAGTAACCATGACAACGATAGCCAATAAACAAGGTACAAGAATTCAATAATTATGTGTACATCTCAATTAATATATACATAACTTTACTTTTTGTTGTAAATAGGCATAGCTAAGTTAGTACTCAGTTATATTATGTTATTTCAAAATTATAAAGTGTTTCCTCGTTTTGAATACAATACACATACACATATTGATGGAATGCACTTTCATTTTTACAGGTATAAACTTAGAAGGGAAGTAAAACAAAATGTGAAAGTGCTAAAATATTTAGAATATTGCAGGTGGCAGAAACAGCTTAAAGGTAATGAAAGATTTACAACTATTCCTAAAAAAACATCAAAATTGTAATCCATAGTAATTTGTATACATCACAAGTATGTAAAGTCACACTTGTGTAAGTGTTCACCTATATGTAGATGGAGTGGTCGCCTATGAATTATGGTCGACTCTTAAGGTCCCAACAAAAATTACATATATTACAGACTGCACATAAGGATAAACGTATATAATGCTACCACAAGAATGCAAGCCTAATTAGTTTTAATTACTTTATAATTAACATGTGTTACCCAATATTACACGTAATACACAGTTCTAGTACAAGAATGCACAGTGATTATACATACATACGTAGGTATACACTCACAATGCCTTTCTCTTGAAAGTCACAGGCCATTAGAATGATATCAGTCAAGTTCTCCCAAGCCATTCTCCAAAAGTCTCCAATCGTGTTCTCCATAGGGCCTTGAGTGGCAATGTACTGCTTGGGAGCGCCTTGGTAACCCTGAGAATAATACATTACAATATTCCAGTGATTATTCACTCTTTGTACATACGTATACAGGTATGAAATGATAAGGGCAATCATTATGATTTGGAACATTTTGAGCAATCAACTACACAACACCAGACAAAGGCTTAAGACGTGAAGTGTCTTGAGAAACAAACTGTGTCTCTAGGTGTTCAAAAGACTAGAGATGAATCATCTCAAAGGTAAGTTTGGTTCAGTTAGAAGAAATCTCTATCATCCAAATCAAGTTAAGGTGACAAGACTATAAAATGGAATACAACTTTCCAATTTGTATGTACCGTTACAGTACATATTTACATACGTATGTATATGTAATAACGAGATTATGAGATAATTTATATGTATGTGACAGGTGGTTAATCATCCACAGCTGGCACTAGGTAGTCCCTGCAGATCTTCATCTTGTACCACCTCAAAATGAGTGCTAATACAGACTTGGACATTCCCACATTATTATGAACATGTATACGTAGTATGCACAGAATGTATCAAATATAATGGAAAGTACGTATGGCGTATAGCTGTTCTTCCTACTGCCTATACAGTATGTATACTCCACATTATGATTACATGCCCTATTTGCACTGTATATACCTGCTAGTGGTGACAAGCCATACCTTACATACGTATGAACACACACACATACGCAGGATTAATGACATGGTCAAACCCACCCTGACATAATTGGCATTAATGTATCGTGAGCCAAGGTCCTCATCTTCTGTCTTCTCTAGCAAAACTCTCCCCTTCAAGCCTGATTGGTGGAATTGCATTAATGTTATGTGAATGTCAGTGTTAATACAAGTAATTAACATACATTTAGTATGTACTAAAACTACAAAAGACTATCACCTAACATAGAACATTATTTTCATGTGGAAGTAAAATGGCCGTGCTCAAGAGGATGCCTTTTCAAACCTTCTACAAAACTTACATTGGCAGATATATACATGCTTATGAGTGGATTGTAGATAGCAAAATGGAGTTTACTGGTTAATGGAGCACACATTTAGTACGTATATATATGCTAAGTGCTATACGTATGTATGTGCGTACGTGTGTACACTACATACTGTAGTTTATATTGATATATTAGAAGACAAACCTGGTAACACGTTACTATAGCGATTCTTTTTTGCAGATCCATCAGGAATATCTTCACTAGTGACAATAGTATTAGGGATTTTCTGTAAAAAATGTAGATTCATTCAATATTTCTATTAAGTTCAATTTGTTACATAGAAGATTCTAAAAGCTTATACAAATGTATTATAATAATTTTACATTCGTATGTATGCATGAATATGTGTGTATTAAAGGCTAATTATTAGATTACTATACCTAATCACACATCCCTAATCAGTATACTATGTATATAATCAACCTTAAATTCATTTTCCAGGTAGTTGGGTTCCCTCAAAGTAGCTCCTAGCTGCTTCACAGTTATTGGCCTACTCAAGACCTGGAGAAAGGAATGCGAGGGGGGGCAAGTGATCACATTCCAGTGGTAACTATAGACACTAATAACCACAGATATACGTACATATACATATACATATATAGATATATATAGGGTGTTAAGTATCCTAATTTATTGAGACTCAGTGTATTTAAAAACAAATTGTATGTTTCGACCCTGAGGTCTTCATCAGCATAATGATTCATCGTTGCTGAGTCTCAATAAATCAGGATACTTATTATGAACACAATAAAAACCCTTATCACTTCATATACATAGGGTGTATGTATAAAAGTATGTTTGTAAGAAACAATTACATAGGTACAGTATTAAAGGGTGATCTGAGTGTTGAAGCACTCTCTTTGTGTTTGACTTATTATTAGCCATATTCTTTCTGTACACCTTCTATATATAACTTGACAAACCTCCTTTAGACATTTCTAGATCCTGCCCTAATTTTAAATGTCTAAAAAGACACATAATGCCGATAAGGTCTAAAGTTGAAAAGTGTCAACTGAGGATCTATATTTAAAGGAATGTCAACCATTTCCACAAAGGTCTTAAATACTGACCCATTATCACTCACTAACACACACTATTTCAGGTATGTACATTCAATATATTGTGCATCAGGTAATGACACTTTAAAAGGAGATACTAATTTTAGAACAAGACTAAACCAACATGTACTTACATATACAATGAGTGCATACTCTAGTACATACTCAATAGATACATCTATATGTGTGCACATATACACAGATATATATGTACCATATTACAGTGTTACAACATACAAATCTCAACATTGTGAGATATTGTGTTTGCCTCAAAATGTACGTACGTATGTACGTACGAAGCTAGAGAAGTCAATGTAATGAACAAGAAAAACAAATTTAAAGGAAGTACATTTTCCTATTTACAGAGTGACAAATTCAATCTTCTGTTATCCCACATGGTGCAGCTAATCCTACGTATGTACACTCACCACTCCTTCCAAACCAGCTGGCAGCGGTTCCATCTGATCCAGCTCATTGTCGCTCTGGTAGATGTTTTCTGTGACTGAGTCTCTGGCCAAAGACTGCTGACCCGCCACCACAATGGACCCGGAGCTTATCACATCTCCAGTAATCTCCTCTGGTGCCGTTACGTACACATTCTCTTCAACCTTATTTGAATCTTTAAGACGGAATGACTTGGCACTGTCGACTTCACGGCCACGGAATGGTTGCAATTCAATATTATCAGCTACGAGGACAGAGATAGTGTTAGTGTAAATACGTACACCTGTCTTTTACCCATCCATCCAACCATCCACCCATCAACCTATACAGCCATCCATCCATCCGCCCATCCACCCATCCATCCCTCATCCCCCACCCACCCATCCATCCCTCATCCCCCACCCACCCATCCATCCCTCATCCCCCACCCACCCATCCATCCCTCATCCCCCACCCACCCATCCATCCCTCATCCCCCACCCACCCATCCATCCCTCATCCCCCACCCACCCATCCCTCATCCCCCACCCACCCATCCATCCCCACAAACATGCGTCCCAGTACATATTCACATACTCTTAGCAGGAGAGTCTCTAATGCCAGGTGGAGTGTGATCAAACTTCTCACGTTCCTCAGATGAAAAGCGTCTCCTATACTCCTTTGCTATCTCATACCCAATCTACAATCACAAGAGAAACACCATAAGAACTGTACAATCTCACATTACTACAAACATATACAGATGTATGTATGTGTAAAATATAATACACTGCATGTAAAAATCTGCCAACAGCATACAAGTAATTGGGTCCAAGCACTAACGGTCAACTAGGTAGATCTATACTATATACAGCTCCATCATTATCATTCAATCAAGACTTGTCTCCTACAACTTCATCTTGGATCTACCTCGTCCTCTCATTCCATGCACTTTAACTATCACGCACATATCGCTCCGACAATATTCATACAAGCACGTATGAATAAATAGGGGTCTCTACTTACCAGTCCAATGAAAGCGATTAGCCAAACCGCTATTACACCGCAGGCCACGCCGATGACTGCTACGGCCCAGTTGGGAATCGCGTCTGTAGGGTCGCGAGGCGATGGAAAGGTGCTTTCAACACTGCCTGCAGGGTACAATCGAACATGATTATGTTAATCAGTTCCACACGCAAACTATCCAAACTTACCCATTTCACTTGAGAAATATACTCTTTAGGATTATTTCAAAGACAAGTTACTTTGTGTCCAGGAGCGGAGATAATGACTTAGTTATTCCCGTTTATCAGTTAGGATGGTAGTCGTAATTCCATGCGTTCTTCGCATTGTTTATCGCTACATTGGCGCCTATGCTGTTGCTACGTTAATAGCGATATCAATAAACGGTTTCAACTTCAAAATTAAGTTTTGGAATTCAAAACTTTGCTAGGGATAGGTGACGTTTCACACTGCGTGGGTATTAAAAACCTGACCCCCACTAGTTTTTTAAACTCGTAAATACTTGTTTCACACTTGATCTCCTTGGTAGCAATAGAATTTTATCCATAGTAAAGATGTATTCATCCATTTTAAAGACATAACAAATCCTTCTAGTTTGCATATAGCTAGCTTAAAAATTCAATTTTTGTGATGTTCAAAATCAATAAATATAAATTTATGTGTATGCACTTTAAATATATAAAATGCAGTTAAATTGCAAGTTCCACTGTCAAAAAACTTGGATTCCAATGCAAGTAGACCAAGTCCAGTGTGTCAAGCTTTCAGTTACTTGTTCAACTACACAGAATAAAAAAAATGTTTATTGACTAAATTTCCAAATACAGCTGGCACATGCAAAATGGCTAGAAATGCATGACTAAAAAGAGCCTAGGAACTAAACATTCTAGACATACAAATATATACATGGAGATTATAGCTAAATCACATTAATTAAAATTAAAACAAAGGCTTTCTATTTTCTCAAATTGTATTATTGCACACTTACTACAAAATGAGATTGCCATCTCTCCACTTAGTGAGTGCAATGCAGCTGGTAAACTGAGGTTTAGCACTATAGTTCCTTGAACAAGATTTGTGGTCCATACAATGCAATCTTTGAAGTATAGGGGACCTTGAATGAACTGCAGCAACAACCTATGGGAGAGAAACAAGAATGCATTTATAAAATGTTTCTTATGGCATACAAATCTGACAAATCTGGAACTCAACTCACTTAAGAATAATGAAATCTTTTCTTTTTAGTTTGTACTCCTCTTTGTATCAACTTCCAACCATGAAAAAGTTGAATCCGGGGCACACCACGCGGAGGTGGGAGTACATCGTGCCCCCCACTCTGCCCAGTGATGCTCCACGTTCCCAGCTAGGAGGGGAGGAAGATGCGCGGGAACGGCTCGGCGTACCTAGCCGCCCATTGACCAGTTACTAGATCAAGGTACAAATGCTACGTGTACAATGACCCGACCCTGGCGGACCTCAAACCTTCTTCATTGAGAATCATGACACGCCGGCGTAGCACCAGAGAACAGCGCGTCACTTTACCTCAAATCAGACCTGCCTTCGTGTGAGATAGGGACCACTGTAGGAACAAAAAGAATATACTATAATCAAGCATATATGCATTACAAGTAAAATATGGCTAACATAAATACATTAAGAAATGCTGCAAATAGGCCAGAATACAAGCTAGTTCAGACAGACCAACCAACTGAAATGACAAGTGAAAACATTTATAGGACAGAACAGCCAGCTCAAATGACAATAGGACAAAATTGATCAGACAACCAGCACAGAGGAACTGCCAAGCTATAGCTGTAAATCCATGACCATGCAGGATCCGGAACTATTAAGTGCCGAATAAAGTAGACGAACACAAGTCTGAACATCTGAAATAGTCCATGCAAACTGTAGAATGTAGAAAAATATATAATATATACAACTGAATAATATACTGTAAACTGTTGCAAACCTTTAAGAAACAATAACCAGAAATTCTTCAGTCACTTTCAAAAGATGAAATTAAGGACTGCCAGCTGAATGTTGTAAATCCACAATTGGGACATCCAGGTCAAATCATGCCATATGAAAAGCTTGCAAAACCTGTGGAATGTATAAATATATATAATACAACTGAATATTGTACATATATATAACATGTCAAACCTTCAAAAGATGAAGATCTTTTGGCCGGTGTCCTTTTGTTCTGAAGTATAATATTTGAACATGACACTATCTTTGCAGTTAGGATTTATTTCTTTTCAGTTAGGAGATAGCAATTTTTACTTGCATGGCATTAAGTTGAAGTGTGAAGAATCATCAGTTATTTTAAATTCACACAGAAGATAAATTACGTGACCATTAATCAACAGTCATCCATGTTTTCTTCCTATAATCTTGCTGAATATTCTGAATGCCTTGAGTTTTGCAATTTAAGAAAAATGTTATTTTAAAAGTTCACACAGAAGATGCCAAAAATAAGTGACCATTCACAGCCATCCATGTTTTCTTCCTAATCTCAATTGATTTTATGTCTTAAGATATTAAAATGCAAAATTAATGCAAAAATGCCAATCTTGCTGAATCTATATTAAATGCAAGTTCCTGAGTGTTTTAATGCCAAAAAAATGCTAATTTCTTGAGCAAACAGTTGCAAGCAAAAGGCCAATATTGAAATTAATGTCTTGAGTATATCAACAGCTAACTCAAAGTGGCAAGTCAAAGCACAGAACAGACAGTCAGCTCAAAATGCATGGCTATAGTCAAAAAACAAAACAGGGACAGCCAGCCCAGCCCAAAGTGGCAAGTCAAAAATACAAAACATAAAGCCAGCTTAAAATGACATGCAAATCAGCTCAAAGTGGCATACACGTCAAGAACAGAACAGAGATGGCCGTGCAAGCAAAAAGACAAGACAGTTGCAGCTCAAAGTGGCTAGTCAAAAAAATAATCAAAACAGGCAGAGAAAACATTTAAATATGGCAAATCAAAAAATTAATCAGCTCAAAACAGCAAGTCAGTTCAGTGGCTTATGTTATTAAACAGAACAGAGACGACCAGCTCAAAGTGGCAAGCCAAAATAGGATGTTAACAGCTAGTTCAAAGTGGCAAGCCAAAATAGGATGTTAACAGTTTGAAAGTGGCAAATCAAAAAACAGACCAGGGACCGCCAGCTCAGTGGCAAGTCAAAAATTGAACAGAGGTAGCCGGTTCAAAGTTACAACTCCACAAAAATTGGGATATCCAGCTCAAATATGCCATGACAAACGTAAAGCTTTCAAAACCTGTGGAATGTAGAAAAAATAATATAATGCAACTGGATAATTTACTTATAAAATTGGCAAACCTTCAAAAGACGTATATATAGATCTGGCTGCTTGGTGCATTACTCGGTTCTGAATCAATTTCTTTGCTGATCATGAAGTTAAAAATATCTTTCCTGAAATTAAAAAATCTTTGCTGAAAATAATTTCTTTGCTGAAGATCAAACTTTCTTTGCTGAAGTTAAAAAAATGTCTTGGCTGAAATTAAAAAAATTCTTTGCTGAAGTTAGAAAATTTCTTAGCTGAAGATTATAAGTTAAAAATTTCTTTGCTGAAAATTAAGTTAAAAATTTCTTTGCTGAAAATTAAGTTAAAAACTTCTTTGCTGAAAATTAAGTTAAATATTTCTTTGCTGAAGTTAAAAAATTCTTTCCTGAAGGTCTTTGCTGAAGTTAAAAGTGTTAATTTTTGCTGAAGTTGAAAAATATTTGCTGAAGTTAAAAATTCTTTGCTGAAGTTGAAAAATTCTTGTCTTTGCTGAAGTTAAAAAAGTGTTAATTTTTGCTGAAGTTGAAAAATATTTGCTGAAGTTAAAAAATTCTTTGAAGTTAAAAAATTTCTTTGCTTAAAATAAAAAATTTCTTTGCTGAAGTTAAAAATCTTTGCTGAAGTTGAAAATTTCTTAGTTAAAAAAATTTCTTTGCTAAAGTTGAAAAAAAAAATTTTTTGGAGTTTAAAAAATATTTTCTTTACTGCATGAAAACATTCTTTGCTAAAGTTAAAAATTTCCTTGCTGAAGAAAAAAATTCCTTGCTGAAGTTAAAAAAATGTCTGCTGAAGTTAAAGAGAATGTTAAAAAATCCTTTGCTGAAGTTAAAAACAATTCCTTGCTGAAGTAAAATTCTTTGTTGATCAAAGTTAAAAATTAAAGTTTTTTGAAGTTTAAAACATTTTCTTTGATGCATGAAAAAATTCTTTGCTATATAAAGTTAAAAAAATTCCTTGCTAAAGTTGAAAAAATTTCCTTGCTGAAGTAAAATTCTTTGCTGCATAAAGTAAGTTTTTTGAAGTTAAAAAATCTTTCCTGAAGGTAAAAATTGCTTTGCTTATTAAGTTAAAAAAATTTCTGAAGTTAAAAAAACTTTGCTGAAGTTAAAATAAATGTCTTTGCTGAAATCTAAAAATTCTCTTCTGAAATTTAAAAATTCTTTTCTGAAGTTAAAAAATTCTTGCTGAAAATTAATTAAGTTTAAAATTTCTTTGCTGAAGTTCTTTTAGTGGAAGTTAATTATATAAAAAATGTTAAAAATCCTGCTGAAGTTAAAAATCTTAAAAATGCCTAAATTCTTAAAAATGCCAAAAATCTTGATCTTGAAAAATGCCCAAAATCTTGATCTTGAAAAATGCCCAAAATCTTGATCTTGAAAAATGCCATGCAATCTTAATCTTGAAAAAAACTGCCATGAAAAATGCCTTATAACTCCACATATATACTAAAATACATACAATCACCCATATATGCACAAAAAACTTACCTTCAACATAAAAGCCAACATACACAACCAATTTCCACCAAATTTGATCCTCAGAAACCAATGCCAACATATGCAAATGCCTGAAATGTATGCAATGCAATTACCTTAAAATGGGCAGCCTAAAACAGGGACTCCGGTCAGAGCTTCTCTTCGCCGAGTCGGTGGGTACTGGTCCCACGCACTGCCTCCAGACCATCAGCCTCGAGTCATCGGGAGAACCGGCCGGCCCCTCGGGGTTACGGTCGCGATTAATAGGGAGAAGATCCTCGGATCCTAGGCCATTTGTGAGGAAAATCATCCCCCTCAGAACGAAACCTCAAGTCCTTTGGCAGTACATGGTCCCATGACCGTACTCTAAGCCATGGTTGTCGCATCAAAATTCCCGGTGGCTGGTTAATGAACCGTTTACACCGGCGCTGGACAGAGTGGGGCCCGAAGGCCAAAGAATGAAATTTGCTAGGATCTATTTATAATAAACGTATTTTTTCATAAATGATTTTCTGGTGGCAAGTTCGGGAACAATAGGTACGTGTAGTACATCCATTCAGCTACTGAACAAATATTTTCGCTGTACGTCAAAATAAGTGTTCGCGAATAATGGATGTACAAATGGTACATCCATTCAGCTATTTACCATGTGAATACTTCTGCTTCATGTCAAGTTCGGCAACAATGAGTATATTCAGCTATTCAGCTATTCAACTCACAAAATTGTTGATCACGTACGACCTTCTCCATAGAAAGAACATCTTCAATAACGTCACAACAACACAGCCACGAGCTTTTTCATTGACTCGTATTCTCCCGTGGCATTATGCAAACAAAAACAGTTCATTAATGTACTACGCTATATATATTTCGAAACATCCATGAAATGTAATTGAACCCATGCACATGGAAGAGAAATGCGCATTATATAAAGCTTAGGTGAAACATTATTTAATTGAACAAGAGTTAACGTGTTATTGAAGGCGAAACAATATTTGAAAAAGAGTTAACGTGTTATTGATGGCGAAACAGTAATTGAACAAGGTGAAAATTTATTAGAGCGTTAAATTTGCTTTAACTATTAAAGTTGTCTTCTTGTTCACTTAAAGGTGTACGCGCGCTCAATTTTGTGTATTTGTTTTGCACAAATTCGATTGGTATTCCTTTGTGAGTTCATGCATATATAACACTCAGTGTGTTTGACAGCACGTATAGCTCTGCATGTGGGACTGCTGAGATAATGGTCATAGAATCGAAATGACAACACATTAACTCAAAGTTAATATGTACAGTTTCATAAAGTGTAAGTTCAGAAGTGCCTGCATATTGTGTTACAAGTCCACAAGCCAGCTAGTGAATTATGTACACTTTCATGATCAGGCTATATGCATGTGCCTGGTTATAAGTTAGTGTTTTAATTGTTCAATTTGCCTTGATATATAGATCTAGAGCTGTACTATTATAAATGTTGTTATTTAGGTGTGACAACTATATATAGTACTGAAATTTGTATAATATAGTCTTGTTAGACAATATATGAACTTAAATGGTTTGCAAGCTATTGTTAAACAACTATATATATAATGCAATCCTATGACAGGAATATGATACAAATTAAAGCACAGATCAACAGTAGTATATATATAAAAATACGTATACATTCTTTAATTAGCATTATATGCTTGTTTCCATTATAAGTTTTTAGCAGTGCATTGTATATACTCCACATACGTATAGATCACATTAAAATCAAGAAATAATGATAATATCAATGTATAAAATAACACATCAAACAAATAATCAGTGATTATTATACAGAGAACACGGATACAAATAAAAGACTGTTAATTATATAAGTGTACAACTTGTGTGCTAGTAAGTGGTGGCCCATTTCATGTTCAGTTACAGTGCAGATATTAAGGGCTCTTTTGGAGTCATTAAGATTCCAACCACTGTGCAAGGACTAGCTAGCAGACATGGCTCTTCTTCATCTACGTACGCAGGTCTGATAGCTCTTGATAATCAAAATCATAAAACCCTAGTCTTCTACAGTTTATCCTGCAAAGTCATAGACACCTGTTGCAGTTCACATTTGGTCAGTGGAGGAGACAGTATAACAATCCATTAGCATGAGACTCTCAACAGCTGAACAAATTAAAGGGAAACATTTATTATGGGTATTGTAAAATAGTTCTACCTATATACATACTACAACAAGTAAGAGTGGGCACCTGAGAAATACATACTTTACCAGTTGTTCAAGAATTCATGCAATTCTCTAAGGTAACACCTGGTTAGAGCAGACAAGGAAGAAGTACACTCAATTTAGGCCATTTTAGTTTCTATTTGAAAATCTACAGATATTTTACTAACTTGAAGCTGATATAATGTCAACACTGCATTCAAAACCACTGATTGATCCATAATGACAAATTCAAACATTCAGTACCTGAGCAGCTTTGATATCCAACCATTTTCTATCAACCTCCATCAGTATTTCCAAGAGGAAACTCCAGAAAGGTGTGATCAGCAGAGGGATTTAGTTATTCAGGCATTCAAGGAGTGGAGATTGGAGCACCACTAGTCTGTAGTAGAGGTGGGCTCTGGATACTGTACACTCTTGGAGAGGCAGGAGATAGCTCTGGAGTCTACAAACAAGTGAAGGAGATTATGAAAATGGAAAACTGATGGATAGCTTTAAAAGCTTCTTAATGTGAGCTCAAAGCTGATTGGTTGGTTGAAATACTTTTGACGGAAAGTGTCATCACTTCTTTAAATTTTGCTGTTTCTTTATAGATAATGGATTAAAATCCTTTTAGGTGGAAGGAGCTTATTAGCCAAATAGGCTAGTCTACTCTATAAGGAGCCCACCATTCAATTCATTTACATACCAATGAATACCATTTCATACAATCAAGATGTATTTAGTAAATTACAATTATGCTACAACGTACACATTACAGACTTACTATTCCAATGGGCAATGGTCTCTGCATATGTTTCATGACCTGGGGTTGCAGTTAGCTACCCTCATCTTCATAGGTAGAACAGGGATACAGTATATATCAGATACGTATTGTTATGTGGTAACTTCTAGTACGTATGCTTTGTTTTAAATTAAATCCACAGACAAGCAAGACAAGATTGTTTACATGTTCATTCTATTGTGCATAACTCATTCAAAATTGACCTCAAATGATTCACTTCTCAAAATCTCCATTGTAATATGCTTAGGTAAAATTATACAGTAATATACACATATATTCTGTATAAATGCTGACCTTTGGGTCTATGGAATGATGCAGGGCGTGACTCTGGTTACTGCCTTAATTTGGCCTAAGAAGAGGAATTCAAGAAACAAGCAAGATTCATAGTCAACACAGTATTTGAAACTCTTATAAAATATTTATTAGACACAATGGCACTCATTAACCTTCAAATACAAGTAAAGGACATTTATTATACTCCGATGAACTAAAGCTAAAAATACAGCATTTACGTACGTACATTGCTGTTTAACTTTTGAATTGTAAATTATGAAACAAATAAGAATTGATAAAAACCGTTTTCCTTGTAAGGAATAACACTTGTCTTACTATTGATTTGCAAACAATTTAACGTTGTACAAATACATATATAATTCCAATTTTCCAAGAATATATAAAATATGATTACAGATTGAAAATTGAAACAGTGTTCTTAAAAACAGTTTAAAGTTCACTTCCCAAACTAGTATCTATGGCTGCAGTGACCGGCTGGTCTACATTCAGCACATTTAAGAACATTCCTGTTCCGTCTTCACAGCATGGCTACGTCAAACAGAAGGGTGACATGTGAAAAGACATGAATAAGCCATTACTACATGCTACATCTATTCTACAGTAAAAAACCTATAGGGAACTAAACCCTGTGAGAGCGTTGGATAATGATACAATACAAAAGTTTTCTCTTTCTTCTAATCCACTGGGCCAGACAGTGTTCCTATAATACTGCCCTTCATCAGTGAACCCTTGAAGCCTTCCTTCTGGAAGTTCTTCTTTGAATTCTTATATCCTTTATATCTTTTGCATTTTATACATTTTCGATGAGCATTGGGCCAATAATAGTGTTAGGCCATTTTAATTAGAATCACCACTAATTGAATAAAAGGACTATTATAATCGAACAGTGGTAATTGAATGAAGAATAATTGAGTCAGTACTAATAGTAATTATAGCTTGGTGCCCTAGCACTGTTTAAACCAGCTGTTCTGTGTTTGACTGTAAGAAACTACTTTTCTGCGTTATTTCTGTTACTCAGTTCTGTGCAATCTTCAGGTGTCCCTCCGTAATCTTGCCGTGTTTTGTCTCGTGCAGTCAGTGCAACAGGACGGGAAGAGATAGGACACTAACATTTTTATCCTTAGCTCCATTATATACATATTACTGGGCATGTAACGCTAAGTGTGATCAGCGATCGCTACAAATATTCATAGCTTCTGTAATTTTAACAAATAAAATGTCCTCTTACCAGATTTGGATTGTGAATCCATTCATCGTCTACCACAAACTTGTAATGATACCTTCCAACCGGTAATGAGTAGTTCAATGAATATGTGCCATCACTATGGGAAGTCGCCATACCAACATATGTAATAAAGGGATTCAAATGAGTCGCCATACCAACATATGTAATAGAGGGATTCAAATGAGTCAATCCGTATCATTTCATCCAACATGTGTGTAACATGTCATATGTAAAGTGAATTCAGTAAGAGTGAATGACACTTAACTGACGTAATTCAAAAAATCTTTATAGAGTAAGAGCAAGAGAATTGAATCTAAAGTAATTTCTCATTGTTGGATAAGATATTAATAGACACTGAATTGAAGACCAATATTGAAGTTGCACATACCGTATATCGGGATATGATGGCGAGAATAAAAGATTGCGAATTACGGGTTTCAGTAAACATTGTGGTTAAAAGAATGCGAGATAAAGCTTAGGTGTACGGGACGTGTATACAAAATTATTGAGGCGTCACGTCAAAAGATTGCGCATACAGTCAAAACTCGCAATTCGCATTCTTTTGACACACGCATTCAATTCCCGATATACGGTAATATGTTGTACCTTTGTGGGAGAGCTGATTCCTTTGACCAGTTATTGAAATCTCCCACAATGAAGACCTGTTTAGTTTTGTCATCTCCTTTCCATTCTATGTTGACATTCTTTGTTGAAGATTTAGTGGTAAACTGCTGCTTATCTGAAGTGACATCCTCTACTGATTTCTCACCAGTACCAGAGCTCAGAGAAGTGACTGCATCATGAGATCTATAAATAAGTGGTGTCACCAGCAAATAAAACATTTCTCAACTACTTTTGTGAGGTATAAGAGTTAGTTTCAAATTTACAGATAAAAATAATCACCAAAAATGGTGAATGTTAGCTCTCCTTTTGATCAGTTATTTAAAATGGAAGAGCCTGTATATAGCATAATGGAGCGTCACTTCTAAAGATACCCATAAATAATATACTTTATATACTAATATAGCCAGATTACAGGAAGTGATTAAAAGGAGGAAAAAATAATTTTTGAGTACATATACTAGCTATACTTGCTATTCCTATAGCGGAATGAGCACTTGGGACATTCTCAGGGGAACAGCGTTTTACCTTGGATGTAGTGTAGATTGAAGGACAGGGGTAGCTGTTTCACTGTCTCCCTTGTCCTTCCATTTGGCAAGACCTCTTGAGACTAGTTCAGTGGCTACATCATACACCTGAGAGGAGAGGAGGAGAGGGGTGGAGTGGAGGGGAGTGGAGGGAAGAGGAGTGGAGGAGAGCGGAGTGGTGTGAAGTGGAGGGAAGGGGAGGGGAGGGGAGGGGAGTGGAGGAGAGGAGGGGAGAGGAGGGGAGGGGAGGGGAGGGGAGGGGAGTGGAGGAGAGGAGGGGAGAGGAGGGGAGTGGAGTGGAGGGGAGGGGAGGGGAGGGGAGGGGAGTGGAGTGGAGGGGAGGGGAGGGGAGGGGAGTGGAGTGGAGGGGAGGGGAGGGGAGGGGAGTGGAGTGGAAGGGAGGGGAGGGGAAGGGAGGGGAGTGGAGGAGAGGAGGGGAGAGGAGGGGAGGGGAAGGGAGGGGAGTGGAGGAGAGAGGAGGGGAGTGGAGTGGAAGGGAGGGGAGGGGAGGGGAGGGGAGGGGAGGGGAGTGGAGTGGAAGGGAGGGGAGGGGAGGGGAGTGGAGTGGAAGGGAGGGGAGAGGAGGGGAGTGGAGTGGAAGGGAGGGGAGAGGAGGGGAGAGGAGGGGAGAGGAGGGGAGAGGAGGGGAGTGGAGTGGAAGGGAGGGGAGAGAAGAGGAGGGGAGGGGGATCAGCAGATTATAAGAGAAATACAGTATCTACTCGTACTTATAAAGTATCCTCTAGTAGAAACATTAGAGTTAATTAAATATTAACCCCTTTTTAATATTGGCTAGTAATACAACCAACTGACTAGGAATATGAAGGCTATTCACTTGAAAATATTACGCCAACCAGCCAACCAGCCAACCAGCCAAGTGACCAAAGTCATATCTAGGTCAGGGCTGCATAGAGAAATGCCCCCATAGGTTTGATTTTGCCCTCCCCTCTCAGACTTTTGGGAACCCCCTAAACTGCTTCGACACTCTATACCATTGCCCACTCTAAATTTTGAAAATTTCCATTTTGCCCCCTCTGGCCCCAAGTTCCACATACAGTCCAGTAGGTATATGTATGAAGCTTCATTAAGAGCTCATTCACATGGTAAGCTATACAGATCTAGAGCAACAAACTCACTGGTTGAGCTGACTCATTCTTGATTGAGACTGAGGGAGGGTTACTCTCCCTGTCGACAGCTGTAACTGTAATTTCCTTCCAGTGGGCACACATGGTCAAATCGTCCAAAACCTTTAAACTATCAAACGTCCACTTTGTTCCTTTTGAACACAAAACAGACAGTAAAACCTTTAAGGTGAACGATGAGTTTAGGAGTGAGACGGCTAGTTATATACGGGATAGGGGATGAATTAGAAGCTATAAGGATTGTGTTTATCCATGTTTAACCAGAATGTATATGTTTCATTACTCTTTGTACAGTGCTACATGGGGCAATGTAGCCCTAGTGTGCGTCCAGCACATGATGTACTTAAATCAACAACAACAACAACAATAACAACAACAATAATAATAATAATAATATATACTGTGTGTAGCTAGGTCCAGTTTAAATATACAGGTAAATTGAACATCACATGGATAGTGCTATATGACCCATGTATCCTAGCAACATGACTAAATAGGTCTTTACTGACCAACAATGGGATATGGAGAATATTGGAGTTGTTTAAATACTGAATGAAGAAATCCTTATCTATTATTTTGTAAAGATGTATATTGTGCCTTATGCATAAACACATAAGTAAGAATCTAGTACTAAAAATTGTATCATGAATATTTATTATTTTGATAATTACAGTGTCTAAAGCTTGTAAGATGAGTGCATGATAGATGTACCTTCAACAGGTTCCACGTCTGCCAATTTGCACTTAATTGCTTGAACCTTCAACGTACAAAATTCATATCTAAAACGTAACATTACTGTTAGATTACTACTAAATATGTCTTACATTACAAAGTGTAGAAGAGTACCCCCTCCCCCTCCTCCTCCCCTCCCCTCCCCTCCCCCTCCTCCTCTCCTCCCCTTCCCCTCCTCCTCCCCTCCCCTCCCCCTCCTCCTCTCCTCCCCTCCCTTCCTCCTCCCCTCCCCTCCCCCCTCCTCCTCCCCTCCTCCTCCCCTCCCCTCCCCTCCCCTCCTCCTCCTCCTCCCCTCCCCTCCCCTCCCCTCCCCCTCCTCCTCCTCCTCCTCCCTCTCCTCCCCTCCCCTCCTCCTCCCCTCCTCCTCACCTCCCCTCCCACTCCTCCTCCTCCCCTCCTCCTCCTCCTCCCCTCCCCTCCCCTCCTCCTCCTCCCCTACCCCACCGCCTCCACAAAAATTGCATATGTAATTTGTTGCTTTAGAATTTTAGTCAGGAATTATATTATAAACCATAGCCTCCCTCCAGTATTCATTTTGCCCCACCTGGCCCCAAGTTCTACATGCAGCCCTGCTAAGGTAATGTAAAGTATTGCACAACACTGTACCTCAGCTCTCTCAGTTTAGAAGCTGGCCACACTCCAGTGTCTCCATAGTCTACAAAGAGGACCTTCCATTTGCCTCCTTCTAGCTCCTCCAATACCACTGCTCGGTACCATTGGTGGTCCACATCAAACACCGCAGCACAGACCTTCCCCTGGCAGACATCTTGAAGGGGAACTCCACCCCTCTCATAGAAACCTGTCATTTCCTCAACAAGTGCAGGCAGTCTGTGAAGATCTGAAGTAATGACCTGGGACAAAGAAAAAATGTCTACCTGATAGCACAAGTGCATCTGTGTCATCTCTATGCTATGACAGAGTTACTACATCTCCAAATGGAACTGCTGTATCAACAGTTTGGCCAAAAAATGCCACATTTTGCATTTGCTGTCAACGCTATACATATACATACATGATATGGAATTGAAACAAAAATCTAAAATTAACAGGAGCTAGGTACGTTAGAATAACAGAATGATTGATATGAATATTCCAGAAAATGGAGGTCTATAAGAGGTACGTATATATGACAGCTAATCTCATATCAGAACTGAATATACACTTTCAGTTCAATAGTTCAGTTTTTGGGACTTTTCATTGCTGTTCTCATCTCTTAGACTCACCTGAATCCAAATAGATCCACCATCGCTGATGGCACTGGAAAAGGCTTTAAAGGGACCATTTGGTAATATAGTGGCTTCTAATTCTACAGGCCCACTCCATTCACTGCTCGTGGGGGCGTGACCCACCGTATGGTTGTGAAAGTGTCCAATCAGTTCCTTTATCAAGCGACAAGCATAGTCAATCTCGGAGGGCTGTCCAGTAATCTTGATAAACCTCTCTGATGTGGTAGCAAGACCGTTGTCTACCTCTATCTTAGCCCCAGACTCCCTCTGCATCTGACGGATATTGCTTCCTTGTTTGCCAATTAACTTACCAACTGAAGATTGGGGAATGGAAATACAAAGGGTCTGCGGCTGGGGAGCGTTTAATTTCTCCTCTATCAACTTTTTAACGCTCTCTTCTGCTTTTGCAATACTTTCCTGATCACCCACGATGACTAGAGTACGCGTGTCATCTTCGTCTGTAGGCGTTTCGTCTCTCAAATGGATTTTTACTCCGTAATCTTCCTGCAGCTTCTTTATTCTACTTCCACCTCGCCCAATGATGTAGCCTACATAATTCTTTGGAATGGGGACCTCTTTATTCTCTGAAGGATGCTTGCGTGGCTGGACTCGGGTTGGGTCCACTTGTCGTCTTCTCCGTTTATCAGAATCTCCGCAATAACAAAGAAAGTAAAGTAAAGCTAGCAACAAAGGAGAGCCTAAACCGACAAATAAGAGCAATCGTCTGGACAGATAAACCATCTTATGTCCTCTACCTCTATGGTGCCAGAAAAGATAATAGATGTGGAAATATTAATGACGTCCCAGAAGCAGCCATTTTAATATACAACAATATGGCCGCCTTCACAAGCTTCGTAAGAAGGCATAATATTCTGCGCGTGCAATGCTGTAACGTTATGAGGGCTCGTAGCCTAAGGATAAGCGTTGCTAATAGAGCTGTCTTTGATGTATCCGAAGAATCGGACTTTGAAACTAAAGTTCTGAAAAGTAAAAAACCAGTTCTGGTGGATTTCCACGCAAAGCAAGTGATTATTACTTAGACTGTAGTTTTAAGGTATTCTTATTTGTGTTCGATCGGATTTGTTCTAAAGATAGATTATCCATAACTACGTAGTCATCGATAATCTATGGTCTAAATAGGCATGTGTGATGTGATGGATTCTTGTAGGATAATAGAGTAAGGGTTCCTTCTAACTGTGTCGAACTTATCTTTTGAAAGGATCATTAAATTATCCATTTTTGTTTAAGATGTATAAACTTAGCCATTCACAACTTAATTAATGTAATTACCCCCATCATTTTTTGTGACTAGTAAGCCTATTTGGCTGGTTAGATTACTGATTGTCACTCAATAATCATTATTCTTATTATTATTATATACTCAATAATGTCCTATTAGCTATGTGTGTATGTTCACATTCAGTTGGTGTGGACCATGTAAGATTTTGGGTCCAAAGCTGGAGTCTGCTCTGAGGGAAAGACAGGACAGAATTGATCTGGCAAAGGTTGATATTGATGTGCTTCCCGACATTGCACTCAATCATCAGGTACATAGCACGTGCAGTAAATAATTATTCTAACAACACATCATTTTTCTTACATGCTACATCTACTTTAGAGTAAAAGGCCTATAGGGAACTAAACCTAGTGAGAACTTTGGATGAGGATACAAGTGCTTTCTTCTACACTGGGCCATGTAAGTGAAGACTCTTGTATCCTTGTCCAAAGTTCTCACTAGGTTTAATTCCTATAGGCCTTTTATTGTAAAATGGACACAATATGTAGGAAAATGGTGTTTTATAATATTTTTTATTATACTATTCATATTATACTGTAAATATATACATATGTATATAAATTGTGAGTCATATAACATTAATTGAATCTAGGTTTAAATTGTCTTTGTATATTCCAAAATTGAAACTTCAATGAAGCATATCTTAATACCAAACTTTCCAAAAATAATGCCAAATTGTCCTGTATGCAACTAAATGTTTATTTGATTAGTTGTTGCATTATATTGAATTACCCAGCTCTGTTTTGTCTCCTAGGTTACCGCTGTACCAGCTATCATGGGCTTCAAGGACGGGGAACAGCTGGGTCAGTTTGTTGGTGTGCAGGGGGACGAAGTCATTGAAGCCTTATTAGATGTACTAGACGACTCGTAGCAGGCAACAAAACTATTTAGTGGTCATTAAACTTGCAAGTGGAATTTAATTTTATGACATTACAGTGTTGTACCATATTAAGTTGTTTAGGTGCGTCGATTGCAAAATTATAGAAAATGGAGGTTCTCCCAGGAGAAGCAGGAGATGACCAGCTGTACGGGACCGACGACTTCTTTCAGATGTTATCGCCGTGGTTCCACGAAGGAGGTGGATTCTTTATGCGGTACTCTCACCGCTTTAGAAGATTCCTCGCTTTTGGGATACCAGTGTCGATATTAATTTTACTTGTGCTCTGCCTTCGTTGTAGAAGGAGGCGTAGAAATCGTCATCCTCCTCTTGCTTCGTCACTAATAAACAGGTGGACAGTACACGTAGGGAATCACATAGAGCGCCGAGGTGCCCCCGGGAACCAATTCGTGGCAGTTTGTACTCGTATCGAAGAGGTTGGCAACAGGGCTTGGTTCGTGGTATGTCTCCAATAACGCGAGATGGTGTACTTGTGTAGGTCTGTTGTATGGGCGCCTCTAACGTAGCATTGGGTATTGTTTGTGTGAGATTGAGAACATGTTACCGCGATATGCGAATGTAAACAAACATAACGTTTGATGTCAATATTGTGGCTTGTAGTCAAATAGCTATTAATTAGTTGTGAAGTAAGTAGTCATCCTACTACACTATTTAGTTTACCAGACTTCATAACTACAAATCATATCATAACTGGCCAGAAATTTCAGATAAAAAAATTACCAGTAAATAGGATTTCTGATAATTCTACTATAGATGTTATCTTATATGTGGTATTTTAAATGGGTGAGTTGGTATTGATGTACTTATAGCCTATTGAGGAAGATGTGGAAAGCTTCAAGTCTCTTTGTTCTGCCATGAACGAATACTACAGGAGAGCAGATCCACTGCCTCCCCCAACTGGTACAGTTCGTCCGCAGTTCTTTGCTGTCAGTCGTCATGGTGATGAGATTGATAATATGGAAGAAGAGCAGTGGTGCAGAGCCGAGTGTGTTGGTGTCCTTGAAGAGTCCTTTCACATGTTGTATGTCGATTATGGCACTGAAGAAAGGAATGTTCCCTACACTAGGGTCAGGGAGTTACAGTTAGTACTTGGGTCTTATCAGTTTGTGTTCTGATAACTAAATTCACTAATTAGTGTGAAAAAAGACTAATTATGTGCATAGTTGTTCAGTGGCAGAGCACTGGTGGTCATAACCAGCCGTCCTTGGTTCAATTCCCAGGAATTGTTTCTTTTAAGATTTTTTCCCTCTTCGTGGTATTTGAAATGATTACTTGTGGTTTGCTATCACACAAACCACTTCAATTATTCATACATACATACATACCCCTGGTCACTTGGCTGGTGAATATCCTCATATACATACCTTATATTCACACACTGTTAAATATGTACACTCTCCTATATATGTATGTATGTATGTGTACACTTATTGTGGTAATGTTTCACCATTCTTGTCACATTAAGTACATCTGAGGTGCATGTTTCACTTGCCAAGTAGGAAGTAGGAATGGTATGTATGTTATAAGGACAATCATTAATATTCTCTAATGATTGTCCTTATTACATACGTACATACCTTTCACAACGTATATGTATATGTATATACGTATCAAAGGACTACTATTTTGAGTAGAGTATATATATTCTATAATTGTACGTAATGTATAACTGTATGTGAGTTTGGCTTGCTCTACTTCCTTCTTTGAGTATGGTTAGGAAGCCATTAGGGTCTGGCTGTGTGAGTATCCTGTAAAATGTTTCCTTTACTGCTTTTGTAGGGATGAGTACACTAATGTGCCTTGTATGGCTTGCTGTTGCCAGGTAACCAGGCAGAGTGAAATTGAATTGCTAAAGGGTAAAAAGATGTTTGTACACATTGTTTTTATACTGCACTTGTGTGTTGTATTTATACTGCACTTGTGTGTTGTATTTATACTGCACTTGTGTGTTGTATTTATACTGTACTTGTGTGTTGTATTTATACTGTACTTGTGTGTTGTATTTATACTGTACTTGTGTGTTGTATTTATACTGTACTTGCTATATTTACTATATACAGAGTTACATGCAGCATATTGATATAAATCTTTTCACTCATTTGATTGTAGACGGTTTACATGATTACTGTAAGCCGTTTGAGACTTCTCCAAATCATTTCCTGGTCACTGTTGAAGAAGAAGAAGAAGAAGATGACATAACGGTTGTCACTGTGAAGAGGCTTGATGTACGTACATAAGGTTCTGTACCAAATATTGAAGGTCTACTTTCTAAGTTCTCAACCTACGTCCTACAATTCAAAGTGTTTTACATTTAAGATTTCAATAAAACATTAGATTAAATCACACTGCCGTATCTGATAAAACTGTACCATCAAAGAGCAGATCAAAATCAAATTGAATATGTCACTAATAATTTGACAAGGAAGTACATTTGCAGCTGTACGGCTGAACACAATGGTGGTTTTCAATATCTTATGAATAATCAATACACCATTTTTCTTACATGCTATACGTACATGTAAAGGTCTATAGGGAATTAAACCTAGTGAGAGCTTTGGATGAGGATACAAGGTTTCTTATACATTCTTACCATATAGGGTCATTAAATGGTGGCCATTTTTAAATCACTTTTGTAGTCTTTTTGATAATTATTTTGTTTCACAGAGAATGAGAACTTTAATTTTATTCTTCCAAACTGTAGAGGACTGGAACTGGGCAACTGATTGAGGTGACTGATAGTGGTGTAGAGAACGACACTGAAGTACAGGACTTGTCAATTAGTTTCAACCCAACCTCCCAAGACTTTGATAGTGATGATGATGATGATAGAGAAGATAGTCGTAGCAGTACACCAACAAGAAGCAGGTCATGGAAAGTCAACCAAACTCCACCTCGTGAACTGCAAATGCAATCTTTTAGGTAATTCCATAGATTCACTATACCTTTACTATCACTATACTATACCCTATACCTTTACTATCACTATACTATACCCTATACCTTTACTATCACTATACTATACCCTATACCTTTACTATCACTATACCTTTACTATTGACCACTGGTCTATTGCTGTACTATGGATGTATTGCTACCAGTGTCAATAATCTCAGATTTTTCACTACCTCTGAATGCTGTGTCATTATCACTATTCTGTACCTCCCTCTCTCTTAGGCTACAAGAGAGGGAGGTTGTGTATGGGAAGTACTTTGTCAAGGGAAGTTCTCTTTGTTCTGTTCTCTTTGAATGGACTGGAGACGGAGGAAATACAACTGTTGCCGTTAAAGGAAAGTTCACAAATGAAAAGGAAGTACCTTTAACTAAGGAAGAGTAGGTTGCATTTTCACATGTACGTACGTATATATGCATATGTACTGTATATAAACAGTATATTACACATGCTGTATGTACGTACATATGTGTGTATATACAGTATTATATGTGTATCACAGACAGTCTAGTCCAGAGTAAGGGAGGCCATGGATCTTACTAGTTTCCAAGTAGAGAGAGGAGATAAAAGTTATCATTTAAATTTGCTTTGTATTAGTTTAAGTTTCCATTATATGATATTGAATCATTCTAATCTATATACATATCTGTACCTTCCTGTAATTACTATACATTTGCTTGAATATGATTTAGGGATGCATGGAAAGGTACACTGGATCTTCCTATTGGTAGGCACACGTTTATATTTGTAGTCGATGGAGTCTCCACAGTTAACCCCCATCTTGTGAGCTGAAATTTAAAGAGTTCATATAATATATATATTAGTATTTATTCTGCCCCTCTCAATAATAAGAGTTATCTGTTGTGATAATGGGCTATCATTGAGCAACTCTACTTGGATACAGAAATTGAACATTTTGACCTGCGGATTGCTAATTAAGACTCGTGCAGGTCGAAACGTTCACTTTCTGTATCCAAGTGGTGTTGTTGATGCTCAAAGATAATCAGTTTGGTAGTAAAATGTCTTTACATGTTCTACAGTGTGTCTTAAACTGAGATTTCCCTTTAGTATGTTTTCTATTAACTAATTGTACCACATTTCCACAAGCAGGGAATTATTACCACATTCAATAGCCTATCATATAAATATGGTAAGTGTATTTATATGATGTGTGTACAGCCAACAATGGAGGATGACAATGGTGAGCTAGTGAACTACATTGATGTTGCGAGTCTAGAGTGGAGGAAGGCAGTTGAGGTTCACATCCTGGGAGACACTCCAACAAAGACTATAGTTATAGAAGAGGAAGAAGAGAGTACAGGACAAGAGGTAGATAGAATTATCTTTGAAAGGGTTCATCTTTCGATCTCACTTGAGCATCTAAAGACAGTTTTTTTATTTAAACTTTTTACTGTTAATTGGACGTCAGTGAGTCTTCTTCCGTCACTTCTTTGATGCTCAAAAGAGATTGAAAGAGGAATCCTTTCAGAGGTAAGTTTCTAATAGCTGGAAAAAAACTCTTATATTGTACCAGGATAGTATTGCTTAAGAACTTTTTCAATTTGATTGGATAATTTAAACTTTAAATTGAGTTTGAGTTGTACAATGTAATTGTACATACGTATGATACTTTGATACAATGTACGTAAGATACTGTAATGGTGTGCAGCAACCAGAACAAGTACATCCTGATATATACCCAATTAATAAATTGGTCAATGCAGTCAAGTAAAAATTATGTTTTAATGAAATGATTACTCATGAATAATGTAAATCATCATTCCTAAATACATGGTTGGCGTCATGTATGAGACTATAATAAGGAGAATATTGGAATAGAACATTTTCCTAGATTTAGTCCTTGGGAAAGCCTATAGAGCTTTGAATGCAGAGATACAATAACTGTGCAGTAAATATATATTAAGGATGCATACTTTTATATTGAACAAATGGCTACCAATCTAAAAGAAATGTTGCACTATTTTAATAGATTGATCCTCTATTTTGCAGTTAACAGCCTCTGCAGAAGGTACTGATTCACTGACAGTAGATGCTGTAGCTACTCCAACTAAGAAGGAGGTTTCTGGGAGTTCAGAAAACAGTTTTGAAACAATTGAAGAACAGGAAGCAGATTGTAAGTAGAACAGACTCTTATATTTGTCTGGACCTCAAATGCCCGATAACATGTACATAGCTAGAGTGGGTCCCGATAGTGTTCAAGACTACATATACTATTATATACGTATAATTTATTGTATGTGCTTTGTTATATTATTGTATATAGAAAACATCTACATTTTAACAAGCCTTACATGGTTCATGCATATTACTTATATATTATACACCTGTAGATATACTCATAACAATAACTACCAAGGATATGGTGTTTATGAGTGAATGTTAATTCCACAATGTTCAGCAAGAGCTATGATATAACATATGAATAATCCTTCCCAATTAATGAGCCCCAAAAAGGAGGGCAATACAGCTTTCTGTGTTTCTTTGATTTTTTCAATCTTGGATAAGTTGGAGGCAATCACTTGCTGGTTGTCATTTATAGAATATATGTATGTCCCCAGCCAAGATAAGACTTCAGTCACTTGGTTGGTATATATAATAATTTCCAGTGATTATCCATACTTCATTATATATAATATGTTTACGTTAGCCAGACGATATCTTGTATATATTTACCACTACTACCTTCCTTTTGTGTCTAGCTGTGTCAGATACCTTTGCTTGGGGTTCGCCTGAGGAAGACACTTGAGATGTATCTAGTAATTTCTACATTGTCAAGGCCTGAACCAATTTAATTATTTTCTAGAATTTTTGTAATGATTTCTTTTGTCCTAAATTTTAGTTAAAAATGTACTCAATCAAAAAGCTGTTATATATGAGTAATCTAAAACATCATTTTCCTGTATACTTATTCACAGTTGACATAAGTACATACATATGAGGCAAAGGAAACATACAAGAGGAAGATACTAAAAGATGACAGATCACTCCAAATCACTCTTTATCTTCCCTTTTGCCACCCACAGGTATGTACTACAGGAAGTCGGCCATATTTTTCTATAGTATGAGCTGGCAATAATATTATAGCAGTTAAATAATAAAATAATATTACTAAAATGACCTTCCTGTTGCTTTTCGGCAGGTCATGAATGGCCTTAATGTAATGTAAAATCCCTAGGCCTTGTGTTATAAAAAGGTCTGGCTATGCATAACGTATTTGCACAAGTAACAAACATCGATCACGCAATGCATATTTAGTATGCCATCATGTGTCAAGCAACTATACATGTATCTAACCAGTCTGTGAGCCAACCACTTGCAAAAAGTGGGCGCAATAACAGGAAGTGGGCGTGGCATCTCCATAAATAGGGCATAGCCCCCACCTCTCTAAACCTAACTATAACTCCCATGTGAGCGATAATATTTCTAAACTATTAAGGAGTTATAACACAGGTACTGTACATGCAAAACTAGTTAAAATGAAAACTCGTTAATTGACTGATGACAATTAAGAAATAGATATAATATTATGTGCATAGAAGTCATCAGGTAGAAGTACTACAAAAACTATCAAAGAAAAGTTAGATTATCAAAAGTTTAAGAGCACTAGTGTTGTGTTATTGTCACTGAGCCAACTAAATTATACTTAAAGGACACCAGCCACGGACATTGCAACGTCACAGAGTACACTACTGGTTTTTTCCTTATGGTATTAGGTTCAGTCAGTTCCCAAATAGTGATTCCAGGTCCACGGCAACCTGATAGTATATAATCTGCATTGAACTGGATTTCATAATTGTAGCAACCATTAGATGGATTAAATATAAATTCTTCTTTCGATGTTGTTAAAGGTGCAAATGAAAAGACCTTAATCTGGAGGGACATAGAATTGTAATAGATCCCATTCTGAACAGGAAATTCAACACGTAAATTCATAGTACTGCTAGAATTTCTTGAGATAATAATGCCAGGTGATTGATCCTTGCCAAACACAGCTTTACAGGAATCATTGCTTATAAATGGTAGTGTGGTTTTGGTCAAGGGGAAAAATGGGGAGAATCCCTTTTGTTGACGGCGGCTAGAAAATTGGGTAATATTGCCTTTGGCAGTTTCTTTGTCAAACTTTTGATGCTGTTTTAAGGCTAGTACAAACAATTTGAGGTCCTTCAGTTCCTTCTCTGCCACTTTATAGACAAGGTGTTTCTGTGAAATCAGTCCATATCGTATGCTGGAAAGAAATTCAAAGATCCTCCTTTTGTATTTATCTTCAGCCACCCAATCATGTACTAGAAGGAAAAGGTCAACTTCCTTGATAGCAACTTCCTCACTCTGAAGAATTTTGGAGATAGCTTTATCCATAAGCTTAATAAAATGATGTTTGTAAGCTTCTTCCAGAAATGAATCCAACTTTGCGATTATGAATCGGAGAGTTGCATTGAAAACAAGCTGCAGCTGGCTTGGAGAATGATCTTCACGCATCTCAGCTGAGATACACAGGTTAACAACAGCAGGTAGTCTACAATCTACATCATCTTGACGAGACCAAGTGGAAACAAGTTGGCTTATTGAGTTCATCAGGACATCAAGTTCGTAATAATGAGCAGCTTCATAGAGAGGAACAATGTCACCCTCCTCTTCCAAGATCACTTCTTTTCCATAAATGAATGAAATTACCATTGAGAATATCTCATCAGTGTACTCCTCTGGTATAGCAAACTCATTCTCATTCCTTTCCCTAAAGTTGCCTTTAAACATTTTGAAGAAGACAGGAGAGGCAACACTTAAAACTTCCTTGTGCACTTTAATTGGATTCTGATCTTCTTGTCCAATGAAAGTGACATCAGAGTTTTCTTCATTATAGCTATTGGCAAGATGAGGGAATTGTCTGGAAAAAGTAAGTTTCCTGTGGTTGTCTGAATTCCTCTTCAAAGGGAGGCCCAGGAAAAGTTGCTCAGCCATATCGATCTAGTTATAAGAACTTAGTGCTATCTACCTTAACAATTTATATGATATATATACTCATACATATGTATATAATATAGTGACTCCTAACAGCTTAGTGCTACTGTAACAATATGCATTATAACACAGTCAGTTAATTAGATCAAATTTTACCAAATAAGACAATTCCGGATGTTAGTCCAGACACAGTGGAGCCAAGCCATTTAAACACTATGAATATCATTAGAGGAATGCACTGACCTACTTGGATGCACAAAATGGCTGAACAAAGTAATAAGTAATATCACAAAATATTTTAATCTCAATGTGTACATACGTATGCATTATATGTACACTCCATTAATTTCACATTAATTAAAGGACACAGACACAAGCCATGGTGATGACAAGTCTACAATACAGATTTTGTATCTGCACTTCTTCCTTTCAGTTGACGATGATGCAAGATTGGGCAATACAATTGCAAATACAAATACAAATGCTGAGTTTCCAGATAATATGAATTTAACTGAATAGTCTTTTAATGCTTAAAGGATGGAAGGTTTAGTTCATTTATGTCCAATGTTTACTAGTATATATATTGCGAGACAGATCTTTAGTAATTCAACTCTTCTTGTGATTAATGGCTATAGAGGGTCTCAACTCAAGTAGTAAGTAACTTGCTGAACTCCTTGTATTTCCAGAGCGAGGTCTTTGCCTTACAAGCGATACATAGTGCATAGTGCATTTTATGAGAAGCCATAAACCTGTATAATAATATCCATGTCTCACTCTCACCAAATCATTCTCCCAAGTCTCCTCGTAGACTGTGCCCATTAACTTAAATACTGAATACTGAACAGTGAACGATAGAAGAACATATCAATTATAGTTTTAATATCAAAGTGTAGCTATAGCTACAGGTAGACTAATAGGTACAGATGGATGCTATATCTCTGATGATTATTAATGGTTTTGGGGAAAAGGAGATGGTATAGTCTGCCAGATACAATGTTTACAATTGTACAGGAACCGACCTTTTAACGAAACGTAAACGTAACGAAGCGTCATTGCTTTTCCCATAGCACCATCCTTTTTCAGATATTCCTATGCCAGCGGTAGGAACGCCCATTATTCCAGCGCGACCCCCGCACATCGCCTGATTAAGTAGTCAAGTAGATCTACAATGGCAGTGGCGCTAACAGAAGGTGAGATTCTGTTTAGAGCTTCAAAAGTAACTTAGTTTCTCAGAGTTGTGGGCGTTACCCCTCGGTGCCCCTCATAAGGTACAAAGTAATTCAAGTAGATTAGCAACAGAGCAGATTAAGTCACATCTTCTCATTTCGTCAGAGTAGAATGAATTAGTTTGATTTTCGAATGTTAATATACGAACGTAATAGTATGGCAGAGTACAGATTGCTCGATCTGTGTGGACTACTTGAGATAGCACCTATCGAGTACAGATATCCCCTCCTTCAGCCCTGTAATACAATTAACATTCTTTTATTAAATTGTTATCACTTTAGAATTTTAGGATAGGATAATTAAATATGTGGTATCTGCCATCTTGAAACGTAATTCGTATCTTGTTAAGAAAACAGTTACTGAAATGACAAGTGTTTGTCACTGTCACACAATGTAGATTTTGGAGAGTTGTCGACTCTTTCCATTCCAAAAGTAAAGGTCAAACTGACTGGGGACATGTAAAACACTCTTCACAGACATACATATAGCCAGTGCATGTTAGAGGGTCAATGAATGTACGTGCAGACATCAGTAATATACACAGTGTGGTAATGTAATGTGCTCTTATAATCGCATATATTCACTTCTTACTTAACAACAGCATAGCTAGTTAAGTCATTAAGAGTTATGAGAGATGATTTATATTTGGAATTTTCTTCATTTTTAGAGGAAATAAATAACTTGACTCATTCAGCTGTTCCAGTGATCCAGTCAGAAAGAACAGTAACTGAGAATATGAGGTAAGGCAGCTCTACAGGACACTGCTATGAATATAATTAACTGTAACTGTCACCTGACTATTAGTGTTACCTCTTTCAGCTAATCTCCCATGATGAAACCATTCTATGGTGTTTTGATAAAATTGGGCTTAATTAAGTTGTCCACTGACTGTTAAACAAATGTCACAGAATCGAATGTACAATAATTAGACACCATATATAACATATCTTTACTGACAGAATTGACAATTCTGTTTTTCTTATTTCATATGATGTATTCAGTCTGCAGCTCACTGCTGAGCAACATTTAGACACACTGCAGAGATGTGTCATTGATGAGGTGTCCTTCAAATGGAAGGAGATTGCGATTGCTCTGGGATTTGCTGTCAACAAATATACGACAATTGAAGCTAACAAACAAACAAATGAAGATCGACTGTTGGATGTGTTCACAGAATGGCTGAAATTGGCTCATGGAACTGGAGAGAAGAGAAGGACTTTAGAAACAGTCCGAGATATTCTGGTTGACCGCAATTGTAGAGATGAAGCTGAGGGCTTAGTTAAAGCTCTGTCTCAATCTAGTAAGTTGTAGATATAGATCCTAAATTAACACATTCTCCTTACATGTGCTGCAGTTTATGTAATCTGTAACATCTGAAGTAACGTTACCATAGTGAGATAAATATGGAACATCCATTTTATGTTTTTACAAATAAGGGAAACACAAGTGTTTTGCTTGTTAATGTATATTTGCGTTTTGTCTCGAAGTGCTAGATAGTGGTACGTTTAATGATATTCATACCATTGAGCACGTGCAAAGTTAAAATGTTGCATCATCGTAGACTGCATCCGCGTTTATGGTACATATACGAACTACCAAAGACGTCCAAGCTTCGAGCTACCGAAGACGTCCAAGCTACAATATTGTTATACTAGATTTGAAATTCGAAGGCTTTCGTTGATAGAGTGATCCAGTTTTATGCACAGTGAATATGGAAGGACCTCGGCCTAGGAAGACACTGTCTTGTCTATTCATTGGTTGTGTCCAGGTGCACTGAAACTAGCCACTTAATTAATTATCATTCTTGCTGCCCTTAATTGCACCTGTTCAACTGCCCCTAACTTTCTGCCACAGCCCCACACCTCGGCTCCATACAGCAGTACAGATTGCACCAGTGCTTCCATTAGTCTAATAAAAGTCTCTCCTTTGACCTCCCCCACACTCATTCTGCATCTACTCAGCCAAGCAGCCAGTGCTCTTGAGCCTGCCTTTGCTCTCTCCTCCAACATTACTTTATACTCTAGGTGCTTTGGCAGACTACATCCTAGATTCTTGTAATGGTCCATCACTTCTATTGCTCCCTCATCAATGCTAAATTTCTCATCAGTTTTCTTCACCCCCTTCTTCCTCATATGCAGTATCCCACATTTCTCTGCATTTATCTTTACTGACCACTTGTTACACCACTCTTTCAAAATCCTCAACCCTGTCCTCAACATCTCTGCCAAAATGACCGTATCGTCAGCATACAGCAAAGCGGGTATTCTCTGCTTCCCACACATGACACCCAGTCCCCTCTCTTTCAGCTCACCTACCAGTGAGTTCACATATATAGAAAATAGCAGTAGTGATAGGGTACATCCTTGCCTCAATCCATTTGTTACACTAAAAGCATCACTACACTGCTCTCCCACCTTCACCTCACATCTCAGATTTGAGTAAGCTGCCTTTAGAAAGCTCGTTAGTCTCCCACCAAGACCCAGTCTCTCTAAGCATGCCCACAGTTTCCCCCTATCCACACTCTCATATGCCTTCTTGAAATCAATAAACCCCGCAAACAGTCCCCTTTTTGTCCTCATACTGTACTGTCCTAACAGAGTAAGTGTTAACATCTGGTCTCTGCACCCTCTCCCCTTCCTAAAACCGCCTTGCTCTTCTACTAGGAGTTGTCTCTCCTCCACCACCTGTGTCAGTCTATCTTGTACAATCATGCACATCGCCTTATACACTGTAGATAAGAGGGATATACCTCAGAAGTTGTCCGTTACACATGCACCTTTATATCTCTTTTTGGGTACCGGTGTCACAGTAAATTCTATCCCCCCTAAATTTTATCCCCCCGGATAAAATATCCTAGGATAAAATATCCCCCTGGGATACTTTATCCTAGGAAAAATTATCCTACCCTAGGAAATTATATCCTATCCTAGGATAGTGTATCCTAGGATATTTTATCTGGGGATGAAATAAACTAGGATAATTTATCCTAATCATTTTGTCATATATAAATGTTTATTATTAATAAATAAGTACAAAATACTTAATAAAATAAATAATCTGTTATGTCAAATACATGAGATAAGAAAAAAAATACTTGTCATATGTCAAGAAATTACAAAAATTAAAATACAATCTGTTATGTCAAATGCACTGGGAGCAAACCCATGAAATGTCCTTTTCGGAGAATATCCTGCCTGGAATGGCCTCACAAGATTTATGAAACCATCCCTGACAATTGCCACATAAGGCCATCTCCTCGCCATCTTCAGGTAAAAGGCAATGGCAGTACAAACTGACACACTTCTTTGTTAGTGGCTTTGGAGGCTTTATCTTTCTACTTGGAAAAGGAGCCACTTTACCATTTGTAAAGCATTCTAAGAAATGGCTCCTCATCTTTGCTTGGTCATACCTAATATGCATGAAGAGGTTTTCAAATTAATCAAGACTCACATATATAACATAATTATGAATATACCTCTTGCTGCTTGGATCTTCTCCAAAGCACAGATCTGTAGCATAGGCTATTGCAAACAGGCCACAATCAGTCCCTCCTTTCTGCGTGGTCATTCTCATCAGTTCAAACACCACCTGTCTCTCGTCAGTTTTCATGATGCAACAAGACTGCACCTCAACAGCAGAAGTGATTGATAAATTCAGGCTGTCATAGACTCTTACTAATCCTTTGTTTATTCCAGCCACAGTCAGCCAGTGTCCTCTCCTATTATGGAGGATTTGCACAAATGGAGGTTCCTCTACTTGAAACCCTAAAATCTGGCCAAAGGTTGGTGGTTGCAGACCATGCATATCAGGGAATTGTTTACTGAGCAGCTTATGTGCAAGCTGTATGTGATTGTCATTCAGCATACGCCCACTTTGGAGATCTTCAATGTCCATGTCATTCAATGAAGGAACAATATTGGTTGTTTTTCTTCTTTTTCCATGATCAAGAGTAGCTCTCTTGGATGGTCCCCTTTTCCTTGATGGAGATAACTGTGGTGTGCAGTCATGGCAAGGTGTACTGGACATTGGGCCATCTCTTTTTACAAGAGTGCTAGACTGTGGACTCTTGGAGGTAGGACTCACATTCATGGCTGTAGGGCAATCCTCTTCATTCTCTTGTGTGGCTGTAGGGCAATCTTGTTCAAAATAATCCTTCAGTAGGGCACCATTATATAATTTTTTCAAAATGCCTCCTTTCAGGGATTTCAGCTGGTAGCGTCCCTTTGTCAACTTCTCCACAATCTCGTAAGGTCCATCCCATTTTTCATCAAGTTTTCCACCCATTCTGTGATTGTTCCTCATGACCTTTACCAATACCTTAGAACCAACTGAAAATTCCTAAATGAACATGAATTATATAAATAATGCATAATGAAATATTATACAGTAGTAAATAACTTACATGATTAGAGCATTTTACATCATAATACTTCTTTTGCCTTGCTTGTGCCTTAAGGATGTTTCTTTGCCTTATTGTGCTCCCTCAGTTCAATCAATTGCTTCACCAAAGTGTCCTTTCTGTCTTCATCATCAATGGGTGAGGCTGGGTCAATTGAAGAGTTTGCCAACTCATGATCAATGGCCTTTCTTGGGTGTCGATTGTACATTAAGAAATAAGGAGAGAACTTGGAAGAATCTTGCCTTGAGATCCTGTATGAGTACAAAACTCCTTCCAAATGAAGGTCCCAATTTTCCTGCTGGTCCTGTGTGAGCTTAATGAGGGTTCTGACAAGGGTCTGATTCAATCGATTATTAAACTGTTACGGACAAAAAAACGGTTTTTATAGACATTTTCGGCGCTTTTTTATTTTGTCACTTTCCTATTGGCTGAAAATCCTAAAATCGTATCATCTTTTCAGCCCAAGGTTGCTTCTTATGTATCTAAAGGATTTCGTGATGATACGCTTAAATCGTAGAGTATTGGATAAATTATCCTAGGGTAGGATAAAATTTCCTAGTTTCGTTTATCCGCCGGGATAGTTTATACTATCCGGGCGGATAAAATACACGGGGGATAAATATCCTGTGACACGGAACGATTGTATGTATTACATCTCCACTGAGAAGGGACCATCCCATTTTTCCAGCATCATCTAAACAGCTCCCACCACAAGTCCACCAAAACCTCCCTACATACCATCTCTGCCGTAAGCCTATCTTTACCTGGAGCTGCCTTCCTTTTCAAGCCCTCTAGGGCCCGTATCACTTCTTCTCTTGTTATCTCTTCTCTCCACTGCCCATATATATACATGTAGGTATATTACATATAAAGGTATGTTACTCTATGTTATTATATACGTAGGTGTGAATAGCACTGCTCCTGATGACATGAACTGTACATCACAACTTCCAGTGAGTGCTTTATTTAATAATGAAAATGTATCAATGATGTACGTACGTACTTTTAATGCAATACCCATATGAGATTCATATGAGCCATAGACTGATACAAGATACGTATATATGTATGTAGATTGGTCAAGGTTGTCAATGTTAGTATATTTTACATTTAACTAATGATATTATGCAATAACATGTACTCGTAGTATTGCACTTAGGGAGATGATGTGTAGGCAGTTAGCCTGAGAAACTACCAATCCATTGAAATAAATTTCCTGCCAGCATTACTGGCTTTATATATGTGGTATGCATGGCATCTTTTGGAAATTTGAGACTCACCACAGCTATGTTTCACTAACAATTTACTTCTTTATTCTGCCCAAGTGCACCATTATCCATAGATAGATGATCTTTAGTCTGGAAACGAGAAAAATTAATTACAACCAATCACACAATTGCTATGTATCATGATAGAATTAATGCTATTTAGTGATGCTTACAAGTATTTATTATTGTTTTTATTTCATTTTCTCAGAAATCTGTGGTTCTATTGAAGGAGAATGCTTACTTCGAGTATCGCAAGTTCAAATTGGGTGCTGGAACAACTGACATAAAATATGTCAAACTAGCTATCCTGAAGAACAAGCCCTCAGCTAAGTCTACCACTGGAGACAATTTAGCAGTTCTAGATAGTTTTAGAGACTGCGGATCAAAAGGGGAAATAGATAGGTTCATAAATCCGGAGGAATTATTGAAAAAGAGCGCTAATAGAATAAGTGTACTCTATGGCCATGCCGGTATGGGCAAAACAACTGCCCTTCAACACATAGCCCAGCAAGTAGCTATTCAAAAGTATGAAAGCGATTTCTCTCTAATCCTCTATTTCCCACTGCGAGATAGCACTGTAGGTAGTGCCACTGATCTGAAAGGCCTCCTTAGCTACTATGGGTCAGATTGCGATATTGCTTCAGTGGAGAAGGAGCTCTTAGATAGAAGAGGTAAAGATGTCCTCTTGGTATTTGATGGGGCAGATGAGGCAAAAGAGCTAATAAGAGAGGGTTCACCAAATGTGCTGCTACCTTTGCTGAAGGGTGGGATCCTTCGAGAGGCATCCATCATCCTCTCCAGTAGACCTGGAGTATGCCCTGACCTTCAGGAAGGTTGTTCCACCTTTTATGAAATCCAGGGATTTGATCCCATAGCCATCAAAGCTTTTGTAGAAAGCTTTTTCAAAGGTGATCCCCAAAAAGGTGAAGACATGCTGAAAGCTCTTGAGGAACGGCCAGATCTGATGGCAGGAGCTTTTGTGCCAATGAATGTCTTCATCTTTTGCTCAATCTATGAGCATGGGCAATCCTCCTTCCCACCTACCATGACCAGCTGCTACAAGACCTTTGTGAGTCAGATATTAGGCAGGGAGTCAGCAAAGGAAAATGCAACATGCCGTATCAATTCTGATCTCTCTGGTTTACCAAAGGATCTTGCCGATCTTCTTTCTGGCCTTGCTCAAATTGCTTTCAAAGGTCTCACTGCCAATCCACCTTCTTTCATTTTTACTGAGAGCTCCATTTTGGAGATATTTCCAACCCTCAGTACCACAGGAATTACTGACTCCTTCTTCAAAGGTCTCCTCCAGGTCCATGCTGGTAAGGTAGGATTCTGTTCTGAATATACCTTCAGCTTCTCTCATGCCACTCTCCAAGAGTTCTTTGCTGCCTTCCATCTTCAAAGATTGCCAGAGAAGGAACAAGTGGAATTTTGGAAATTGCATCTGATGAATCCAACATTTTCCATTGTTTTGCGATTCTTTGCTGGTCTTACTGGTCTGTCATCAAGGGAGTTGGTGAAACAATTGACAAAGCCTCAAATTGGTCTCTTCAAGAAATTTCTTTCTCTGTTCACCACAACACTGCCATCAGAATGTGATCTTTCTAATCCGCAGCTCCTCTTCCTCTTTCATGCACTTTACGAGTCACAGAACCGGCAACTAACTAGAGATATTGTCAAACATTTAAACAATTCCATTAAATTTCATATTTTCCTTTCCCCATTTGATCAACTGGTAGTCTCTGACTGCCTTTCACAGTGCAATCACTTGCAAAGGCTAGAATTTTATTCAGTACTTGCTTGGAACCGTCAAAATACAATCAAATCAGCCAACCCCAATGTGGAATTTGTGTTTCCATGGAAATTTTCCTTTGACCATTTGTCAGTAAAAGGTGTGTACACTAAAAATTATTCTATAAGTATGTACGTACATGTACCTCTGCTCTCCATTTTATGTCATGTTTTAGTCTGGCTTTCTAAGACCATCCCAAATAAGCACAAAAGTGTGGAATCTAGGAGAGGGGGGTCTAGCAGCCCTATAGATTAAATAACACCTTTTCATTAATGTGTCATGACTTTGAATATTATATTATATTATATTAATCTGATTGGTGGAGAAGGTGTTATTTAATATAGAGGGCTATTATTTAAGTGCCACTAGACTGTGCCTCTCCTTCCTAGTCTTTGGGCAGTTATTCAGGAAGGTCTAGCAAGTCAGACTAGTCATTAACCATTAACCCAATTATTTTTCACTTCCAGTTGAAATCACTACATAAAATAAAATTCACTAAGAGTGATGTAGTTGGAATGTGAATTAAAGTTACTGTATCACTTTGATTACCTTAGAACTTTAATCTCATTGCTGAATATAGTCAACCTGTTAAGGCTAACAATTAACTGTTTTCTGTCATTTAACCAACTCTCCAGTTTACTAATCTCACACAATCTTCTCCATGACTGAGCTAATTATTTTATTTTGCATTGATTGATTCCAATTTTCAAAGCTGTAAATCATTCCTGTTACAATTAGACTATGTTTCACTACATTTGGTCTTTATTTGTTCACTCGTAGAAGCCCAGACCTTTTCAGATTCCAAACTACCTTCGAAAGAGTTACATGTTCATATTAACAATAGCACTAGTGTGTGTGCTCTACTTCACTTGGTTGCTATCAAAGGATTAGAACAGTTGTTTCTCCATACATCCAACTGTACCATAACAGTGGTGAGTCCCTTTGTGTTGTGAACTTGGTAAATTGTTTGCTATCAAATGGTAAGGTTTGAAAGTTTTTATTAAAGGTGAATTGTACCATATTAGTGGGTCCATGTATTCATGGGAGCAACCAATTAAGGCCTACATACTTAACACTCAGTAACTGAAACAGTTGGCATACCATCTCAGGTATGCATGGTAGAGGTTAGATAGAAACAAAGTTTTTAGTCTGCACTTATACAGTATATGTGTTTTGACAATTTGCAGAAATGGCTTCCAAAAGTATAGTGTGACCTTTTAGTTTTGAGACAATTTTCTTAATCGTTTCCTCTTAATTGACTATCACATATTTAACTTGTTCTAGCAAGTATCGGCTTAACCCAAACATACTCAGTTACTGTTTTCTATAGAGTTGCATACTTGTTATCAAGATCTATATACCATTATAGTATGGCTATGTACTATATGCTAGTTACTGTATATCCCTGTATGAGTGTGATATCCGGGTTATCGCCCAAGATTAAGGGTGAGCCGAGGTTGCAAGTGATGACCCAGATATCGTACTTGTATCAGGATATAACTGGTATGGTACTGTGAGGATGGCCGGGATAACTATCATAGCATACATTAGACTCCTTTGATCTATCCATGCACTGGGAAAGAAGTAATACAATGGATAATCACTGGAATTACGTTATGCCAAACTGGTCAAGGTCTAATCTTGGCTGGGGGACTGAAGTCAGTGGCAACCAGCGTTCACCTGGGTATCCATAGAATATCAATAGCCTTAGCACAAGCATTTCGCAATCAACTCTTGTAAGTAGTAATCACCTGATCTACTTTTATATTTGTGCATTAATATTCTCTGTATCATTCCTCATATCATACATTTAAATTTACATGACACACTTGAACTGCATCTTTGCAATGTATAGCTATCCTAAACTGAAGTAAAGATGTTATGGAGTGCTAATTGGTTGAATTCTTTGTATTGTTTAAAGTATGCCTGCACTTTACAGGATTCTCAGTACACTCAATTGGAAAAGGCTATTCAGAACAGCACATTGTGGTGGTTGCATGTTATAGGTGGAGCACCACCTGAATTCTTTGATGCCTTACAAGTTACATCTATTAGAGGATTGGGTGTTAACAGTGAGTTTTATAACACAAACTATAAACATTACATGACTATCATTTACTATATGAATACTTGCAATTATTGAACTCTACAAAGATTTACTTTCATTGATGTTATGATTTAATTTTAAGTTATATTTCATTTTAGAATTAAAGATAAGTACAGCTTCAATTCACACTCCATTTTAACAGTCCATATACATATGTATTACAGTTTATACAAATATACAGTACATGTGTTTGGAGATGATATCGTTTAGTTTAATGTCTATTTAGCAAATAATAATTTAATATTCTGTTTTTACTTGTATTTAGGGGCTAATAGACCTGAACTTGTACCTGTAGTCAACATGACACAATTGAGTGTGCTCTGGTTAGGGTACACAGACCCTTTACCAGTTTTAGATGGCTTATGTCAGAGAGAAGATGCTTTGGAGCACCTTAAAATATTGGAGCCACCAAATTGGGTAAGTGTTTGAATGTATTACCTATAATGCATACAGTAGTAGATATGTACGTATATGTTGCTTGACATGTACCGTTTGCAGTACATGACAAAGGTAACATAGCTTTGTGCACATCCGCCAACTTTTTGAGGTAATCCAGAGAAACTGCTGCAGAGTCTTCTGTGCACAATGCAGAAATCTGTATGTATGTGCTATGTAATGAATCAAAGTCAAACTTTATCTTTACCTTTATAAGCTTCTTCTAGATTTATAATCATTAGGGCATAGTACACCTCATCATTAGGTATTCTGTAACTATACTGTAGTTCCCTCTATATAGTGGTTGTATTGTATACACCGTGCACTCTAAGATTATCACAGATTTCCTTGACAGGATTGTGGATTTCTTAAATATTTACTGTGACTATTCTGCAGTGTGCCTTCTGGTAAACTGTGGAACAACCTTTGTTAAGAAAAGCAGTTGCCATTCCATGTTTTGTTCCATTCTCAGAATATTTTATATGTAAAATTATTATTACACTCCTTAATATGGTATACATGAAGTTATGTGGAAAATACAGAAGTGCTGCTATGTATAAGTAGCTAAAAACTTCAGACCTTGTAAAGGATGTTTTAATTTAACTTTGAAGGAATTAATTCAGAACATAAGCTTCATAGCCACATCTAGCTCTTGACTGCTTGTATTGGCAAAGTGATTAAATTTCTATGCATGAAAAGCATCATACAAAGAGAATAAATTGTTAGATGTGCAAAGGAATTAAATTGTTTTAGATCGTGTACAAAGCTAAAAGTTCTAATAATTATACTTGTATTTTCTATGCAAATGATTTGTTCTTAACAATAACACATATCAATAAAAAACTTTCAAGTAAAAAGTTTCTATATACGTACAACAAAAACTATAATAATTCTCTGCCCAACTTGTCTTGTTTACTTCTGTATATACGTACTTTACAGAGAGTAAGCATTTTGTTCTCATATCTTGCATATACGTATTGTATACAATTTAAACTTAGTCTACACTCATTTTCACAAAATATGTCTGTTGTTATATGCTATAGGAATTTTAATGTTTTGCATAAAGAACATATAAAGTAAACGTCAATGAAATTCATTGTCATGTAGTAGCAGCTTGTAATGTTACATGTTATATTGTTGTGATTACACTTTACATGCAGGACAGAGACTGGACACAAGAAAAGTGTTCTGTTGTTACTACTGTTCTCAGTAAGGCCAAGATAAGAGAGATTGTGATACGGAATGGTGTTAGCAGATCTAATTGGAGAACACTCAGTGCTGCACTGGTATGTAATGATCATGTGAGGAAAGTGTTCCTGATTGGTGTACCTGATGATTTGAAAGAAGACATCAGGAGAAAACTAGATACAGTTGAATTGGAATTTTAATATTGATATGATTGTTTATATTGTATTCTGATCATGACTTACAGTTACTATTTTATATAGTTTGACTTTGTACGTAATTATCTGTTACCATATGTATTCACTGTACTACAATTGCCAATTTCAAATCCCCAACAATATTATATACTCCATAACTATTTGCAATCTATTTCATATTCTTCCTTTTGTCTCTTCTCAACATCTGATGTTATCATATTTTGATTTTTGTGATTGTTTATAAGTGTTTGGTATTCTGACTTACATTTTGACTCACAATACTTGTGGTTATGTTTGTACTGCAATTGCATGTCCCAACAGTATGTGGTATAATTAAGTTAGACATTATATTATGGTACGTATGTGGCTGCATGCAGAAGTTTATGAGGCAGCCCTCAATAATATATATGAGGTCACAAGTTGTAGTTATGCATTATACATCTATAGTGTGGTACAATAGTACCATGCAGACCTATGTTATACAATACATGCAGATCTAGAATATTAATTAGTATTCACGTACATGGACAGGCTTAAATCTTCCTTAACTTTGTTTGTTGAGGTATATCTATTAATCTTTATATATTACACATTGATCGAATAGGATGGCCATGCATGTGTATACTCTGGACATGCATGCAGCTATATTTTTTAACTATAAATCTGGAGCATAATCTATTATATATGGCTAAACAATACCGAGTACAAAACAGAAATATTATATCTCTTCGAATTCGTGTTCTGTATTTGCGGTCGGACTGGAGTATAATATATAATCAGGGCTAACTGCTGGCCTCCATTTTAATGATAAGCGCCTAATATTATTTCTAGTAACCACAAAAATGCAACAAGGGCGTATCCACCAGGACATCGAAGGTGTGCGGTCTAGCTTAAGAAAGGAGAGGAGAGACTCTAGGATGATGGTCTATAAGAGTATAAACGTTTTGGTAGCGTTGCTGACTTTATGTCAGACCTGTCACTCAGAAGGTAAGGAAGAGTTTACTAGTGGAAGTTGAAAGAGTGTAGTCGCTATAGATCTGTCGACACAGTAACCTCTACCATCTAGCTATCTGCAAACAATCTATATATGTATAAGTCATACGGAGAAATATATACTTTAATGATCATGAGTATCCAGTCTTTCTATCTAAATGCAAGTATTTGCTGAAGGAGCCAATATGAAATGAACCGTTGGCTGGGGTCCGTCGCGCTGGCATGTTTCGAGGCTTCGGAGGGTTAATTTATATAATTTTAATAACCAGAGTTGAATGATGATGATAATTTATAGCCAACATGACGGTGACATTAGTACGACTCGCGTGCTATGAAATTGGTCACGTTATAGGCGTACACAGACACCGCTGCCAGTTTTTGTTTCTCTATAGTCTTGTTATAATTGCAAGTTTAATAACTGTGTCCTTTTCGAGGCCTGCCAGTTAATGTATAATTTACAAGTAAAACTATATATATATTTGTCTTATTCCATTATGAGATGACATAACTATAGTTGTGTTAAACAACAAGAGAGTTCATGGAGCAACTATTATAATAATGATATCAGAATTGTACTTAAGGAGTACCTATATAACACATGGTTCAAATGAAAACTATTTACACCTTTTATAATGCCATTTAACCACAAGCTGCGTATAAAAGACTTATCATAGTTAATATGACAGGAATCTGATGCTATAGGATATACTATTTATAGTAAATGTTCTTTTTGTAATGTAATAATGACTTGCACATTCTTATCTTAAATATGTTTAATGCATATCATGATTCCTAAGATTTTCTAAACTATGAACCAAAAGCCTCTATCTGCTGCTTATTATGATAAGTCTTAAGAGTTTACTAAAATGTATACTTATTAGTTAATGTTTTTACTTGTGTCTTAATGTCTGTATAATACGTTGCTCCTTAATTAGTCAAATTGGAATCTGTGACCTATAGCTGAACCTACCAGTGGCTTCTATGAAATACTGGACTTCCATGTGCCTAGTTTATCTCCAGTCTCTAAACAAGATCTATAATCTATTAATGTAGTTAAATGGAGCACCAATCAAAATTTACTTTCACTGCCAGTCTGGCATATAAATCTTAGATGCAATAGAGGGCTGTGTTTTGAATACATGTACACAGTGTATTGAGATCGTTAATAATAAGAATAACATTTCCTTTAAATGTGTGATAGTCAATCAGTAAAGAGTTTCTTATAATATGCTAATTTAGCTTAACTCCCTCTTTAGGTTAATGAAATCATATGTCTGAAATACTATTAGAATACCATTCATGCACATGTGACCTAAGAATCCATCCATATATATCTGAGTGTTAAAGTCTTACAAATGCTCATTTTTGCAATTAAGGAATTCTATAGCAATTCTTAACACTCTATAATGGTTTATCTGTGTGATGTGTCTGTCTGTGAAGTATATACATATATGCATATCGACAGTAACATTGGCCATTGCAGCCAGAATAATACCTTGATGACTAGCTTACTATTTGAAGTTCTAGTATCAACAAATGCTCTGTAGGTTATGGAGCCCAGGGGTGTTAATTGCTCATGTTGCATTCCCATATTGGCCACTCCCTGGCCCATCTGTAGGGCTACATACTTTAAAATTATCTTTGGAATGTTATTGCAGTTACATTACATTTAGGTGATAGATACCCTCCCTATCTCTGTCATTCCATTGTACGATATTTGTTGTATAGGACTATTTAGGCTGTATATAAAATATGTAAGTAGATAGTGTATGTGAAAATGAAATTGTAATCAAATAACTATAGTCAAATTTGATTTAATGATGAGCTCGTTTGTAAAAATAGTTGTACATATATGTGCTAATGCTACTTAACTGTCCTTCCTCTATATCTCATGATATTGTTCAACTGTTATAACTGTCCTTTAGCGTTAAACTGTTGCTTTGATTAAGTTGTTGAGCTTTACGTAGCACTGTGAAATGATTCATGAGGTTTCAGAATGTTTCGGTCCATAGTACGTCATCAGCTGAAAATTCAAATCAACTTGACACCTTGATTAAAGTTTTTGATTTTCAGCTGATGAACGGGTCTATGGATTTCAGTGAAATTGTACTCAATATATATAGTTTACAGTCTTGTACTATTTCTGCATTTCATGTTTTTTAAAAGGTTCAATTGGGAAGCATAATGGAATCCGATTGGTCAATGGTTTTATCAAAAATGAAGGTTTAGTTGAGCTCCAAGTTTCAGAAACAGTGGATGGAACAGAACTAGGGCTGCAGTGGGTACCAGTCTGTGTCCCCAAGTCTGCTTCTCCAGCTGTGGGTACTGTAGCCTGTAGACAGCTGGGGTATGAAGCGTTTGCAAACTTCTATGAAGCTAGTTACTTTGGTTCTTCAAAGGATCTAGGAGCAGCTATTAATGTGACCAGCTGTATTGGAAATGAAGGATCTCTATTGAGTTGTGTTCGCCAAAGCTCTTGCAGTCCAGAGAATATGTTAGCAGTATTGTGCGCCAGTAAGTCAGGATGGTTGATATACGTACGTATATTTTCAAATATTCAAAGTATCCTATTTTAACTGGTCATGGGGAACCTTTAGCCAATGGCTATTATTCTAGGTCCCCAGTGTATTCTACAGTGAGGAGATGAAAAAGGGACCGATGATCATAAAAATGCAAATAATTGTGATGAATGAATAAAGTGATTAAAGTAAAAGGGTCTACAAGTGTCCATTTACAAGAAAGGACAAGGGTGATTTTAATAAAAAAAACTTAAAAATAGAACATACATACGTAATTTACAGGAAATGTTAAGGAATAAGTTAGACAGGGCGAAGCCTGGGTCTGGTAGCATGTTCTACTGTACGTATATTGTGCTCCCAATTGTAATGTTTCACACACTTTTTGTGGAAAGCCTTTCTCTACACTATAGTTCTTACATTTGTAACATTCTTGTATTCTTGTAAAGATTGAAAGAAGCACATGTTCTGGGGAAGCCATTTTATCTATTAGCAGTATTGTATATATCATTGATCATCCAGTTTGTAATGTACGTACATAGCCCCAAAATAGCTCTTTTTAGATATAATGAGAAATGTGACTTATAGGAAAGCCGAATTTTAAGTATATACCATAATTCGGGAAATTTTCATGTGAAATATTTTCGTGGTCTAAGCCAAATGCACACTTCCTTGATATTGATTTGCTACGAAAATTTCCCGTATTACAGTATTAGTCAGCAATATTGCTACATTCAAGAGCTATTAACATGTACCTGTGTGTCTGTTTGTTGGAGCATGCAAGTGTTAGCTACAGTACTGGTGTCTATATGCACTACATTTTATTCTCTTGCTTTACAACAAATCTATCCTCTGTCGTGATAGAGAATGGATCACTTAGATTTAACAACAGTACACAGTCCAACCACTCTGGTTTGGTGGAAGCATACAGCAATGGGAATTGGAGCAATGTGTGTCATAGAAATAATCCCACTTTTACTTACCTCTGTAATCAAATGGGCTTTGCAGTAGGGTCAAGGGGAGTTCCTAGGTTGATTGACAGTGGTGAAAGTTTGCGTACTGAATGGGATAAAAATGATCTAGTGTGTTCTAACAGACGTTATGGTACTGATGGGTGTTTATGGTATACACCAGCGATAAGATGTCATAATAAGATACCTCAAGTGATATGTGCAGGTATGGAATTATCATAAATGAGCACATACTGTCATGATGCAGTTTTACTATCATCTTCTCATTGCATGTATTTTAGCTAAGAGCTTAACAAATGTATGTACGTACGTACACCCTTATATTGATGACATGTATACTGATGTACAGACCTGACCAGTTCATACCTATAATTGATCTATTATATCTGTGACATGTAATTATGTGGTTTGAAAAGTTTATTGTTTTACTGCTTTCAATTTCACACTTTGTTAGTTTGAGGTATTTCAGACATTGAACCTAATATATAGTTCATTTCAGTATACATTTACAAGCATTAGTCTACGAAGTTTGATTTAATTGATCTTCCATGCTACAAGTTGTTATTCATCACTGGATATTCTTTCAGCTTGGTGTATCCTTTCTGTTGCCAGGGCAACCAAGCAAGGTGTCAGCTCCAGTTGTGCTGTCAGTCATTACCGTTAAAGCCTCTTTGGTCTGGCCCCCTGTTAATGGAAGGAATTTACCCATATCAGAATATATTGTTGTATATAGAAGTGATGGAGGAAGTACCCAATCTGTCAAGCATCTACCAGCAACCGACAGGTACTCTACTAACAGTGTAGCTAGCTATATATTAGCTGTATACACTGCCTGTGCTAATGTAGAATTAATTAAATTTCACCTGCAAACTCCAGCTGAATGGAAAGCTATCCCAACCTAGGATGAATAATGTAAATCATCATTCCTAAATACATGGTTGGCGTCATGTATGAGACTATAATAAGGAGAATATTGGAATAGAACATTTTCCTAGATTTAGTCCTTGGGAAAGCCTATAGAGCTATGAATGCAGAGATACAATAACTGTATATATTAAGGATGCATATTTTTATATTGAACAAATGGCTACCAATCTAATAGAAATGTTGCACTATTTTAATAGATTGATCCTCTATTTTGCAGTTAACAGCCTCTGCAGAAGGTACTGATTCACTGACAGTAGATGCTGTAGCTACTCCAACTAAGAAGGAGGTTTCTGGGAGTTCAGAAAACAGTTTTGAAACAATTGAAGAACAGGAAGCAGATTGTAAGTGGAACAGACTCTTATATTTATCTGGACCTCAAATGTCCGATAACATGTACATAACTAGAGTGGGTCCCGATAGTGTTCAAGACTACATATACTATTATATACGTATAATTTATTGTATATGTGCTTTGTTATATTATTGTATGTAGAAAACGTCTACATTTTAACAAGCCTTGCATGGTTCATGCATATTACTTATATATTATAGACCTGTATATATACTCATGACAATAACTACCAAGGATATGGTGTTTAAGAGTGAATGTTAATTCCACAATGTTTAGCAAGAGCTTTGATATAACATATGAATAATCCTTCCCAATTAATGAGCCCCAAAAGGAGGGCAATACAGCTTTCTGTGTTTCTTTGATTTTTTCAATCTTGGATAAGTTGGAGGCAATCACTTGCTAGTTGTCATTTATAGAATGTATGTATGTCCACAACCAAGATAAGACTTCAGTCACTTGGATGGTATATATAATAATTTCCAGTGATTATCCATACTTCATTATATATAATATGTTTACGTTAGCCAGACGATATCTTGTATATATTCACCACTACTACCTTCCTTTTGTGTCTAGCTGTGTCGGATACCTTTGCTTGGGGTTCGCCTGAGGAAGACACTTAAGATGTATCTAGTAATTCCTACATTGTCAAGGCCTGAACCAATTTAATTATTTTCTAGAATTTTTGTAATGATTTCTTTTGTCCTAAATTTCAGTTAAAAATGTACTCTATCAAAAAGCTGTTATATACGAGAAATCTAAAACACCATTTTCCTGTATACTTATTCACAGTTGACATAAGTACATACGTACATACGAGGCAAAGGAAACATATGAGAGGAAGAGACTAAAATATGACAAATCACTCCAAATCACTCTTTATCTTCCCTTTTGCCACCCGCAGGTATGTACTACAGGAAGTCGCCATATTTTTCTATAGTATGAGCTGGCAATAATATTATAGCAGTTAAATAATAAAATAATATTCAAATGACCTTCCTGTTGCTTTTCGGCAGGTCATGAATGGCCTTAATGTAATGTAAAATCGCTTATATGTTACAATAAGGTCTATAACTCACTGGCTATGCATAATGTATTTGCACGAGTAACAAACATCACGCAATGCATATTTAGTATGCCATCATGTGTCAAGCAACTATACATGTATCCAACCAGTCTGTGAGCCAACCACTTGCAAAAAGTGGGCGCAATAACAGGAAGTGGGCGTGGCATCTCCATAAATAGGGCATAGCCCCCACCTCTCTAAACCTATCTACAGAGTATGTATACCACCAATGTGAGCTATATATTACGAACTATAATATGATGACAATTAAGAAATAGATATAATATTATGTGCATAGAAGTCATCAGGTATAAGTACTACAAAAACTATCAAAGAAAAGTTAGATTATCAAAAGCTTAAGAGCACTAGTGTTGTGTTACTGTCACTGAGCCAACTAAATTATGCTTAAAGGACACCAGCCACGGACATTGCAACGTCACAGAGTAAACTTCTACTGGTTTTTTCCTTATGTTATTAGGTTCAGTCAATTCCCGAATAGTGATTCCAGGTCCACGGCCACTTGATAGCAACATATAATCTGCATTGAACTGGATTTCATAATTGTAGCAACCATTAGATGTATTAAATATGAATTCTTCTTTCGATGTTGTTAAAGGTGCAAATGAAAAGACCTTAATCTGGAGAGACATTGAATTGTAATACATCCCATTTGGAACAGGAAATTCAACACGTAAATACATCTTCTTGCTAGAATTTCTTGAGATAATAATGCCAGGTGATTGATCTTTGCCAAACACAGCTTTCCAGGAATCATTGCTTATAAATGGGAGTGTAGTTTCAGTCAAGGGGAAAAATGGGGAGAATCCCTTTTGTAGACAACGATTAGAAAATTGGGTAACATTTCCTTTGACAGTCTCTTTGTCAAACTTTTGATGCTGTTTTAAGGCTAGTACAAACAATTTGAGGTCCTTCAGTTCCTTGTCTGCCACTTTATAGACAAGGTCTTTCTGCGAAATCAGTCCATATCGTATGCTGGAAAACAAAGGGTTCGTCCTTCTTTTGTATTTATCTTCAGCAACCCAATCATGTAATAGAAGGAAAAGGTCAACTTCCTTGATAGCAACTTCCTCACTCTGAAGAATTTTGGAGATGGCTTTATCTGAAAGCTTAATAAAATGATGTTTGTAAGCTTCTTCCAGAAATGAATCCAACTTTGTGATTATAAATTGGAGAGTTGCGTTGAAAACAAGCCGCAGCTGGCTTGGAGAATGATCTTCACGCATCTCAGCTGAGATACACAGACTAACAACAGCAGGTAGTCTACAATCCACATCATCTTGACGAGACCAAGTAGAAACAAGTTGGCTTATTGAGTTCATCAGGACATCAAGTTCATAATAATGAGCAGCTTCATAGAGAGGAACAATATCAGCCTCCTCTTCCAAGATCACTTCTTTTCCATAAATGAATGAAATTACCATTGAGAATATCTCATCAGTATACTCTTCTGGTATAGCAAACTCATTCTCATTCCTTTCCCTAAAGTTGCCTTTAAACATTTTGAAGAAGACAGGAGAGGCAACATTTAAAACTTCCTTGTGTGCTTTAATTGGATTCTGGGCTTCTTGTCCAATGAAAGTGACATCAGAGTTTTCTTCATTATAGCTTTTGGCAAGATGAGGGAATGGTTTGGAAAAAGTAAGTTTCCTGTGGTTGTCTGAATTCCTCTTCGAGGGGAGGCCCAGGAAAAGTTGCTCAGCCATATAGATCTAGTTATAAGAGCTATCTACCTTAACAATTTATATGATATATATACTCATACATATGTATATAATATAGTGAATCCTAACAGCTTAGTGCTACTGTAACAATATACATTATACATATAAACTTATAACAAATTTTACCAAATAAGACAATTCCGGATGTTAGTCCAGACACAGTGGAGCCAAGCCATTTAAACACTATGAATATCTTTAGAGGAATGCACTGACCTAATTGGATGCACAAAATGGCTGAACAAAGTAATGAGTAATATCACAAAATATTTTAATCTCAATGTGTACATACGTATGCATTATATGTACACTCCATTAATTTCACATTAATTAAAGGACACAGACACAAGCCATGGTGATGACAAGTCTACAATACAGATTTTGTATCTGCACTTCTTCCTTTCAGTTGACGATGATGCAAGATTGGGCAATACAATTGCAAATACAAATACAAATGCTGAGTTTCCAGATAATATGAATTTAACTGAATAGTCTTTTAATGCTTAAAGGATGGAGATTTATGTCCAATGTTTACTAGTATATATATTGCGAGACAGATCTTTAGTAATTCAACTCTTCTTGTGGTTAATGGCTATAGAGGATCTCAACTCAAGAAGTAACTTGCTGAACTCTTTGTATTTCCAGAGCAAGGTCTTTGCCTTACAAGCGATACATAGTGCATAGTGCACTTTATGAGAAGCCATACATCTGTATAGTAATATCCATGTCTCACTCTCACCAAATCATTCTCCCAAGTCTCCTCGTAGACTATGCCCATTAACTTAAATACTGAATACCAGGGGCGTAGGAACAGCTGAGCAAGTGGGGGGGCTTGAAAAAATTTTTAGTTTAGCTAACGACTTTGTATCCCGCAGTGACAACAGAATGCGCATGTTTGGACAATTTAAGTGATATTTTCATAGTTTGTACTATTGTTTTGGACTGATTGCATATAGCTATATACCGAAATTTCTGGTTTACTGGAGCAACATAGTTGATGATAATGGCGGCCAGCATGAGTGGGCATGAGTTAGTATTTAAAGAAATAGAAAATATAGGTTGTGGCTAAAAAACTGGGGGGGCTTAAGCCCCCAAAGCCCCATAGGTTGCTACACCCTTGAATACTGAATACTGAACAGTGAACGATAGAAGAACATATCAATTATAGTTTTAATATCGAAGTGTAGCTATAGCTAGAGGTAGACTAATAGGTACAGATGGATGCTATATCTCGGATGATTATTACTGGTTTTGGGGAAAAGGAGATGGTATAGTCTGCCAGATACAATGTTTACAATTGTACAGGAACCGACCTTTTAACGAAACGTAAACGTAACGAAGCGTCATTGCTTTTCCCATAGCACCATCCTTTTTCAGATATTCCCATGCCAGCGGTAGGAACGCCCATTATTCCAGCGCGACCCCCGCACATCGCCTGATCAAGTAGTCAAGTAGATCTACAATGGCAGTGGCGCTAACAGAAGGTGAGATTCTGTTTAGAGCTTCAAAAGTAACTTAGTTTCTCAGAGTTGTGGGCGTTACCCCTCGGTGCCCTCATAAGGTACAAAGTAATTCAAGTAGATTAGCAACAGAGCAGATTAAGTCACATCTTCTCATTTCGTCAGAGTAGAATGAATTAGTTTGATTTTCGAATGTTAATATACGAACGTAACAGTATGGCAGAGTACAGATTGCTCGATCTGTGTGGACTACTTGAGATAGCACCTATCAAATACAGATATCCCCTCCTTCAGCCCTGTAATACAATTAACATTCTTTTATTAAATTGTTATCACTTTAGAATTTTAGGATAGGATAATTAAATATGTGGTATCTGCCATCTTGAAACGTAATTCGTATCTTGTTAAGAAAACAGTTACTGAAATGACAAGTGTTTGTCACTGTCACACAATGTAGATTTTGGAGAGTTGTCGACTCTTTCCATTCCAAAAGTAAAGATCAAACTGACTTGGGACATGTAAAACACTCTTCACAGACATACATATAGTCAGTGTACGTTAAAGGGTCAATAAATGTATGTGCAGCCATCAGTAATATACACAGTGTGGTAATATGATGTGCTCTTATAATCGCATATATTCACTTCTTACTTAACAACAGCATAGCTAGTTAAGTCATTAAGAGTTATGAGAGATGATTTATATTTGGAATTTTCTTCATTTTTAGAGGAAATAAATAACTTGACTCATTCAGCTGTTCCAGTGATCCAGTCAGAAAGAACAGTAACTGAGAATATGAGGTAAGGCAGCTCTACAGGACACTGCTATGAATATAATTAACTGTAACTGTCACCTGACTATTAGTGTTACCTCTTTCAGCTAATCTCCCATGATGAAACCATCTATGGTGTTTTGATAAAATTGGGCTTAATTAAGTTGTCCACTGACTGTTAAACAAATGTCACAGAATCGAATATACAATAATTAGACACCATATATAACATATCTTTACTGACAGAATTGACAATTCTGTTTTTCTTATTTCATCTGATGTATTCAGTCTGCAGCTCACTGCTGAGCAACATTTAGACACACTGCAGAGATGTGTCATTGATGAGGTGTCCTTCAAATGGAAGGAGATTGCGATTGCTCTGGGATTTACTGACAACAAGTACACGACAATTGAAGCTAACAAACAAACAAATGAAGATCGACTGTTGGATGTGTTCACAGAATGGCTGAAATTGGCTCATGGAACCGGAGAGAAGAGAAGGACTTTAGAAACAGTCCGAGATATTCTGGTTGACCGCAATTGTAGAGATGAAGCTGAGGGCTTAGTTAAAGCTCTGTCTCAATCTAGTAAGTTGTAGATATAGATCCTAAATTAACACATTCTCCTTACATGTGCTGCAGTTTATGTAATCTGTAACATCTGAAGTAACGTTACCATAGTGAGATAAATATGGAACATCCATTTCATGTTTTTACAGATAAGGGAAACACAAGTGTTTTGCTTGTTAATGTATATTTGCGTTTTGTCTCGAAGTGCCGAGACAGAGTGCCAGATAGTGGTACGTTTAATGATATTCATACCATTGAGCACGTGCAAAGTTAAAATGTTGCATCATCGTAGACTGCATCCGCGTTTATGGTACATATACGAACTACCAAAGACGTCCAAGCTTCGAGCTACCGAAGACGTCCAAGCTACAATATTGTTATACTAGATTTGAAATTCGAAGGCTTTCATTGATAGAGTGATCCAGTTTTATGCACAGTGAATATGGAAGGACCTCGGCCTAGGAAGACACTGTCTTGTCTATTCATTGGTTGTGTCCAGGTGCACTGAAACTAGCCACTTAATTATCATTCTTGCTGCCCTTAATTGCACCTGTTCAACTGCCCCTAACTTTCTGCCACAGCCCCACACCTCGGCTCCATACAGCAGTACAGATTGCACCAGTGCTTCCATTAGTCTAATAAAAGTCTCTCCTTTGACCTCCCCCACACTCATTCTGCATCTACTCAGCCAAGCAGCCAGTGCTCTTGAGCCCGCCTTTGCTCTCTCCTCCAGCATTACTTTATACTCTAGGTGCTTTGTCAGACTACATCCTAGATTCTTGTAATGGTCCATCACTTCTATTGCTCCCTCATCAATGCTGAGTTTCTCATCAGTTTTCTTCACCCCCTTCTTCCTCATATGCATGCAGTATCCCACATTTCTCTGCATTTATCTTTACTGACCACTTGTTACACACCACTCTTTCAAAATCCTCAACCCTGTCCTCAACATCTCTGCCAAAATGACCGTATCGTCAGCATACAGCAAAGCGGGTATTCTCTGCTTCCCACACATGACACCCAGTCCCCTCTTTTTCAGCTCACCTACCAGCGAGTTCACATATATAGAAAATAGCAGTAGTGATAGGGTACATCCTTGCCTCAATCCATTTGTTACACTAAAAGCATCACTACACTGCTCTCCCACCTTCACCTCACATCTCAGATTTGAGTAAGCTGCCTTTAGAAAGCTCGTTAGTCTCCCACCAAGACCCAGTCTCTCTAAGCATGCCCACAGTTTCCCCCTATCCACACTCTCATATGCCTTCTTGAAATCAATAAACCCCGCAAACATTCCCCTTTTTGTCCTCATACTGTACTGTCCTAACAGAGTAAGTGTTAACATCTGGTCTCTGCACCCTCTCCCCTTCCTAAAACCGCCTTGCTCTTCTACTAGGAGTTGTCTCTCCTCCACCACCTGTGTCAGTCTATCTTGTACAATCATGCACATTGCCTTATACACTGTAGATAAGAGGGATATACCTCGGAAGTTGTCCATTACACATGCACCTTTATATCTCTTTTTGGGTACCGGTGTCACAGTAAATTCTATCCCCCCTAAATTTTATTCCCCCCAGATAAAATATCCTAGGATAAAATATCCCCCTGGGATACTTTATCCTAGGAAAAATTATCCTACCCTAGGAAATTATATCCTACTCTAGGGTAGTATATCCTAGGATATTTTATCTGGGGATGAAATAAACTAGGATAATTTATCCTAATCATTTTGTCATATATAAATGTTTATTATTAATAAATAAGTACAAAATACTTAATAAAATAAATAATCTGTTATGTCAAATACATGAGATAAGAAAAAAAATACTTGTCATATGTCAAGAAATTACAAAAATTAAAATACAATCTGTTATGTCAAATGCACTGGGAGCAAACCCATGAAATGTCCTTTTCGGAGAATATCCTGCCTGGAATGTCCTCACAAGATTTATGAAACCATCCCTGACAATTGCCACATAAGGCCATCTCCTCGCCATCTTCAGGTAAAAGGCAATGGCAGTACAAACTGACACACTTCTTTGTTAGTGGCTTTGGAGGCTTTATCTTTCTACTTGGAAAAGGAGCCACTTTACCATTTGTAAAGCATTGAAATGGCTCCTCATCTTTGCTTGGTCATACCTAATATGCATGAAGAGGTTTTCAAATTAATCAAGACTCACATATATAACATAATTATGAATATACCTCTTGCTGCTTGGATCTTCTCCAAAGCACAGATCTGTAGCATAGGCTATTGCAAACAGGCCACAATCAGTCCCTCCTTTCTGTGTGGTCATTCTCATCAGTTCAAACACCACCTGTCTCTCGTCAGTTTTCATGATGCAACAAGACTGCACCTCAACAGGAGAAGTGATTGATAAATTCAGGCTGTCATAGACTCTTACTAATCCTTTGTTTATTCCAGCCACAGTCAGCCAGTGTCCTCTCCTATATTATGGAGGATTTGCACAAATGGAGGTTCCTCTACTTGAAACCCTAAAATCTGGCCAAAGGTTGGTGGTTGCAGACCATGCATATCAGGGAATTGTTTACTGAGCAGCTTATGTGCAAGCTGTATGTGATTGTCATTCAGCATACGCCCACTTTGGAGATCTTCAATGTCCATATCATTCAATGAAGGAACAATATTGGTTGTTTTTCTTCTTTTTCCATGATCAAGAGTATAGCTCTCTTGGATGGTCCCCTTTTCCTTGATGGATATAACTGTGGTGTGCAGTCATGGCAAGGTGTACTGGACATTGGGCCATCTCTTTTTACAGGAGTGCTAGACTGTGGACTCTTGGAGGTAGGACTCACATTAATGGGTGTAGGGCAATCCTCTTCATTCTCTTTCGTGGCTGTAGGGCAATCTTGTTCAAAATAATCCTTCAGTAGGGCACCATTATATAATTTCTTCAAAATGCCTCCTTTCAGGGATTTCAGCTGGTAGCGTCCCTTTGTCAACTTCTCCACAATCTCGTAAGGTCCATCCCATTTTTCATCAAGTTTTCCACCCATTCTGTGATTGTTCCTCATGATCTTTACCAATACCTTAGAACCAACTGAAAATTCCTAAATGAACATGAATTATATAAATAATGCATAATGAAATATTATACAGTAGTAAATAACTTACATGATTAGAGCATTTTACATCATAATACTTCTTTTGCCTTGCTTGTGCCTTAAGGATGTTTTCTGTGGCCTTTGCCTTATTGTGCTCCCTCAGTTCAATCAATTGCTTCACCAAAGTGTCCTTTCTGTCTTCATCATCAATGGGTGAGGCTGGGTCAATTGAAGAGTTTGCCAACTCATGATCAATGGCCTTTCTTGGGTGTCGATTGTACATTAAGAAATAAGGAGAGAACTTGGAAGAATCTTGCCTTGAGATCCTGTATGAGTACAAAACTCCTTCCAAATGAAGGTCCCAATTTTCCTGCTGGTCCTGTGTGAGCTTAATGAGGGTTCTGACAAGGGTCTGATTCAATCGATTATTAAACTGTTACGGACGAAAATGCAACGGTTTTTATAGACATTTTCGGCGCTTTTTTATTTTGTCACTTTCCTATTGGCTGAAAATCCTAAAATCGTATCCCTTTTTCAGCCCAAGGTTCCTTCTTATGTATCTAAAGGATTTCGTGATGATACGCTTAAATCGTAGAGTATTGGATAAATTATCCTAGGGTAGGATAAAATTTCCTAGTTTCGTTTATCCGCCGGGATAGTTTATACTATCTGGGCGGATAAAATACATGGGGGATAAATATCCTGTGACACGGAACGATTGTATGTATTACATCTCCACTGAGACGGGACCATCCCATTTTTCCAGCATCATCTAAACAGCTCCCACCACAAGTCCACCAAAACCTCCCTACATACCATCTCTGCCGTAAGCCTATCTTTACCTGGAGCTGCCTTCCTTTTCAAGCCCTCTAGGGCCCGTATCACTTCTTCTCTTGTTATCTCTTCTCTCCACTGCCCATATATATACATGTAGGTATATTACATATAAAGGTATGTTACTCTATGTTATTATATACGTAGGTGTGAATAGCACTGCTCCCGATGACATGAACTGTACATCACAACTTCCAGTGAGTGCTTTATTTAATAATGAAAATGTATCAATGATGTACGTACGTACTTTTAATGGAATACCCATGTGAGGTTCATATGAGCCATAGACTGATACAAGATACGTATATACGTATGTAGATTGGTCAAGGTTGTCAATGTTAGTATATTTTACATTTAACTAATGATATTATGCAATAACATGTACTCGTAGTATTTTACTTAGGGAGATGATGTGTAGGCAGTTAGCCTGAGAAACTACCAATCCATTGAAATAAATTTCCTGCCAGCATTACTGGCTTTATATATGTGGTATGCATGGCATCTTTTGGAAATTTGAGACTCACCACAGCTATGTTTCACTAACAATTTACTTCTTTATTCTGCCCAAGTGCACCATTATCCATAGATAGATGATCTTTAGTCTGGAAACGAGAAAAATTAATTACAACCAATCACACAATTGCTATGTATCATGATAGAATTAATGCTATTTAGTGATGCTTACAAGTATTTATTATTGTTTTTATTTCATTTTCTCAGAAATCTGTGGTTCTATTGAAGGAGAATGCTTACTTCGAGTATCGCAAGTTCAAATTGGGTGCTGGAACAACTGACATAAAATATGTCAAACTAGCCATCCTGAAGAACAAGCCCTCAGCTAAGTCTACCACTGGAGACAGTTTAGCAGTTCTAGATAGTTTCAGAGACTGTGGATCAAAAGGGGAAATAGATAGGTTCATAAATCCGGAGGAATTATTGAAAAAGAGCGCTAATAGAATAAGTGTACTCTATGGCCATGCCGGTATGGGCAAAACAACTGCCCTTCAACACATAGCCCAGCAAGTAGCTATTCAAAAATATGAAAGCGATTTCACTCTAATCCTGTATCTCCCACTGCGAGATGGCACTGTAGGTAGTGCCACTGATCTGAAAGGTCTCCTTAGCTACTATGGGTCAGATTGCGATATTGCTTCTGTGGAGAAGGATCTCTTAGATAGAAGAGGTAAAGATGTCCTCTTGGTGTTTGATGGGGCAGATGAGGCAAAAGAGCTAGTAAGAGAGGGTTCACCAAATGTGCTGCTACCTTTGCTGAAAGGTAGGATCCTTCCAGAGGCATCCATCATCCTCTCCAGTAGACCTGGAGTATGCCCTGACCTTCAGGAAGGTTGTTCCACATTTTATGAAATCCAGGGATTTGATCCCATAGCCATCAAAGCTTTTGTAGAAAGCTTTTTCAAAGGTGATCCCCAAAAAGGTGAAGACATGCTGAAAGCTCTTGAGGAACGGCCAGATCTGATGGCAGGAGCTTTTGTACCAATCAATGTCTTCATCTTTTGCTCAATCTATGAGCATGGCCAATCCTCCTTTCCACCTACCATGACCAGCTGTTACAAGACCTTTGTGAGTCAGATATTAGGCAGGGAGTCAGCAAAGGAAAATGCAACATGCCTTATCAATTCTGATCTCTCTGGTTTACCAAAGGATCTTGCCGATCTTCTTTCTGGCCTTGCTCAAATTGCTTTCAAAGGTCTCACTGCCAATCCACCTTCTTTCATTTTTACTGAGAGCTCCATTTTGGAGATATTTCCAACCCTCAGTACCACTGGAATTACTGACTCCTTCTTCAAAGGTCTCCTCCAGGTCCATGCTGGTAAGGTAGGATTCTGTTCTGAATATACCTTCAGCTTCTCTCATGCCACTCTCCAAGAGTTCTTTGCTGCCTTCCATCTTCAAAGATTGCCAGAGAAGGAACAAGTGGAATTTTGGAAATTGCATCTGATGAATCCAACATTTTCCATTGTTTTGCGATTCTTTGCTGGTCTTACTGGTCTGTCATCAAGGGAGTTGGTGAAGCAATTGACAAAGCCTCAAATTGGTCTCTTCAAGAAATTTCTTTCTCTGTTCACCACAACCCTGCCATCAGAATGTGATCTTTCTAATCCACAACTCCTCTTCCTCTTTCATGCACTTTACGAGTCACAGAACCGGCAACTAACTAGAGATATTGTCAAACATTTAAACAATTCCATTAAATTTCATATTTTCCTTTCCCCATTTGATGAAATAGTAGTCTCTGACTGCCTTTCACAGTGTAATCACCTGCAAAGACTGGAATTTTATTCAGTACTTGCTCAGAACCATCAAAATACAATCAAATCAGCCAACCCCAATGTGGTATTTAGGTTTCCATGGAAATTTTCCTTTGACCATTTGTCAGTAAAAGGTGTGTACACTAAAAATTATTCTATAAGTATGTATGTACATGTACCTCTGCTCTCCATTTTATGTCATGTTTTAGTCTGGCTTGCTGAGACCATCCCAAATAAGCACAAAAGTGTGGAATCTAGGAGAGGGGGGTCTAGCAGCCCTATAGATTAAATAACACCTTTTCATTAATGTGTCATGACTTTGAATATTTTTAATCTGATTGGTGGAGAAGGTGTTATTTAATATAGAGGGCTATTATTTAATTTCCACTAGACTGTGCCTCTCCTTCCTAGTCTTTGGGCAGTTATTCAGGAGGGTCTAGCAAGTCAGACTAGTCATTAACCATTAACCCAATTATTTTTCACTTCCAGTTGAAATCACTACATAAAATAAAATTCACTAAGAGTGATGTAGTTGGAATGTGAATTAAAGTTACTGTATCACTTTGATTACCTTAGAACTTTAATCTCATTGCTGAATATAGTCAACCTGTTAAGGCCAGCAATTAACTGTTTTCTGTCATTTAACCAACTCTCCAGTTTACTAATCTCACACAATCATTTCACTGACTGAGCTAATTATTTTATTTTGCATTGATTGATTCCAGTTTTCAAAGCTGTAAATCTTTCCTGTTACAATTAGACTATGTTTCACTACATTTTGACTGTATTTGTTCACTTGTAGAAGTCCAGACCTTTTCAGATTCCAAACTACCTTCGAAAGAGCTACTTGTTTATATTAACAAGAGCACTAGTGTAAGTGCTCTACTTCACCTGGTTGCTATCAAAGGATTAGAACAGTTGTATCTCTATTTATACAACTGTACCATAACAGTGGTGAGTCCCTTTGTGTTGTGAAGTTAGTAAATTGTTTGCTATCAAATGGTAAGGTTTGAAAATTATTATTACTGTAATAGTGGGTCCATGCTTTAATTGCAAGTATTCATGGGAGTAACCCTAATTTCACTTGAGGCTTACTTAGTTAACACTCAGTAACTAAACAGTTGAGTGATGAAGATATGTGTGTTATGCATGGTGTACAGGTTGAAAAGAAACAGCTTTTTAGTCTGTACCTACTGTATGTGTGCATTGGCAATTAGCAGTTAGCACAAGTAGTATTGACAAATATCCTCAAGTGTTTGTAAACAAACAAATAATATTTGAAGTCCTGAACATTTACACACTGGGTTCTGCAAGGCTTAGCAATATCTGAATTTGACAGATGCCATTAGCGGATGAATGTATATCCTTGTAACACATTTGCCATTCTCCTTGTATATGCTACAGTGGGAATCTACAGACTGCCTCTTTAGGTCAATGGCAAACAGTCTATAGCTAATAACTGCAAACAGTTTTGTTACCCTAATTGACCACATCTATTGGGATCAAACAGAATGTAATGTAAAATGGAAATGTTGTCGTAACTGCTTGCTGGTAATAACAGTTGATGCATACTCCACAACTCATATTTTATATACATTCCTTGTCATCATAATAAGTATGTAAATCTGTAAAAGAAAGATTATTTATAAAGAGAAAACTGCTTCCTATGTGGGTCATCAAAGTACATACAATTGATGTGTGTACTTGTAACACGTTTGTGTCTGTTTCTGAGATGGGAATCATTTACTAAGATTTGTATGAAATTAATATGTATAGATCTTTCCTCTTATGTAAGTGGTAGTAAAACAAAATTTATATATAAACTATAAGTTGAAGTGATAAGGGGTTTTTGTTGCGTTCATAATAAGTATCCTGATTTACTGAGACTCAGCAACAATTGTATTTTAATTTTTTGCATTTTATGTTGATGAAGACCTCCGGGTCGAAACATTCAATTTGTTTTAAAATGCAATTATTGCTGAGTCTCAATAAATCAGGATACAAACTATAAGTTATAATTTCTGTAACTTTTGTTGCTAGTGTCTCATGTCAGGTAATGTATATACAAACGTATATGTACACTTGTCATCATAGTAAGTATGTAAATCTGTAAGATTATTTATAAATTAATATTCAAATTTTGAGAAAATGGCTTCCTGAAGTCTAAACAAGGAGCATTGACTTTTGTAAATGGCTGGGTTTTCCTACAAATCTCTCAAATTTCACCATTTGGATTTTGTTGAAACGTTTACAACAAGTTAAGATTTAAAACAGTTTTCTTAATCGTTTCTTTCTACGTATAGCTATCCTTGATTGTCACATATTACTTGTCCCAGCAGGTATCAGCTCTACCCAGACACACTCAATTGCTGTCTTCTAGAGTGTTTTACTTGTTATCATAATCTCGTAGTCACACCATTACGGCTATGCACCATACGTAATACTATGGATAATCACTGGAATGATTCCAAACCAGCCAAGTGATCAAGGGTTTGTCTCAGCAGGGGGAACAAAGTCCTATTAAACCATTGATCACCTGGTATCCATAGTATATCTTAGCACAAGCAATTACCCTCTTCTATACTTCTTGTAAGTATAATGCAATATATAGTAATCCATTGATCTACACATTTCCATGTTATTATTCTCTGTATCATTCCTCATATCATACATTTAACTTTACATGACACACTTGAACTGCATCTTTGCAAAGTATAGCTATCCTAAACTGAAGTAAAGATGTTATGGAGTGCTAATTGGTTAAATTCTTTGTATTGTTTAAAGTATGCCTGCACTTTACAGGATTCTCAGTACACTCAATTGGAAAAGGCTATTCAGAACAGCACATTGTGGTGGTTGTCTGTTACAGGTGGAGCACCACCTGAATTCTATGAAGCCTTACAAGTTACATCTATTACAAGATTGGAAGTTTGGAGTGAGTTTTATAACACAAACTATAAACATTACATGACTATCATTTACTATATGAATACTTGCAGTTATTGAACACTACAAAGATTTACTTTCCTTGATGTTATGATTTAATTTTAAGTTATATTTCATTTAAGAATTAGAAATAAGTATAGCTTCAATTCACACTCCATTTTAATAGTCCATATACTGTATGTACGTATTACAGTTTATACATACATATATACAGTACATGTGTGTGCATGGACATGATATTGTTTAGTTTAATGTCCATTTAGCAAATATTAATTTATTATTCTGTTTTTACTTGTATTTAGAGGCTAATGGACCTGAACTTGTACCTGTAGTCAACATGACACAATTGAGTAAGCTCTGGTTATGGTTCACAGACCCTTTACCAGTTTTAAATGGCTTATGTAAGAGAAAAAATGCTTTGGAGCACCTTGATATATCTGAACCACCAAATTGGGTAAGTGTTTGAATTTACGTAATGCATACAGTAGTAGATATGTATATAGCTTGACATGTACCATTTGCAGTACATGACAGTAACTTATACTTTTGGGCACATCCGCCATGTTTGTGAGGTAATCCAAAGAAACTGCTGCAGAGTCTTCTGTGCACAATGCAGAAATCTGTATGTATGTGCTATGCAATGAATCAAAGTCAAACTGTATCTTTACCTTAAGCTTCTTCTAGATTTATAATCATTAGGGCATAGTACACCACATCATTAGGTATTCTGTAACTATACTGTAGGTTCACTAGTACTCTAATGTATTTTTCATTCGTAGTTCATTATTATTTATACATATCTATTTCAATATTCACTCTACAAATCTAAGTACGTAGTATACACCATGTATATACTCACTCTAAGATTATCATAGATTTCCTTGACTGGATTGTGGATTTTTTAAATATTAGCTGTGGCTATTCTGCAGTGTGCCTTCTTACAGATTGTGGAACAACCTTTGTTAAGAAAAGCAGTTGCCATTCCATGCTTTGTTCAATTCTCAGAATATTTTATGTGTATGATTATTACACTCCTTAATATGGTATACATGAAGTTATGTGGAAAATATAGAGGTGGCTGCTAGTAAATGCACTTATGTATATCAATGTTATAAGTAGCAAAAAACTTCAGACCTTGTGAAGGATGTAAATGAAACCTTTGAAGGAATTAATGAATTAATGCTACTTGTTGCATGAGATAATATCTCTAAACAAGCCACAAAAGAAATTGATAGGCCAAAGGAAAGATCTATTCCTTGATGAGGGCACAGACATAAGCTTCATAGCCACATCTAGCTCTTTGCTGCTTGAACTGTACTCTTTATAGATGGCACAGTGAGTGAATTTGTTTTCTTTGTATCAAAAGCATCTTGCAAGTCATACAAAGAGAAAGGAATTAGAATTGTTTATATTGTGTACAAAGCTAAAAGTTCAAAGGATTCCTGTACATATGCTTTGTTTTGCTATGCAAAATATTTGCTCTGTATTTACAGAAACCTTTTCTGATCCACCAATATTATTGCGTCATAGTGATGATATCCATTGTAACGTGGGTAACCGCCAAAATTAAAACCACCAAAAATTAAAACCGCCGATATTTAAATCAGTCTAAAATTGCCAAATATTCTTCTCGCCAATATTTCTGTCTATACGGTATTCTCTACTGGTCTTGTAGTTTGCTGCTGTTTAAGTAAGCAGTTTGTTTCCATGGATATTGCATAGAATTTTAAATTGATAAGATTAAATTAAGTTATTGTAAAGAAATGATGTACTCCTCCTATAGGTAGAAATTAATTGTTTTAAGACAACGAAATCTATACATAATTAATAATGCAATACGTGTATTTGGTATACAGTTAGTTACAATTAATGTGTATAGTTACGAAATCAGTCATATACATAGTATATATTGTATATACAACTAGTACAATTCAAAATTAGTCTATATACATTTATTACCACAAAAGTGTCTGATGTTATAGTTTGTGTACCATTTGTCTTACACATTATCTTAATTACAAAAGGAATTTTAATGTTTTGCATAAAGAACATATAAAGTAAACGTCAATCAAATTCATTGTCATGTAGTAGCAGCTTGTAATGTTACATGTTATATTGTTGTGATTACACTTTACATGCAGGACAGAGACTGGACAGAAGAAGAGTGTTCTGTTGTTACTACTGTTCTCAGTAAGGCCAAGATTAGAGGGATTGAGATACGGAATGGTGTTAGCAGATCTAATTGGAGAACACTCAGTGATGCACTGGCATGTAATGATCATGTGAGGGAAGTGTTCCTGAGTGGTGTACCTCATGATTTGAGAAAAGAGATTAAGACAAAGCTACATACAGTTAATACTTTTTTTTACTAATTCTGCTACATACATTTTAATTGAACTTTTTATTTTTGTCATGTGTGATTGTATAATAAAAATGGTATATAATATACAGTATTGTCTAAAATTCCTCCATACTGTACGTATATTAGTTCTAATCTATTTCATTTTCTTACTTTCCTTTGGTCTCTTCTCAACATCATATCCTCCAAGTCTCCATATACAGTATAACAACAATTAAATTGTTCTATATAATCTATGTGACTTCCTGTATTAATTTTACTGTACATTTACTTGAATATGATCCATTTTAGGGATGCATGGAAAGGTACACTGGATCTACCCATTGGTAGGCACACGTTTATATTTATACTTGATGGAGTCACCACAGTTAACCCCCATCTTGTGAGCTGAAATTTAAAGAGTTCATATACTGTATATATTAGTATTTATTCTGCCCCTTAGAGTTACCTGTTGTGATAATGGGCTATCATTGAGCAACTCTACTTGGATACAGAAATTGAACAGTTTGACCTGCAGATTGCTAATTAAGACTCGTGCAGGTCAAAACATTCAATTTCTGTATCCAAGTGGTGTTGTTGATGCTCAAAGATAATCAGTTTGGTAGTAAAATGTCTTTACATGTTCTACAGTGTGTCTTAAATGGAGATTTCCCTTTGTTATGTTTTCTATTATATTAACTAATTGTACCACATTTCCACAAGCAGGGAATTATTACCACATTCAATAGCCTATCATATAAATATGGTAAGTGTATTTATATGTGTGTACAGCCAACAATGGAGGACAACAGTGGTGAACTAGTGAACTACATTGATGTTGCGAGTCTAGAGTGGAGGAAGGCAGTTGAGGTTCACATCCTGGGAGACACTCCAACAAAGACTATAGTTATAGAAGAGGAAGAAGAGAGTATAAGACAAGAGGTAGATAGAATTATCTTTGAAAGGGTTCTTTATCTTTCGATCTCACTTGAGCATCTAAAGACAATTTTTTTATTTAAACTTTTTACTGTTAATTGGACGTCAGTGAGTCTTTTTCTGTCACTTCTTTGATGCTCAAAAGAGATTGAAAGAGGAATCCTTTCAGAAGTAAGTTTCTAATAGATGGAGAAAACTTTTATCATACCAGGATAGTATTGCTTAACATGTTTTTCAAGCTGATTGGATAATTTAAACTTTAAATTGAATTAGAGTTTAAGTTGTACAATGGAGTTGTACGTACGTGTGATACTTTGATACAATTTACGTAAGATACTGTAATGATATGCAGCAACTAGAACAGGTGCATCCTGATATATACCCAATTAACAAATTGGTCAATGCAGTCAAGTAAAAACTGTGTTTTAATGAAATGGGTACTCATGAATAATATAAATCATCATTCCTAAATACATTTTCCTAGATTTAGTCCTTGGGAAAGCCTATATATAGAGCTTTGAATGCAGAGATACAATAACTGTGCAGTGTATATATATTAAGGATGCAAACTTTTATATACAAATGGTTGCAATTGTATACTTTCTTAATAGATTGATCCTTTATTTTGCAGTTAACAGCCTCTGCAGAAGGTACTGATTCACTGACAGTAGATGCTGTAGCTACTCCAACTAAGAAGGAGGTTTCTGGGAGTTCAGAAAACAGTTTTGAAACAATTGAAGAACAGGAAGCAGATTGTAAGTGGAACAGACTCTTATATTTGTCTGCACCTCAAATGTCCGATAACATGTACAAACTAGAATGGGTGCCGATAGTGTTGAAGACTACATATACTATTATGTACGTATAATTTATTGTACGTATGTGCTTTGTTATATTATTGTATGTAGAAAACGTCTACATTTTAACAAGCCTTGCATGGTTCATGCATATTACTTATATATCATAGACCTGTATATATACTCATGACAATAACTACCAAGGATATGGTGTTTATGAGTGAATGTTAATTCCACAATGTTTAGCAAGAGCTTTGATATAACATATGAATAATCCTTCCCAATTAATGAGCCCCAAAAGGAGGGCAATACAGCTTTCTGTGTTTCTTTGATTTTTTCAATCTTATTTAAGTTGGAGGTAATCACTTGTGGTTATCATTTATAGAATGTATGTACATGTCCACAGCCAAGATAAGACTTCAGTCACTTGGTTGGTATGTATAATAATTTCCAGTGATTATTCATACTTCATTATATATAATATGTTTATATTGCCCAGACGATATCTTGTATATATTTACCACTACTACCTTCCTTTTGTGTCTAGCTGTGTCGGATACCTTTGCTTGGGGTTCGCCTGAGGAAGACACTTGAGATGTATCTAGTAATTTCTACATTGTCAAGGCCTGAACCAATTTAATTATTTTCTAAAATTTTTGTAATGATTTTCTTTTGTCCTAAATTTCAGTCAAAAATGTACTCAATCAAAAAGCTGTTATATATGAGTTATCTAAAACATCATTTCCTGTATATACTTATTCACAGTTGACATAAGTACATACGTACATACGAGGCAAAGGAAACATATGAGAGGAAGAGACTAAAATATGACAGATCACTCCAAATCACTCTTTATCTTCTCTTTTGCCACTGGCAGGTACATACTACAGGAAGTCGCCATATTTTTCTATAGTATGAGCTGGCAATAATATTATAGCAGTTAAATAATAAAATAATATTACTAAAATGACCTTCCTGTTGCTTTTCGGCAGGTCATGAATGGCCTTAATGTAATGTAAAATCCCTAGGCCTTATGTTATAAAAAGGTCTATAACCCACTGGCTATGCATAATGTATTTGCACGAGTAACAAACATCACGCAATGCATATTTAGTATGCCATCATGTGTCAAGCAACTATACATGTATCCAACCAGTCTGTGAGCCAACTACTTGTAAAAAGTGGGCGTGATGACAGGAAGTGGGCGTGGCATCTCCATAAATAGGGCATAGCCCCCACCTCTCTAAACCTAACTATACACTAGAGTATGTATATATAACTCCCATGTGAGCTATAATATTTATAAACTATTAAGGAGTTATAACACAGGTACTGTACATGCAAAACTAGTTAAAATGAAAACACGTTAATTGACTGATAACAAGAAGTATATAAATATAATATTATGTGCATAGAAGTCATCAGGTATAAGTACTACAAAAACTATCAAAGAAAAGTTAGATTATCAAAAGCTTAAGAGCACTAGTGTTGTGTTATTGTCACTGAGCCAACTAAATTATGCTTAAAGGAGACCAGCCACGGATATTGCAACATCACAGAGTACACTTCTACTGGCTTTTTCCTTATGTTATTAGGTTCAGTCAATTCCCGAATAGTGATTCCAGGTCTACGATAACTTGAAAGTACCATATGTTCTGTATTGAACTGGATTTCATAATTGTAGCAACCATTAGATGGATTAAATATAAATTCTTCTTTCGATGTTGTTAATGGTGCAAATGAAAAGACCTTAATCTGGAGGGACATTGAATTGTAATACATCCCATTCTGAACAGGAAATTCAACACGTAAATTCATAGTACTGCTAGAATTTCTTGAGATAATAATGCCAGGTGATTGATCCTTGCCAAACACAGCTTTACAGGAATCATTGCTTATAAATGGGAGTGTGGTTTTGGTCAAGGGGAAAAATGGGGAGAATCCCTTTTGTTGACGGCGGCTAGAAAATTGGGTAATATTGCCTTTGGCAGTTTCTTTGTCAAACTTTTGATGCTGTTTTAAGGCTAGTACAAACAATTTCAGGTCCTTCAGTTCCTTCTCTGCCACTTTATAGACAAGGTGTTTCTGTGAAATCAGTCCATATCGTATGCTGGAAAGAAATTCAAAGATCCTCCTTTTGTATTTATCTTCAGCCACCCAATCATGTACTAGAAGGAAAAGGTCAACTTCCTTGATAGCAACTTCCTCACTCTGAAGAATTTTGGAGATAGCTTTTATCCATAAGCTTAATAAAATGATGTTTGTAAGCTTCTTCCAGAAATGAATCCAACTTTGCGATTATGAATTGGAGAGTTGCGTTGAAAACATTGAGCTGCAGCTGGCTTGGAGAATGATCTTCACGCATCTCAGCTGAGATACACAGGTTAACAACAGCAGGTAGTCTACAATCTACATCATCTTGATGAGACCAAGTGGAAACAAGTTGGCTTATTGAGTTCATCAGGACATCAAGTTCGTAATAATGAGCAGCTTCATAGAGAGGAACAATGTCAGCCTCCTCTTCCAAGATCACTTCTTTTCCGTAAATGAATGAAATTACCATTGAGAATATCTCATCAGTGTACTCCTCTGGTATAGCAAACTCATTCTCATTCCTTTCCCTAAAGTTGCCTTTAAACATTTTGAAGAAGACGGGAGAGGCAACATTTAAAACTTCCTTGTGTGCTTTAATTGGATTCTGGGCTTCTTGTCCAATGAAAGTGACATCAGAGTTTTCTTCATTATAGCTATTTTTAAGATGAGGGAATTGTCTGGAAAAAGTAAATTTCCTGTGGTTGTCTAAATTCCTCTTTGAGGGGAGGCCCAGGAGACTCCCATTATATACTAGTGCAGCTTATGCTTAGTGCTGTCTAAATAACAATGTGTAACAATATGACTTAGAGTCTGTGGTCTGCTAGACCATATTACAAGTACAGAAACTGACCTTTTAACGAAACGTAAACGTAACGAAGCGTCATTACCTTTCCAGGGGATACCCCCAATCTACCAGCTGCATTCCATCGCGACCCCTGATCGTCAAGTAGATCTACAATGGCAGTGGCGCTGACAGAAGGTGAGATTCTGCTTTAGAACTTCAAAAGTAACTGTAATAAGAGGTACTTCTCAGTTGTTGTTTCGGAGAGCAAGTATGGCGGCGCATCGATTTTCGGACAAAATGGGAAATTGAACGGCATATTTCAGCCTTTAATTCGTCTGAAACTTCTAGCTTTATCTTTGCATGCAAAGTATGCTTCGAGAATTATTTTAGTTATTGAGACAAAACTACAGTGTCCGAAATAATATTAATTCGGACACTGTAGTTCGGTCGAAAGTCATGCATTTTCGGACGGCGTCTATTACTCAATTGTCCAAGAAAACTTGATCGATAACACCTATTAAGTACAGATATCCCCTCCTTCAGCCCTGTAACATTCTTTTGGGACATTTTAGGTTTAAGATTTAGGATAGGATAATTAAATATGTGGTATCTGCCATCTTGAAAAGTAATTCTAATCTTTGTTAACCTGAATCATAGCAAAATAGTATCTTGTTGGGAAAACAGTTACTGAAAGTGTCTGTCACTGTCACACAATGTAGTTCTTGGAGAGTTGTCACTTTCCATTCCAATAGTAAAGGTCAAACTGACTTAGGACATATAAAACACTCTTCACAGACATACATATAGCCAGTGTATGTTAGAGGGTCAATGAATGTATGTGTAGCCATCAGTAATATACACAGTGTGGTAATATGATGTGCTCTTATAATTCCATATACTTCTTACTTAACAACAGCATAGCTAGAGTTAAATCATTAAGAGTTATGAGAGATGATATATTTTTGGAATTTTCTTCATTGTTAGAAGAAATACATAACTTGACTCATTCAGCTGTTCCAGTGATCCAGTCAGAAAGAACAGTAACTGAGAATATGATGTAAGGCAGCTCTACAGGACACTGCTATGAATATAATTAACTGTAACTGTCACCTGACTATTAATGTGACCTCTTTCAGCTAATCTCCCATGATGAAACCATTCTATGGCATCTTGATAAAATTGGGCTTAATTAAGTTGTCTACTGGCTGTTAAGCAAATGTCACTGGATCAAATCATGTACGTTAATTAGACACCAATGTGACTGAATTGGGTTTTATATAACATATCTTTTCTGACAGAATTGACAATTCTGTTTTTCTTATTTCTTATGATGTATTCAGTCTGCAGCTCACTGCTGAGCAACATTTAGACACACTGCAGAGATGTGTCATTGATGAGGTGTCCTTCAAATGGAAGGAGATTGCGATTGCTCTGGGATTTACTGTCAACAAGTACATGACAATTGAAGCTAACAAACAAACGAATGAAGATCGACTGTTGGATGTGTTCACGGAATGGCTAAAAGGGGCTCATGGAACTGGAGAGAAGAGAAGGACTTTACAAACAGTCCGAGATATTCTGGTTGACCGTGATTGTAGAGATGAAGCTGAGGGCTTAGTTAAAGCTCTGTCTCAATCTAGTAAGTTGTAGATATAGATCCTAAATTAACACATTCTCCTTATATGTGCTGCAGTTTATGTAATCTGTAACACCTGAAGTAACGTTACTATAGTGAGATAAATTTGGAACATCCATTTTATATTTTTACAGATAAGGGAAACACAAGTTTTTTGCTTGTTAATTTCTTTATTTTTTATATTCATATGTACGTAGGTAGGTATATTACGTACTCTATGTATAGATATGTTACTATATATAGGTTTGAATAACAGTGCTCCTGATGACATGAACTGTACATCACAACTTCCAGTGAGTGCTTTATTTAATAATGAAAATGTAACAATAATGTATTTTACTAGCTCCAATGACTTTAGAATACAATACACATACTAATTGTGAGGTTTGTATGAGCCATAGACTGATACAAGATATACCAACTTAATGAATGCATAATTATACCTCAACACTGTTAGAGGTTAATACAGTAACACTGACTAGTAACTACACTATAACTGTTTTTAAAGTATTGATGTAATCAACTTTTGAGTTGCCTTTTATAAGATTTTGATATTGACCACTTGTTATCTATAGCTAATGCTTGTCAAATAATAGTCTCAATTGTTTATAATTTCTGGCTAAAATGCTTTCATTCATAGCATTATTGTAGTTCTAGCAAATATTATAAAATTAAGTTCTTAAGAACAGTATTATAGAGAATGTAGTACATTATTGTTTCTCTTATATCGTACTCTCAGAAATCTGTGGTTCCATTTAAGAAGAATGCTTACTCCGAGTATCGCAAATTCAAATTGGGTGCTGGAACAACTGACATAAAATATATCAAACTAGCCATCCTGAAGAACAAGCCCTCAGCTAAGTCTACCACTGGAGACAGTTTAGCAGTTCTAGATAGTTTCAGAGACTGTGGATCAAAAGGGGAAATAGATAGGTTCATAAATCCGGAGGAATTATTGAAAAAGAGCGCTAATAGAATAAGTGTACTCTATGGCCATGCCGGTATGGGCAAAACAACTGCCCTTAAACACATAGCCCAACAAGTAGCCATTCAAAAGTATGAAAGCGATTTCACTCTAATCCTGTATTTCCCATTGCGAGATGGCACTGTAGGTAGTGCCACTGATCTGAAAGGCCTCCTTAGCTACTATGGGTCAGATTGCGATATTGCTTCTGTGGAGAAGGAGCTCTTAGATAGAAGAGGTAAAGATGTCCTCTTGGTGTTTGATGGGGCAGATGAGGCAAAAGAGCTAATAAGAAAGTGTTCACCAAATGTGCTGCTACCTTTGCTGAAGGGTAGGATCCTTCCAGAGGCATCCATCATCCTCTCCAGTAGACCTGGAGTATGCCCTGACCTTCAAGAAGGTTGTTCCACCTTTTATGAAATCCAGGGATTTGATTCCATAGCCATCAAAGCTTTTGTAGAAAGCTTTTTCAAGGAGGATCCCCAAAAAGGTGAAGAAATGCTGAAAGCTCTTGAGGAACGGCCAGATCTGATGGCAGGAGCTTTTGTACCAATGAATGTATTCATCTTTTGCTCAATCTATGAGCATGGCCAATCCTCCTTCCCACCTACCATGACCAGCTGCTACAAGACCTTTGTGAGTCAGATATTAGGCAGGGAGTCAGCAAAGGAAATCAATTCAGATCTCTCTGAATTACCAGTTGATCTTTCTGAGCTCCTTTCTGGTTTAGCTGTAATTGCTTTTGAAGGCCTCGCTGCCAATCCACCTTCTTTCATTTTCTCCAAGAGCACCATTCTGAAGGTGTTTCCATCTCTTACTACCACAGGAATTACTGACTCCTTCTTCAAAGGTCTCCTCCAGGTCCATGCTGGTAAGGTAGGATTCTGTTCTGAATATACCTTCAGCTTCTCTCATGCCACTCTCCAAGAGTTCCTGGCTGCCTTCCATCTTCAAGGATTGTCAGAGAAGAAACAAGTGAAATTTTGGAAATTGCATCTGATGAATCCAACATTTTCCATTGTTTTGCGATTCTTTGCTGGTCTTACTGGTCTGTCATCGAGGGCATTGGTGAAGCAGTTGACAAAGTCACAAGATCAAATTGGTCTGTTCAAGAAATTTATTTCTCTGTTCACCACAACCCTGCCATCAGAATGTTATATTTCTAATCCACAGCTCCTCTTCCTCTTTCATGCACTTTACGAGTCACAGAACCGACAACTAACTAGAGATATTGTCAAGCATTTAAAAGATGCCATTAAATTTCGTATTTTCCTTTCCCCATTTGATGAAATAGTAGTCTCTGACTGCCTTTCACAGTGTAATCACTTGCAGAGACTGGAATTTTATTCTGTACTTGCTCAGAACCATCAAGATACAATCAAATCAACCAACCCCAATGTGGAATTTGTGTTTCCATGGGAATTTTCCTTTGACCATTTGTCAGTAAAAGGTGTGTACACTAAAAGTTATTCTATAAGTATGTACGTACATGTACCTCTGCTCTCTATTTTATGTCATGTTTTAGTCTGGCTTGCTGAGACCATCCCAAATAAGCACAAAAGGTGTGAAATCTAGTGGAGGGAGTTCTAACAGTCCTATAGGTTATATAACACCTTTTCATTAATGTGTCATGACTATGAATATTTTTAATCTGCTTGGTGGAGAAGGTATTATATTATTTAAGTGCCACTAGACTGTGCCTCTCCCTCCTTTGGGCAGTTATTCAGGAGGGTCTAGCAAGCCAGACTAGTCATTAACCATTAACCCAATTATTTTTCACTTTCAATTGAAATCACTACACTCTTTTTATGTATAAAACATTTAATTTACAAATGGCGTAGTTTGGGATGCTTAAGTTAACTGAACTTTGTTTCCTTTCTTCCACCGTTCATTATAATTTTGAAGATAGTGGTCAAGAGTCATAAAATTTATATACATGACAATAAGGAGTACATATACGTAGGTCAACAAGGCAGCAAAGTAATTTGATCTCATTTTAACTCAAAATACTTATTTTGCAATAGATTGTGTTATACGTATACATATGTAGGTATATAGCATTCCACTCCCATAATATATAGATATGGCATGCGATAAGAGTAATGTAATTGGAATGTGAATTATAGTTAATGTATCACTTTGATTACCTTAGAACTTTAATCTCATTGCTGAATATAGTCAACCTGTTAAGGCTAACAATTAACTGTTTTCTGTCATTTAACCAACTCTCCAGTTTACTAATCTCACACAATCATTTCACTGACTGTACTAATTATTTTATTTTTTATTGATTGATTCCAATTTTCAAAGCTGTAAATCATTCCTGTTACAATTAGACTATGTTTCACTACATTTTGTCTTTATTTGTTCACTTGTAGAAGCCCAGACCTTTTCAGATTCCAAAGTACCTCCGAAAGAGCTATATGTGTCTATTAACAAGAGCACTAGTGTGTGTGCTCTACTTCACCTGGTTGCTATCAAAGGATTAGAACAGTTGTATCTCTTTATATCCAACTGTACCATAACAGTGGTGAGTCCCTTTGTGTTGTGAAGTTAGTAAATTGTTTGCTATCAAATGGTAAGGTTTGAAACTAACTATTACTGTAATAGTGGGTCCATGCTTTAATTGCATGTATTCATGGGAGCAACCCTAATTTCGCTTGAGGCTTACTTAGTTAACACTCAGTAACTAAAACAGTTGAGTGATGAAGATATGTGTGTTATGCATGGTATACAGGTTAAAAAGAACAGCTTTTTAGTCTGTACCTACTGTATGTGTACATTGGCAATTAGCAGTTAGCACAAGTAGTATTGACAAATATCCTCAGTGTTTGTAAACAAACAAATAATATTTGAAGTTTGAATGTAAATAACGTCTATCTATCTAAACATGTAAATATTACAATCTGTCCTGAACATTTACACACTGGGTTCTGCATGCCATAGCAATATCTGGGAAGGCTGAATTTGACAGATTCCCTTAGCATATGAATGTATATCCTTGTAATACATTTGTCATTCTCCTTGCATATGCTACAGTGGGAATCTACAGACTGCCTCTTTAGGTTAATAGCAACAGTCTATAGCTAATAACTGCAAATACTTTACAGACATTTTTGTTACCTTGACCACATCTATTAGGATCAAACAGAATGTAATGTAAAATGGAAACGTTGTCGTAACTGCTTGCTGTTAATAACAGTTGATGCATACCCCACAACTCATATTTTATATACATTCCTTGTCATCATATAACAAGTACGTAATAAGTACGTATGTATAAATCTGTAAAAGAAAGATTATTTTATAAATTAATATTTTGAGAAAATTGCTTCCTATGTGGGTCATCAAAGTACATACGTACGTACATGTATGTACTTGTAACACGTTTGTGTCTGTTTCTGAGATGGGAATCATTTACTAAGATTTGTATGAAATTAATATGTATAGATCTTTCCTCTTATGTAAGTGGTGGAAAACAAAATTTATGTATAAACTATAAGTTGAAGTGATAAGGGTTTTTTGTTGCGTTCATAATAAGTATCCTGATTTACTGAGACTCAGTAACAATTGTATTTAAAAACAAATTGAACGTTTCGACCCGGAGATCTTCATCAGTATAATAATATAAGTTAGGATACCTACTATACTCACTCTATAACTTATAGTTTGTATCCTGATTTACTGAGACTCAGCAACAATTGTATTTTAAATGTTTTGTATTTCATGTTGATGTAGACCTCCAGGTGGAAGCGTTCAATTTGTTTTAAAACACAATTGTTGCTGAGTCTCAATAAATCAGGATACAAACTATAAGTTATAATTTCTGTAACTTTTGTTGCTAGTGTCTCATGTCAGGTAATATATATACAAACGTATATGTATACTTGTCATTAGTATGTAAGTATGTAAATCTGTAAGATTATTTATTCAGATTTTGAGAAAATGGCTTCCTGAAGTCTAAACAAGGAGCATTGACTTTTGTAAATGGCTGGGTTTTCCTACAAATCTCTCAAATTTTGCCATTTTGATTTTGCTGAAACTTTTGCAACAAGTTTAGATTTGAGACAGTTTTCTTAATCGTTTCTTTCTGTGAAGCAATCCTTGATTGTCACATATTACTTGTTCCAGCTCTACCCAAACACACTCAGTTGCTGTCTTCTAGAGTGTTTTACTTATTATGATAATCTCATAGTCATACCATTCTACTATGGCTATGCACTATATGTAATACTATGGATAATCACTGGAACTATTCTAAACCAGCCAAGTGATTAAGGGTTTGTCTCAGCAGGGGGAACAAAGTCCTATTAAACCATTGATCACCTGGGTATCCATAGTATATCTTAGCACAAGCAATTACCCTCTTCTATACTTCTTGTAAGTATAATGCAATATATAGTAATCCATTGATCTACACATTTCCATGTTATTATTCTCTGTATCATTCCTCATATCATACATTTAACTTTACATGACACACTTGAACTGCATCTTTGCAATGTATAGCTATCCTAAACTGAAGTAGAGATGTTATGGAGTGCTAATTGGTTGAATTCTTTGTATTGTTTAAAGTATGCCTGCACTTTACAGGATTCTCAGTACACTCAATTGGAAAAGGCTATTCAGAACAGCACATTGAGGAACTTGTCTGTTATAGGTGGAGCACCACATGAATTCTTTGATGCCTTACAAGTTACATCTATTAGAATATTGAATGTTAACAGTGAGTTTTATAACACAAACTATAAACATTACATGACTATCATTTACTATATGAATACTTGCAATTATTGAACACTACAAAGATTTACTTTCATTGATGTTATGATTTAATTTAAGTTATATTTCATTTTAGAATTAAAGATAAGTACAGCTTCAATTCACACTCCATTTTAACAGTCCATATACATATGTATTACAGTTTATACATATATACAGTACATGTGTTTGGAGATGATATTGTTTAGTTTAATGTCTATTTAGCAAATAATAATTTAATATTCTGTTTTTACTTGTATTTAGGAGCTAATGGACCTGAAGTTGTACCTATAGTCAACATGACACAATTGAGTGTGCTCTGGTTAGGGTACACAGACCCTTTACCAGTTTTAGATGGCTTATGTCAGAGAGAAGATGCTTTGGAGCACCTTCAAATATTGGAACCACCAGATTGGGTAAGTGTTTGAATGTATTACCTATAATGGATGCAGTAGTAGATATGTGTATATGTTGCTTGACATGTACCGTTTGCAGTACATGACAAAGGTACCATAGCTTTGTGCACATCCGCCATCTTTTTGAGGTAATCCAGAGAAACTGCTGCAGAGTCTTCTGTGCACAATGTAGAAATCTGTATGTATGTGCTATGCAATGAATCAAAGTCAAACTTTATCTTTACCTTAAGCTTCTTCTAGATTTATAATCATTAGGGCATAGTACACCACATCATTAGGTATTCTGTAACTATACTGTAGGTTCCCTCTATAGTGGTTGTATTGTATACACCGGGCACTCTAAGATTGTCACAGATTTCCTTGACAGGATTGTGGATTTCTTAAATATTTACTGTGACTATTCTGCAGTGTGCCTTCTGGTAAACTGTGGAACAACCTTTGTTAAGAAAAGCAGTTGCCATTCCATGTTTTGTTCCATTTTCAGAATATTTTATATGTAAAATTATTATTACACTCCTTAATATGGTATACATGAAGTTATGTGGAAAATACAGAAGTTGTGTATAAGTAGCTAAAACCTTCAGACCTTGTAAAGGATGTTTTAATTTAACTTTGAAGGAATTAATTCAGAACATAAGCTTCATAGCCACATCTAGCTCTTGTAAATTTGGCCTTTGATAGTCTCTAAAATGGTTATAGGGGTAAGTGAAATTTAAAAGCACAAATCACAATAGGGTTAAATGGAAACAGTGTTACTATTTTAGTAGCAAAGGAATATTCAAATTATGTTGGTTTAGTCAAGATTTTATAAGAATGCTACATAGTGTTTGATGACTGGATAAACATCCACAATCTCATAACATTGTTATTAATCTGTATGTATGTATTCAGTGACATTTAATGCATGATTTCAAGTTCCACGTTACTTAATAAAGTGATTTTGTGCAATTGACTGATACATGATGAAGTTAATAATTATACTTGTATTTTCTATGCAAATGATTTGTTCTTAACAATAACACATATCAATAAAAAACTTTCAAGTAAAAAGTTTCTATATACGTACAACAAAAACTATAATAATTCTCTGCCCCAACTTGTCTTGTTTACTTCTGTATATACGTACTTTACAGAGAGTAAGCATTTTGTTCTCATATCTTGCATATACGTATTGTATACAATTTAAACTTAGTCTACACTCATTTTCACAAAATATGTCTGTTGTTATATGCTATAGGAATTTTAATGTTTTGCATAAAGAACATATAAAGTAAACGTCAATCAAATTAATTGTCATGTAGTAGCAGCTTGTAATGTTACATGTTATATTGTTGTGATTACACTTTACATGCAGGACAGAGACTGGACACAAGAAGAGCGTTCTGTTGTTACTACTGTTCTCAGTAAGGCCAAGATTAGAGAGATTGTGATACAGAATGGTGTTAGCAGATCTAATTGGAGAACACTCAGTGATGCACTGGCATGTAATGATCATGTAATGATCATGTGAGGACAGTGATCCTGAGTGGTGTACCTGATGAATTGGAAGAAGACATCAGGAGAAACCTAGATACAGTTGAATTGAAATTTTCATATTATTGATATGATTGTTTATATTGTATTCTGATCATGACTTACAGTTAGTTTGACTACGTAGTCAGTACAGTTACTATTTTATATAGTTTGACTATATATAATTATCTGTTACCATATGTATTCACTGTACTACAATTGCCAATTTCAAATCCCCAACAATATTATATACTCCATAACTATTTGCAATCTATTTCATTTTCTTCCTTTTGTCTCTTCTCAACATCTGATGTTATCATATTTTGATTTTTGTGATTGTTTATAAGTGTTTGGTATTCTGACTTACGTTTTGACTCACAATACTTGTGGTTATGTTTGTACTGCAATTGTCTCAACAGTATATAAACTATATAAACTATATCGGGTATAATTAAGTTAAACATTATAATATTATGGTATGTGGCTGCATGCATGCAGAAGTTTATACATGCAGCACTCAATAATATAAAGTAAATAAAAAACATTTACAAAAATGATGTTAGAAGTAGGAATGGTAGTGTTCACTAATACATCTGCAAAAAGTATCGAAACAAGACACTGATTATATGATAAGGCTAATCATACAGAAGTTGCATATATACTGAAATTTAAGTAAATTAACCATACACTTCTGTGTTTGGGCGCACTAACCTTAAGTAGGAATGGTGCGCCCAAACACAGAAATGTTTTTTATTTACTTGTATTCCCCCTTTTTTCCTCTTAATATTACTAGTTTTAAATTGATTTGAAAGTTTTCTTGGCGAAGATCTCAAAATAACGTCTTAGACAAGAGAAATATGCCGAAAACCATGATCTCTTAATTAAAAAATGGCGTCCGAGAAGACCACAATTTTTGCTCTTCACAATTAACATGCTTATTGTAGAGCGCATTCAGATTTAGGGCTGTCTATTCCCTAGCTCCGAAATATTTATGACGATTTATAACTAGTACGTGCCCGCATAAGTTCGCATATTAGCGCTAGTCTATTCAATAAAAGAAGAAGAAGAAGAAGAAAAAATGAATTTTGGAAGTGGGTCTATTCCTAGTTAGCCGCTTTTTGAACGCTATAGAGCGTGTAGAGCGTCGAAACATGTTTTGGCATTTAGGAAAGCGAGCATTAATCGCTGCAAATAACCGAATATAACCGAAAATCGCTTCGTTGGCGATTTATGAGGTGTTGATTGCTAATACATTGGATAGGGCGGCCATTTTTTTTTCCGGCCATTCCTACTTAGAGAGTACTACCGTACTCTCTGATATGAGGTCACAAGTTGTAGTTATGCATTATACATCTGTAGTGTGGTACAATAGTACCATAGTACCATGCAGACCTATATTATTCAATACATGCAGATCTAGAATATTAATTAGTATTCACATGGACAGGCATAAATAAATTCCATAGCTTTGTTTGTTGAGGTATATCTAATAATTATACATCTCTCTCTCTCTCTATATATATATATATATATTACACGTGCACATTGATCGAATAGGACGGCCATGTATACTCTGTAGGACAGGTATATATACTCTGGACATGCAGCTATATCTTTTTAACTATATTATCTAGAGTATATCTATATATGGCTAAACACTACATACAAAACAGAAATATTATATCTCTTCGAATTCATACGCGTGTTCTGTATATTTACGGTCGGACCGGAGTATAATATAACTGCTGGCCTCCATTTTAAACATGATAAGCGCCTAATATCATTTCTAGTAACCACAAAAATGCAACAAGGGCGTATCCACCAGGACATCGAAGGTGTGCGGTCTAGCTTAAGAAAGGAGAAAAGGAGAGGAGAGACTCTAGGATGATGGTCAACAAGAGTATAAACGTTTTGGTAGCGTTGCTGACTTTATGTCAGACCTGTCACTCAGAAGGTAAGGAAGAGTTTACTAGTGGAAGTTGAAAGAGCGTAGTCGCTATAGATCTGTCGACACAGTAACCTCTACCATCTAGCTATCTGCAAACAATCTATATATGTATAAATCGTACGGAGAAATATATACTTAAATGATCATGAGTATCCCGTCTTTCTATCTAAATGCAAGTATTTGCTGAAGGAGCCAATATGAAATGAACCGTTGGCTGGGGTCCGTCGCGCTCGCATGTTTCGAGGCTTCGGAGGGTTAATTTATATAATTTTAATATCCAGAGTTGAGTGATGATGATAATTTATAGCCAACATGACGGTGACATTAGTACGACTCGCGTGCTATGAAATTGGTCACGTTACAGACACCGCTGCCAGTTTTTGTTTCCCTACAGTCTTGTTTTAATTGCAAGTTTAATAACTGTGTCCTTTTCGAGGCCTGCCAGTTAATGTATAATTTACAAGTAAAACTATATATATATTTGTCTTATTCCATTATGAGATGATATAACTATAGTTATGTTAAACAACAAGAGAGTTCATGGAGCCACTATTATAATAATGATATCAGAATTGTACTTAAGGAGTATCTATGTAACACATGGTTCAAATGAAAACTATTTACACCTTTTATAATGCCATTAAACCACAAGCTGCGTATAAAAGACTTATCATAGTTAATATGACAGGAATCTGATGCTATAGGATATACTATATATAGTAAACTTTCTTTTTGTAATGTAATAATGACTTGCACATTCTTATCTTAAATATGTTTAATGCATATCATGATTCCTAAGATTTTCTAAACTATGAACCAAAAGCCTCTATCTTCTGCTTATTATGATAAGTCTTAAGAGTTTACTAAAATGTATACTTATTAGTTAATGTTATTACTTGTGTCTTAATGTTTGTATAATACGTTGCTCCTTAATTTGTCAAATTGGAATCTGTGACCTCTAACTGAACCTACCAGTGGCTTCTATGAAATACTGGACTTCCATGTGCTTAGCTTATCCCCAGTCTCTAAACAAGATCTATAATCTATTAATGTAGTTAAATGGAGCACCAATCAAAATTTACTTTCACTGCCAGTCTGGCATATAAATCTTAGATGCAATAGAGGGCTGTGTTTTGAATACATGTACACAGTGTATTGAGATCGTTAATAATAAGAATAACATTTCCTTTAAATGTGTGATAGTCAATCAGTAAAGAGTTTCTTATAATATGCTAATTTAGCTTAACTCCCTCTTTAGGTTAATGAAATCATATGTCTGAAATACTATTAGAATACCATTCATGCACATGTGACCTAAGAATCCATCCATATATATCTGAGTGTTAAAGTCTTACAAATGCTCATTTTTGCAATTATGGAATTCTATAGCAATTCTTAACACTCTATAATGGTTTATCTGTGTGATATGTCTGTCTGTGAAGTATATACATATATGCATATCGACAGTAACATTGGCCATTGCAGCCAGAATAATATCTTGATGACTAGCTTACTATTTGAAGTTCTAGTATCAACAAATGCTCTGTAAGTTATGGAGCCCAGGGGTGTTAATTGCTCATGTTGCATTCCCATATTGGCCACTCCCTGGCCCATCTGTAGGGCTACATACTTTAAAATTATCTTAGGAATGTTATTGCAGTTACATTACATTTAGGTGATAGATACCCTCCTTATCTCTGTCATTCCATTGTACGATATTTGTTGTATAGGACTATTTAGGCTGTAAATAAAATATGTAAGTAGATAGTGTATGTGAAAATGAAATTGTAATCAAATAACTATAGTCAAATTTGATTTAATGATGAGCTCGTTTGTAAAAATAGTTGTACGTATATGTGCTAATGCTACTTAACTGTCCTTCCTCTATATCTCATGATATTGTTCAACTGTTATAACTGTCCTTTAGCGTTAAACTGTTGCTTTGATTAAGTTGTTGAGCTTTACGTAGCACTGTGAAATGATTCATGAGGTTTCAGAATGTTTCGGTCCATAGTACGTCATCAGCTGAAAATTCAAATCAACTTGACACCTTGATTAAAGTTTTTGATTTTCAGCTGATGAACGGGTCTATGGATTTCAGTGAAATTGTACTCAATATATATAGTTTACAGTGTTGTACTATTTCTGCATTTCATGTTTTTTAAAAGGTTCAATTGGGAAGCATAATGGAATCCGATTGGTCAATGGTTTTATCAAAAATGAAGGTTTAGTTGAGCTCCAAGTTTCAGAAACAGTGGATGGAAGAAAACTAGGGCTGCAGTGGGTACCTGTCTGTGTCTCCAAGCCTGCTTCTCCAGCTGTGGGTACTGTAGCCTGTAGACAGCTGGGATATGAAGGGTTTGCAAACTTCTATGAAGCTAGTTACTTTGGTTCTTCAAGGGGTTTAGGAGCAGCTATTAATGTGACCAGCTGTAGTGGAAATGAAGGATCTCTATTGAGTTGTATTCGCCAAAGCTCTTGCAGTCCAGAGAATATGTTAGCAGTATTGTGCGCCAGTAAGTCAGGATGGTTGATATACGTACGTATATTTTCAAATATTCAAAGTATCCTATTTTAACTGGTCATGGGGAACCTTTAGCCAATGGCTATTATTCTAGGTACCTTTAGCCAATGGCTATTATTCTAGGTACCTTTAGCCAATGGCTATTATTCTAGGTACCTTTAGCCAATGGCTATTATTCTAGGTACCTTTAGCCAATGGCTATTATTCTAGGTACCTTTAGCCAATGGCTATTATTCTAGGTCCCCAGTGTATTCTACAGTGAGGAGATGAAAAAGGGACCGATGATCATAAAAATGCAAATAATTGTGATGAATGAATAAAGTGATTAAAGTAAAAGGGTCTACAAGTGTCCATTTACAAGAAAGGACAAGGGTGATTTTAATAAAAAAAACTTAAAAATAGAACATACGTATGTACGTAATTTACAGGAAATGTTAGGGAATAAGTTAGACAGGGCGAAGCTTGGGTCTGGTAGCATGTTCTACTGTACGTATATTGTGCTCCCAATTGTAATGTTTCACACACTTTTTGTGGAAAGCCTTTCTCTGCACTATAGCTCTTACATTTGTAACATTCTTGTATTCTTGTAAAGATTGAAAGAAGCACATGTTCTGGGGAAGCCATTTTATCTATTAGCAGTATTGTATATATCATTGATCATCCAGTTTGTAATGTACGTACATAGCCCCAAAATAGCTCTTTTTAGATATAATGAGAAATGTGACTTATAGGAAAGCCGAATTTTAAGTATATACCATAATTCGGGAAATTTTCATGTGAAATATTTTCGTGGTCTAAGCCAAATGCACACTTCCTTGATATTGATTTGCTACGAAAATTTCCCGTATTACAGTATTAGTTAGCAATATTGCTACATTCAAGAGCTATTAACATGTACCTGTGTGTCTGTTTGTTGGAACATGCAAGTGTTAGCTACAGTACTGGTGTCAATATTCACTGCATTTTATTATCTTGCTTTACAACAAATCTATCCTCTGTCGTGATAGAGAATGGATCACTTAGATTTAACAACAGTACACAGTCCCACCACTCAGGGTTGGTGGAAGCATACAGCAATGGGAATTGGAGCAATGTGTGTCATCTAAATAATCCCACTTTCACTTACCTCTGTAATCAAATGGGCTTTGCAGTAGGGTCAAGGGGAGATCCTAGGTTGATTGACAGTGGTAAAGGTTTGCATACTGAATGGGATAAAAATGATCTAGTGTGTTCTAACAGAAGTTACAGTACTGATGGGTGTTTATGGTATCCATCAACGATAAGATGTCATAAGATACCTCAAGTGATGTGTACAGGTATGGAGTTATCATAAATGAGCACATACTGTCATGATGCAGTTTTACTATCATCTTCTCATTGCATGTATTTTAGCTAAGAGCTTAACAAATGTATGTACGTACGTACATCCTTATATTGATGACATGTATACTAATGTACAGACTTGACCAGTTCATACCTATAATTGACCTGTTATATCTGAGACATGTAATTATGTGGTTTGAAAAGTTATTGTTTTACTGCTTTTAATTTCACACTTTGTTAGTTTGAGATATTTCAGACATTGAACCTAATATATAGTTCATTTCAGTATACATTTGCAAGCATTAATCTACGAAGTTTGGTATAATTGATCTTCCATGCTACAAGTTGTTATTCATCACTGGATATTCTTTCAGCTTGGTGTATCCTTTCTGTTGCCAGGGCAACCAAGCAAGGTGTCAGCTCCAGTTGTGCTGTCAGTCATTACCACTAAAGCCTCTTTGGTCTGGCCCCCTGTTAATGGAAGGAATTTACCCATATCAGAATATATTGTTGTATATAGAAGTGATGGAGGAAGTACTCAATCTGTCAAGCATCTACCAGCAACCGACAGGTACTCTACTAATAGTGTAGCTAGCTGTATATTTGGTGTATACACTGCCTGTGCTAATGTAGAATTATTAAATTTCACCTGCAAACTCCAGCTGAATGGAAAGCTATCCCAACCTACGTAGCATGACATTTTGTGGAACTTAATGAATTAAAGATCATCTAGACTACGTACAGAGAATGTCCAAACTATATGGATGTTCTCATTTCTAGGGAATATGTGCATGCATTGTGCCATACATATGTATGTAATTTGGAGAAACGATACCAAATGCATGCATTAAAATAACACTAGTATATGAATGTACTGTACAGATATTATAATACATTTTGTATATTATATTATAATATATTTAATGTATACGTATATCTTGTCACAGAGCATATTTTAATATAGATTTATCAATTCTTTTCTCATTTTGAAAACCTTACCTGCATTTACCTGTAGAAAATGTGATCTCACTGGACTTACTCCAAACTCAGTGTATAAAGTTAAGATTGCTGCCAAATCTGACCAACTCCTTGGAGAGTTTTCAGATGAAATTTCATTTAAAACACCAATTAAAGGTTAGACTGTTTCCATTGGTTGGTTTTTAAATATCATCCTTGCAGAATCCTAAGGGAACACTATTGCTATAGTTCTTCACACTTCCTTAGGTTAATAGCTTCCTGGGCCTTGTGCTGTAATGGTACAGAATTGAGTCAGCTCTAGATCTACCCTGTTTGGGTGTTATTTGGTTGCAAGCTTAGTTTTACAGTCTGTGGTTGTACTCTCTCCTGCTGAGTTTATACAGTTAGTTGTGGTCATCAGTCCCATTTGGTTATACCTTTGCTGAGCTCACATGAGGTTGCTGAGCTCCTGGATCTTCTAATATTATGTTTGTTTAGATGTGCATATTATTTTGCTTAGCTAATATCTTCTGAATCTTAATTGTTTACATACTGTGATATAATGATATTCATTACCTTGTGGTGAAGTCTACTGGCTCCTTTAGGGTTCCCCCCTCTCCTCTTTACTATATTTGGAAGTATCTGCAGTGTCACACATCTATTTATACATATTTATACATATTTATAAATATTCATAGTCATGTGACTCCTAAAGCAATGAATTTTTCTTAAAATGCCAGCTATGATTTTTGGAATGACGTAATTTCTTTTCCTTTCTCCAGGTCCTCCTAAACCTCTGTCTGTTAAAGTGGTTAAATACAACACAAACAAAGTTAAAATTAGTGTCAAGGTGAGCAATGTACAGGTATGACCTCTTAAAAAATCATTTCCAAAAAACATAAGATAATGTAACCTATATAATATACATATGTATAAAGACTGACTACATAATGTACGTTGTGTATTTAGTAACAACGTTGAGGTATGTACTGTAATTAATATGATTACTTTGCCTAAAATATACATAGTTGGATGGCAATGCAACAAATGAGCATCTTGTAGCTGTCTATTGGAAGCTTGGCAACAGTCATAAAAAATACAGTCAAACTGAATATAATATAACAAACCCTGGATCCATGACAATAGATGGTTTGAGACCAGGAGTGAGTTATGAAGGATTTGTGAGGGTCTACTCGACCATCAAAGACATTGAAGAAATCACACTTTACAGTGATATCAGTGATATATTCCCTTTTTGGACACTGCAAGGTAAGCACTTTGGTCATCTAACATTTTTAAAACTAATTCAAATGTGGTTCATGCAAATGATGTCATGCACATTTATATGTTTAGTATGCGAATTAGCATTAACAAAACAAGATTTATTATCCATAAACGGTGCATGCCTCAAATATATCAATAATCAAAATTTTTAATTATAACATACTTTATGTTTTGAGTAAAACAAATAAAATTGTTGGAAAATACAGATATTATTTACACTACTTAACGTATTGTTCTGTAGACAATTCCAGAAGCTTTGTAGCTAATGCTACTCGAATCAGTGAATCAAAGGTCAGGTTAACGTGGATACCACCATTGGGTATCACCCAGTTCAAGTGGAGTTGCATGTCAACTGATGGTGCTGCATTATCAGTTGAAGGTACAAGTTATGATTGAATGCATGTGATGTTTGCTATTTTAGCTAGTAGCATTTAGTAATTCTGGGACTGTTGCCATGGTAATTATATGTCTGTAGGGCAATACCATCATTCTAAAAGCAAACGGCAGATTGATATACCAGGAACTATTCCCATATCCATTTCAATTGTACTGGCAAATTTGGAATTTGAATGCAGAGTTGCATATGTCAATGAAGATGACGTTGATGTCTGGAGTAATACAATAACAGTCCAATCCCATGTACACAAACCACCTGGTAAGTTATGAATGTTGGAAGTATATTTACTAGCATTCTTCAATCAATCAATCAATCAGCCACTGCATGAACAGTATCTCCTATACAGGAGGTTGTCCTTACAATAACCATAAAAATGAAGACATAGTTTCAGTACATATACTCCATTAACGTTCACAAATCACAATCACTAGCATTCTTTATATTTAAATTATTGACTTTGCCTGACTGGTTTTAAATAGATGTATGTATGTATCACGATGTATACTTTACCATTTCACATTATACCTGGGAGTATAACAGAAAAAAAGTAAAAAATTTAGATTTCGTACATTTCTTGCCCTAATATATACATAATGGAGATAAGAATACTTGTTAAGGAGTATTTTACGTATATAATTTGTATGCAGTATACATACATACATATGTAGTACAATATGTAGTATAATAATGTTCACCTGTCCCTGGTATAGATCCACCTACAATTTCAATTGATTCTCAGAGTGGTTCCGAGTTAGAGTTCAGTTGGACTGCCACGTCAAGCAGACACAAACGACAGAGTACTACATCAGGTGATGTCTTAGCACTATCAGTCCAATGTCACTTCACTGAAGCAGACAGAAAGTTGTCTTGGTTTTGGTGGATGCCAATTCCCAGCAAAATAAGACTTGAAGATTTACCACCGAATTCAAGGGGTAGTTGCAGTGCAGTTTTGTATGGCCAAGCTGGACAGAGCCAGCCAGAGACCTTCTTAATCCCTAAAACAGATTCCTCTAGTAAGTGTGCATTAGCCTACCCTTTGTTTTAACAATACTAGTTAACTATAAAATTGACATCAAGGATGGTAAACAATTGAGTCTTCAACTTTGGCTAGTTTCTTGCAATTTGCATGGACCTATGCATTCTACAACTACTGACTGTGAACACTTTAGACTCATTAAGAGGATCAATATGTTTCAAACTGAAGTCAAGTTTACACCTTTTCTTAATTATATTTTTAATATCTAATGTTTGTTTTTTATATATGTAGTAATTTCAGAGATACCTTCCATTAAGAGCTTGACAATTGCTGATAACAAAATAACGTTAAGTTGGACGGATCCAACAGAGTATGTCCCTTTTGGTCCGGTGGAGGGAGTAGAGGTCGAAGTTTACAAAGTTGGCCAGTCACCCATCATCCATAAGCTAAACCCCACAGATCAGCTAAGTATTGACTTACAGGAAGGTCAAGAGGTGAAATATCGTATTGCTTATGTGAATTCAATTGGTAGGGGAATGTTTTCAGATAATTTCACAGTGACCTATCCAAAGAATGGTAAGTTGATTGACTTGATATGCCTACTGTTCATGAAGATATAATTGCAGTAGCTTTTTGTTGACCAATGTATTCTTTACATGTCGTTGTACGTAGCTTCTTTTTTGTTCTTTACAGGAGTGGTATCATCTGGTGAAGGCATTGCCGTCTATGTCTTACTAGGAATGCTGGTCCTGACTGTCGTACTTCTGCTAATAGCAGGAATAGTGATCGTCTGTCTGATGCACCAGCACAACGCAGCTGTTAAGTCCAACAAGGGAAGGATTGTAGGTTAGTGTACATTATAAAGCATTCTGAAGCTAAACACACAGTATAAAATTATTTTCTATACTGTTAGAGACAATGTCCTGAAATAATCTTGATTGTTTTGCCCTGCTACAGAATGTTCACTAATTCCTGTATCATAGTTACAATGTAGCACTGAATCTCTATTCTATCAAGTTAAGTTAACTTCAAATAAGGCTTTATATGACCCTTTGTCATTCATCTGGTGAAGGTCACTGGACTGAAATGTTTGGAACTTTTTGTACTGCTAGGGAATCATACCGTACTATTATTACACTGCACTATTATTTAGTTTTAAAAATTTAAATTTTTCATTCCACTATAGCTCGTTCAGATAGTGCCAACACTATAAGAAGCTCTGTAAGGTATGTGGGCGTGAAGACAATATCAGACAACAGCAAGAGCGACCAGAAGAAGAAAGAGGACGAGTTCACAAGCAGACCACTTCCCATTCCAACTGAGAGTGATTTAGAAGAAGAGGAAGAAGAAGAAGAAAGACGCCTTAGAAGCATAAGTCCAGATTATCCAGAGCTTAAGGCAGTAGATGGAGACGGTGGATACTCTTCTGTTCCCAATGATGTCAAAAACGAGATCATAAAGGCATCCGCCAGCCAAGCCAGTATGAACAATCTTGTAGAAAAGGGTTATGAGTTGGTACATTCATGCACGCGAAGCCCAGTCCCAGGTAGATCGCTCTCCCCACCTGGTGTGTATGATGTGCCCCGGTCAGCCACGCCTGGAGCCTATGAGATTCCCCGTTGCAATAGGTCCACCTCCCCAGCGCTGCTTCCAGGACAAAGGATTGCTGCAGAAAGAAACAGAGAAATGCATAGCCACAAAAGAACTAGGAGTGCTGATGGAGCTAACATGAGGAATCTATCTTCACCGTACCCACTTACGTATGATGTACCACCAAAACCAAGGGCTGCCACTCCTTCTGATCAGACCCCAGCTTTACAGACCCCTCCCTCCGTCTATGATGTGCCAAGGAGTCCTGTAGTTAGGAATCAGGCTAATTTATCTGAATACGCAGTACCCTCCACTTTCAAGAAGAATGAAGCCGGTTACGATGTGCTCCCCTCTCCCCAGCCCAGCCCAAAAGTAACCCACAAACTGGCACAGAATGGAACTCACATGGTCCCTAAAATAGCCTATCCGGACTCTCCACTCTTTGATCATCATATTTATGGCAATGTCCCAAAAACAGATGGACTTTATGATGTGCCAAGTTCTCCAAGGGGAAATACACTTGTGGCTCCCAATTATAATATCGTGCGATCATCCACACCTGTGTCACCACTGACCAACTTTTATGATGTACTTCCTCCCAGAAACAAACCTACTGAAGATGGCCCTGGCACCAAGCCTCAAGATGGCCCTGGCACCAATCCTGAAGATGACCCCAGTATCCAGCCTCAAGATGGCCCCAGCACCAAGCCTGAAGATGACCCCAGTATCCAGCCTCAAGATGGCCCCAGTATCCAGCCTGAAGATGACCCCAGTATCCAGCCTCAAGATGGCCCCAGTATCCAGCCTCAAGATGACCCCAGTATCCAGCCTCAAGATGACCCCAGCACCAAGCCTCAAGATGACCCCAGCACCAAGCCTGAAGATGACCCTGATTTAAGGCCTGAGTTTGCACCCCAGCAGCAACCAAATGGTCAATTTGACCCAAAGCCAATGGTGGAGCATCCTTATTCAAAAGTAAAGAAAATCAAATCAAAGAATGGCTCAGATAAAATTTTATTAGACACTGATGGGAAGTTGGAGAAGGTGACAGTTCCGTACTCGCCAACTAATGAAGTGGATCCTAACAATAGTTCACTCACTGCGATCCCATCAAATGGTTCTGAACCTTTTCTAGTAACTGAGGACACTGCTACAGAGGATGATATTCCTAAATCAATGTGTTAAAACTTGTAGGAGTCCCCTAAATATGCATTTGGAGCAACCCAAACTCTTTAACACTAGTTCTGCAACATTTATGTATTTTCTACGTACATGACCTCATAAACTAGCTGCTTTTTCTCTGAAAGAGACAATTCAATCATTTTGTGACACCACAACTTTTATATTAACAGCTCTTTTTTGTAGATGGCTTGTATAGTAGCTTTCTCTGAGCGTTTTGACCCTAAGGCCTAGGTCTTCATCAGCAATAAACGCTAAGAGCTCTTTGTAAGCTGAATTTGCACTAATGTCTATAAAGCATTGTCTGATGTTTTACTTTCTTATAATATGGCTGACTAAGTCCTGGCTCATTGAACAAATATGTGATAATCCATATCTCCCATCAATATTGTGTATTGTTTCGCAATCGTATTCATGTGGTAGTCACGTTGTTCGTGGGCGAACCATTTAGGGAAATTCCCTAGCAGTTTCCTGACTCGTTCTACATACTCGCAAGGCAAACTTGTTTTGTCCTTAGGAAAGTTTCGGTCTTTTATAGTTTTGACTAAAGGTCCATACGATAGAGCGCATTTTTTAAAAGTCTGTTTGATATTTCCTTAAGAGAATACGCCTGTGTATGGATGAACAAATGGAACTGGATGCGAAAGAAGGTCATGAAGATGTGACTATAGTTGAATCACCTCCCTCCGAGGTACCCGACCCATCGACCGAGGATTCTGCCTCTAAAACCGAAGTACCTACTACCCCAGGATCCACTCCTTCCTCCCACACCCCCACTTCATCTAGTACCTCCAAGGTTAGTACGTTTGAAACAGAAAGAGTCTAACCTTTTGATGTGCACTGGTACTCAAATACACTGAAAATGGACAGCTATTTCAGATAAATCTGATTCTCCAAGCATGGATCAATAATTGTTGAATTCTCTACAAGAGTACACTGCATATGTTTTTCATATAACTGGTTCTTTGTGGCCTTATAGAAGCTGTCTTTCAAAGAATGCATCAAGCTTTGTGCTTCAGCTACTACCAATTTCTTCAAGTGTCAAGACCATATACAGCAAGTTCACTTTTCAAAAGACGGGAAGAAACTGTACTTTGTAGCAGCAGTGGAGAATGGACCAATGGGATTGTACAGTGTTCAAACAGACAGAGGGAAAGCAGACCAGGTATGTGTGCTAGTCAAAATGAAATTTGAATTATGAGGTAAGGTTTAGATAGTCATCTCGAACAGTCAATAATGAACTATGTATTCCAAAAATATACCTTTGACACAGTGTTAAATGATTTCTTCTAACTGTGCCAAGCTTGTCTTTGAAATGGTTCATCTTTAGACTTTTGAGTGTCTAGGGACAAGTCTGTTTCAGGAAAATCGGACATTTTGACCCTGGGGATATTCTTTGTTAGAGGAAAAGTATATTCTTTTGTATAAATAGGCTTTCCAATGTTAGATAGTTAATTAGGTAGGTAGAATTTTAAATTTCATCACAACTGATTTATCAACACTAGCAGGTATGTAAATATGCCGCCTATTTGGTACTTAGAAACTATACAGTGACAAACGTATGTAGACATATGTATACTTGAATTAGTTAGTTGAGTTGGGTATTGAAGTTGAGGAATTTTGTGATTAATTGTCCAAAAGCTATTCCAAATATATGGAGCTTGTTTGTAAAATGTTTGCTGCAAAGTATAATCCGGTCTCATTTTTGTGGTCAACTGTAGAGCTGGATTAAAAGCAATGTTTATCTAAACTAGCCAGTTTTTATGATTTTGTGTAATGTTATAGATTCAATGTATCCAAGTTAGGATACAAACTCTTGAAATTTTAGGGACATTTTTATTTTTACTGAAGTCAATGTTTTAATTTTTTGGTCAATTTGCAACTATGAATTGAAACTGAAGTAAGATTTCTAAGTTCAAAATGGAGTTTTATGTTAATCTCTAAAATATATGCATAGCCTATGACTAGATGGGGACCAGAGTCTAAGTGAAGACTCAGGGGACATGAGTGGGTGGGGTAAAATCCAGAGTCAAATGATGAGACATCACAGCTTTAAAGATCTTGCCTTTAGATCGTTAAAGTCCCCAATTTTTCTTAGTTCACCGTCTCATTCCCTTCTCTCTCTTTCCAGGATACATACCTCTCTGGATATGAAACGTGGACACTTCACTGTCAGCCCACTGTCGGCCATCTTCCTCCCTCCTACACTCAGCAGTTTAGTAATGAGAGGAGAAGGAAGGCCTTCCTTGGGTTCCTTAGCTATGAAGAAGCCGAGGTGAAAGTGAAGAATTTTAACTTTGAGTCAAAGAAAGTTCTTTGGGCCTTCGAACCATTCCTCATTAAACTGCAAACCATTCATGAACAGGTTAGTGTATATATATGTAGCCTTTTCCATTTAAGGAATTATATGTAGCACACTATTAATAAGTGTTCAGTTAAGGGTTTATTTATATGCATCTCCCCATTCCTCTCTCAGAGCTCCCTATCCACAAAGTGCTCCTCTCCCCATTCCTCTCTCAGAGCTCCCTATCCACAAAGTGCTCCTCTCCCCATTCCTCTCTCAGAGCTCCCTATCCACAAAGTGCTCCTCTCCCCATTCCTCTCTCAGAGCTCCCTATCCACAAAGTACCCTCCTCTCCCCATTCCTCTCTCAGAGCTCCCTATCCACAAAGTACCCTCCTCTCCCCATTCCTCTCTCAGAGCTCCCTATCCACAAAGTGCTCCTCTCCCCATTCCTCTCTCAGAGCTCCCTATCCACAAAGTACCCTCCTCTCCCCATTCCTCTCTCAGAGCTCCCTATCCACAAAGTACCCCCTCTCCCCATTCCTCTCTCAGAGCTCCCTATCCACAAAGTACCCTCCTCTCCCCATTCCTCTCTCAGAGCTCCCTATCCACAAAGTACCCTCCTCTCCCCATTCCTCTCTCAGAGCTCCCTATCCACAAAGTACCCCTCTCCCCATTCCTCTCTCAGAGCTCCCTATCCACAAAGTACCCTCCTCTCCCCATTCCTCTCTCAGAGCTCCCTATCCACAAAGTACCCTCCTCTCCCCATTCCTCTCTCAGAGCTCCCTATCCACAAAGTACCCCTCTCCCCATTCCTCTCTCAGAGCTCCCTATCCACAAAGTACCCTCCTTTCCCTATTCCAAGAACACTTGATTTTGTGGATCACAAGGTCTGTCCTTACGATGGAAATATCATGGCTGGTGTGTGTCGAGATGAGCTCTTTCTGCTGGAGCTGGGCTCCTTGCCCGAGGGAAGCCAACCTCTCGGAGGTCACAGACTTACACGGGTCACAGAGAACCAGCAAACGCACGTCACCGCTGGTCTGCCATCCTTCTGCACTATGGTGAGACAACCTATACTTTATAGCCTTTCCATCTCTTTATTTATTGCACAATCAGTGCTCTAAATGTCATCATCAGTGGACTCTCCATTTATCCCACCCACTCATTTCTCCAGAGAAGCTCGATGAGCTAATGGGTGGAACGGATGTTCACTAATTGAGAGCTAGATGACGACATTCAGCTTTTGATCTAGAGGTCCTCTATTTTCCTCAACTATAAAGTTGTTATATCCTGGTACTATGTTAGTTAGATGGTATAATGATGAAGATCCTCGAGATCGAAACATTGACAAAAAGATTTATACCAAAATTAGGTGTTTAGAGAGTAGAAAGATGTACATACAAACCAAAAGAAGTCCATTGGATTATTGTTGACACACTATTAGAGCTCTGTATATGTGTACGTATGTACGTATGAAGTTGTGTGTCAAAATGTAGTATTGTTTTGGATAATTCTAAAGTTCTTTTTGTCACTGTTTAGTTATTCATTGGCTGTAGTGAATGTCATATACGTAATTCCTTTATCATATACATACTGTACACATCATGTTATACGTACGTAGGAGGAGTTTGATAGGTTTACTGGGTTTTGGTGGCAACCAAAGGAAGCGTTTGACGGTAGAATCTACAAGATTCTCTTTGAAGAGGTTAGTCACATTTCAGTGTGCAATCTCAACATGCGTACATTGTACAGTATATATACATTTACTTACCTACGTACATATGGTACATACATATACTGTATAATAATTTCCCTATACATTGAAAATATAGTTGGTTTTATAATCTTTTTAATATCTCCCCTTACATATATATTATGTATTGTTGTATATAAGGAAGGTCCTTCTTGTAATGTAGTCAGATGAAACGGAAGTCTCATCTCAAGTGACCTTCAATCCAAGTGGGCAGATGTTGGTGAGGTACAAGTACCCGGATGCAGGTCAGAATAGACTCTTGGTCTCCTGTGTAGCTACTGTACCACTGTAGAAGGGTATTACCCTTTGTAGTTAACAGTGAATAATGAATTTATAATGAGTGAGAGGCAGTTAGAAGGAATCCTTACTCTATTAAGTGAAAAGTAGAAAGTTTAAAATCATACTATAAAACCCTTAAGATTAACGTCCATTATATTTAGCATTTTACCATATATGAATTATTAGCGTCCATTAAATTTAGTATTTTGTTGTAAATACTTGCTCCACACTACTGCACATGCGTAATAATAAACATTTTTGCAACCATAAATGTTAGCGAATGATATCGCATCGCTAGTTTCGCTAATATTAATGGCGCGCTAATATTAAGGGTTTTACAGTAAATGGAAAAGAAGTGTAACGGAGGAAATTAAATATTATAAATATAATGATCATAATGATCTTGCCATGTGATTAGAATGTGATAAGAAACTACTGTATGTATACGTAGTGTTAGGCTATATGTTTCAACCAATAAACACCACTTACAGGTACCAGCAATTCAAAGTCTTCTTTGAAGGTTGTTGAGTTTTGGTTTGAGAAGCGCTCTCAAGAAAGCAATGAATCTGAGATTGGGCGAAGTGTACGATGTCTTCCCTATGAGCTGAGGGATCTTATGCCAGATTATGAGTATCTTGTGAGATGTGATTGGATGCCCGATGGAAAAAGGTACTATCACATGATCACTACATGACAATCACATGACAATCACATGACAATCCAATAGCACACTGATGACATACGTACAGTTGTTAATTATATCAATGGATACGTTACACTTTAAAGTATATAGATAGACCACATGTACAGTGTTTTAAACATCATGAGAGAGAAAAACAATTGTTGGGAATCAAAATCAACTGTTTGGATCAAACCAAGGACAGTTGGTTATGACCACCAGTGCTCTGCCACTGAGCTACAATTGCTACAGCAATGCTCCATTCATGTAGCCCCTCTTATAAGTACTGTATGTAGTTAGTCTATATTCAAACTGATTAGTGATATTTCAGTTGTCAGAACACAAGCTGATAATCAAAGACCCCGCCCATTTCCAGTGGGAGGGGCATCTAAACCAATTAGTCACTGGTCACATTCAACCATGGGAGGATGGTATATGCTGTGTACAAAATCTGATTACATTTGTCATGTATTGTGTCATTCTGTGTATAATATATATGTAATAATGGGAGTACATATACGTATGTATCATATGTTGTGTATACTATCAGAGTACATACAGTACGTATATCATGTATTGTACATACGTATAATCTTATTTTATGTATGATATTGATTACATGTCATGTATTGTGTCATTCTGTGTGCAATATGTTGTGTATAATATCAGAGTTCATATATCATGTGTTGTGTATAATACCAGAGTTCATATATCATGTGTTGTGTATAATATCAGAGTTCATATATCATGTGTTGTGTATAATATCAGAGTTCATATATCATGTGTTGTGTATAATATCAGAGTACATATATCATGTGTTGTGTATAATATCAGAGTACATATACCATGTGTTGTGTATAATATTCTACAGTGTTTGGTTCCAGTTGCTAAACAGACGTCAGACAGAACTAAGATTGATTGTTCTTCCTCTGAGTGCCTTCTATGTGAGTGACATCCAGGGTGGCGAGACCTCTGTGGACTGTCCGCCAAGTGAAGCTCCCATGGGCTACTTGCTATTGCAGGAGAAGTCGGACGACTGGATCAACGTACGCTAGACACTAAATTGTTACATGTATCTGTCTCTTAGGTGACTATATATACTCTCCAAGCTCTCGAGTTCCATGAGGACCATGAATTGAGTCAAATGTTTAGATATTGAGACAATGAATTGAGTCAAATATTTAGATATTAAGACAATGAATTGGGTAAAATGTTTAGATATTGAGACGATGAATTGGATAAAACCTTTAGATATTTTGACTGCCTCAGTTTTAGTTTCCAAGGTGATAGACAGTGCCAGATCTCAGCCATGCAAATATTTAGAACTGATTTATAATAAAAAATTGAACTCATAGACGTAGATTTATTGAATACAGCAGGGAGAAGGGCTCCCTTGAAATTATTTTGTCTTCCCTTGAATGAAGTCAAATTGCCAATATTTACTAGCAAAGAAGTACATTGAACTGGCTGCATGTACCTACGTAGGTTGTCCCACGATGTATTCCTATGTTTTATCACACATTGTGGTATTTCTCAGAGAAATCCTACTTACGTATGTACCTATATACGTACGTATGTAGAGTGTCATATTTAGAGATGAAATTGTGTTTTAAAGATGATTGTGTGATGTATGTTTTGTCTTGCATTGTTCAGGTAACGGATTCTTTTGCACTTATAAGTGCTGATTCTTCAAAAGTGAAATTTATCTGGTCCTCAGAAAGGTCTGGTTTCAGTCATCTTGAACTGATTGAGGCAACCCTCACCTTCCCCCCAGCAACCATGTTCAACAGATACCTCTACCAAGCTAGTGTTACTAGGAGACCCCTGACAAAAGGCCCTTGGGTTGTCATGCCAACGGAGGTAAGGCACATCAGCAATAGTCTCGTACCCATCCCCAGCTTCCGCAAGAATGGCTGACATCTCGGAAGTATAATACAGTATTCCTTGGTGGTGATTGCACAATATCACATGATGGGCACAAACATATGATACATGTGACTTGCTCATTATTACGCACGTATCTGCAATCTGATTAGAGTCCTCGGATCGCCGGACTCTGCCAAGACAAATACACATACGTAATCCCCAGACCCATCTTCCGTGCCTTGGAAAATGGCAGCCGGAAGAGTTGGGGATGGGTACGAGACTACGTACATCACCAATAATTGCTGTATAACAATCTTGGCAATGCAACCTAAACTTAACAATATGCTCTACTTTGAAAGTGAACATCAGTTTAATAATAAAAAAACTTTCAATACACTTCATTGTTTATTGGTTTTATCTCCAAACTTCACTGAACACAAACTTGAATAGAAACAACCAATTGCTTTCTGTACGAACATAATCACCTGTAGAGAATTCCAAACTCTAATTTTCTCTCTTATTTCAGATATGGGTGGATAAAGAGAGGAAATATGTTTATTTCCATGGCAACAAAGACACGCCTTTAGAACAGCACCTCTATGTTGTATCTTATGCTGAAGGTGCAAACTGTCCCGAGGAGAACCCTATTCGTTTGACTGAAGCTGACTTTAACCACAGTGTTACAATGAATGAGGTACATGCATAAGTAGTTTTCTCTCCTAAATTCAAAATTAGCTGTATTTGTTGATCATTCTTTGCCTTTTATTTGTGTATTTAAATCCTTGTTGATCATACCCACTTTTAATTGCAGGATTGTACCCTTTTCTATGATACTCACTCTAATTTTGTAAAAGCTACGCAACACAGTATATTTGCAATCCATCATGAAGATGGCCAACCAAGGGCTGACCTGCAGAGGCACATTACAGAGCGAAAAGGTATTTCAAAGGGAGCTTTCAGTACAAACTATATACATTCTGTATATGAGTACTAGGAAATATATATAAATACAAACGATAGGGGGTAATTTTAGTTGTGTTCATTATGAAAGATAAGTTTATTGGAGCTATCGGCAACAAAATTGAGCTAGATTGAACGTTTCGACCCGTATGTCTTCATCAGCAGTAAGTCTTTCATAAATACACATATACTTACGTTAATACATTTCGGTAATATATAAAACCACTTTGTACATAATAATATAAATATTGTTAATGAAATTTTTATCAGCTTACATGTTCTAATAAAGAGAATCATTTTTAATGAAGGTTACTTCTTTTTAGTGAAGGTAGTAGTTCAGAGGCAGAGCACTGGTGGTCATAACCAGTTGTCCTGGGTTCAATGTCCAGCAATTTCTCCTGTCGTGTGTTACCTTCTTTGTAATGTTTGTGAATGATTATATTTACTTCTGGTGTGATAGCCTCTTCATTATTTATGTATAAATAATTCTTTATTTTTTGTTTTCAATGTACAGAGATTGATTGTGAAATGCCAAAGCACAAGTTGTTCACCTTTAAAGCATCAACTGGAGAGGACTTGTATGGCCTTTTTTATCCCCCACTCAATGCAGTGTCAGGACAGAAGTACCCGACCATAGTATACGTATACGGGGGACCACGATTCCAGGTGCGTATGTCCAGTACTTGTCAGAGAGGATGCATTTGTGATTAAGTGGTAGATAGACCAATGAAATAAACAGTGAAATTGGTTAAAATTGCAGCTATTATCTGATGATTGCTGAAAATATACTATACAATTATTTACACATACTGTGCCATTCAATCGTTCAACCCAACTAACAATTAGGCCATACAACCTGATTACTCCGGTATTATATGTATGTATATACATACGCGTACATAGTATACTCCATAGAAATTGTATGCATCAAAAGTTGTAATACTGTCTAGCTAAGAGATCTACAATTATCACAGACTGGCATTACTAATTGGAGTTCTTTAATATGAATCTTATGTATTGCTTGTTACCATGACAAAAGGTGGTAAAGAACAGTTTCTCATTTATACTGAGGTTTGTGCTTCAGTGGACCAAGGCAGGATTCAGTGTCGTTGTCATTGACAACAGAGGAGGCTATTATAGAGGAAAGGAATTTGAGCTACATGTCAAAGAGAAAATGGTACACTTACAGTAGTTAAAGCTGAATTGTATGTTAGATGCAAAGGGTGAAAATGTAACACTAAGACTTTGTTGGTACCAAGCATATTTGCTTTCAATCCCAAAATCTGTGTTTGTTCATATATATTGCTGTTGCAGTTTTGGTTTCCATTTCAATTTTAGGGTGTAGTTGAAGTGGAAGACCAGGTCGCAGGATTGCAGTACATTGCCATGGAAACAGGACTAATTGATTTGGATCGTGTAGGTATCACTGGTTGGTCCTATGGAGGCTACCTCTCTTTGATGTGTCTAGCAAGAAGACCAGATGTTTACAAGGTGAGCTAGTGTTGTTGAGCTAGCATGGGTAATGATAATTATTCATGTCTAGATCTCCATCAGTTGATCTTTGGTATATACGTATGTAGGCAGCAGTTCCAGGAGCAGCTGTCACTCTCTGGCAGCATTATGACACCGCTTACACTGAAAGGTATCTCGGACTGGTGGAGGGAGAAGCTGCTGTGAGTTCACTAATATTACTTGTTCTCCCTAACTTGGCTTTATTTGCTGGGCTTATCTAACAATCGAGCTCTAAGTGGTCTAGTGGATTAGATTGAAAGAGAAGAGCAACAGTTATCATCAGTTAACACCATCAATGAGATTATGTCTAGATAGACTCAAATTGCAACTTTCAATTACTTAATATTTGGTGGATATATTTTTCGTTTACGTGCATGGTAGGTATGTTTATATATATTACATTATTTGTACATTTTAATTACAGCCCTACTATGAGAGCTCTGTAATCAAACACGTTGACCAGCTACCTGATGAGTAAGTCGCTACAATCTGGTACCAATGAATATAGTTTAACTCTTTACATTGAACATCATTTCAACTTGCTTTTCAAAGTTTGAAGAGTGGCTTTATGCTTTTTGTTGTCATTGACTTTAAGTTAGTAGTTTGAATACAGTCGATTAATTGGTCTTATAATGCAATTAATTTTATGTGTGAAGTGTGTGTGTTTACAGTCTAATACCTACATACGTATATTATATTTCCATATTGAAAGACTTTCTCCTGATCTTTGTGTACAGACCAAATCGTCTTCTCATATTCCATGGAACTGATGATGACAATGTCTATTTAAGACACTCTACCCTGCTGATCAATGCTTTAGTTAAGCAAGGAAAACCCTATCAATTGCAGGTGGGTGTTGCCCAATTACTACTATATAATAAATAAGTACAAACTTAACTACATTTATATATATATACGTATAAGATGTAAACTAGACATTACTAATGGCTCCATGCATGCAAGGGTGTTTTTTAGTTTATAGAGATTTTACCTTTAAAAATAATATGTGAAAACAGTAAGTAATAGTTCTCATGGAGCAAGTTTTCTATGCAAAAAAATTACAGTGGAAATGTTTATAGTATATTTATGGGCATCATTGCACTGTGAAAATGTAGATGAGGAAAGCCAATTGTGTGTTATGTGAGGTGGTATGAAGTGTGCCTATATTGCTGAAAGTAAAGTTTTAATATACTGTATGTATTTCCAGTATAAATATAAGTGCACACACAAAAACATTTCCATGCGAATGTCTCATCTGTACATGTTACTGGTCTTTTGTGAAATTTACAACTCAAACACATAAAATAGGGGGGTATTATGTTGTTATTGTTCCTACAGATTTCTTTCTCTTTGTTTGTCTGTGCAGCTCTTCACAGGAGAGAGACATGGAGTACGTAGTTCAACCAACACTAGACACATGGATGGAACCGTTTTGTCCTTTTTCGTTGAAAATCTGTAGCTACAGTATATGTGATGTTTTCTAAACTGTATTTTAATTTAAATTAGTAGGATGAGCACATATGTCAATTTACAGTAATAGTGGCCCATATATACTATATAAACTGTAATTATTGGTTGAGTGTATACAAATATTAATCTTAATAAATCTTAATATGTAAAAGGATACGGATACAATGAGGCGTTATTGCATTACATTTATTTATGCTACATATGAAATGGGAATTATATAATTGCACTAAGCATATGCAAAGTTTATGAGATGTAATAGATTTAATCAAGAGACACTAAATCAAGTGACCGATTTGAATTAAGTCTGCATGACCTTGGATGACTGTCTTCAACCTATTAATCCATCAAATGTTAAACACTTGTGGTTTGATAATAAATATAGATTATATTATAGTTAAAAGAATTATAGTTTTAAGGTATATATATGACATTGCTATATACCTTAATTTATATATACATAAATTATGTAAATTATTCAAACTGTAACTCTATCAAATGGAGATTATGAAGCTGCAACTTTATATGTCAGTGTTCAGTATCTCTCACCATACATTAAGACAGTGATCATATAACCATTCAGAAGTGGCATGCAGTTGAAGTGAAGTGCATGATTTAAATTATAAGTGTCAGTATGTCACTTCTGAATGGTTAACCTCTAATTCACTGTCTTATTAATTGGCTTCATACAGCAACATTTTTCGATCAATTAATCAATGCATGCGCTTTGATTAATCGATCGAATCGAATTACGTATCGACATACATATATAAAGGCCTAGGAATATACATATGTGATGTCCCTTGTGTACAAGTTACAAAATGGTCTCTAACCCTGTTGATTATGCGAATGCATGCAACCAACCGTCGGTGTTCTTAGCTCACTCACAAGGAAAATCAAATCTGCTGTGGTTATTAGCTGAGACCCCTTTAATACTGGAACCTTTGTTGATATATGGCATGCAGATGCATCATCTTCAGTCTATACTAAGGTGTGAAAAGGTAATTGGTAGGCCATGTGTTCTACCTTGCAATTGGATGATCTGTATCAACTACTACTCTCTATGCAGTAGTTGAGGATTTCAAAGTCTGCAACTATACGTACTATTTAAAATACTGATTATCCTATAGGGGTCACTTGGATCTCTTTAAATTTGTAACTGGCACTGTGTAGCTAGTACTTGATTGTAATTTTAATATTGTATAGTCACTTGGCCGTCTTACATTTGTCACTTGCACTGTGTAGCTAGTATTTGATTGTAATTTTAATATTGTATAGTCACTTGGCCCTCATAAATTTGTAACTTGTACTGTGTAAGTGACTGTACAATATTAAAATTACAATCAAGTACTAGCTAAACATGCAGTGCAAGTTACAAATTTAAAGAGATCCAAGTGATCCCTAGGATAATCAGTATTTTAAACAGTACAAGACTTTAGTCACACTAGTACTGTCGCAGGCTTGAAATCCTCAACTACTGCATAGAGAGTAGTAGTTGATACAGATCATTCAATTGCAAGGTAGAACACATGGCCTACCAATTACCTTTTCACACCTTAGTATAGACTGAAGATGATGCATCTGCATGCCATATATCAACAAAGGTTCCAGTATTAAAGGGGTCTCAGCTAATAACCACAGCAGATTTGATTTGCCCTAATTGTGAGTGAGCTAAGAATGCCGACGGTTGGTTGCATGCATTCGCATAATCAACAGGGTTAGAGACCATTTTGTAACTTGTACACAAGGGACATCACATATGTATATAAAGGCCTTGGCCATTTTTGTCCTTGTGTACAAGTTACAAAATGGTCTTTAGTAGTTATAGACATTCGCTATGAGCAATTTCGTTACTGTATGTAGTACAGATGGATAAGAATAAAGCCTTGTTGAACGTCAGCAACATGAATTTACTAATTCGGGACGTTTCAAAACAGAGGTCTTCATCAGCAATACATGAGGAATGGGAATACAATTCAGTATAAATAGGAAATTAGTAAATTCATGTTGCTGACGCTCAACAAGGCTTTATTCTCATAATGATCGCAACAAACACTCCTTATTCCTACACATGGACAAGTAAAAATATTAACAGATAACGTAAGAAGAGAAGACAGAGCTTAAATTACCAAAGTAATACGGTCGACCAAACGAATTCAGTCTTTCGCATCAGTATAGGAACAACTCTGCCTCAAACTTGACGGGGACGTATACAAAAACGCTTTATCTAACCTTCGCTACAACTCGCCTGCTCGGTAGCTCCTTCTCGTAGGAGAGCGTCGACTTGTCATAGCCGTTCACGAAAGGGATGATCTTCTTTAGCAACGAGTCGGTGACGTTTTCGCAACGTCACAAGATTCACTAAATGTTTACGGAGCGACATACGAGAGGTGTTGGTGACGCATTAGAGAAAGATCATAATACATCATCAGATTGCGCAATCGTAGCCTTGAATTCTTCATTATATCTTGGCTATTTTGCTCATTTAATTAAGCAAAACTTCGCCAGACGTTTGTCATACACATGTACCATGATATATGTCGGTTTCACAGTTATCTGACAAATTGAAAATTTTTACTAATATAACACATGCTTTCAATATAAATTTTCTATAGCTTTCTATAGTCCTATGGCATTTTATATGCAGACTTTGTCCTCTGTTTTCTACCAAACGGAGACCTAAATGAAAAATCCCTTAATTAAAAATGAGTTTTATACCCTAATCTTTATGATGATATGCCCATTTTTTTAAAGTCCTTTCTTGGAGCCATATGAATTATTTATATTATTTATATTATATTATATTACCTTAGTATATTGTAACTTGTACTGTATAGAGAGAGAGAATATATATATGTTTCGTATCCTTATATATATAACCGAACCTCTTAAAAAGGTTATATATTTATATTGTACACATGTTCTCTGCGAAGCTACTTGGCCATGTGATCATTATTTAGTCATAATATGAGTTATGTAGGAGGCACATGCGGTTGGCACTTGCAGAACATACATGTGGACAGTGTGCGACGCCCACAGTAAGAAATTACCAAAAAGGGAAACAATTTAGTTGCATGTACTATAATCATATAAATCAAATGTAATAAAGTTGGATCAGCTTGAAAAAAAATACAGAACTACAGTAGGTTATATAATAATGATGCATGATGCTCAGTCCAGCCCAGGTTATATTAGGCCAGAGGCTTGTATTCATAGTTGGCCATCTGAGATCCACTGACGGGAACAGTACCCGACTGAAAAACCAAACAGTATGAGACAGGCTAGAAACTAAAGAAGTAGGGTAAAGGAGAAACAGGCAATGCATTAAAGACTGTATTATTATACTTTATATGCAAGTAACATCTGCCTATATAGTACTAAATTAACTTTGAAAAAATAGGGAGCTGATCTTAAAGCTTTGACTATACCATCATCATTTGAGGTACACAATGAGAATTAACTTTATGAAAACTGCTTACTAGTGAGACCCCAGTGATTCCAATACCAGCACAAAAGAGTTTTAACAGGTGATAATTCAGTCCCGGAGTGGCAAAAGTTGAGATTTCAGACGGGCAGATCCTCAATCCAATATATACAGTCATGCATACAATACAGACCTCTATGGAGGCAATGAGTGCCCATGCTAGGATGATCTAGTGCAAAAATGTCAAGGAATTTCCCAATTTATAAATACATACACACATGAAAAATGTGCTTACATAATATATAATTAATTCTGATAATGAACAGATATCTATGAGATGCATGATTCATATCTAGTCTTTTGAGCACCTAGAGATACAATTCTTAGGGAGTCAGGGTTGACACATGAAATCACTGACACTATCACTTTGTGACCTAAATTATACCTCAGAAAGCTGATAACTACAACCAGCTGTCTAATTCAATTTTCAGTTATGACTTCTTTTCCCCTGTAAAGTGGTTAAACTTGTGGTGATTATTTATTACTATGATTTGCCCATTATTCATGACTATTCAGTAAGACAAGGTGGAAAACTTTAACCTCACAGGATACAGTGAGATACAGACCAACACCAATATTGGCCTCTCCATTGCGACCAGCACATCTACGGACTGACAGGAAGAGCACGATGAACATGAGGATGATCTCCATGGCAACCAGCACAATCCAAGCGACTACCACTTCTCCATTGTATTCTGGGTCTAAATACAGGTATTGGCTAAAAGGAGATGAAACAACTATCAAGTTACTGGCATGTAATTGAGCACTATGCAAAAATGTCTGTATCCATTCTCATGCATAGGGAGAATTGTCTGACGCCAACAGATTAAAGGTCCACTGTCATGGTTATACAAGTTAGCTTTATGTGGTAGATTATCATCTAGAACCAACAAGAATCACAGTTAGAACACTTCGAAATGCCTTGGTAGCGAGATAACAGCTCACTTCCAGAAATTCGGACGAAGAAATCCGCCATATTTACTGTGACGTCATAGTAGGCTCAATACGATCGAACCGGTCACACATGGCTTGGGAAGACAATCGTCTGTTGGCTTTCACGGCTCGTTATCTTATGAACTCGCCCTGATGCCTTACAAATGCATTGCTGGAGGATCTAGCAGGACCAATGGAAACAACGTTTCACTGCATTATTTCCCAAAGGGCGATAGTCTGAGGAAGCAGTGGTCAGCAGCTGTTGGCAGGTATAGGCAGGATTGGGAAGGACCTACTGATATGTCAATGCTGTGCAGCATGCACTTTGAGGCTACCTGCTACGACGATGAGACATTTCTACGGGAGGGCATGGGTCTACCCAGCAAGAGAAGGAGATTGAAGGAAGGAGCAATTCAAGTACCTGTACATCAGAAATGATTATACAATTTATGCTATGGAAAGTTTAAACATTGAGCTATAGATGGTTTAAATCCAGCATAGCCTGGTGAAGGATACTTTGTTCGTATTCTTTGTACAGCACAAGATGGCAGCACAACACGTATGTGCTTGCCAAGGTAACCCCAACACCACAGTGCCAGTTGGCAGTAGGCCACATAGCGGTATTGCCTGTAACAAGAAGTATCAATGGTATGGAATACATGCAGACTGCACCATGTTATTATATAGCATGTGCACTTACTCATTTTGACTATTCCCAGCTTGGGAAGATACATGAGCACTGCCATAACTCTGGCGCACAGTGTTAGTGACAGTTTCTAGTACCCATGGATCCAGACATACAGAATTAAATCCAGGGTGCTGTGTTATACAGACAACACTGGCATCCAAATCTAACTCTTCTAACTTGTAGCTGCATTCCTGGATCTCTTTGCAGCAGATGCTTTCACGAGCAGTCAGCATTGCCATACACTTCCCACAGAAGCACCTTCAACAATCGACGAGTACTCTCCGTAAGTTTTGTCTTCGTCGTAAGCGGAAGACTCGCACGACATAACGATATCTTGTTCACCCTCATCGCTCATTATTCTCGCCACCTTTTCCGGAGCCTACAATGACGTCACCATGTTTTAGCAATGTTTGGACCGGAAAACTGGAAACGCACACGCGTAATTGTTTTTTGGCGCTTTGTGTTCTTGTAACTCCCCCATCGTGCGGCAAAGCTTGAAGATGCTTTATTGAGCACTATCCATATGAACATTAAAAAAAGGCGACAGTGGACCTTTAAGGTCATAAAAGTTAAATCAAAGGTATATCAGCACAGCCTCTTTAGGTTGCCATGGACACATTACACAACCACAGGCTGTTGCATGCACTCACATTAACTGGCTCCCCAGCCCCCCACCAAGGAATAGGATCAATCCTAGAAGTGCTACAATCAAAAGCACACCAGTCTACAGTAGATGTGAGTAACATTTGATATGAGAGAGGGAGAGAGAGATGTAAGATGAATAGTAATCAGCATGCACCAGTAAAAACAGAATTGATACTCCTTAATTTTTTGTGTAAACATGAAATACTAATCTGTTTTTTTTATACTGTTATTATAGCTACAATTGGGATATAGTAAAGGTAGGGTAGGCTGTAATAAACAATGTCACTTAACAACTTGAGACAGATAACATTTTCTCTATAGTAGCCAAGAAATAAGAAGAGACAAAATTGTAACGTACAGAACATTTCACTATAGATTAGTCAAGTATGTATACATTAAAATATTAAAATTATAAAAGCCCCCCAAAGTTAATTAGAATACCTTCAATAACTTACAATAACTCCAACTTTTAACCACGAATTCATATTGAACGTCGCGATGTAATGTACTTTTCCTTATATTTTATTGTCGCTGTATGTGGTCAAAAAGTGATCACACACACTGCAGACGTCAGTCATATATTAATGCAGCAACTAAATTGAAACTTTTAAATAGAAACTAGTTTTAGAAACTTCTTCCTTATATTGTTTTCATTTGCCGATTACGTTGTATGGCTTCATGTTACGGAAAGATATATACAGTACGAGTTACAATATACTAAGGTAATCTAATCTAATAAATAATATAATATATATACACACAGGGACATAAAGGCTGAGGCCTTTAATTTATTTCATGAACAATGTCCCATGCATATGTGCAAGTTACTAAATCATGTCTAACCCTGTTGTTTATGTGAATGCATGAAAGCAACCAACGGTACTCCTAGCTCACACTCAAGGCAAGTCAAATCTGCGGTGATTATTGGCTGAGACCCCCTGCATGAGACTGGAATTTTTGCTGATAATGGCATGCAGATGCATCATCTTCAGTCTATACTAAGGTGTGAAAAGGTAATTGGAAGGCCATGCATTTAGCTATATATATATGATCTGTAGAGACTACTACTCTGTATGCAGAAGTTGAGAATTTCAGTGTGGCTAAAGTCTTGTAGCATTTAATATACCTGATTGTGATTATCTTGGGAGTCACTTGCATCTGTGTAAAAATTTTTGTAACTTGCACTGTGTAGTACATGATTGTATTTAAACATGCATAATATATAACACTCCTTATTCCTACACATGGACAATTATAATATATATATATATTATGAATTATTTAATTACATTATTTATTTATATTATATAATTTAGATTACCTTAGTATATTGTAACTTGCACTGTATTAATAGATATGTACAAACATGGATGAATGTGTACATAAATATACAGTTGAATCTATTGAATATTCACTATACTGAATACAAACATGGATGAATGTGTACATAAATATACAGTATATATTTATATATATATATATATAAGTTACAAATTTAAAGAGATCCAAGTGACCCCTAGGATAATCAGTATTTTAAACAGTACAAGACTTTAGTCACACTAGTACTGTTGCAGGCTTTGAAATCCTCAACTACTGCATAGAGAGTAGTAGTTGATACAGATCATCCAATTGCAAGGTAGAACACATGGCCTACCAATTACCTTTTCACACCTTAGTATAGACTGAAGATGATGCATCTGCATGCCATATATCAACAAAGGCTCCAGTATTAAAGGGGTCTCAGCTAATAACCACAGCAGATTTGATTTGCCTTGTGAGGGAGCTAAGAACACCGACGGTTGGTTGCATGCATTGGCATAATCAACAGGGTTAGAAACTATTTTGTAACTTGTACACAAGGGACATAAAAGGCATATGATGTCCCTTGTGTACAAGTTACAAAATGGTCTCTAACCCTGTTGATTATGCCAATGCATGCAACCAACCGTCGGTGTTCTTAGCTCCCTCACAAGGCAAATCAAATCTGCTGTGGTTATTAGCTGAGACCCCTTTAATACTGGAGCCTTTGTTGATATATGGCATGCAGATGCATCATCTTCAGTCTATACTAAGGTGTGAAAAGGTAATTGGTAGGCCATGTGTTCTACCTTGCAATTGGATGATCTGTATCAACTACTACTCTCTATGCAGTAGTTGAGGATTTCAAAGCCTGCAACAGTACTAGTGTGACTAAAGTCTTGTACTGTTTAAAATACTGATTATCCTAGGGTCACTTGGATCTCTTTAAATTTGTAACTTGCACTGTGTAGCTAGTACTTGATTGTAATTTTAATATTACATAGTCACTTGGATCTCTTAAATTTGTAACTTGTACTGTGTAGTACTTGATTGTAATTTAATATTTTATATATTTGCTAGTAACTTGCACTGTGTAGTGTACTTGAGTGTAATTAGCTAACAAAGTATTTCACTATACTTATAGACATTCGCTATAAGCAATTTCGTTACTGTATGTAGTACACATGGAAAACGTACTAACATGGATAAGAATAAAGCCTAGTTGAAAGTCAGCAATATGAATTTACTAATTCTGGACGTTTCGACCCAGAGGTCTTCATGCATCAGCAATATATGAGGAGTGGGAATACAATTCAGTATAAATAGGAAATTAGTAAATTCATGTTGCTGACACTCAACAAAGCTTTATTCTCGTAATGATCGCAACAAACACTCCTAATTCCTACACATGGACAAGTAAAAATATTAACAGATAACGTAAGAAAAGACAGAGCTTAAATTACCAAAGTAATACGGTCGACCAAACGAATCCAGTCTTTCGCATCAATATAGGAACAACTCTGCCTCAAACTTGACGGGAACGTATACAAAAACGCTTTATCTAACCTTCGCTACAACTCGCCTGTTCGGTAGCTCCTTCTCGTAGGAGAGCGTCGACTTGTCATAGCCGTTCTCGAAGGATGATCTTCTTTAGCAACGAGTCGGTGACGTTTACGCAACGTCACATGATTCACAAAATGTGTGTACGGAGCGACATACGAAGGTGTTGGTGACGCATTAGAAAAACATCATAATACATCACCAGCTTGCGCAATCGTAACTTTGAATTCTTTATTATATCTTGATTATTTTGCTCATTTAATTAAGCAAAACTTCGTCAGACGTTTCTTATACACATGTACCATGATATATGTTGATTTCACAGTTATCTGACAAATTGAAATTTTTTATCAATATAACACATTGTTTGCATAAAAATTTCCCATAGGTTTTCTATAGTCCTATGGCCTTTTATATGCAGACTTTGTCCTCTGTTTTCTAACAAACGGAGGCCTAAATTAAAAATCCCTTAATTTAAAATGAGTTTTATACCCTAAACTTTATGATGATATGCCCATTTTGTTTCTAGGTCCTTTCTTGGAGCCATATGAATTATTTAATTAATTAATTATTTATTTATATTAGATTACCTTAGTATATTGTAACTTGTACTGTATATATATAGTTCATATACTACGTGTACGTAGGAGGAGTTTGATAGGTTTATATTTTATAATTACTGGGTTTTGGTGGCAACCAAAGGAAGCGTTTGATGGTAGAATCTACAAGATTCTCTTTGAAGAGGTTAGTCACTTATTTCCATTTCAGTGTGCAATCTCAACATGCGTACATTGTACAGTATATACACATTTACTTACCTACGTACATATTGTACATACATATACTGTATAATAATTTCCCTATATATACATTGAAAATATAGTTGATTTTATAATCTTTTTAATATCTCCCCTTACATATATATTATGTATATATTGTTGTATATAAGGAAGGTCTTGTTGTAATGTACGTATATAGTCAGATGAAACTGAAGTCTCATCTCAAGTGACCTTCAATCCAAGTGGGCAGATGTTGGTGAGGTACAACTACCCGGATGCAGGTCAGAATAGACTCTTGGTATCCTGTACCACTGTAGAAGGGCAGTGAATAATGAATTTATAATAAGTTCGACACAGTTAGAAGGAATCCTTACTCTATTAAGTGTGAAGTAGAAAGCTAAAATAAATACTATAAAACCCTTAAGATTAACGTCCATTATATTTAGCGTTTTACCATATATGACTTATTAGCATCCATTAAATTTAGTGTTTTGTTGTAAATACTTACTCCACACTACTGCGCATGCATAATAAGTAACATTTAAGTGACCATATATGTTAGCGAATGATATCACTTTGCTAATTTCGCTAACATTAATGGCGCACTAATATTAAGGGTTTTCCAGTAAATGGAAAAGAAGTGTAACGGAGGAAATTAAATATTATAAATATAATGATCATAATGATCTTGTCATGTGATTAGAATGTGATAAGAAACTACTGTATGTATACGTAGTGTTAGGCTATATGTTTCAACCAATAAACACCACTTACAGGTACCAGCAATTCAAAGTCTTCTTTGAAAGTTGTTGAGTTTTGGTTTGAGAAGCGCTCTCAAGAAAGCAATGAATCTGAGATTGGCAGAAGTGTACGATGTCTTCCCTATGAGCTGAGGGATCTTATGCCAGATTATGAGTATCTTGTGAGATGTGATTGGATGCCCGATGGAAAAAGGTACTATCACATGATTACTACATGACAATCACATGACAATCACATGACAATCCAATGACAATCCAATAGCACACTGATGACATACGTACAGTTGTTAATTATATCAATGGGTACGTTACACTTTAAAGTATATAGATAGACCACATTTACGTAATTACAATTAAACATCATGAGAGAGAAAAACAATTGTTGGGAATCAAAATCAACTGTTTGGATCAAACCCAGGACAGTTGGTTATGACCACCAGTGCTCTGCCACTGAGCTACAATTGCTACAGCAACGCTCCATTCATGTAGCCCCTCTTATAAGTAGTTAGTCTATATTCAAACTGATTAGTGATATTTCAGTTGTCAGAACACAAGCTGATAATCAAAGACCCCGCCCATTTCCAGTGGGAGGGGCATCTAAACCAATTAGTCACTGGTCACATTCAACCACGGGAGGATGGTATATGCTGTATACATCACTTGTCATGTATTGTGTATAATGTCTCCTTCTGTATTAATGGGAGTGTATCATATGTTGTGTATAATATCAGAGTTCATATATCATGTGTTGTGTATAATATTCTACAGTGTTTGGCTCCAGTTGCTGAACAGACGTCAGACAGAACTAAGATTGATTGTTCTTCCTCTGAGTGCCTTCTATGTGAGTGACATCCAGGGTGGCGAGACCTCTGTGGACTGTCCACCAAGTGAAGCTCCCATGGGCTACTTGCTATTGCAGGAGAAGTCGGAGGACTGGATCAACGTACGCTAGACACTAAATTGTTACATGTATCTGTCTCTTAGGTGATTATATATACTCTCCAAGCTCTCGAGTTCCATGAGGACCATGAATTGAGTCAAATGTTTAGATATTGAGACAATGAATTGAGTCAAATATTTAGATATTGAGACGATGAATTGGATAAAACCTTTAGATATTTTGACATTAATCACTGCCTCAGTTTTAGTTTCCAAGGTGATAGACAGTGCCAGATCTCAGCCATGCAAATATTTAGAACTGATTTATAATAAAAAATTGAACTCATAGACGTAGATTTATTGAATATAGCAGGGAGAAGGGCTCCCTTGAAATTATTTTGTCTTCCCTTGAATGAAGTCAAATTGCCAATATTTACTAGCAAAGAAGTACATTGAACTGGCTGCATGTACCTACGTAGGTTGTCCCACGATGTATTCCTATGTTTTATCACACATTGTGGTATTTCTCAGAGAAATCCTACTCACGTATGTACCTATATACGTACGTATGTAGAGTGGTCATATTTAGAGATGAAATTGTGTTTTAAAGATGATTGTGTGATGTGTGTTTTGTCTTGCATTGTTCAGGTAACAGATTCTTTTGCACTTATAAGTGCTGATTCTTCAAAAGTGAAATTTATCTGGTCCTCAGAAAGGTCTGGTTTCAGTCATCTTGAACTGATAGAGGCAACCCTCACCTTCCCCCCAGCAACCATGTTCAACAGATACCTCTACCAAGCTAGTGTTACTAGGAGACCCCTGACAAAAGGCTTTTGGGTTGTCATGCCAACGGAGGTAAGGCACATCAGCAATAGTCTCGTACCCATCCCCAGCTTCTGCAAGAATGGCTGACGCCTCGGAAGTATATACAGTATTCCTTGGTGGTGATTGCACAATATCACATGATGGGCACAAACATATGATACATGTGACTTGCTCATTATTACGCACGTATCTGCAATCTGATTAGAGTCCTTGGATCGCCGGACTCTGCCAAGACAAATACACATACGTAATCCCCAGACCCATCTTCCGTGCCTTGGAAAATGGCAGCCGGAAGAGTTGGGGATGGGTACGAGACTACGTACATCACCAATAATTGCTGTATAACAATCTTGGCAATGCAACCTAAACTTATAACACATATGCTCTACTTTGAAAGTGAACATCAGTTTAATAATAAAAAAGCTTTCAATACACTTCATTGTTTATTGGTTTTGTCTCCAAACTTCACTGAACACAAACTTGAATAGAAACAACCAATTGCTTTCTGTACGAACATAATCACCTGTAGAGAATTCCAAACTCTAATTTTCTCTCTTATTTCAGATATGGGTGGATAAAGAGAGGAAATATGTTTATTTCCATGGCAACAAAGACACGCCTTTAGAACAGCACCTCTATGTTGTATCTTATGCTGAAGGTGCAAACTGTCCCGAGGAGAACCCTATTCGTTTGACTGAAGCTGACTTTAACCACAGTGTTACAATGAATGAGGTACATGCATAGTTTTCTCTCCTAAATTCAAAATTAGCTGTATTTGTTGATCATTCTTTGCCTTTTATTTGTGTATTTAAATCCTTGTTGATCATACCCACTTTTAATTGCAGGATTGTACCCTTTTCTATGATACTCACTCTAATTTTGTAAAAGCTACGCAACACAGTATATTTGCAATCCATCATGAAGATGGCCAACCAAGGGCTGACCTGCAGAGACACATTACAGAGCGAAAAGGTATTTCAAAGGGAGCTTTCAGTACAAACTATATACATTCTGTATATGAGTACTAGGAATATATATATAAATACAAACGATAGGTAAGCATAATAGGGGGTAATTTTAGTTGTGTTCATTATGAAAGATAAGTTTATTGGAGCTATCAGCAACAAAATTGAGCTAGATTGAACGTTTCGACCCGTAGGTCTTCATCAGCAGTAAGTCTTTCATAAATACACATCTACTTACAATATACGTTAATACATTTCGGTAATATATAAAACCACTTTGTATATAATAATATAAATATTGTTAATGAAATTTTTATCAGCTTACATGTTCTAATAAAGAGAATCATTTTTAATGAAGGTTACTTCTTTTTAGTGAAGGTAGTAGTTCAGAGGCAGAGCACTGGTGGTCATAACCAGTTGTCCTGGGTTCAATGTCCAGCAATTTCTCCTGTCGTGTGTTACCTTCTTTGTAATGTTTGTGAATGATTATATTTACTTCTGGTGTGATAGCCTCTTCATTATTTATGTATAAATTTCAATGTACAGAGATTGATTGTGAAATGCCAAAGCACAAGTTGTTCACCTTTAAAGCATCAACTGGAGAGGACTTGTATGGCCTCTTTTATCCCCCACTCAATGCAGTGTCAGGACAGAAGTACCCGACCATAGTATATGTGTACGGAGGACCACGATTCCAGGTGCGTATGTCCAGTACTTGTCAGAGAGGATGCATTTGTGATTAATTGGTAGATAGACCAATAAAATAAACAGTGAAATTGGATAAAATTGCAGCTATTATCTGATGATTGCTGAAGAATATACTAGTACATAGTATACTCCGTAGAAATTGTATGCATCAAAAGTTGTAATACTGTCTAGCTAAGAGATCTACAATTATCACAGACTGGCATTACTAATTGGAGTTCTTTAATATGAATCTTATGTATTGCTTGTTACCATGACAACAGGTGGTAAAGAACAGTTTCTCATTTATACTGAGGTTTGTGCTTCAGTGGACCAATGCAGGATTCAGTGTCGTTGTCATTGACAACAGAGGAGGCTATTATAGAGGAAAGGAATTTGAGCTACATGTCAAAGAGAAAATGGTACACTTACAGTAGTTAAAGCTGAATTGTATGTTAGATGCAAAGTGAGAAAATGTAACACTAAGACTTTGTTGGTACCAAGCATATTTGCTTTCAATCCCAAAATCTGTGTTTGTTCATATATATTGCTGTTGCAGTTTTGGTTTCCATTTCAATTTTAGGGTGTAGTTGAAGTGGAAGACCAGGTCGCAGGATTGCAGTACATTGCCATGGAAACAGGTCTAATTGATTTGGATCGTGTAGGTATCACTGGTTGGTCCTATGGAGGCTACCTCTCTTTGATGTGTCTAGCAAGAAGACCAGATGTTTACAAGGTGAGCTAGTGTTGTTGAGCTAGCATGGGTAATGATAATTATTCATGTCTAGATCTCCATCATTTGATCTTTGGTATATACGTATGTAGGCAGCAGTTCCAGGAGCAGCTGTCACTCTCTGGCAGCATTATGACACCGCTTACACTGAAAGGTATCTCGGACTGGTGGAGGGAGAAGCTGCTGTGAGTTCACTAATATTACTTGTTCTCCCTAACTTGGCTTTATTTGCTGGGCTTATCTAACAATCGAGCTCTAAGTGGTCTAGTGGATTAGATTGAAAGAGAAGAGCAACAGTTATCATCAGTTAACACCATCAATGAGATTATGTCTAGATAGACTCAAATTGCAACTTTCAATTACTTAATATTTGGTGGATATATTTTTCGTTTACGTGCATGGTAGGTATGTTTATATATATTACATTATTTGTACATTTTAATTACAGCCCTACTATGAGAGCTCTGTAATCAAACACGTTGACCAGCTACCTGATGAGTAAGTCGCTACAATCTGGTACCAATGAATATAGTTTAACTCTTTACATTGAACATCATTTCAACTTGCTTTTCAAAGTTTGAAGAGTGGCTTTAAAAATTTCATGCTTTTTGTTGTCATTGACTTTAAGTTAGTAGTTTGAATACAGTCGATTAATTGGTCTTATAATGCAATTAATTTTATGTGTGAAGTGTGTGTGTTTACAGTCTAATACCTACATACGTATATTATATTTCCATATTGAAAGACTTTCTCCTGATCTTTGTGTACAGACCAAATCGTCTTCTCATATTCCATGGAACTGATGATGACAATGTCTATTTAAGACACTCTACCCTGCTGATCAATGCTTTAGTTAAGCAAGGAAAACCCTATCAATTGCAGGTGGGTGTTGTCCAATTACTACTATAACTTAACTACATTTATATATATATATACAGTGGGCTCTCATTTATCCGGACCTGATTTATCCGGAAATCTCATATATCCGGTGTTTGAACTTAGGAACAAAAATTTTGCCATACAAAAGTATAGGAAATTATACTGAGTTATCCGAAACTGGGATATCCGTATCCGGCACTGCAGCGTGGGAACCACGCGCTGATTCTCCATACATTTCACACTTATCCGTCCGACTTTGAAGTATGGCTACAAAATCAAGTTCCAAGCGTGCCAGAGTTTCTATCTCGGTTTCTTTGAAGAAGAAGATATGTGCCTACAAGAAGAGCCACCCAAAGGCTACACAAGAAGAAATTCGTTCACTTATTTTTAAAGAAGATTCTGTTGATATCGGGCGAACAACGATTAGTGATATCCTTCGTGATGCAGACAAGTGGGCCAGCATTGAGGACTCCAGCTCGACCAAGCACTGTCAGGGACGTTTTGCGCAGCTAGAGGAGGCTCTTTGGATTTGGTTCGGCAATATTCGCTCTCAAAGTTTGTCCATTTCAGATGATATGTTGCGGGAGAAAGCCAAAGTGTTTGGAGAATCGTTAGGAGTTATTGGATTGACCTATTCCAGCGGGTGGCTGCAAGGCTTTAAGAAACGTCATGGCATCAAGGCTTGTACTATATAGCACTGTCTTTCTGTCTTTCTTCCATGATAAAGGTAACTGTATGTCTATATTTGTTATCCGACATCTCATTTATCCAGCACATTTTGCTGGGAACAAATGTCGTCGGATAAATGAGAGCCCACTGTATATATATATTTAGTATATTGTAACTTGTACTGTATATATACGTATAAGATGTAAACTAGACATTACTAATGGCTCCATGTATGCAAGGGTGTTTTTTAGTTTATAGAGATTTTACCTTTAAAAATAATGTGTGAAAACAGTAAGTAATAGTTCTCATGGAGTAAGTTTTCTATGCAAAAAAATTACAGTGGAAATGTTTATAGTATATTTGTGGGTATCATTGCACTGTGAAAATATAGATGAGGAAAGCCAAATGTGTTATGTGAGCTGGTATTGCTGAAAGTCAAGTTTTAATATACTGTATTTCCAGTATAAATATATTTTTGTAAAGTGCATACACAATAACATTTCCATGCGAATGTCTCATCTGTACATGTTACTGGTCTTTTGTGAAATTTACACACTCAAACTTTGAGTTTAAGGTGGTTGGACTACACATAAAATAGGGGGGTATTATGTTGTTATTGTTCCTACAGATTTCTTTCTCTTTGTTTGTCTGTGCAGCTCTTCACAGGAGAGAGACATGGAGTACGTAGTTCAACCAACACTAGACACATGGATGGAACCGTTTTGTCCTTTTTCGTTGAAAATCTGTAGCTACAGTACATGTGATGTTTTCTAAACTGTATTTTAATTTAAATTAGTAGGATGAGCACATATGTCAATTTATAGTAATAGTGGCCCATATATACTATATAAACTGTAATTATTGGTTGAGTGTATACAAATATTAATCTTAATAAATCTTATATACATAAAAGGGTACGGATACAAAACTAGCTAATGAGGCGTTGTTGCATTATATTCATTTATGCTACATATGAAATAGGAATTATATAATTGCACTAAACATATGCAAAGTTTATGAGATGTAATATAGATTTAATCACTGGAAGAGACACTAAATCAATTGACCGACCGCAGACTTAATTCAAACTTTCAAGAGACACTAAATCATGCAGACTTAATTCAAATCGGTCACTAGTGACCGATTTGAATTAAGTCTGCATGACCTTGGATGACTGTCTTCAACCTATTAATCCATCAAACGTTAAACACTTGTGGTTTGATAATAAATATATTTTATATTATAGTTTTAAGGTATATATATGGCAATATGTCCTCAAAATAATAACATTGCTATATACCTTAATTTATATATACATAAATTATGTAAATTATTCAAACTGTAACTCTATCAAATGGAGATATTCGAAGCTGCAACTTTATGTCAGTTTTCAGTATCTCTCACCATACATTAAGACAGTGATCATATAACCATTCAGAAGTGGCATGCAGTTGAAGTGAAGAGCATGATTTAAATTATAAGTGTCTGTATGTCATATGAACCCGTATTATATATATAGATATATATATATAGAGAGAGAGAGAATATATAACCGAACCTTTTAAAAAGGTTACATATTTATATTGTACACATGTTCTCTGCGAAACTACTTGGCATGTGGTCATTATTTAGTCATAATATGAGTTATGTAGGAGGCACATGCGGTTGGCACTTGCAGCACATACATGTGGACAGTGTGCAACGCCCACAGTAAGAAATTACCAAGAAAGGGAAACAATTTAGTTGTATGTACTATAATCATACAAATCAAATGTAATAAAGTTGGATCAGTTTGAAAAAATGCACGCATTACAGAACTACAGTAGGTTATATAATAATGATGCATGATGCTCAGTCAAGCCCAGGTTAGGCCAGAGGCTTGTATTCATAGTTGGCCATCTGAGATCTACTGAGTCAGACTGGCATAGTACCCCATTGAAGCACCAAGCAGTATGAAACAGGCTAGAGTCTAAAGAAGTAGCAAGAGAAGGGTAAATATAGGAGAAACAGGCAATGCATTAAAGACTGTATTAATATACTATATATGCAGGTAACATCTGCCTATATAGTACTAAATTAACTTTGAAAAAATAGGGAACTGTAAAGCTTTGACTATACCATCATCATTTGAGGTACACAATGAGAAGTAACTTTATGAAAACTGCTTACTAGTGAGACCCCAGTGATTACAGTACCAGCATAAAAGAGTTTTAACAGGTGATAATTCAGTCCCAGGGTGGCAAAAGTTGAGATTTCAGACAAGATCTTCAATCCAATATAGATGGTCATGGCTATAATACAGAGATCTATGAGGACAATGAGTGTCCATGCTAGGATGCTCTAGTGCAAAAATGTCAAGGAATTTCCCAATATATATAAATACATACACACATGAAATGTGCTTACATAATATATAATTAATTCTGATAACGAACAGATATCTATGAGATGCATGATTCATATCTAGTCTTTTGAGCACCTAGAGATACAATTCTTAGGGAGTCAGGGTTGACACATGAAATCACTGACACTATCACTTTGTGACCTAAATTATACCTCAGAAAGCTGATAACTACAACCAGCTGTCTAATTCAATTTTCAGTTATGACTTCTTTTCCCCTGTAAAGTGGTTAAACTTGTGGTGATTATTTATTACTATGATTTGCCCATTATTCATGACTATTCAGTAAGACAAGGTGGAAAACTTTAACCTCACAGGATACAGTGAGATACAGACCAACACCAATATTGGCCTCTCCATTGCGACCACATCCACGGACTGACAGGAAGAGCACAATGAACATGAAGATGATCTCCACGGCAACCAGCACAATCCAAGCGACTACCACTTCTCCATTGAATTCTGGGTCTAAATACAGGTATTGGCTAAAAGGAGATGAAACAACTATCAAGTTACCGGCATGTAATTGAGCACTATGCAAAAATGTCTATATCCATCCTCATGCATATGGAGAATTGTCTGATGCCAACAGATTAAAGGTCCACTGTCATGGTTATACAAGTTAGCTTTATGTGGTAGATTATCATCTAGAACTACCAAGAATCACAGTTAGAGCACTTCGAAATGCCTTGGTAGCGAGATAACAGCTCACTTCCGGAAATTCGGACGAAGAAATCCGCCATATTTACTGTGACGTCATAGTAGGCTCAATATGATCGAACCGGTCACACATGGCTTGGGAAGACAATCGTCTGTTGGCTTTCACGGCTCGCTATCTTATGAACTCGCCCTGATGCCTTACAAATGCATTGCTGGAGGATCTAGCAGGACCAATGGAGACAACGTTTCACTGCATTATTTCCCAAAGGGTGATAGTCTGAGGAAGCAGTGGTCAGCAGCTGTTGGCAGGTATAGGCAGGATTGGGAAGGACCTACTGATATGTCAATGCTGTGCAGCATGCACTTTGAGGCTACCTGCTACGACGATGAGACATTTCTACGGGAGAGCATGGGTCTACCCAGCAAGAGAAGGAGATTGAAGGAAGGAGCAGTTCAAGTACCTGTACATCAGAAATGATTATACAATTTATGCTATGGAAAGTTTAAACATTTAGCTAGATGGTTTAAATCCAGCATAGCCTGGTGAAGGATACTTTGTTCGTATTCTTTGTACAGCACAAGATGGCAGCACAACACGTATGTGCTTGCCAAGGTAACCCCAACACCACAGTGCCAGTTGGCAGTAGGCCACATAGCGGTATTGCCTGTAACAAGAAGTATCAATGGTATGGAAGGCATGCAGACTGCACCATGTTATTATATAGCATGTGCACTTACTCATTTTGACTATTCCCAGCTTGGGAAGATACATAACTCTGGCACACAGCGTTAGTGACAGTTTCTAGTACCCATGGATCCAGACATACAGAATTAAATCCAGGGTGCTGTGTTATACAGACAACACTGGCATCCAAATCTAACTCTTCTAACTTGTAGCTGCATTCCTGGACCTCTCTGCAGCAGATGCTTTCACGAGCAGTCAGCATTGCCATACACTGCCCACAGGAGCACCTTCAACAATCGACGAGTACTCTAAGTACGAGGTATATTAGACCAGTAGCATAAACATGTTAAGATCTTACCAGTTGCTGTTATTCAGGCGATATCGTCTTGGGTCGCGATCGTCCTCATGCATCAGAATCTTTGTATCCTTTGTGTCCTTCGTCGCTCTTGTCACCATATGGCTCAAACAAGTACAGCTGCGCACCCCGCATTCCTGGATCAATCTCAGAATCAGTAGGGTTATCTCCATTATCGTCTCCGTAAGTTTCGTCTTCGTCATAAGCGGAAGACTCGCACGACATAACGATATCTTGTTCACCCTCATCGCTCAATATTCTCAGCGCCTTTTCTGGAGCCTACAATGACGTCACCATGTTTTAGCAATGTTTGGACCGGAAAACCGGAAACGCCCACGCGTAATTTTTTTTCGCTTTAATTTGCGTTCTTGTAACTCCCACATAATGCGGCAAAGCACTGTGAAATAGGTATCATTGAAGATGCTTTATTGAGCAATATCCATATGAACATTAAAAAAGGCGACAGTGGACCTTAAGGTCATAAAAGTTAAATCAAAGATATATCAGCACAGCCTCTTTAGGTTGCCATGGACACATTACACAACCACAAGCTGTTGCATGCACTCACATTAACTGGCTCCCCAGCCCTCCAACAAGGAATAAGATCAATCCTAGAAGTGCTACAATCAAAAGCACACCAGTCTACAGTAGATGTGAGTAACATTTGATATGAGAGAGGGAGAGAGAGATGTAAGAGAATAGTAATCAGCAAGCACCAGTAAAAACAGTATTGATACCCCTTAATTCTTTGTGTAAACATGCAATACTAATCTGTTTTGTATTTTTTATACTGTTGCTATATACAATTGGGATATAGTAAAGGTAGGCTGTAATAAACAATGTCGCTTAACAACTTGAGACAGATAACATTTTCTCTATAGTAGCCAAGAAATAAGAAGAGACAAAATTGTAACATTATGGAACATTTCACTAAAGATTAGTCAAGTATGTATACATTAAAATATTAAAATCATAAAAGCCCCCCAAGGTTAATTAGAATACCTTCAATAATTACATTGATAATAGAATAAGGATTTCTTCTAACTGCGTCGAACTTATCTCTAAGATGGTACATCTTTCGACTTTTGAGTGTTTAAAAACGCAGTTTGTCTTGGTAAATTTTCTATATACCAACTCAAAGATCTTAAAAAGTCTGCGAAGAGAAATCTAACAAACTACCATGCAGGAAGAATCTGGGTGAACAATGTTGTCTTGTAAAAACAAAGTACACTTACAAACTAACAAACTAACTTACAATAACTCCAACTATTAACCATGAATTCTTCATATTGAACGTAGCGATGTAATGTACTTTTCCTTATATTTTATTGTCGCTGTATGTGGTCGGAAAGTGATCACACACACTGCAGACGTCAATCATATATTAATGCAGCAACTAAATTGAAACTTTTAAATAGAAACTAGTTTTAGAAACTTCTTCCTTAAATTGTTTTCATTTGCCGATTACGTTGTATGACTTCATGTTACAGAAAGATATATACAGTACAAGTTATATACTAAGGTAATCAAATATAATATAAATAAATAAATAATATAATATATATACACACAGGGACATAAAGGCTGAGGCCTTTAATTTATTTCTTGAACAATGTCCCATGCATATGTGCAAGTTGCTAAATCATGTCTAACCCTGTTGTTTATGTGAATGCATATGCTAGCAACCGACAGTACTCCTAGCTCACAGTCAAGGTAACTCATATCTGCAGTGGTTATTGGCTGAGACTCCCTGCATGAGACTGGAATTTTTGCTGATAATGGTATGCAGATGCATCCTCTTCAGACTATACTAAGGTGTGAAAAGGTAATTGGAAGGCCATGTGTTTAACCTTATATGATCAGTAGAGACTACTACTCTGTATGCAGAAGTTGAGAATTTCAGTGTTACTAAAGTCTTGTAGCGTTTAATATACCTGATTGTGATTATTTTGGGAGTCATTTGCATCTGTATTATATTATATACCTCAGTGTGATTATCTTGGGAGTCACTTGCATCCGTGTATAAATTTGTAACTTGCACTATGTAGTACATGATTGTATTTAAACATGCATAATATATAACACTCCTTATTCCTACACATGGACAATTATATATATATATATTATGAATTATTTAATTACATTATTTATATATTTAGATTATATTATTTAGATTACCTTAGTATATTGTAATTTGCATTGTATTAATAGATATGTACAAACATGGATGAATGTGTACATAAATATACAGTTGAATCTCGAATATTCACTATACTGAATACAGTGGAACCTCTCTAAGACGGACACCATTGGGACAGAGCCATGTGTCCATTATATGGAGGGTGTCCTTTATTCAGAGGTTTTTGTTTTAAGTTTAAGTTTATAGATAGAGATATACTGCGTACAATCGCACCGGCTGTATCTCACTTACTGAAAAGAAGCACTAATAAAGCCGCGGTTGAAGTTATTGTAGCTGCTGTTAATCGTAGCGCAGGATATGGCATAGATTTTATGGCACACAAGACTACATTGATAGACTCCGAGAACTTATCATGCCGTAGAAATAGAGTAGCAATTTTTTTTAATAAGCTGGTGCTAATCACGTATCCGAGAAAATAGCGCAAGCGTCTGCAGTGTCCGTTATCAGAGGTTCTTTTGTATTGTGTCGGTCAAACGGGGAGTATTTTGTTGTCCGTTTTAAGGGTTAGAGATATCGTTCGGGACCTGCGTAAGTGTCCGTTTTATCGCAAGTGTCCGCCGTTGGGAGGTGTCCGTTAATGGAGGTTCCACTGTACAAACGTGGATTGATCTGTACATAAATATACAGTATATATTTTTATACTATATAGTACATAATATTACGTGTACATAGGAGGAGTTTGATAGGTTTACTGGGTTTTGGTGGCAACCAAAGAAGCATTTGATGGTAGAATCTACAAGATTATCTTTGAAGAGGTTAGTCACTTATTCCCATTTCAGTGTGCAATCTCAACATGCGTACATTGTACAGTATATATACATTTACTTACCTACGTACATATGGTACATACATATACTGTATAATAATTTCCCTATACATTGAAAATATAGTTGATTTTATAATCTTTTTAATATCTCCCCTTACATATATATTATGTATTGTTGTATATAAGGAAGGTCTTGTTGTAATGTACGTAGTCAGATGAAACTGAAGTCTCATCTCAAGTGACCTTCAATCCAAGTGGGCAGATGTTGGTGAGGTACAAGTACCCGGATGCAGGTCAGAATAGACTCTTGGTCTCCTGTACCACTGTAGAAGGGTATTACCCTTAGTAATTAACAGTGAATAATGAATTTATAATAAGTTCGACACAGTTAGAAGGAATCCTTACTCTATTAAGTGTGAAGTAGAAAGCTAAAATAAATACTATAAAACCCTTAAGATTAACGTCCATTATATTTAGCGTTTTACCATATATGACTTATTAGCGTCCATTAAATTTAGTGTTTTGTTGTAAATACTTACTCCAAACTATATACTGCGCATGCATAATAAGTTACATTTAAGTGACTATAAATGTTAGCGAATGATATCACTTTGCTAATTTCACTAACATTAATGGCACACTAATTATATAATATAAAGGGTTTTACAGTAAATGGAGAAGAAGTGTAACAAAGGAAATTAAATATTATATATAATTAGATCATAATGATCTTGCCATGTGATTAGAATGTGATAAGAAACTACTGTATGTATACGTAGTGTTAGGCTATATGTTTCAACCAATAAGCACCACTTACAGGTACCAGCAATTCAAAGTCTTCTTTGAAAGTTGTTGAGTTTTGGTTTGAGAAGCACTCTCAAGAAAGCAATGAATCTGAGATTGGCAGAAGTGTACGATGTCTTCCCTATGAGCTGAGGGATCTTATGCCAGATTATGAGTATCTTGTGAGATGTGATTGGATGCCCGATGGAAAAAGGTACTATCACATGATCACTACATGACAATCACATGACAATCACATGACAATCACGACAATCCAATGGCACACTGATGACTTACGTACAGTTGTTAATTATATCAATGGATACGTAACACTTTAAAGTATATAGATAGACCACATATAATTACAATTAAACATCATGAAGAGAGAAAAACAACTGTTTGGATCAAACCCAGGACAGTTGGTTATGACCACCAGTGCTCTGCCACTGAGCTACAATTGCCACAACAATGCTTCATTCTTTGTTTCTATTCACGTGGCCCCTCTTATAAGTACTGTATGTAGTTATTCTATATTCTAACTGATTAGTGATATTTCAGTTGTCAGAACACAAGCTGATAATCAAAGACCCCGCCCGTTTACAGTGGGAGGGGCATCTAAACCAATTAGTCACTGGTCACATTCAACCATGGGAGGATGGTATATGCTGTGTACAAAATCTGATTACATTTGTCATGTATTGTGTCATTCTGTGTGCAATATGTTGTGTATAATATCAGAGTTCATATATCATGTTTTGTGTATAATATCAGAGTTCATATATCATGTGTTGTGTATAATACCAGAGTTCATATATCATGTGTTGTGTATAATATTCTGCAGTGTTTGGCTCCAGTTGCTAAACAGACGTCAGACAGAACTAAGATTGATTGTTCTTCCTCTGAGTGCCTTCTATGTGAGTGACATCCAGGGTGGCGAGACCTCTGTGGACTGTCCGCCAAGTGAAGCTCCCATGGGCTACTTGCTATTGCAGGAGAAGTCGGACGACTGGATCAACGTACGCTAAACACTAAATTGTTACATGTACAGTATCTGTCGCTTAGGAGATTATATACACTCTCCAAGCTCTCGAGTTCCATGAGGACCATGAATTGAGTCAAATGTTTAGATATTGAGACAATGAATTGAGTCAAATATTTAGATATTAAGACAATGAATTGGGTAAAATGTTTAGATATTGAGACGATGAATTGGATAAAACCTTTAGATATTTTGACATTAATCACTGCCTCAGTTTTAGTTTCCAAGGTGATAGACAGTGCCAGATCTCAGCCATGCAAATATTTAGAACTGATTTATAATAAAAAATTGAACTCATAGACGTAGATTTATTGAATACAGCAGGGAGAAGGGCATTTACCCTTCCTTGAAATTATTTTGTCTGCCCTTGAATGAAGTCAAATTGCCAATATTTACTAGCAAAGAAGTACATTGAACTGGCTGCATGTACCTACGTAGGTTGTCCCACGATGTATTCCTATGTTTTATCACACATTGTGGTATTTCTCAGAGAAATCCTACTTACGTATGTACCTATATACGTACGTATGTAGAGTGTCATATTTAGAGATGAAATTGTGTTTTAAAGATGATTGTGTGATGTGTGTTTTGTCTTGCATTGTTCAGGTAACGGATTCTTTTGCACTTATAAGTGCTGATTCTTCAAAAGTGAAATTTATCTGGTCCTCAGAAAGGTCTGGTTTCAGTCATCTTGAACTGATAGAGGCAACCCTCACCTTCCCCCCAGCAACCAGGTTAAACAGATACCTCTACCAAGCTAGTGTTACTAGGAGACCCCTGACAAAAGGCCCTTGGGTTGTCATGCCAACGGAGGTAAGGCACATCAGCAATAGTCTCGTACCCATCCCCAACTTCTGCAAGAATGGCTGACGCCTCGGAAGTATATACAGTATTCCTTGGTGGTGATTGCACAATATCACATGATGAGCATATACATACAATACATGCGACTTGCTCATTATTACGCACATATCTGCAATCTGATTAGAGTCCTCGGATCGCCGGACTCTGCCAAGACAAATGCACATACGTAATCCCCAGACTCACCTTCCGTGCCTTGGAAAATGGCAGCCGGAAGAGTTGGGGATGGGTACGAGACTACGTACATCACCAAAAGTTGCTGTGTAATAATCTTGATAATGCAACCTAAACTTAACAATATGCTCTACTTTGAAAGTGAACATCAGTTTAATAATAAAAAAGCTTTCATTACACTTCATTGTTTATTGTTTGTCTCCAAACTTCACTGAACACAAACTTGAGTAGAAACAACCAATTGCTTTCTGTACGAACATTATCACCTGTAGAGAATTCTAATTAACTCTCATTTTCTCTCTTATTTCAGATATGGGTGGATAAAGAGAGGAAATATGTTTATTTCCATGGCAACAAGGACACGCCTTTAGAACAGCACCTCTACGTTGTATCTTATGCTGAAGATGCAAACTGTCCCGAGGAGAACCCTATTCGTTTGACTGAAGCTGACTTTAACCACAGTGTTACAATGAATGAGGTACATGCATAAGTAGTTTTCTCTCCTAAATTCAAAATTAGCTGTATTTGTTGATCATTCATTGCCCTTTTATTTGTGTATTTAAATCCTTGTTGATCATGCCCACTTTTAATTGCAGGATTGTACCCTTTTCTATGATACTCACTCTAATTTTGTAAAAGCTACGCAACACAGTATATTTGCAATTCATCATGAAGATGGCCAACCAAGGGCTGACCTGCAGAGACACATTACAGAGCGAAAAGGTATTTCAAAGGGAGCTTTCAGTACAAACTATATACATTCTGTATATGAGTACTAGGAATATATATAAATACACACATACTTACAATATACGTTAATACATTTCTGTAATACATAAACCACTTTGTATATAATAATATAAATATTGTTAATGAAATTTTTATCAGCTTGCATGTTCTAATAAAGAGAATCATTTTTAATGAAGGTTACTTCTTTTTAGTGAAGGTAGTAGTTCAGTGGCAGAGCTCTGGTGGTCATAACCAGGTGTCCTGGGTTCAATGTCCAGCAATTTCTCCTGTCGTGTGTTACCCTCTTTGTAATGTCTGTGAATGATTATATTTACTTCTGGTGTGATAGCCTCTTCATTATTTATGTATAAATAATTCTTTATTTTTTGTTTTCAATGTACAGAGATTGATTGTGAAATGCCAAAGTACAAATTGTTCACCTTTAAAGCATCAACTGGAGAGGACTTGTATGGCCTCTTTTATCCCCCACTCAATGCCGTGTCAGGACAGAAGTACCCGACCATAGTATATGTGTACGGAGGACCACGATTCCAGGTGCGTATGTCCAGTACATATCAGAGAGGATGCATTTGTGATTAAGTGGTAGATAGACCAATGAAATAAACAGTGAAATTGGATAAAATTGCAGCTATTATCTGATGATTGCTGAAAATATACTATATAATTATTTACACATACTGTGCCATTCAATCGTTCAACCCAACTAGCAATTAGTCCATACAACCTGATTACTCCGGTATTATATGTATGTATATACAGAGTATACTCCATAGAAATTTTATGCAACAAAAGTTGTAATACTGTCTAGCTAAGAGTATATATCACAGGTTGGCATTACTAATTGGAGTTCTTTAATATGAATCTTATGTATTGCTTGTTACCATGACAACAGGTGGTAAAGAACAGTTTCTCATTTATACTGAGGTTTGTGCTTCAGTGGACCAAGGCAGGATTCAGTGTCGTTGTCATTGACAACAGAGGAGGCTATTATAGAGGAAAGGAATTTGAGCTACATGTCAAAGAGAAAATGGTACATTTACAGTAGTTAAAGCTGAATTGTATGTTAGATGCAAAGGGTGAAAATGTAACACTAAGACTTTGTTGGTACCAAGCATATTTGCTTTCAATCCCAAAATCTGTGTTTGTTCATATATATTGCTGTTGCAGTTTTGGTTTCCATTTCAATTTTAGGGTGTAGTTGAAGTGGAAGACCAGGTCGCAGGATTGCAGTACATTGCCATGGAAACAGGTCTAATTGATTTGGATCGTGTAGGTATCACTGGTTGGTCATATGGAGGCTACCTCTCTTTGATGTGTCTAGCAAGAAGACCAGATGTTTACAAGGTGAGCTAGTGTTGTTGAGCTAGCATGGGTAATAATAATTATGCATGTCTAGATCTCCATCAGTTGATCTTTGGTATATACGTATGTAGGCAGCAGTTCCAGGAGCAGCTGTCACTCTCTGGCAGCATTATGACACTGCTTACACTGAAAGGTATCTCAGACTGGTGGAGGGAGAAGCTGCTGTGAGTTCACTAATATTACTTGTTCTCCCTAACTTGGCTTATTTGCTGGACTTTATCTAACAATCGAGCTCTAAGTGGTCTAGTGGATTAGATTGAAAGAGAAGAACAACAGTTATCATCAGTTAACACTATCAATGAGATTATGTCTAGATAGACTCAAATTGCAACTTTCAATTACTTAATATTTGGTGGATATATTTTTTGTTTATGTACATGGTACGTATGTTTATATACGTATATTACATTATTATTTGTACATTTTAATTATTTTAATTACAGCCATACTATGAGAGCTCTGTAATCAAACACGTTGACCAGCTACCTGATGAGTAAGTCCCTACAATCTGGTACCAATGAATATAGTTTAACTCTTTACATTAAACATCATTGATTTCAAAGTTTGAAGAGTGGCTTTAAAAATTTCATGCTTTTTGTTGTCATTGACTTTAAGTTAGTAGTTTGAATACAGTTGTTTAATTGGTCTTATAATGCAATAATTTTTATGTATGAAGTGTGTGTGTTTACAGTCTAATACCTACGTACGTATATTATATTTCCAAATTAAAAGACTTTCTTTGACCTTTGTGTACAGACCAAATCGTCTTCTCATATTCCATGGAACTGATGATGATAATGTCTATTTAAGACACTCTACCCTGCTGATCAATGCTTTAGTTAAGCAAGGAAAACCCTATCAATTGCAGGTGGGTGTTGTCCAATTACTAGTATATAATAAATAAGTACAAACTTAACTACATTTATATATATATTAGATTACCTTAGTATATTGTAACTTGTACTGTATATATATATACGTATAAGATGTAAACTAGACATTACTAATGGCTCCATGCATGCAAGGGTGTTTTTTAGTTTATAGAGATTTTACCTTTAAAAATAATGTGAGCTGATAGATGAGGAAAGCCAACTGTGTGTTATGTGAGCTGATAGATGAGGAAAGCCAACTGTGTGTTATGTGAGCTGATAGATGAGGAAAGCCAAATGTGTTATGTGAGGTGGTATTGCTGAAAGTCAAGTTTTAATATACTGTATTTCCAGTATAAATATATTTTTGTAAAGTGCACACACAATAACATTGCGAATGTCTCATCTGTACATGTTACTGGTCATTTGTGAAATTTACACACTCAAACTTTATCAGTTTAAGGTAGTTGGACTACGCATAAAATAGGGGGGTATTATGTTGTTATTGTTCCTACAGATTTCTTTCTCTTTGTTTGTCTGTGCAGCTCTTCACAGGAGAGAGACATGGAGTACGTAGTTCAACAAACACTAGACACATGGATGGAACCGTTTTGTCCTTTTTCGTTGAAAATCTGTAGCTACAGTATATGTGATGTTTTCTAAACTGTATTTTAATTTACATTAGTAGGATGAGCACATATGTCAATTTATAGTAATAGTGGCCCATATATACTATATAAACTGTAATTATTGGTTGAGTGTATACAAATATTAATCTTAATAAATCTTAATTTGTAAAAGGATACGGATACAAAGCTAGCTAATGAGGTGTTATTGCATTACATTCATTTATGCTACATATGAAATGGGAATTATATAATAGCACTAAGCCTATGCAAAGTTTATGAGATGTAATAGATTTAATCACTAGAAGACACTAAATCAATTGACCGAATTGAATCAAGTCTGCATGACCTTGGATGACTGTCTTCATCTAAAATTAAACACTTGTGGTTTGATGATAAGTATTGATTATTATAGATAGTTAAATTACAGTTTTAAGGTATATATATGGCAATATCTTTAAAGTAATAATAAATATTTGAAGACATATTGCCATATATACCTTAATTTATATTGTACATGATCATGAATTATGTAAATTATTCAAACTGTAATTCTATTTAACTATATATAAACAGCCTAACCCTAATTGGAACATTCAACTATTATATACATTATATATAGTAGCTATAGCTCGATCCTAACAAGTACAAATTTCCATGGCAACATCTACACAACAACATTGCTACCATTAAGGCTAAAATTCAAAAACTATTATAATATACAAAATATTAACTGTCAAGCCTAAAAGTGTGCATAATTAATAAACTGCAAATGCTTCCCCTAGTTGGCACTTGGACAGAAAAAAGTAGAAAAAGAAAAATGATTGCTCAAACAACAATTTTATAGTTTGTTCTTTAAAAGTGCATGATGAAGGTATACACACTGTATTTTAGTTGCCCCATATATGTATCTTCCTCTTCCTTTTAGGTAATATGGATAATATAATCGAGATTCCACTGTAATTCCCCTAACCATCTGTATGTACCATAATATACATAATTATATACATGCAAAATCCTTTTAATAAAAACCATGCAACACATACGTACACAGTTGGTAGGCAGTATGGATGTAATATACTTCTTACATGTTTACATATATTCTCATAAAGTCTTGTATAAGCCTAATTAGCCAAGAATTCCTAATTGTTTTCACAGCATATGCTTGCATGACTGTTATTCCAATTCTAATGGTGCCGCTTGGCTGTTATTTTGAAAATGAACTGCTAAATATGGCATGACTTGTGTTGACTCTAGTCTGCTTCTAACGAAGTTCTCTAATCAGTCTACACTCTTAAAATTAAAGACTTTCTCAACTAGATGGGTATATGGGGTATCTTATTTAAACTGGGGATGGCCACTAGCCACTAGGGGTACCATTAAGGCACCCAGTGAATCTACTTATTGTGGCAATATTCATCACTTTACCATGAAGTCATACTTGAATATCTCACTTTCTATTTAACAGTGTAGACAATCATAAACAAAAAACAAGTAAAACAAAAGCTTTAAAAACTAAATCTAGAATTAAGTACAGGGATGGCAAGATAGACCAGCACATCTTCAAAAAATAACACACATAATAAAGTTCAAGTATTATAATCATAAGAAAAAACAAGTATCAGAAATAGACCTATATATTGCTGCAATTGGTTAAACATTTTGCAAAGGTTCAAGATCGATGATCAAAGCATTCTTTAAAAGCATACATAAATAACTGCAAATAATCAAATGCAATAAATATAATTTCTTCAGAAATTTAAAACAAAACTTATAGTAGCTTGATCCTAAGAACAAACATGTACTTTCATTGGCCTGGACTGAGATAGATAACTCCAGTCTGACTTGAAGAAAAATTATCAAAGTATACAAGTATAAATTACCATGACAACAACCTGAAAGTGTACATAATTGATCAAGTGTTATAACTAGCTGGTCTGGACTTGTCTTATATACACATACAATGTAGCTACATACCGCGTAGTTTTGGTAAAATACGACTCACGTCATTTCGTCCACTATCAATTTCTCAGTCAAAATCTTTCAAACGACTTAAGAAGTGCTTTATTAACGCCATTGACAGTATAATGAAAGCTGGGACTGTGGTTCCTAAACAACTGTTATCGCAAAAGTAAAATTTTTAATAAAGCCGTACCTTCACTTAACTTGACGGCTGCCATCTTATCATCACGTTGCCAGTATAGACGTATCTCCAATGCATCATTGCGTCTTTCTCTAAATCTTCCCGTACGTAAAGATTGCGGGTGTTATTGTACACATTAGATTTCGAATTTTGCAATGCTCACTATAAATTAATGTAGCACTTAAATTGGTAAATTGAAAGAGTTACAATGTCAAATATATATTTGTACATGTATAGGCATTACGAAAGCTACAAAGATGCAAACAAAATACATTTTGTAACTTTCTTACGAGCTTATTAACGATCTGTAAACTGCTCCATCTTAATATATATACAAGCATGGTCCATTGTCTCCGAATGTTAAGTCTGCATGCAGGTATATAGCAAGAGTACGTACCTAGAGTGAACGGTGCATATACCAAACTGTCTTAATGTTTGAATTGCTGCATATACCAAACTGTCTTAATGTTTGAATTGCTGCATATACCAAACTGTCTTAATGTTTGAATTGCTGCATATACCAAACTGTCTTAATGTTTGAATTGCTGCATATACTTAATGTTTGAATTGCTGCATATACCAAACTGTCTTAATGTTTGAATTGCTGCATATACCAAACTGTCTTAATGTTTGAATTGCTGCATATACCAAACTGTCTTAATGTTTGAATTGCTGCATATACCAAACTGTCTTAATGTTTGAATTGCTGCGATGTATGGACTTATAAGAATGTTCTATATAACTTGCTATAGATGTGTGTGTATAAATAGTGTTCGATTGTAATTGATTACATGTTGTTGTACTGGGTACAATAGATGTATACTACGGAAGAATGAGTCTATAGAGAAGTTCGTGGCTGAGCTGTTGTGACTTTTCGCCTGAAGATGTTCTTTCAATGGAGGAAGGTTTTGCTGAGCTGTTTTGACTATTCTTTGCTGAATAGCTGAATAGATGTACTACACGTACTCATTGTTCTTTCTTTGCTGAATAGCTGAATGGGTGTACTACACGTACTCATTGTTCTCGAACTTGCTACCAGAAGATCGTTCGTAAAAAAGACGTTTAATATAAATAGACCCTAGCAAATTTCATTCTTTGGCCTTCGGGCCCCACTCCGCTCCAGCGCCGGAGTATACGGTTCGCCAGCCTCCGGGAATTTGGTGCGACAACCATGGCTTGGAGTACGGTCATGGGACCATGTGCTGCTGAAGGATCTGAGGTTTCTCTGAGGGGGATGGTCTTCTCCATTATGGCCTAGGATCCGGGGTTGTTCCTCCCTACAAACTCGCCTTTGTGCGTTTGTTCTCCCAAAGATCGAGGCTGATGGTCTGGAAGCAGTGCGTGGGACCAGTACCCACCGACTCGGCGAAGAGAAGCTCTGACCGGAGTCCCTGTTTTAGGCTGCCCATTTTAAGGTAATTGCATTGCATACACCACAGGCATTTGCATACACTTGGAATTTGGTTATCATTTAGGCATTTTACAAACGTCTGCATTGGTTTGCACAGGTGTATGTGATTTAAGGGTAGTATATATGTGGAGTTAAGGTAAGTTTGGCATTTTTTAGGTTAATTTGCATTTTTTCAAGATTCAGGATTTGCATTTTTTCAGGATTTGCATTTTTTTCAGGATTTGCATTTTTTTCAGGATTTGCATTTTTTCAGGATTTGCATTTTTTCAGGATTTGCATTTTTTCAGGATTTGCATTTTTTCAGGATTTGCATTTTTTTCAGGATTTGCATTTTTCAGGATTTGCATTTTTTTCAGGATTTGCATTTTTTCAGGATTTGCATTTTTTCAGGATTTGCATTTTTTCAGGATTTGCATTTTTTCAGGATTTGCATTTTTTCAAGATTTGCGTTTTAAGAAAAAATACTGAAGTCAATGTAATATCAGCAGCAAGTGTAAAAATTGCAACATAAATGAAAAAAATAACTTATAACTCAACTGCAAAAAGATTGGATGCCAGTGTTCAAATAGAGTAAAGAAAATTTAAAAAAAAACAACTGAACTTCATGTATATTCATGACTTCAGAATAATAAAATCAACTGAACTTCAATTCATGACTTCAGAACAGTAATTTATCACCAATTGCAAGGCAGCCAGATCTTCGCCTTTTGAAGGTTTGTCATATTTTTATATACGTACATTCGGTTGTATTATATTATTTTTCTATATTCTACAGGTTCTGCAATCTTTGAAATGCAATCTTTCGGGACTCATTTTCTAAGACATAATTTGAATTGGATGTCCACGTTTCTGTGGAGTTGCAACTTTGAATTGGCTACCCTGTTCCATTTTTGACTTGCCACTGAGCTGGCAGTCCATGGTCTGTTTTTTTGACTTGTTACTTTAAAATAGTTCTTAATATCCTAGCTATTTTAAACTTGCCACTTTGAGCTGGCTATATATTGATGGATTAGTAAACCCAAGGCATGCATACGAGATTAATTTGGCCTTGTGCATTGCAACGGTTTGCTCAGACATTGGCTTTTGGCTTAAATACTCAGTAAATTGCATTTATAAATGCAGCAAGATTGGCATTTTTGAATTTTATTTCTAACAATTCAGCACAAAGGCATTTTTGCATTTTATTTCTAACAATTCATCAAGATTGGCATTTTTGCATTTTAATTCTAACAATTCATCAAAATCGGCATTTTTGCATTTTAATTCTAACAATTCATCAAGATTGGCATTTTTGCATTTTAATTTTAAGTTTGCTTCAAGAAGAAAACAGGGCCTGGATGACTTAAGAATGGTCACTTAATTTAATTTAACATAACTTAGAAATTTCAAATTAACTTCAACAGAAATTTCAACTCAACTTACTGAAATTTTGAAATTTTAAATTTTTCAACGTGACAATTTTTCAACTTGAACAGAAATTTCAACTTAATGAACAGAAATTTACCTTCAAGAACAGAAAGATGCAACAAGCAATCTTTTAAAGGTTTGACATGTTTATATATATGCACACTGTTCGGCTCTATTTATTATATTTTATACATTCTTCAGGTTCTGCACATGCAAGTTTTCCATTTGATATGACAATTTTTGGACTTTTTCTTCAACTTTGACTTAATTATGCTGGATGTCCAACTTTGAACTGGCTGCCCCGATTCCATTTTTGACTTGCCACTGAGCTGGCAGTCCCTGGTCTGTTTTTTAAGTTAACATTTTGAGCTGGCTATCTGTTCTGTGTTTGAATTGCCGCTTCGAACTAGCTGTCTGTTCTGTGTTTTAATTGCTGCTTTGAGCTGGCTGTCTGTTCTGTGTTTGAATTACCACTTTGAGCTGGCTGTCTGTTCTGTTTTTGAATTGCCACTTTGAATTAGCTGTCTATTCTGTTTTCTTTAATTTCCACTTTGAGCTGTCTGTCTGTTTTTTTGAATTGCCGCTTTGAGCTGGCTGTCTATTCTATTTTTTTTTAATTGCCGCTTTGAGCTGGCAAGATTGGACTTTTGCGCACGCATTGCAACAGTTTGCTTGATTTGCCTTTTGTATTGCAACAGTTTGGACTGCAACAGTTTGCTTGATTTGCCTTTTGTATTGCAACAGTTTGCTCAGACATTGGTAATTGGCATTATTACACTAAGCAAGATTGATATTTTGGCATTTTTGCATTAATGTCTTTAAGACATTATTTTGGTATATATATTCAGCAAGATTGGCAATTTCAGGAAGAAACCATGGAGGACTTTGAATATAGTCACTTAATTTCATCTTTGGAATTTATAATAACTAATTCCAACTTCAACTTAGTGCCATGCAGTAACAAGAAATAAAAATCACAAAACTTACACAAGTAAACTGTAAAGACAGTATGTCACAGTTAAAATGGAGTAATGTAAATTCCAAATCAATTTAACTTCAGAACAGAAAGATACATCAAGTTTACGCATCAAGTCAATTTAACTTCAGAACGCATCAAGTCAATTTAACTTCAGAACGCATCTAGTCAATTTAACTTCAGAACGCATCAAGTCAATTTAACTTCAGAACGCATCAAGTCAATTTAACTTCAGAACGCATCAAGTCAATTTAACTTCAGAACGCATCAAGTCAATTTAACTTCAGAATGCATCACGGCCAATTCAGAACAGAAAAGATATCAAGCAACCAGCTGGATCTTTGTCATGAAGGTTTGACATATTTATATTTTTTCAGTTGCATGTATTATAGTATTTTTTACATTCTACAGGTTCTGCAAGGTTAATTTATATTTGACTTGGCAAATTTTCTACTTTTCTCTTCTACTTTGAGCTGGATATCGTGGATTTTGCAAATTTCAGCTGGCAGTTCCAAATGTCATCTCTGAATGTAAAATTACATTCTTTGTACATTGATGTAATGCCAGGAGCAAGAGTAAAAATAACAATTTACAAACAATTTAACTGAAGAGTTATATCAGCACTTGATCTTGTCTTTTGAAGGTTTGCCATATTTATATGTACAATATTCAGTTGTATTTATAGTATCTCCTACATTCTATAGGCTACTTTTGCATGGATTCATTTTAGTTCCTGACTATACTTCATCTACTTTCATCCATTTTCGGACTTGTCATTTTGAGCTGGTGGTTCCTGTTCCTGGTCTGTTCTTGGATTTACAACTATGAGCTTGCTTGTGGCACAATCACTTTGTGCGAGTTGCCTCTGGTCTATTTGGTCATGTTTATAGTCATTTGAGCTGGTTGTCATGTCCTATTAATTTTCTCCTACCATGCATAGTGTGTTAGACTGTGTGCATGTGTTGTTTAGCCATATTTTACTTGTATATAGCCATTATTTAATACGATATCCTTTAAATTCCATTCTTTTTTTTAGTGGTCCCTATCTCATACGAAGGCAGGTCTGATTTGAGGTAAAGTGACGCACTGTTCTCTGGTGCTACGCCGGTGTGTCATGATTCTCAATGAAGAAGGTTTGAGGTCCGCCAGGGTCGGGTCATTGTACACGTAGCATTTGTACCTTGATCTAGTAACTGGTCACAGGGCGGCTAGGTACGCCGAGCCGTTCCCGCGCATCTTCCTCCCCTCCTAGCTGGGAACGTGGAGCACTACTGGGCGGAGTGGGGGGCACGATGTACTCCCACCTCCGCGTGGTGTGCCCCGGATTCAACTTTTTCATGGTTGGAAGTTGATACTAAGAGGAGTACAAAACCAAACTGAAGATGAATTATTCTCAAGTGAGTTCAGATTCAGATTTACCATTATGTATATAAAACTCTAAATATTCTCATTTTATATTTTCTCTTTCTCACTGTGTTCAGTTCATCAAAAAGTCCCTACTTTAAAGGCTGCACTGTTTGGAGACATTCTAAACTTCAATTTACCAGCTGAATAGCATATGCATGCAGGCTCTTTGTAAAGTAAGTTGTATAACCCTTATGAATTTACTGGAATTATAGAATTCATCCAGAAAACAGGCCATCCTTGGCCTAATTTGACAAATTTTTGGCCTGGTTTGATTTGTCATTTTCAAGCTAGCTATAGCTTTATTCTAACTTGTCAAGTTTAATTGTGTCCTGCAGTGTTAGTAGTCTGCATGGCCATATCACTCTCTGACTGGTCATTAGCTGCCACTGTCCCTCATATGTTTAGACTTGCAGCAATTTTAAAAGCTAGTTGTTGGCCTGTAGTTGGAAGTTTAGTCATTGTGACTTGGAATATATATATGTACATTTTGTACATAGTGTTTAGCTTGCTGTATGTTTGTCAGATTTGATTTGTTCTTGTATATATTTACATGCACAGATTGAATCCATTTTGATGAAAAGTGTCTAGAAATGGACTCGGTAAACTACGTAGATGAACTCACTGGATTGTGCTTTCAAGTTTCCAACAGTGACTATATTTTAACTCTGCTGCTAATTTTTAATATAAACTTACATTATTTGAATGTAAACTTTAAGTCATTGACAAATATTCACTGATTCACAATTTTGTGACTATAAAATAAAGCATTCTTAGAAAAGTTATATGGATCAAGTAATATTACTCTATCAAAACCACTAATCTATACATTTGTTTCATTAGATGTAATTGCATAACGCCATACATGTTTGCACAATCGTCGTAAATATGGCGGACATGAGTGAGAGGAGGATGAATGTCCCACAACCATTGATCGAAGATGTATGAACAATTGTAGCATATTATTGATTCTGTCTTAATGCCTACAATAAATCTTAGTTTCTCGCAAAGCAAGCAGTGGTGTTACAAGTTCAGCTGCCTATATAGCTAGTGATTCATTAAATGTATGAAAACTATAATTTGTTTAATTTTATAGTTTAAAGTGTTTCGTAAAGTCTTTTGCTTGGACACGTGGAAGAATGTTCTCACAGAAGAGGAGATAGCATTACAGGTACCCATGGAATTATGATACAGCTAGTATCGACATCATTGTATTATTGAGCGAAGGAGAGTGAAAAGAGTTTCTTGGATTGAGACAAGATTTCTTTCAGACTTATTATCTTATCTAGCTCAATGTCTTTGAACTCGTAATTTAGCAACTTTTCGGGGAGACCATCTCCAACCTTCAGAGGCTCATTGGCAAAAGCTGGCTTCCCCTTTGCCATCTTCTCTTCAAACACTTCAACAAATTTAGATATATATAGTATATATATATTAATTACCTTGGTATATTGTAACTTGTATTGTATATATATATTTAATGTAGTTCACTAGTATATGTAATCTGTGTAATTTTGGTGCTGTAAAACATTTTTATTCTGTCACCCATTGCACAATAATATGCATTTTAATCTTATTTTAGGCATTTTTGCCCAAAATGTCTGATGATGCATCTGAGAATGACAGATATCAAACAGAGTGCATCCAGAAGCTCTTTTCTGAAGAAAGCTTCCAGTTTGAGACTCCTCTGAAGAGGGTCTGGCTGTCCCTGAGATCGACTGAAGAGAAGACAGAGGTGCAAGAAAAGAGAGACAGATTGACGGAGCAGAAGGAGAGACTGTATTACTTAAAAATGTTTGAAGTTCTCTTTAATTGACACTATGCAAGTACCACATTCCCAACATAACCATTTATACATAGTTTGCATTATTTAGAGTACTTCTTTATAAGTAAAGATTTGAATCTCTTTTTCTGAAGATTATCTTATTATCAAGTTATTATATGATTCTAGTACAATGCAATTTTAATACTATTTCTTAGGTACATAATTCTGTCGATCAAACTTGTATAGAAGAGTTTAAATATTTTACTGTTTTTATTACCCAGTTATGGTACGTACATTAACATAGCTTCTTATACATTTTAGTCTTTGTTGGGAGATGGTCTAGGATTGGAGACTGTTAGCCCCAAAAAGAGGAAATCCTTGAGGGAATCACTGGAACTGAAAGCTGCCAAGCAATTTTCAGAGTGAGCAAGTCAAATTTACTTTGGAAACATAATTCACTAACATGGTGCATATACAACACCCAAGTTATACATTGGGCTAGGTTTTTGACTAGTTCTGATATAAGAAATCATTGCATATTAAAGTAAATGGTAGCTAATTACTTTGTAGCTGGTACATATGAGAGGGGAAACATATATCAATCAATCAATCAATCAATATTATTAGAGTGCACCGTGCCCAATGGGCATGACATGCATGGGGACATATATAGCGGACATCACACTGCACTAACATCTGCAGGAATTGAAATTAAATGTGAAATGATATGTGCAGTAATATTGAAAATGTACCCTTTTCACGCATGGACAGTCACACATTACTAATAACACAAGCTAGAATTTAAATAAATAATGTCTATGACATTAATTGATTAAAAAAAGAAACATATAGGTATTGATCTGCGTTCCACGAGCCGAAATAGCTCGCTATTATGAGCACCAGGCTACGGCCATGTAATTGTTGTAGATGTTACACATTCAGTCTGTGATCTGCCTGTTACAAGTACAGGAACTGACCCGTAAACGTAACAAGGTGCCTACCTTTCAATATAGTCCACCCCCGCACATTCTCCCTCTACCAATCACCCACAAACCCCGCACATCGCCTGATCAAGTAGTCAAGTAGATCTACAATGGCAGTGGCACTAACAGAAGGTGAGATTCTGTTTAGAACTTTAAAAGTAACTGTTATAAGAAGTGCTTCACAGTCACTTGCGTAGAAAATGAGGGGTTGTAGCACCCCCAGAACACCGGAGATTGGGGTCTGTGACAGCAATTTCGCGCTCTACCAAATACTGACTCCCCGGGGGTGCGTTTTTGGTAGTGACAGGGGTCCATTTTTGGCCAAGAAGCAAAAGAGCCACCTCTCCCAGAAGTGCATGGGTAGAAGGGTGCGTTTTTTGCCAAAGGGGTCCGCTTTTGGAGATGGTTTGAATTTTTCGTGACAGGTCTCCTTAATTACTTACTTAACAACAGCATAGCTAGTTTAGTCATAGAGTTATAATATATACAGTGTGGTAATATGATGTGCTCTTATATTCACATATTTATTAACAACAGCATAGCTAAAGTTAAGTCATTAAGAGTTATGAGAGATGATTTATTTTTGGTTCATTTTTAGAGGAAATAAATAACCCGACTCATAAAGCTGTTCCAGTGATCCAATCAGAAAGAACAGTAACTGAGAATATGAGGTAAGGCAGCTCTACAGGACACTGCTATGAATATAATTAACTGTAACCGTCACCTGACTATTAGTGTGACCTCCTTCAGCTAATCTCCCATGGTGAAACCATTCTATGGCATCTTGATAAAATTGGGCTTAATTAAGTTGTCATGACTGTTAACCATATGTCACTGAATCGAATGTACAATAATTAGACACCAATGTGACTGAATTGGGTTTATATATAACATATCTTTTCTGACAGAATTGACAATTCTGTTTTTCTTATTTCATATGATGTATTCAGTCTGCAGCTCACTACTGAGCAACATTTAGACACACTGCAGAGATGTGTCATTGATGAGGTGTCCTACAAATGGAAGGAGATTGCGATTGCTCTGGGATTTACTGTCAACAAGTACATGACAATTGAAGCTAACAAACAAACGAATGAAGATCGACTGTTGGATGTGTTCACAGAATGGCTGAAATGGGCTCATGGAACTGGAGAGAAGAGAAGGACTTTAGAAACAGTCCGAGATATTCTGGTTGACCGCGATTGTAGAGATGAAGCTGAGGGCTTAGTTAAAGCTCTGTCTCAATCTAGTAAGTTTTAGATATAGTAAATTAACACATTCTCCTTACATGTGCTGCAGTTTATGTAATCTTGTCAGTTGTATACATATAGATATAGATTCTAAATTTACACATTGTACTAACATGGGCTGGAATGTAATCTGTAACACCTCCAGTAACGTTACTATAGTGACATAGCTCTAAACAATTATGGAACATTCATTAACCGATAAGGGTACCACAAGAGTGTTTTGCTTGTATTTATGCAAATGCATATATTATGTTTGTATTATAGGTATGCTACTCTATATATAATACGTATAGGTTTGAATAACAGTGCTCCCGATGATGACATGAACTGTACATCACAACTTCCAGTGAGTGCTTTATTTTATAATGAAAATGGACTGCAAGACCCAAATTAATTCTCATATCTTTAATTCTGTATGATTATATCTCTGTTAAGAAGCAAATATAGTATGACAGTTGACAGTAGAGCTGAATAATTAATAAGACAAGTTTATCAAATTTAAAGATTTTGATATTTATATAACATTTAGTGCTAACTAATGCTTATATACGTATATATATAGCAAGTGACAGTCTCATAATATGTTCATAATATATATATATATATACAGTAATAGCAGTTAACTCAGTATAGCATTGTATATGTCAAAACTTGTATACGTATAATAATATTATAAAAATTTTGGTATAATGCACTACAGTGGATTGATAAAACAGTACGTATATATATTCTTTGGATATATATACTGATACTTTACAAGAACAGAATTATAGTAAATGATTGTTCTTATTTCATTTTCTCAGAAATCTGTGGTTCCATTGAAGGAGAATGCTTACTCCGATTATCGCAAATTCAAATTGGGTGCTGGAACAACTGACATAAAATATGTCAAACTAGCCATCCTGAAGAACAAGCCCTCAGCTAAGTCTACCACTGGAGACAATATAGCAGTTCTAGATAGTTTCAGAGACTGCGGATCAAAAGGGGAAATAGATAGGTTTATAAATCCGGAGGAATTATTGAAAAAGAGCGCTAATAGAATAAGTGTACTCTATGGCCATGCCGGTATGGGCAAAACAACTGCCCTTCAACACATAGCCCAGCAAGTAGCTATTCAAAAGTATGAAAGCGATTTCACTCTAATCCTGTATTTCCCAATACGAGATGGCACTGTAGGTAGTGCCACTGATCTGAAAGGCCTCCTTAGCTACTATGGGTCAGATTGCGATATTGCTTCTGCGGAGAAGGATCTCTTAGATAGAAGAGGTAAAGATGTCCTCTTGGTGTTTGATGGGGCAGATGAGGCAAAAGAGCTAATAAGAGAGGGTTCACCAAATGTGCTGCTACCTTTGCTGAAGGGTAGGATCCTTCCAGAGGCATCCATCATCCTCTCCAGTAGACCTGGAGTATGCCCTGACCTTCAGAATCTCTGTTCCACCTTTTATGAAATCCAGGGATTTGATTCAGTAGCCATCAAAGCTTTTGTAGAAAGCTTTTTCATGGAGGATCCCCAAAAAGGTGAAGACATGCTGAAAGCTCTTGAGGAACGGCCAGATCTGATGGCAGGAGCTTATGTGCCAATGAATCTCTTCATCTTTTGCTCAATCTATGAGCCTGGGCAATCCTACTTCCCACCTACCATGACCAGCTGCTACAGTAACTATGTAAGTCAGGTACTACTCAGGGAATGTAAAAAGGAAGGGAGAGAGTGTCACATCAATTCCGACCTCTCTACTTTACCAGAAGACCTTTCTCACCTTCTTACGTGCCTTGGTAAACTGTCATTTGATGGTCTCGCTGCTAATCCGTCTTGCTTCATTTTCTCTGAGAATACCATTCGAAGGATCTTTCCATCTCTTGGCAATGAAAAGATATCTGAATCCTACTTCAAAGGTCTCCTCCAGGTCCATGCTGGCAAGAAAGGTTACAATTTAGCTAGCACCTTCAGCTTCTCTCATGTCACTCTTCAAGAGTTCCTGGCTGCTTTTCATCTTCAAGAACTGCCTCAGCGATACCACACCGAGTTTTGGAAAATGCATCTAATGAATCCAACATTTTCCATTGTTTTGCGATTCTTTGCTGGTCTTACTGGTCTGTCATCAAGGGAGTTGGTGAAGCAGTTGACAAAGCCTCATAATCAAGTTGGTCTCTTCAAGAAATTCCTTTCTCTGTTCACCATAACACTACCATCTGAATGTGATTGTTCCAATCCACAGCTCCTCTTCCTCTTTCATGCGCTTTATGAATCACAGAACAGACAACTCACTGAAAACATTCTCAAAAATTTGGATAAATCAATTAAATTTCATGATCATCTCTCCCCCTTTGATGCTATGGTAGTGTCATACTGCCTTTCACAGTGCAGTCACCTGACAGCTCTGAGCTTTGGTGATGCACCGTTTCCTCTGAAACACTGGAAGACCATTATTAAAGCCAACAAGGGTATCCCCCCTCCTTCGCCCTTAATTGTTGAACACTTGTCAGAAGAAGGTATGCTATGCTATATGTATTTAATAGTATCACTATAGAATTTAGCAAATGTATATACGTATAAGTGCTTTCTAGTTGTCTATATGAAGTACATAGAAAATTTTAGAAAACCCCAAAGTCAGGCTATATATAGCTAAATATATGTATACGTATATATACATGTATATACCTAAAAATCATCAACTCATTATAACCTTATACATTGGCTCTGCATGCAATATACATATATTTATTGTAAAATTGGATTTTTTGTGTGTTTCTGTTTTTACTTGCACAATTTTACAAGTTTACAAACGTTTTATTATTAATTTTAGATGTCAGGTCAGCTAAACGTTTACTAAAGGGCTTAGAGAAACTTGAAGTTAGTATTATAAAGAGTACAGGTGTACATGCTCTAACTGAGCTAATCTCAGTCAAAGGCTTGGAAGAGCTAGCCCTTCTGGTCTACAAGTGTACCATAACAGTGAGTCATAACAGTCTATTGTTGTACATAAATATGCTTGATGATGCAGTAGAATGGTTCAGGTGTTATGTACATATATACCGATTAAACTTATATTACAGTATGTCTCAATTATTATTTTTTATTTTATTTCAGTGAAGTATGGAATCAGTTATTTATGATAATTTTGTAAAGCTATATATATACCTTCGTTTTACCCTTTACATGATACCTGTTTTGATACGGATTAATGGACTTATATACATACATATATAGACTGATCTTATACCGTATATATATGTATATACACACACATTATACGTATATGTACACCTATATATCAGTACTATTATACTTGTGTACTTACAGAATTCTGAATACAGTCAATTGACTACATTTCTTTTTGAAAAATGTACATTGAAGAGTTTGGATATTAGGGGCACAGTACCACTCCTCTTCTACCAAGTATTGCAAATGAATACATCTATTACTAGATTGGATGTGTGGTGTAAGTTCCGGACCCATATAATATAATGAATGTAAACTAAAGTGTTATATTGTCCTGCAATAGTTAAAATGTTATAATATTGTGTTTGTTTGTATATATTACATAGATGCTAATGGATATGAGATTTTACCTGTATTCAACATGACACAATTGAGTTGGTTGGAGTTGTGGGAGACGGACCCTTTGCCAGTTTTAGATGGCTTGTGTCAGAGAGAAGATGCTTTTGAATGTCTTGAGATATGTAATCCACCAAATTATGTAAGCATATGTTTGACTAAGATAAATTAACAGTAGAATTCGAAGTGAAACAATTATATATACATACGTATTACACACTGTCTATGTATATATATCTACATATATATACGAATATATATGGGTTACACACAATTGATATTGATACTCAGGTCTCTAAAAATGATTAGTTTTGTTACAAACTGTGTGAATTTATTGATGTATGGATCATCTTTTGACTTTTTGGATGCATTTGGTAAATTAATGTTTAGTTTTTAGGTATATACGTAGCTTTGTTTGTTTGTACCCCATTGCCATGGCAATGAGCTGATACAAAGTGAATTGCTGATTAATGGGATATATACAGCATGATCATGTCTAAACAGGAAGTATATTTATTCTTACACATTTGCTTCTTTGTTGCTAGCGTTTTTTTAGTTTGTGTATCAAATCTTACACATTCCCTCATTATATATAGTCATTTCACTCCCAAATGTCATGGCAATGGGGTATAAATCAGTTATAGCGACTTATGCCAAAATAGTCTTCTTATCTATCTGAGCTATGCACTACAAGCTTTGAAGCTGCTTGACAGATGTACATGTATACGTAGAATAATTATAGAAGTGATATTCAAACCAAGCTAGAGTATATATATAATAGACATCAATCATCATGAATTCAAAAGAGGGAAAAACATGAAAGTATCAATATACAGGGAATGGAACCAAATTAGCTGGTTATGACCAATATATACTCAGACACTGAGCTACATACATGTACAATTATCACAGCAAAGGTCCATTAAAGTTACCACTAATATCTAACTACATGCGTATGTATCTATAGCTACAAACTAAGTTTTTATATTTGCCATTCATACTAATTACTAATTAATAGTGATTTCATACATCAGAACAGGCTGATATTCTCAGACCACTTTCATATATATGTAGAGAAACTGGCCAGTAGAGACTGTCACTGCAGCTTTCAGTAAAGCCAAGATTAAAAGGATTGGGATAATGAGCAACTTCAGTTCAATGGCAGCCATATTTTGGAGAGCAGTCAGTGATGGGTTAGCACGTAATGATCATGTTAAGGAGGTGAGACTATGGGGTGTACCTGATGAGTTGCATCAAGAGATGAAGAGAAAATTGAAGAGAGTCCAGCTAAAACTTATACATATATAGCTGGTTTAACCTTTTAAATATCAAATGTATATACTTGTACGTATATACGTATACATGTGCACATATCATCATAATATTTATAGTGCATATAAACTTGCAATTGACTATCAAACACTGTTTTTACATCATCTGTGTTATACTGATAGTTTGAACATGCTTTTCTGAGCTCTGTAGCTTTGACGTAATGTACATATGTATATACAATACTGAATTTTTATATATTTCATCTAAAGCTAACAGAACACTTTCAAACATTAAAGCACTTTATAGTCATAGCTGTATAGTAAACTAAGAAATGTTACAGTATCTGAAGGGTTTATCTACAATTCTGGTTTTACATGCTTTTCAATTTCCGATTTCAGTTTGGGATCAATGTGGGGTGAATCCTTTCCTTGATTTTCCTCAACACGAGTCTTTTGTTCAGCCTGATATTAGAATATTAGAAATCAATTAAAAGTGACTATCAGTATTACATATAATATGTACCTAATATAAATTAGTCATTATTGTATGATTAAGAATCAAAGTGATAATCAAACCACAAGTGATCATTCCCAAACATCATGAAGAAGGAAAACACAAAAGAAGCAATTGCTATAGAGGAATTGACTGCATTCATTTCAGAAGCCTACTCGAAATCATGTAATTTTCCATTTCTCCTCTATTTTTATTATACTTGTACCAATTAGCATAATCCATATACGTACAACATACATATGTATATGTATTATTGCAACTTACAGTAGCCATCTTGTCGGCCATTTTTTGGTTTGCCTGTCTAATAGCATCTTCCTGCAGTCTTGTCCTCTGCTCTTCGTGTTCGTATTCCTTCTTTGCCTCCTCTTGAAGTCTTTTAGCCTCTTTCACACTTGCTACAATAAAATTACAAGAATACCATCTTAATCATTATACACATGTACACATGAAATATTATTCTTTGCTGATGTCATTATTTGCCTGCCAGGCACCTCCGCTTATTGGGCTAATCAATGAGCTATCATCAGAGGTGGAAGAGGTCATTTTTCACATCACAACTATTTAAGAATTCTTATACACTCAGTAAGGATTTCTTTTAACTGCATCAACCTTATTTATTTACAGGGATCATCTTTCAATATATTGTTGAACTGCGTCTCTAGATGTACAAAAAGTCAAAGGATGATCTATCTAAAAGATGATTATGAATTTTAAATTCATCGTTTTCATCCCTCAGCTTGGATGCATAGACTCATCCATCATCCATTCCCACCTTTTCTTGTCAATTCCTCTTGATATGTTGTGTGTTTCTCATCAATATCTTTTGATGGTTCTGCAGATTCACTGACTCGGCGCTTCTTTTCATCATCCATAGCTTTATCAGCTATTTTCTGGTTCTTCTTTCTGACCAGTTCCTCCTGCATGTGAAACTTTGCCTCTTCTAAAACTTCAGCTGTTAGTTTGGGATTAATTGGCTACAGGAATGATATACAATTTCTACTAGCGTATGTAGCAGTGTTGACCTGACATGGATGTACGTACCTTGGCAGCACAAACAATACTAAGTATAATATGTACGTATGCTCAACTCCCATACATACATGAGAGTACAAGAATCCCAGGAAATGCAGTGGAAATTGACTTCTTTCCGTGAAATGTATATATGTATGTATGCACTGTACATTCATATGGCCCTTAGAAAATGTATGTCTAAAATCTGAACAATTTGATCCTTATGGCTATTTTATAAGAATATGACAATGCATGCTATACCAAAAATATATACGTACATATATGACAGCCATTTTTAAACAAATATCTATGGCTATTTTATACAATTTCTAAAGGCATGTACAATAGCATAGTGTTTGACCTGACAGGGAGGTACAGTGCGTACCTTGGCAGCCTGTCTCTTTGTCAAAAGCTCCTTGTGAACCGTCACAAGCTTATCTGAGATGGCAACCCTCCTCTCAATCTCCTCTTCTGTCATCTCCTTGGTCTGTCTCTCCCTCTCATCATCAACTGCTTTCTTAACCTCCTTCTCATGAACCTACGGAAATGTTCGAGAAATGGAGGAAGATTTATCTTTATGAATGATGGTATCATTTACACAAGAATATGATTAGCCTCTCTTTGTATATAGCCAACGGTTAATCAGAACATCAACAAACACTACACAAATGCATAGATTCCCAGGATCAAGAAGAAGTCAAGGTCACTGATGAAGGGTGGAATTCCCAGAAACAGCTGTCTGGCCCAGTGGAGCAAAAGGAGAAGAAAACACTTATTTCCTTATTCAAATTCTCACTAGGTTTAGTTCCCTATAGGCCTTTACTACTAAGTAGATACAGCACGCATGTAAGAAAAGTGGTGTTGTGGATTATATGTATATAATCAAAGACAAAGACTATTTCACTTGCTATATGTACATACATGGCAGTGATGGAATAGTCTCTCTTTAATTCAAGCTGCACTCGTTTCGTGCATTGGCTATTAGTGCAAGATGCACCTCTTACAGAATAATTTAAAAGGGACCGGAGACACTGCCAAAATGGAGGAGGCCAAAGAGAGGTAACCTAACCTCTTACATACCTTGTGGAGAAGTTCAGATTGCATCTTCGATTTTGTGTCTTCTTGCACACGTCTTTGTTGCTCAAACTTCTCTTGTTGAGCAACCTACATTCACACAACAATACACTAATCCTCTAACTGATCTTCCTAATTTGAATATTAACTCAATTTGATTTTTTGACTATCTAAACAGGTTCAAAGTAAAGAAATTATAGATCAATAAAATATTGACAAATGATTAGAATTAAAAACCTGCTGTGCCAATTTATTAGTCCTTTCTTAGGCTTATAGTTGTAATCTTAATCTGTTAAGTATCCTTGTATTATAACAACATTAAATATTTAATTACATCAAATGTTATAAGAAAGGAAACAAAGCTTAGTTAATTTAAGTTTCCCAAATGCCACTATTTGTAAAAATATCAAAACCTCACTTGTTTCAATCTCATTTGTTTCAATAGCTCTTCCTGTACTGTTATAAGAGAGTTAAAGAGAATCCTATTGTGTTCGGTGTCTTGCTTATCCTCTTCCATTCTTCTCCTCCTCTCTTCTTCTTCTTCCTCAGCTGTCTGCAAGGACAAAAAGAAGTCATTACACACAAGAGGACTATTCATGAGACAGAAGTGGAGAAAAGAGGATATAATGTACAAGGTACAACAGGCTTGCTGTATTAAATTGAGAAACCATCAAGTAAAGTTGTATATGGTCCAGAGGAGAAAGAAAGAGAGAAATTATTAGGAAAAGTGCATCCTCATCCAAAGCTCTATAGGTTTTCCCTAAGTAATGTAAGACTAGGAAAGTAGTGTTTTAGTCAATCTTATTATTATAACTTAGCCTCACAGACAATGACTACCATATCTATAGGCAAATGGTTATTTGTGTTTATACACCTGTCAGTTCACAAAAAATTGATTTTAACTTTAATAATTGCTTCTCTCAAATACACTTGTAAAACGTTATCAGAAGACCAAATAATGTGTTTAGGTTCAGTGACCACAAGTATTGGGTCTGTATCAGTCTCCTGCTTGTGAACAATTGGCTATGATCGAATTAAAAAAATCTATTGTGTGTATACTACATATATCATTCACAACCACAATTTGTTGGCCAAGTTGAACTTGCACTAGGTGGAATGTTCTTGTTCACATAACCAGTCTCTAACTGGCTGATGATGCAATAGCTGTGCCGGACCTCTTAAACTAGGTTATTGTAAACAGGATAATACAGTTTCACATTTAGAAGCTAAGTTAGATTCTATAAAGAAAGAGGTCTGATTAATGGGCTGTTTTATAACTATGCTTCTTACGGCTTTTCCTGCCGCCTTCCTCTTGAGCTGTTGTTGCATAATTTCCTTCTTCTCGGCCGCTTCTCGTTCTTGAATCAGTTGGCTCTGTTCATCCAAAGCAGTTTTCTTGGCCTATATTTAAAGAACATAAATAACAATAAGTCACTCTCGTGTACTGTGTACCTCAACACAATAACAATAATAAAATAAGGATTTCTTCTAACTGACAACAAAACTGCGTCTTTATATTATTAGACGCTCTAAAAGTCAAAAGATTATCCTTTCAGAAGACAATAACAATAACCCTCTATTCTACATACGTAGTTACAATGAGAATATTATGCACTGTACTTGATGAGTAACTCCTGATTGTAAGTCTAAGACTCTTAATAAATAGGAGCAACCAATCACTGGAAGTATTATAACATTATCACACTAAACTTGGAAATACAGGCTATTTTGTATGTTGCACATTCATTTTACACAGATACGCTCTTTATTCTACAGTAGGTGGACATTATAAACATTCTTCAGACATCACTGACATACAGCATACTGTATATACAGTACATGAAGTTGAAAGAGCATTAATTGTGAATCAGAAAGTGCAACAAGACATACCTACGTAAGTCAAATTACATTAAGTGGAAACATTCTAGTTATACAATATACCCATTTATATAAATACTGTATGTGAAGTGTGTTCTAAAAGTAACTCGGCACAAGAGATTTTGAATTGTACTACATGGCTTTAATTAATACAAAATAGTATCAGGAAATGACAAGATGGCCAGCAAGAGAATGGTGTTACTGTACACCATCATTTGGTCATTTAGTGTACACTTACATATTTACATACATAGGAGGAAGAATATCTGATATATTTGTATTTAAGCTACTATATACAGAAAGTGAAAAAACTAACAATACGTAGATATGAATACAAACATGGTAACTTTATAAATAACACATTCTAAAATTCCTTCTCATTTCATTAAAATATCATGAAAACAAGCTATAGTACATAGCGATGATAATGACATTCCAGAGAGGAGATGGATAATGTATTATAAGTGACATTATAGTGCTCGGAAGAGTTCGTAGTAAAAGTGTACTTGACTAACTGAAATACATAAATTCATAGTTAAGCCATTGGTAAACAAATACGTACATATATGTAAATACATACTCTATTCACACAAGTAGACCCGAGCCTCTATTCACACAAGTAGACCTGGGCCTCTATTCACACAAATAGACCTGGGCCTCTATTCACACAAGTAGACCTGGGCCTCTATTCACACAAGTAGACCTGGGCCTCTATTCAAAGCAATACTATACTACTATACTATAGAGCAATCTAACTCATACACAATACATAGGACAAGTTGATAACTCTTAAGTGTTGTTCACAATTATGTACAACAAGAATCAGTCAAGAACCTCAACAGTCAAGAACCTTAACTAGACCTAACAATACAGTTCATATAGTACAGTTCATATACAGTAGTACACTTCATATACTAGTACAGTTCATATACAGTAGTACACTTCATATACAGTAGTACACTTCATATACAGTAGTACACTTCATATACAGTAGTACACTTCATATACTAGTACAGTTCATATACAGTAGTACACTTCATATACTAGTACAGTTCATATACAGTAGTACACTTCATATACAGTAGTACACTTCATATACTAGTACAGTTCATATACAGTAGTACAGTTCATATAGCACAGTTCATATACTAATAGAAGCAGCTAACACAAACCTGATATGCTCAACGAGAAACTAACCGTGAACACAGTGACAGGACTAGTGACTAGTGACTGTGAACCGGGAAGTACTCAATAACTCAAACATTCTTTCTAAGAGCAAGATGGTTACTTGAGAGTATAAAATATTGGCTACAAAGAATGCCTGCTATTTGCCATGCTGCTATTACAGTTCTAGCTACACCTTAATAGGATAAAATGTTGACAGTACCCTTTCCTATATCAATTGGTAACCATAGACATTAGGAAGTTATTCACAATTGAGAGGCTAACAACGTTAAACCAACAGGTACCAGCATACCAAGGCTGTCGTGAAGATGGACAGATGTGTGCATGAATGTACCATTTCTATCAGACAACTGGTACCTCCTAAAACGAACGCATACATAACACACCATTTTTCTTACATGCTACATCTTTAGAGTAAAGGCCTATAGGGAACTAAACCTAGTGAGAGCTTTGGATGAGGATACAAGAGTTTTCTCCTTCTACTTCTCTTCTTCTCCACTGGTAACAGTTAGTAACAGCTTGTTGTTACAGAATACGTTTTTTGGGCTATGCAGGTGTAATGCTTGTGACAAGCTGACAGCTTTAGAATAAATGTACAGAGAGATAGAGAATTTAAAATGTAGAAAATCAAATTCCCTATTTACAGCAAAGTTCAATTTAATAGATAAGGCTTTTTAAAAGGCCAATATCTTCAAAAGAAAATGCCATAATTTGTAAGTTAACCATTGTCTAGACTATTATTAATAATTAAATATTGAAAATTGGTAGAAAATGTGAGACATCTTCAGTACTATACTCTAATCAAGGACTGGTCAAAATTCCATCCATCCATAAGAAACACTCTATAACTGATTACCAAACAATGGTGTTTGTCCAATACAAGTTTAATGAGTCTGAACAGGGAACAAACTGCTGATTTAGCTACAATTTCTTGCTCCAAACATAACCATCTCTGTGTTGTGTAAACACACAGACACACCTGCTTCAGGATATAGGAATGGAAGGAGCTAGTATGTTATTACTAAAGGCTAATTAGGAAGACAACAGATATTCCTTATAATTTCAGACAGAGGCAGTCTACCTTGGCCTTAACTACTGGCCTTAACTACTGGCCTAAACTACTGGCCTTAACTACTGGCCTTAACTACTGGCCTAAACTACTGGCCTTAACTACTGGCCTTAACTACTGGCCTTAACTACTGGCCCTAAACTTTATGTCTTAGATGACTACATTTATATCTTTATGGCTTACTCCTTCAATTCCACAAACTTTGTCCATGTATGTATGTATATAATCTAAAAGATTATTAAGCACTTACAAAGCCTTAAGATGGGAATTCATCATAGTATTCACATTAACAGGTGCTATACTGTATGCATAACCAATGTCTTGATACACTAGATGATACATTGCATGGAAGGTGAGATTTATACATTGCATTCCCTGCTGAATGGATACTCTAATGTTATATATCTATATTTGATTAAATGTCCATTACAGATATGAAAACTAGGTCATCTCAACATAATGAGACCATACCAGTGTATGTAACTGGATATGCAGTAATAAGGCTACGACCTGACCTTGGAAGCCATACACACTAGGTGCATCAACAGACTGTTTTTTCTATTCATTTCAAATTCTCAATACTTCCAAGTCGTAGTATATTCATACATCTTGGACAGAAATGTAGCTTTAATAGTGAGTGCTTACATTTTGGACAGAATTGTAGCTTTAATAGTGAGTGCTTACATTTTGGACAGAATTGTAGCTTTAATAGTGAGTGCTTACATTTTGGACAGAAATGTGGCTTTAATAGTGCGTGCTTACATTTTGGACAGAAATGTAGCTTTAATAGTGAATGCTTACATTTTGGACAGAAATGTGGCTCTAATAGTGAGTGCTTACATTTTGAACAGAAATGATTACAGAAGTCAAATCATACAGATCAAATGCATTTATAATTAGTGTATTCTTGGATGTGCTACTTTTAATAGCCTACAGCCATATATGCTAATATGTTAGGTATGGTATCAGGTACATATTAGTTGTATAAGCATTAGTTGTTTAAGTACATATATATACATTTATAGACCATCCAGGCCAATATACTACCATATTCGTCCATACCCTTCCCTTCAACACAGACTATCTATGATAAGATAAGAGTCAGCACTTATTAATCACGTGTGATGGACAAACAGCCAGTTAAGGGTAGTCTGACCATAGATTAAGGAGTCGTTTAACTGTCTATTCGGCACTTTTGCCTATCAACTATACGGCTTCACGCTGACCCACCTTGAGATAGTTTACTTGTCGTAGCAGGGATTCCTGTACGTGAACGAGGCGATCCATCGCTGCAACCCGCTCCTGGTCTGTAATCTCCTTTCCCATCTCACTGATCCGTCTCTTTCTCTCTTCCTCCATCTCCCCGTCCACCAGCTTGGCAGCTTCCTTTCGAGTAGCTTCTTCCATCTTGCGATACTGTTCTTCTTGTTCGGGAGTTAACTGTTTAGTTTGTTCGTTTGACATGTCTGCCCTTAGTACACAATTTGAAGGTTTTAGTCGAAATCTGTGCGATGCTGCGAAAATCTCAATTCCCTAAATGGATTTACGACAGAACTACGACCTTTTAACGTTATTCATAGAATCCTTAGCAAGCCAAGGTCATATTCATAGGGCCCTAGAATAACTCTTAAATGATATTCATGAGTGTGGGCTATCGATGAAATTCACTCCAACAAAAAATTTTAATAAAAAGAAATAAAAAGCATGCACCATCTGTTACACAAACGAGATACGTACATGAACGAAAATCACATTCATAGGGGTTTCTTTGCAACGGAGAAGACACACTTGTAGAATGTCTGCATCATGCAATTGGGATCTGTGAGGTAGCTGCAGTTAACAGATGTCAGCTCCTTCTGTGTCAAGAGGAAGAAGAAATAAAAACAAATTCAATAGTACGAACAAAGCTCTTTCTCAAAACTACAGATGAAGAGAATATGAGATCTTGTGAAAGGTGAAAACAAAGGTTGGATTAACATATGTGGACTCCTACACAATATTATTATAACACATGCCAGAGCTTGTATTAGATTGCACACCTGCCATTATAGAGCTGCCACGGTATTCTTCTCACATACTGATACATAAAATATTCAAATGTCAGCAACTAATTAATGGCCAACAGGGTCATTATAAAAATGGCTGACTGATGACTTTGTCAGTCAGCTATGAAAATAGACTATCGCAGAATTTTTTGAATTTAGGTAAAAGTGGCTATAATTTACAAACCTACTTTATTGAGTATGTTATAATAATATGACATCTGTATGATAAAGGCATCTAGGAAATATTATGAAATAAGTTGACCTTCCTTACAATCGATGAATATATAATAGCATTAACATTCACAGAATTACCAAAAATGAAAATCCAAACTGCTTTTCAGCTATTGTCCGAATGTCTTCATATGCAAGTTCAATAGACAGTTCTCTTCCCATGTCAGCAAAGTGATACAGTAAGGGTCCTATAATGCACAGAAAGAACCATTTATTGTATAGCAGTCATTGAAGTAAAAACATGACTTTAGCACAACTAGATAACAATACCAAACAGTAGAGTACGTAGTGAGAACAAGAACTACAGTCTCCATCACACAACGTCAACAAGGTTCACATACATAGTTACAATTGGTAGGGTGCTTTTAGAAAATATCTTGGGGTGGCAAAAACACAGTTTTGAAAGGCAACCCTACGTACGTAAGGGGATTAGATCTTCCCTAATGGAAGCCTTGATTAGCAGACATGTTGAGGAACAGAAGCAGGCAATGTACGTATATATTCTCTAATATGATATATCAATGTCAATTCCACAGACATGGTGATAAATGTAGTGATTGTCAAACCACAAGTATTATTTTCACCCAAAAATTGCCAGACACCAAACTTGAGAGAGTTGCATATAGGCTATATCAGCTAGTGAGCTGTGATATGTACCAATCGTATACCTCATGCATTACTACCTGCCTCTTGTACAAGCCCTACTAACCTGTCCAATAATCAATGATTATATTAGTTATGGAACATAGACCTTTTTATTCAGTGTGCTTGTGTCAACAATGAGTTACATAACTACTGCTATTACTCAATTAATCTGTCATTAAATGTGGTGACAAATGGTTAGCATACATTGTATATGTAGGGCCTACCATGTTGTTCTAATAGAGACCTGGGCCTCTATTCAGACAAGTAGACCCAGGCCTCTATTCCGACAAGTAGACCCGGGCCTCTATTCAGACAAGTAGACCCAGGCCTCTATTCAGACAAGTAGACCTGGGCCTCTGTTCAGACAAGTAGACCCGGGCCTCTATTCCGACAAGTAGACCTGGGCCTCTATTCAGACAAGTAGACCCAGGCCTCTATTCTGACAAGTAGACCCGGGCCTCTATTCTGACAAGTAGACCCAGGCCTCTATTCAGACAAGTAGACCCAGGCCTCTATTCTGACAAGTAGACCCGGGCCTCTATTCAGACAAGTAGACCCAGGCCTCTATTCAGACAAGTAGACCCGGGCCTCTATTCAGACAAGTAGACCCGGGCCTCTATTCAGACAAGTAGACCCAGGCCTCTATTCAGACAAGTAGACCCGGGCCTCTATTCAGACAAGTAGACCCGGGCCTCTATTCAGACAAGTAGACCCGGGCCTCTATTCCGACAAGTAGACCCGGGCCTCTATTCAGACAAGTAGACCCAGGCCTCTATTCAGACAAGTAGACCCAGGCCTCTATTCAGACAAGTAGACCCAGGCCTCTATTCAGACAAGTAGACCCAGGCCTCTATTCAGACAAGTAGACCCAGGCCTCTATTCCGACAAGTAGACCCGGCCTCTATTCAGACAAGTAGACCCGGGCCTCTATTTAGAAAATAGGTACACACATTCAGTAGTTGAAAGGACATGCTTTCAGCTCTGTGTCCAGCACCCTATTCCTACAAGCAAGCTCTGTTAGATTATTCATTTATAAGCAAGGTCCTCTGGTACCTTAAATACATACATTGAATAGGACGGCCATGTTTTTCATCCATCCCTAATTAGAGAGTACTACTGTATTCTCTGAAATTACAAATATTCATTCTTGCTTAGTTTTTCACTTTCTTAAGTTAAGTAAACAAACAATCCTGAAAGTGGATTCATCAGACAATGGATCAACTGAATGATATCAAAAATATTTGTAACGAGTGAATACATTGAAATCTTATTAATTCAAATAATATACTTCACAATTTCTCCCTGTATCACTTTCATACATGCTAATTCCAGTGCTTTGCTAATCACATATAGGTATATTAGCAAGGTATCAATTAACAAACTATCACTATATATAAATCACTTCTGATGAAGATCTACAGGTAGAACATACAACTTTGTTTCAATGATGTAATGGTTGGATAGCGTATTTACATGTGCACAATGTGAATGGTACCAAGGACTCACAAAAGATCAAGAAGAAGAAAGACTCCCAGGATCACTGATGAAGAGTGTATTCCCAGAAACGGCTGTCTGACCCAGTGGAGAAGAAGATGAAAGAAGGGAAAAGAAGGAAGAAAAGACTCCTGTATCCTCATACAAAAGCTCTCTTCAGGTTTAGTTCCCCTATAGGCTCTTTTACAGAATAGGCATATAGCATGTAGGAAAATGGTATCTTAGATTTTTCATGGAATTCCCAGAAACAGCTGTCTGGCCCAGTGGAGAAGAAGAGAAGGAGAAAACACTTGATATTAGATTATTTATGGTAAAGTTGGATACCTAAGTTGATCCAGTGACCGCCAGGCTTCAGAATGTGGTGGATCTTCTCCAAGTATGTGATGACGTTGTGAGCTGTGTCCATAAAGAAACAAGTCACAACACAGTCCCACTCATCTGCCAATGAGAGAGGGAAGCAAAGGTTGCTATGGTTACCTTTGAAGCTATACACCAGATATATTAGTATTGTATGTACAGGTGAATGTTTGTATATATATGTATGTGGTAAGTGTGTGTAGTGTGAGTGTATGGAAGTGTGAGTGTATGGAAGTGTGAGTGTATGGGAGTGTGAGTGTATGGAAGTGTGAGTGTATGGGAGTGTGAGTGTATGGGAGTGTGAGTGTATGGGAGTGTGAGTGTATGGAAGTGTGAGTGTATGGGAGTGTGAGTGTATGGGAGTGTGAGTGTATGGAAGTGTGAGTGTATGGAAGTGTGAGTGTATGGAAGTGTGAGTGTATGGGAGTGTGAGTGTATGGGAGTGTGTTAGTGTGTGAGTGTATGGGAGTGTGAGTGTATGGGAGTGTGAGTGTATGGGAGTGTGAGTGTATGGAAGTGTGAGTGTATGGAAGTGTGAGTGTATGGGAGTGTGAGTGTATGGAAGTGTGAGTGTATGGGAGTGTGAGTGTATGGGAGTGTGAGTGTATGGAAGTGTGAGTGTATGGAAGTGTGAGTGTATGGGAGTGTGAGTGTATGGAAGTGTGAGTGTATGGGAGTGTGAGTGTATGGAAGTGTGTTAGTGTATGGAAGTGTGAGTGTATGGAAGTGTGAGTGTATGGAAGTGTGAGTGTATGGAAGTGTGAGTGTATGGAAGTGTGAGTGTATGGAAGTGTGAGTGTATGGGAGTGCGAGTGTATGGGAGTGTGAGTGTGTGAGTGTGTTAGTGTTAATGTATGGGAGTGTGTTAGTGTATGGAAGTATTAGTGTGTCATTCAAACTGTTAGTAGGTAGGAGAATGTGTTTAGCAAAACTTTCAAACCTTAAAAATGCTAATACTACAATGAGCAATTTGTATGTCACTCCATATATAGTGAAAATTGGTGTTTCTGTTGATAAAGACACAACAATTCTATTTTGGTACTGCTAGTTGACAGTAATTAATCAATAACAGTATTAAAAATTCCATCCTGGCTTCCATACTGCTACTGTACATTCTAGAGGAAGTGAAGCCTGTATGTACCTTTAGTCGTATAGACCTCTAGGAAATCTCCTGCTGCCATGGAGAAGAGACCATAGGCAGAAAGTTCGCTGGTGTCCACATCTGGTATCTTTATGTCATCGAGCTGGTCTTTATATGTCAGATTATTACTAGATCTTAGTACCCATGGATGTAAAGTCACCGACTCCACTGGAAGAGAACTGATATATGACAGTAGAGCAGAGAATCAGTATGTGATAGACACAGGAATAATCAAAGTGATAATGCAAACCACAAGTAATTAATTTCAAAATCATGATCTTTATCTTATCTGCTGATGATGCTGACACAATCAGCACACTCTACTAGTTGAAAATGATCCTTTCAAAAAATTAGTGTGATGCAATTAGAAGAAATCTTTATTCTATTAACAATTTGACTACTTGTGTGTGGACTAACTTGTTTAAAATATAATTTGATGAGAGGAGCATGTACATGCTAAACTCGTTACCTTGACAACAATATCCTATTGAAAGAAGTATATAAAATTATATACAGTACTGTATATTAAGTAGCTATCTTATAATACTTATGATTATAGCAATGCCCACCTAATTTTGCAATCTCCCAAGCCAATCTTCCCAATCCAGAACCAGGAACCAGAATGGAAACTTGTGAGGGATGTCTACAATAGGCACAAACATAGAATGAATGATATAACACAAATGTCAAATGAAAGTCTATTTTATAATAATCAGGCCCCTTTGTTAATGAAATAGACTTCTATTTTTATTTTTTTCATAGACACAAATATTTTATTGCAAGGATTCACAGAAGATCAAGATAAAGAAAAAGACAAAGACTCCCAGGATCACTGATGAAGGGTGGAATTCCCAGAAACGGCTGTCTGACCCAGTGGAGAAGAAGATGAAAGAAGGGAAAAGAAGGAAGAAAAGACTACTGTATCTTCATCTAAAGCTCTATTTAGGTTTAGTTCCCCTATAGGCTCTTTTTACAGAATAGGCATATAGCATGTAGGAAAATGGTATCTTAGATTTTTCATAAGTGAGATGGTAAAACTATGAAAGATTGATAAACTGGATGACAAGACAATAATAGAATAAGGATTTCAATAAAACGTACATAGAACTTGATGGAAAGATTTCTTTTATTTCTTCCAAAATTGGTTTGTAACAGACATCGCGCTCCTGTTGACCCTGGTAGCATCAGAATGAAAGAATACATCCTCTATCAGACTAATGTATACGTATACATACTAATTTTGCATACACAATTGCTGCTAATGATTTGTTCATTTACTAATAGCAACTAATACGTAATTCACTATAATATTTCAACTAATAATATGATTCTTCCTAACTGCATCGAGCATATCTTCCCGAATGGTTGACGAAGACCCTCGGGGGTCACACTGCTTGACCAAAAAGCTGAAACGAAAATTATATGCTTTTTAGACGCTCAAGAGGTTAAATGAACCAATCAAAAGGTATTTAGACTAATTTATCAATCGTACTCAGTGTGAAATAGGTGTGGTATATTCTAGTGATAGGTATAGGAGATATAGTATTTTGGTATTCTAGTCATAGGTATAGGAGATATGGTATTTTAGTATTCTAGTCATAGGTATAGGGGATATAGTATTTTAGTATTCTAGTCATAGGTATAGGAGATATGGTATTTTAGTATTCTAGTCATAGGTATAGGAGATATAGTAGTTTAGTATTCTAGTCATAGGTATAGGAGATATAGTATTTTAGTATTCTAGTCATAGGTATAGGAGATATAGTAGTTTAGTATTCTAGTCATAGGTATAGGAGATATGGTATTTTGGTATTCTAGTCATAGGTATAGGAGATATGGTATTTTGGTATTCTAGTCATAGGTATAGGAGATATAGTAGTTTAGTATTCTAGTCATAGGTATAGGAGATATAGTATTTTGGTATTCTAGTCATAGGTATAGGAGATATGGTATTTTGGTATTCTAGTCATAGGTATAGGAGATATGGTACGTATTTTAGTATTCTAGTCATAGGTATAGGAGATATAGTAGTTTAGTATTCTAGTCATAGGTATAGGAGATATGGTAGTTTAGTATTCTAGTCATAGGTATAGGAGATATAGTAGTTTAGTATTCTAGTCATAGGTATAGGAGATATGGTATTTTAGTATTCTAGTCATAGGTATAGGAGATATAGTAGTTTAGTATTCTAGTCATAGGTATAGGAGATATAGTAGTTTAGTATTCTAGTCATAGGTATAGGAGATATAGTAGTTTAGTATTCTAGTCATAGGTATAGGAGATATAGTATTTTAGTATTCTAGTCATAGGTATAGGAGATATAGTAGTTTAGTATTCTAGTCATAGGTATAGGAGATATGGTATTTTAGTATTCTAGTCATAGGTATAGGAGATATAGTATTTTAGTATTCTAGTCATAGGTATAGGAGATATAGTAGTTTAGTATTCTAGTCATAGGTATAGGAGATATAGTATTTTAGTATTCTAGTCATAGGTATAGGAGATATAGTATTTTAGTATTCTAGTCATAGGTATAGGAGATATAGTATTTTGGTAATTTCCCATGTGACTTCAATCTCTCTTCTCCTCCACTGACCTTCTTGCTCCAATCTCTGAAGAACTGTTTGATGGTAGTGACAACCTTCTCCATGTCAAACCCAGAGGCAGCCTGCTTACAGGAATACATCTCAGCAGGATTCTACAGGAGTGGTAACCAAACTGATATTCAAACCACTACCGTTTAAATGGCACATAAAACATTAGTACATGTTATAACACATTTGTAGCGTACATAGAATCAGTACAGGGTGTGACTACATCAGTATGTGCTATATAGTCCAACTATAGCAATACATACTATATAATCTGACTATACCAATACATACTATATAAATATAGCGAAACGTTAATGATCTCATGGACCAACTAACTGATATAGACATTCCTGAATTTTTAAATATTTCACTTCCAGATGCTACTATGTTACTGATGAACTTGTAGTTGGTGTCCACGGCGCGCCTGACGGCATCCAAGTGAGTGAGGTAGTGCGGTAGTAGCTGCTTGTGAGACGCTGACAACTGCAAGTAATCTCCTTCCATCTTATCAACCCTTCTATATGAGTCTTCTCTGAAAATGAAAGAAGGGAAAGATGTGTGCATGGGATTGAGATAATCGTGCTATTCACATTATTCTCATACTCTACACTTGAGGATACATTATATGGCTATGAGGTTAACAGATAATGGTCCACCAAGCAGCCCTTCTCTCTATAGTATGTCTTACTAGCAGTCCTTTCTCTATCTTAATAGTGGTACAGATACGACAATTGAATGGCTTCTGTACACTATCTAAACCTTACTTGTAGTACAGAAACGCGTTAATTATTCTCAAAAAGTTGTCCATTTCCTGTCGCATTTCTTCTTCTGTGAAATTTTGAGTTTTAATGCTTTCCGGAATGTTACTATCCCTTTCTTCAAGTTGGCTTTTAGCAGCCATTTTGAATATTTCTCAACCACAAGGGGTTGATGAAACTTTAATTCGTATTCAGGTAGGCCCATTATTTCGTTAGTAGAATCTTCCCTTTCATCGTACATTTAATTTCATATGCTAGAATTATGGTACATGTGGTACTGAAATATAGCAAATGGATTAAAATATGAAGCTAAAACGTTATGTCGGCACTCACAGATATCCATTAAGAGTTTAGCCTGTATAAAAGTTTTTAGAAATTTCAATGAAAAGTAATAATAAAAAATTAAGCTGTACTAGCAGCAATTGATAATGTGATTCCACTGCCATGTATAAGGAAAACACATTTCTTTGCATTAATTAGAGGTTAATCATTTGAATTAAACTTAACTTGACCCTTTCCAAAGTCAAAGTGAATATATCCCATTTAACTATGCCCTTTCCTCTTTGAGACATTTGTTGAATTGTTTGTGAAACACAATACCTTAGAATTGCACCACACATACACAGGACAAACATCCTTGTTTTGCAAAAGGGATTATACTAGTGATTAAGTTTCACAATGTGTGATATCGATGCCTAAAAAGGCATTTTAGATACGTTTTGAAGCCAAAATTCAATTTAAAACTCGAGACAACCTTTTCCAAAGCTAAAGGTCAAAGTGAATACAACTTATAGTTGGTGAATGCCATGGCGCCAAAATGTCAAATTGCACCATCACGTGTATGGACATACATTTTATATATCAGCTAATATGGATAACAGCTCTGCAAATGTACAATTAATACTGCACATTGTATAACAGTAATTTTACTGTGCCAGATACATCGCTGCATGCAAATTAACAACATTGAACATGGCCAAATTTCAACACGTGTCCATTTGCTAATTTAAAGGAGTTTTGAGAGATTTTTGCTATAGTGAGAGATTCACAACAGTGCACAAGTAAATAGTAACTCTAAATTATTGTTGTAAATAGTATACGTAGAAAGTTTTTGTGGGAGATCAGAATATTTTTGTGACAGTCTCAAATCTCACCCAATTTTTGCAAAAAGAATTTCGTATTTTTACTGCCGAGATGCATGGGTTATTGTACAATACAGCTATGCTTAATTAAGTACTGAGAAAACTTTGAAAATTGCAATTCATGAAATATTATCCTGAAAATTCCCTCTATATATACAGCATTGTAAATCCACCTCATTAAGTTACACTAGCTCCATATATGTAATAAACTAGCTACATATGTATTATACTGTTGCTGATCCTCATGAAACATATATTGTATACCTTTCAATGAAGTGGGTTCGAATAGCACATAGGTAGAAATTCATTTACAGTTAATCGTTAGTGCATTTCTGATATTGACTTCAAGTGTGTATAATAACAGTTACATATTGTGCTTACCTTTTATGTACTGTACATAATATATTTCCATGCAGAATATAAAGCTTGTATTGATGCAGGATGTACGTATATAGAGTATGCAATTTCAAAAAGGATTTTCAGTGGCTAGACAACTTTCATTATAGGTAGGACGTACTCTATAAATACTCTGTACCAGTCGCATGAAACCAACAGACCACAGCAGTAGAATATACTTGTACTAGCATTCTAAAGGTTTATTAAATTTGAATTAAGCTCAAGGATGTCCAACCTGTTGAGAAATGCATTTGTGTCAGCAATTCTCTGCATTATTCCAACATCAAATGCAATCAGCTGTGAGGGAATAGGGGAAAAGATTTGCTACAATTATTGTAAGTATTATCAATGAATTAATGTAAATTTCACTGTGTGTATGTAGATATGATGTGCATTATATTTGCATTTAGTATTGTACTGTATCATATGTAGTATATGTATGTAATATGTACTTTCAATTTAATTCCAACTATAGTAACGTGTGCAGTTGACTACAGGGGACCAACTGTTAACTGTATCCATGATAAAGTAGTATATGACTTCTTCAGAATTAACTTTTACCTTGATCAGATAACAGCCAATCACACAATAGCCAATCAGTGTCCAGAATGCATAACAGAGACTGCTATTGAGGGACTAGACAGAGGAGTCATGTACACGTTTGACTTCTCAAAGGCTGGAGAGAATCTGACGGGAGTGCATAACTTTATGGCCGCTTACAAACCAGAGGCAAGGGACCAGATGAATGTCACTAAGACGTGTTGTAACAGAAGCGAGCAGGTCCAGTATCAGACCCCTATCTTTGTGAAAGGTAAATGTGTATATTCGTAGGTACTTTTGTATCTTTTTAACAAAGTACATGACTACTGCATTATATACTTAATACTACGTACATGAATCACATATATTAATAATGTGTAGATCAAAATTGTGAGAACCCAGGAATTATATCTCTCCTGAAGACATGGACTACTTTGCTCCAGTCAGAATATGATGCTTGTAAACAGTGACATAAAACTCCACCCACTGGCTGCTGACAATTTAATTAGTTTCTGAACAATTAGACATTGACATTACGAACACTATTTATTATTCATTAATACTCTAGTATGACTTGTAACCACCACTTAAAGATAATGTCATATAAAGAATTCATAATATTGTCTACAAGTAGAAATTATTCTGCTACTTAACCAAAATATCATACACAAAACACTATAGAAAACCTAATGTCATTTTGAGTTGAAAGAGTATCTATAAGCTTGTAAAGTTGTCTTCATACAGTACAGACGGATTGACATATCTTTCCTTCCAAGTGCAATAACCTTCCCTTAAGGCAACCACTTCATATTTAGCTGTAAATGTTTCAGGCCATAATTGGCTGTAGCTGTAACCTGTAGGCCAAGCTCTAAGATTAAAGTGATTATTTAGGATGGTTAACATTTGCATTTAGCTATAGAAGCAACCCTTTCACAAGGCCTTCAGTGTTGACTGAATATTTGATGTCCTTACAGGGTGACACCAGGGTAAATTAGCTAGTCACACTAGTCATTAAATGTCTAAGTCTAGTTCTACAGCCCTTACCATCCATTTCATAGTTTATAGGTCTTGTAGATTTCATCTAATAATCTCATTGGTTAGCTAAATATGTTCTAATAGTAGCAGTAACTACAAGCAGGTATTACTTAGTGAAATGATCATCTTCTTAAACATTGAATACATGCTCTTCCCAATGAAGTGAAGTCTAATAAATCACAATTCAATTAGCACATTCAATAACATGTTATTCAATCAAAACCTGTCGTACAATGTTGGCAAAAAAACAGTCAAAATACATATGTACAATAAAATCTATCTATATACTTTAATAATCTAAAACACCATGATCCAAAAACCTATGCTTATTAAGCTAAGGAAAGGTAAAGAGAATAAACTATACACAATCTTCTTATGACTTAGGGCAAACTTGTGTACATTTAATGTGCCTATATAAAAATAACAAATCCATAGCCAGTCAACTATATAGACAACCAGCATATTGTGGGGTACATAAAAATGCATCTAGAACCATTGTACGTACATCACTTCACATACAATACATCCACAATTATAAGTTAAGTCTCCCTAAGCCTGGTAATATACGTAAACCACAGAAAATTGACCTTATAAACAGAGTGAATATTAACCAGTTTACAGATATCACTGCACAGGCGAAACTTTTATAAAACAAATTAACAAGAACATTTCTACTGCCTCATAATCTGTAGGTAGCTACACCATGAGAAAGTACAATTAGAGTCACTATACAATCCTAATACAACTTCAATTTCTTATAATCACTGCTCATTTGAATGATCTCCTATCACTCATGCATGATCAGTCCTTCTCTTGTTTCTTAATTAGAACTGTTGCTAGGTAATCAACATTTGATTTCCATGGAAACTCTACAGAATAAAATAAACGGACAGCAAATAAATGTATACGCTACAAAAGTATAACATACATTTTTGACAGTTACAAGTAAAGATTCTTACATATGGGTAAAGAAGATTAATATGCTATTCCTGACGTTAACATTGTAACTTAAACAAAAAGTGGCAATGTTAGTGTTATAATCTACAAAGTTATTCTCTACCTATAACAGTCACACATATAGGTCCTGTTAAAAGGACATGCACATAAGTACACACATTACATCAACTTCACATAAAACAAATTAAAGTTTGTTTCTTTCATGTAATGATGACTTTGGAGAAACTGCCTGATCTAAATTAGGATCAGCTGACTAGGTGAAGATACTGCTTGACTTACATGTGTGAAGTTTGTTCTTCAAGTGAGAGCCACATGAACAATTGATTAACTTTATTTTCAATTGAATGGTTGCCAGGGAACCGACCTGGTTGTTATGGAGACATTTGTATATGAAATGCTATACAGAAGTAAACAAGATGTACAACAAGTCTAAATTGCTTTATTAACACTTAGATGGGTCAACACTGTAACCACCCCCCCAAATGAGTGTAGCCATAGCTACAAGGAGCTGGAATGGACCCTAAATCAGGTATACCAGTTGGACAAATTTAATCTAGGTCATTTGAAGTACTCTTCTATCTAGCTACCATGGATACTCAAGATGAGTAAAACAATAGATTATCTAAGTAGCTACAGAAACAAGAAAATCTTAAACAGTTTACCTGCCAACTAATATTAAAACCAATTAGTTTTAATAACCTTGCTCAAAGGGATTGTACAGTTTCATAGCCAGATAGCAAGGCAAACTGATCTATAGGATACAGAGAGCCTGGTAAACCTGTACTATACACCTCTTCCAACTGAACTATGGTAGCCAGGAGTTACTAGTTACTAGGGACTGGTAGAGATGCTAAATCTGGTAATCCTATTGGACAAAGGTAGTCAAGGTCCTTTACAGTTATTATATACTGACTCACTGCTGGTTCCATGCAAATCTCTCTGATCCAATACTTTCTTTTCCCACCTTAAAGGGTTAAGCCAATAACATTGATGATTCCCCACCACTCAGTCCCTCTTCCTTCTTAATTGGACATGTTGTTGCTAGGTAACTGACATTTCCATGGCAATTCTTCTGTATAACAGCAAATAAAGTATAGGTTGTACAATAAACCGTATACTTCTGTAATTCAATGTTTGTATAAATTTTATATATCTAAAGTATAAATTACACAGTTTCATATTCTTAAATTAGGTAAAGATGTTGATTAATATGCTAATCACAACATTGTAAAAGAAAACAAACATTATAGTTTCACTATACATTTGCTAGATTCCCTAAACAAGATAACCTACCAATCAGTGTAGCTTAGGGCATGTAAAACGCCAAAGTTCCTCAAACTAAGCAATTTAGCTAGCACGCGTACGTAGCAACGGCCATTTTGGATTCACAAATTGATTGAGCAATAGCACAAAGATTTCTGTAGATCTTTTTATTTTACTTTCAGCTCTGCCTGGATCAAAGTCAACATGCAAATAATAAAGAAACAGGAGATTTTTATTAACAACTTTATCTGCATCCTCGCTTTTCAATGTCTGTGTTGTACATGAGACACACAGTTAGACTGAGATCAAAAGGTTTGCATGTGACATGCATATGTCAATTCATGCGCTTGCAAAGAGATTGTGCATGTGTTTGATTATTGCTGAATTAATTAAAGGTTCATTAAGACAATTATTTCAATAAAGCCATTCTATTCATGGGGTCACTGGACATGTTTTGAGTAGCTTTGCTGCATAGCCATGCATGTTTGCGAACTAACAATAACAATTTGCTGAATAGGCTGGGTCATGTACTACATGTTGTCTATTGTTTTTGAAAGAGATACCGAAAACAATTGTAGTTTTACAATTTTCCGCCAAGTTCACGAGGTTTCCCGCCGACAATTTCTAATAAATAGTCGAGCAAATTTTCAGTCTTTGGCCTCCGGGCTATCAACTCTGGAGGTCTACTTTGGTGTGGATCGATGCGAAAACCGTGGTAGGAGCACGACCATGGTACCATGCGACAAAGGGTCATCGGTATTCGTATAGTGGGGTGGTCTCTCCATCATGGGTTAGTGCCTGGAGATGTATCTCACTATTAATCCTGCTTGTGTGTTTAAATTGGCACTTGCGGATTCTTGCTATACGACCCGTACCTGGAGGAGCGTGGGTCCAGTGCCACTACGTAGTCGGTCAGGAAGCTATTGTAGGCTGCCGCATCAGGTTGGTTTTGAAGACATTTAAAATTTGTATTAAAATTGCAATTTTACATGGTATTCTCTAATTCTTTTCTTATAGTTCATCGATGGGTCCCTACTCTAAAGCAACCTGGCCGATCCCAATGAGCTAAAGTCTGTGTACAGTGTTCCCAAGCTGCGTTGTGTGCACATGATGATTCTCATTGGTGGGAGTTTGTGGTCCGCCAGGGTCGGGCTTGTTCTGTCCGTAGCGTGAGGCAGTGCAGGACTAGTAACTGGTCACAGGTCGGTCAGGCACGCCGGACCGTTCCCGAGCAGCTTCTCTTACGACGCAAGTAGTGGAAGTGTCAAACAGAGTTGAGAAACCGGAGGCCATTTGGGGCACGAAGTACTTCTACCTCCACGTGGTGTGCCCTGGGATCATCTGTCAAGATGATGCGAAAAGAAGTGCAGTAAAGCTTACGACTTATCCTGGATGGATCATCACTTCAAAAGAACATGCATTTTGCTGTCAAGCTGGACTCGTAAACTCTTGGATATTTATTTTATCATAGAACTTGTACATTTTACCATTTTACTTTTAATGTTTGTACATTGTGGCTTTCAATTGTATTAAGTATGATTGAATTAAAACTGATCATGAATGTTATAGAGAAAAATGGAATGGTATAATGCAAACATTCGCTGTAAATTAGCAAGCTATACATATGGAAAGCCCCCCAATTCACGAGACTATATATAGTACACATATGTGCACATGATTTCTCATATATATTAAAGCTGCATATAGAGGGAGATCTAGACTTTTACATTTTTGACCGCGACTATAGAGGAGAGGAATAAATAATTCTGTGGCTAGGAGAGGAATATATATAATTCAATCCATGAGAATATCATGAGTATTATATATATATAAACTAGTGGTTATATATATAGCGGTGTCCAAACATGCCAATTTCACATTGTTAAGGATATAAATAGATTAAAATTTGCTATTCACGCAAAATTGCTGATTTTACAGTTCACAAAATAGATAGCAAATTACTGTTGAATAATTTACATAATACAAACTGAAGGTTTATAGAGAAAATTATACATTAACTGCAAGGAGACACAAAGTTTACAAAATGTATACACGTAGGTGGAGCATTAATGTTCTATATCACACTTAGGATGATAGTTCACCTGCATAAGTTTCCAAAGTCTTAAGAATTTGTCCCGAAGATACTAGAGTGAAGAATGATGATTTTAAAAGTCCTTCCAATGGCAAAACAGAAAATCCTTTTGTGGTAGTCTCAGCAATGTCTGCTACAAGGCGAGTCTTCTCGTAAAGTAGGTAATTTTGCATAAGTGACTCTCGCGTTGGCTGTTTAATCCAACTGTGGGGAAGCCATAAAAGGCAGGACATTATCTGCAATGCTGTAGCTGCAGAGGTTCTCTCACTTGTGTCCCTCTTAAGAAGCATGTGTGTCACCTTTTCCAGGTAGGTGGAGTAGGATGTGAAGGGAGGCATGGGGGGCAGGTCAGCCAAGGTGTAGGAATGTATCAAATCAGGCTCACTTTCAAACGGATTGGCCTGACCCATCATTTCATAAATGATGCATCCCGCTGCAAAAACATCTGTGTGGCTATAATTCAATTCCTGTGCTTTGTCCGGTGTGTCTACAATTTCTGGGGGAAGTCTAGCATCAGATCCTCCCAGCCACTTTAGCTCCTTAAAAGAGTACACAAAATTGCTGTTCTTCTTGCATAAGGCATATGAGAAATCTCCTAACTGTACATGATGGTTGTTGGGGTTAATGAACAGGACGTCAGGGGAAAGGTCGCGATGGACCACTCCGTGCCTGTAGAGATGGTGCAAGGCCAAAAACAACTGGAGGAGTATAAAACAAATCATTCTCTCAAAACGTTCTGGTGAAACTTCAGAACGGTAGTTTTTGAGGAATTCCTTGACAGTTAGGTTGCTGGAGGCGCTGGTCAACACATAAAGATGCTTCCCTTTAGGTTTCGGAAGGCCAGGAAGGGGGAACGGAGGAGGTTCTTCAAAGGCAGCCAATTTGCGTACAATATGTGGGTGAGGTGGAACAGCTGCTATTATTTCATCCTCAATGATCGTCTGCTCCAATGACATGATCTGCATGTGTAAATAAACAGAGATGAATACATTAAGAGAATAATTAAAAATATTTACATATGCCTCTAATACTATACGTACGTATATTGTGTAATCATTTTAATGTGGTAGTTCATTATACATGTTTTGATAGCAATTTACTGGTTGAAATTTGAATACTTAAATTTTGAAAGTGAAACATTATAACTAACACACCTGCTGTAGTTTTTGGTTAGAATAAACAATTCAGATAACTGAAACTATACATCATTGACAAGATAATTGTGCAGTGTTAGAATTAGCTAAGGAAGTCAGTGAAAGTGTATAGAAATAACTTTACCACATCAAATATCTCTACTGTTTAAACATTTATTAATTGCTCAGTTAGTGCATCCCAATGATCAATTTTTAAAGTAAACTGACTTTGATATTTTCAAAACATTTACTTTTTAAATGACTCAATTTACCTCATGAGAAGATGCTTATAGTGTGTGCAACCTTTGTCCTTTGACTGAAACCATATTTGTCTAATAGAAGCCTACATATACATATTATATTTTAACAAAACTTCTAAATGGACAAATTCACTATATACTTTCATTGTAACTATATTAAGCACAATAGGACAATACATTACATTTTCACAAGTTGATGTTATAACCTTTGCTATAGGCTGCAGTGAAAAGTCAAATACACATATGTACAGTATGCATGAAAGTATCTTTACATGGCTAGTTACAACTACTAAAATATTGATTAGAAGAAGTATCAGTGCTTGAAAATGAAGTACAAGTAGTACATACGTATGTCAGTCACTACATGTAGAAACAGCTTGTAAAAACAGCTTGTCTATCACATATGAATGATTTCTGGGTGCACACAACTAAATAGATGTACTAAATCAGTACATTTACACCTCAAATGAATCATACAGTGTTGCCAAGTTACCAGGTAACACACTACTGTGCAGCTGTTTGATTGGTTTGAACTCCATTGTATAGGAATACATCTATGGCAACAATTCAATGACTTCATTCAAAACCACAAGTATAGGATAATTTGTAAATGACTTAAGGCAGCAGACTTAACTTTATGGAAGAATCTGTAAAAGTGAACTTTCCTCATTTATTAAATTATTGCTGGACAGAAGAATGTGAAATCACTCACAACAGAAGACAGGTAAGGAAATGAATATGTGCATTTCAAACTGCTGAGGATATCATTTTGGAACCACTGTAAGACAGTGACTGTAGAGTTGTCAATTTACACAAAAGATGAAAAAAAGAAGATTCCCAGGGTCACTGATGAAGGGTGGAATTCCCAGAAATAACTGTCTGGCCCAGTGGAGCAGAGGAAGAAAGAAAAGACTCTTGTATCCTCATCCCAAGCTCTCACCAGGTTTAGTTCCCTATAGGATTTTTAATTTATTTCATTTATTACAAAGTAGGCATAGCATGTAGGAAAATGTATTAGATGATTCACATTGAATTGAATCTTACACTAGACCTACAGTATAGAGCTAGTACATTAATGGGAAATAGTCTACACAAACTATGTATACACATAACAATAGCACTTTGTAACAAGATCTTCTGGTATCGTATAAAGTATATGCGAGTATGATACAAAGAACAATACTTCCTAGTATACGTATGTAGTTAGAAAATAAACAAGGTAGAATGAAAATAACATACATTAGGATTTGTAAGAAGAAACAACATATTGAATATGGCTTGTAAATTTAACTTGCGTTTCCATACATACAGTATGCATAATTTCTTATTATAATGTTATATACTTAACTAGTTAGAGAGCATTTTAAAAATACATTACACAATGAAGGTCTGTTAAATATTTACTTGAGTAAGATGCACAGGCAGTGTAAATAGTACATTCCTCGCTACTATTCAGACGTACGTACAGTACATCTTATGGTATAGTATAGATATTATCCAATATATAACATACGTAGCATCTGTGTACAGTGTAGTCCATGTGTATATAAATATATAGGTGATTACAGGTAAGCAGTTAATCCCAAGGATCTAAAGATATAGTAGCATAACCATGCTCCACTGAAGTACCATGTATCAGTATACACAGAGAACCGTATAACACTGGATGTACATATCAAAGCTAAAAGCTAGTAAAGTCTCGAACTAACACTGAAATATGTTTTGGGTTTCAGTATGTTTTGGGTTAAATAATACAGCCATACGTAATGAACTAATAATTAGTTCATTATGTACGTATGGATAATGATTGCTAAATAATTTGAAATCATTTTGCTAAGTTCTAATTCCAGGTCCATCATACAGTAACTTCCATATAATAGTGATCTGTATGTAGTAAAGCTCTTTGTCCCGAACATTTTATGAAATAACAACAACAGCAATATTATTTCTTTGTTAATTTTACTGTATACTTACAAATTTGCACCTGGGAGGAAATCAAATTTACATAATTATACAAAAGACCTTATCCCGTATAATAAACCCACTTAGCCCGGCCCCTACTTCTGTCTAATTAAGGTTCAATGTAGCAGGAAAATTGAATTAATGCTATTGTATCTACCTATAGGCCTCATAATCTCTGTAAATATCCAAAGTCCAACTTCAAAATCAAATTGAGAACCACCACAGCATAGAAAGGAATGTCCTATGTATGTACGTATGAAAAATCTAAGATACCATTTTCCTATATATCTTCTAATAGAAGTACAGTTGTGATCCTCATTTGTGAGTAGTTTAAATTGTGAGTTGTAGCTTAGTTACCAGTAGACAGTAAATGGCCCAAATACGTTAAAAATTCTGAGAAAACCACTTGTAAATGGTACATTACTATAGAGTGAACTACCTTACTAACACTATTTAAGGTGGATACTGATAACTAAGTACCTGGGCAACTCTCTCATCCTAAGTGCTCCCATAGGAGCTGCTCAAAAGAGATAACACTTAGAGATAAGTTGAATGGGTGGGTCAAGTGTAATTAGATAAGAATGGGTCACACAGTCAGCTAATCAAAATGACCATTGTTCTTCAAAGAGATTAGGGATGTAGGAAAACACCATTTAGGTGAAGTGACACATTTCACACCCTAATAGGATTTAGAACAGACCAGGGCAGATCCTAAATAACATTTCCTTCTATATAGTACAGTTAAACTTGTTTAGTATACTTTTGGGGTTACAAAACTAGCAGATAATCCATACTACCACTATGGGACACTGTCACTTCCCATCAGCTCAATAATAAAATAGGTACAATGTCTATTGCTTGCTTACCGGATATTCCTGCTAATAAATATACTAATCAATTTCCTATGACTTTTCATTAGCTACAACTTTGGAAGTTCAATGCAAAACAAAATCATACAACTACGTATACCCGAATTTGTAATAGTTGTAGTTGAATACTGATTGTTCAGCAAAAGTACCTATATTGGAGACCACCCGCCTATATTAGAGACCACCCGCCTACATTGGAGACCACCCGCCTACATTGGAGACCACCCGCCTACATTGGAGACCACCCGCCTACATTGGAGACCACCCGCCTACATTGGAGACCACCCGCCTACATTGGAGACCACCTGCCTATATTGGAGACCACCCGCCTACATTGGAGACCACCCGCCTACATTGGAGACCACCCGCCTACATTGGAGACCACCCGCCTACATTGGAGACCACCCGCCTACATTGGAGACCACCTGCCTACTTTGGAGACCACCCGCCTACATTGGAGACCACCTGCCTACATTGGAGACCACCCGCCTACATTGGAGACCACCCGCCTACATTGGAGACCACCCGCCTACATTGGAGACCACCTGCCTACTTTGGAGACCAGCTGCCTACGTTGGAGACCACCCGCCTACATTGGAGACCAGCTGCCTACGTTGGAGACCAGCTGCCTACATTGGAGACCAGCTGCCTACGTTGGAGACCAGCTGCCTAACTAGACTAGTACTTAGGATATTATGTTATGTAAAACCAAAGGATGAGTAATTAGAACTGGTAAAGTTACACAATATGCTACACACAGGTGGTAGGAATCAAAAGGTATATTGTATCAGTTGATAGAGAGATAAAAAGATGAATCATAAGCTGATTATATAATTCTACCTGTAAATTGAAAGAGAAATCATCATCAGTACATGAATAACTACTCTTGAATAATTAGTGTACACAACCATTTCAACTACATTAGTAAGTACAGAGGTACAAGTGTGACCCAGTGGAGAAGAAGATGAAAGCAGGGAAAAGAAGGAAGAAAAGACTCCTGTATCTTCATCCTAAGCTCTCTTCAGGTTTAGTTCCCCTATAGGCTCTTTTTACAGAATAGGCATATAGCATGTAGGAAAATGGTATCTTAGATTTTTCATAAGTATATACATCTTCAACAAAGTGAAGATATGGATCGATTTCCTCTAGCTTCACAAAGGCCTGACTCTCACCACTAGTGCCGAGCAGCCATCACCAGTCACACTTGCAAATCTAATTAACCTTATTATCCTAATTACTAACAATGCATTGATCCCTTTGGATGAGCATCTTATATAAAACAGAATATGAATTATTAACCATTACTATAGAATGAGTATGGTAGGTATCCTAATTTATTATGCTGATGAAGACCTCCAGGTCGAAACGTTCAATTTGTTTTTAAATACAATTGTTGTTGAGTCTCAATAAATTAAGATACTTATTATGAACGCAACAAAACCCCTTATCACTTCAATGAGTATAGTATTCATAGTAGCAAAGAATTACTATAATAGACATAGATGTGCTAGTAGGCTTGCTATAGAATACGTACATGATAGTAGGAGTGCTTGTAGGAGATGCACTCTTCATTTAACATAACCTAAAAATTAAAAGGGATTGCCAAACTAACAGAGATACGTATACGTATATAGCAACCACCATCTGTATGTTTGAGAATGATTCAGAACAGAAATGTTGCAATAACAGTTCTAATTACATACATAAGTATCTTATGTAATACTTTTAAACAAATAATTTGATTTAATACACTTGTGCTAATTACTTGTATTGTACTGATTAAATAATAACTTCTCATATCCTAACTAAATTAATTACACAAATTGTGTGTATTCCCCCTTTTAGAAGCACGATTGATGCTGACATTTTCATTATGTCTACATCACCTGTGCAAGAGCAGTCTTTGGGTTGAAAAGTAAGTACTGATGTCAGTTGAGTTATAAATGAGATATTTCACCATCAGTCATTGAACAAGATTTGCTCATCTGTTCATTTGAAAGTACAGTCACCAATTGATTAACCATTAGATCAATGTCACTAATTAATGGAATTATGCTTATCTCATCACAAGAGTTGCAATGTAGTCATTGGCTGCATGGGAATCCCATGTTACAGAAAGACTCTAGAAATTTCAGTATCTAACAGATATTCTTGGATAACTTAGTATTCCATTTAGGATATTCTTGGATAACTTTAAGTCTTGGATACCCTATGTAGTATACCACTACGTATATTCAGCTAAAGTAATGTAAGGCTATACCAAATAAGGAAGCAATGTACATTGGAGGAAACATCTCACACGGTAGGTAGGTAGTACTAACCTGCACTGCATATGTATTTTCCTCTATCTCCACAGCTGGCCAATCACTGACCGGCTTGCAATCCTTCCAAGTGCACTTCAAAGAGGAGGTTGGAGTGTAGAGACGCTTATACAATCCCGATATCTTTTTGGTGGAATCACTGATGACATCTCCCATCATACTCTGCAGTTGACCAATAGTAACTATTAGGGGGTCGGTGGGCACCGTCTCAGGGTTCTGAAGTGATGGCAGGCAGTCAGAGGCAATGGACATACGGTCAGCATTGGATCCACTGGAGGTTGAAGGCCTCTGAACACTCTTTATACTGTTGGACTCTGGTTTGTCGGGAGGTGGTACCTTTTTACTAACTATAGTCTCACCACATTCAGCGTAGTCGTGGCTACTGACAGTTACTGAATCACTGATAGATGGCAAGGGTCTGTTGATAAAACCGCTAGTGGTGGCTCGGGAACGCACTTCTGGATGACTGTTGGTGGAGGTGGCAGGAGATGGAGACCGACGAGGTGGCTTGGGAGGAGGTGTGGTGAATGGAACTGGACTTGAAATGTCTACAGATCTATCTTCTTGTTTAACCTTCTTCTGTCCTGAAGAGAAGGTCTTTGACCTTCTGTGAAAGAAACTACTTTTGGTCTTCTTTTCCTCTGTTTCTTCATCTGGTTTTTCGGCTGATTCCTTTACATCCTTTTCTTTGTCTTTCTTCTTCTCTTTGTTCTTTTCCTTTTCCTTCTCTTTCTCTTTCTCCTTTGTCTTTGCTTTTTCTTTTCTTTCTGCTTTGGAGCTTCGACCAAGTTTATTTCTGACAAAATTTGACAAGGAAGAAGAACTCTCCTTGGTCTTCTCCTTCTTCTTCTCACTAGTTATAGCAGAGCTGTCAGTATCTTCAAGAGATTCTGATAGTTCTATCTCCACTTCTGGAGATAGTTCAACTAATGCATAAGAATGGCCTGTAACATCTACTGTAGGAGTTAGGGCTTGAGGCTTTGTTGACAGTGAAGGTGGTTCGGGTGGTTCTGCAGGTGTGGCTGGAGTGGAGGAGGACTGTCTAGGAGGCTTGGGGGGAGATTCCACATGTAATGATACAGGCAACTTATCAAGGGGAGACGAGCGACCAAATGAGGCACTACTGACAGTAGGCTTGGCTGACACAGGTGGAGGAGGAGGTGGTCGTCTTCTATGTGATGAGTCACTACCACTAAAGGTTTTTGATCTCTTTCGAAGGACAGGATCATGTGATGAGCTAGTTTCAATCTCAGCTGTAGATGATTTCACTATAATATCATCAGTAGTGGCACTAGACTGGTTTTCTAATTTCCGCTCCTTTGGAACAGGAGAGGCTGTTTCATTCTCTACCTCTGAAGCAACTTTGTTCTTGTACGGAGCTGGTAGCGGTGGCTGTTTTGCCTTTTTTATACTGGAAATGGGGACTTTAGGTTTTGTCTTAAGCGGTGGTTTTTGAGGTTTCGGAGGTTTCGGTGGCTTCGACGTATTCGCACCTGGTTCTTCTTTACCTTTCAGCGAATTTTCTGTAGCGACCTCGAGGGGAGAAATAACATCGAGCGATGCGTAACTGTCATCGACGATATCTCCGCTCGCCTCCGGATAGAATCCATTACTTCGATCAGGCTGACAGTTGAGGTGTTCCTGGATTTCACCTAATAAACTGCTAGTCCTACCATTGTGAGGATCAACTCTGTCCAAAAATGCGTCCGAGTTTTCAATTATATCGCCTGGGTCTTCGTAATGATTTACCCCTTGATCAAAAACTCCAACTTCAAGATCGTCTACCGAACTAACCGACTCGAAGGTCGAATCGCTTTTTACCCTCGAGTCCGGATCCATACTAGTCGGATAAGGACCCGAAATATCATCTATATTGACAGCTACCTTACGTGGAAGAGGTACAGGAGCCTTGTCCCTGGAAATTAGGGCGTTAAACTTCTTAGAGAGAGAGGGTGATCTTTTTTCCTTCTTCGATCCTTTTTTCGGCATTATGTTCGCGTATTCCACTGGGTCCGAACTCTGTACTGAAACGGCAACTACTTGAGGAGTTCTGGATCGTAATTTTAACGGCTGAGGTCTCGTTTCATGGGCAGATCTTGGCTTCAAACAATCTCTGCACAGGTCTGGCTTCCAGATGTGCCCGTTAAATTGGCTGCAAGCACTCATATTTCTATCCGTTCTTATGTTGATATATCAACCGAAAATGGACGCCATTTAAATTTTAATGATATTCATAGTCGTCATGGATGCTGGGAAAATATGAGCTCCAGAAAGAGTGGCCATGGCAGGCAAACTTCGAAAGGCAAACCAGAAGTCGAACCTCCACCTCAAGAAGAAGCTTCGCCATACGGTATGAACGCCTGAAATTTAAGCTTCCATCAGAAATTTAGTATGGGCAATAGAGGTCCCGAGTTGACTTTGAGCGTTTATAGTCGCTTTGGTTGAATGCTAATTTACTGCATACATAGAGCTACAGCAATAGTGTGTAGTTGGAGATTCTCTAAAATTTCACATTGGGGTTAAAATTATATGGCTGCAGATGGTCTGATTGGTAATTTCAAGTCCGACTATCCCATGGTCTGCGAGCGGAATGGCATAACAGCTTTTCCGGTGGAAATTGGCTTAGGAGGCTCTAAAGAGGCAATTAGATTGATGCAGGACGAGGAAGATTCCAGTACTTTATCTGAAATACACATAGAAAGTTAGTTTATTTACATCCTTAAATATCTCTCTAGGTTTAAACCTACAAAGAATATGGGATGGGCTGATGGGATGGGCTTTGGAGGTGTGGGATGGGCTGTGGAGGTGTGGGATGGACTGTGGAGGTGTGGGATGGGCCGTGGAGGTGTGTGATGGGCCGTGGAGGTGTGGGATGGGCCGTGGAGGTGTGGGATGGGCTGTGGAGGTGTGGGATGGACCGAGCTGTGGAGGTGTGGGATGGACCGAGCTGTGGAGGTGTGGGATGGACCGAGCTGTGGAGGTGTGGGATGGACCGGGCTGTGGAAGTGTGGGATGGACCGGGCTGTGGAGGTGTGAGATGGGCTGTGGAGGTGTGGGATGGGCTGTGGAGGTGTGGGATGGGCTGTGGAGGTGTGGGATGGGCTGTGGAGGTGTGGGATGGGCTGTGGAGGTGTGGGATGGGCCGTGGAGGTGTGGGATGGATTGTGGAGGTGGCAAACTGTAATATATGGTCTCTCATCTAAAGAGCAGGGAGAGGCGTGGCACTACAGATATGGTATCTACATATTGGTCAACTACATATATACCAATTGGAGTATCATGCAATAAACACAACCCAAAGAGGTTGAGAACTTTACACTATATTGGTGTGTTTATAGAAATACACTGAACTAGTAAAACAGAAAAAGTTCTTTATAGTAGTGTTCACAATACTGAATAATAATAGTACTAATAATAGAACCATTGATGGGGCGTACTGAATTATTCAGTTCATGGAGTGATTCAATTTAGGTAATTTCACTATAATATGTTCCTTGGGGTCAAACTCTACTATTTCAATGTTACTGTTTCATCAACAAGTGATATTGCTATAACCACTTTCCTGTTTTTCTGATAATGTTTTGTTTTAGATTTGGATGTGACCATCAAACAAATTGAGGCCATGCAGGTAGCATTGGAAATGATTCCATCGCACTTGGAGAATTTCAAATTAATAAACATCACTTTTGACCAGACCACACTTAAGGGACTCTTAAACCTAGCTACAAAGAAAAATCTGAAGTACACTTGTCTAATATACGTACTGCTCTTGAGATTTTGTTTATACTTGTAATCAGCCTCAAATAATCCTTTACACATGAGAAGTGTACACTACACCTGGCCAAGGATATCTTAGATTTTTCACTATATTATGATGGTTTGTGTTAGTATGCACCAAGGTATGTTATAGATAGGTATTACTAACCTCACTAGCTGAAGCAGTTATATAATCCCTGCTTATAGTGTCTTAAAGTTCACATTTCTATAATTGTTTGAAGTATACAATATACAAATGGAAATACGTACATAGCAAGACTATGTACAGTTAAAATATGCAAAAGAAATATTTTATTTATGCATTTATATATACGACCCTAACCATATACGTACATAGGGACTCGTGACAAAGCCAAAATGCACGTCTTTAAATTGAGATTAAGGGAGCAAGTGAAATTAGAATGTTTTTTGTGTATTCTAAATGGTTTCAGTATTAAGGGTGCTCTATATATTGTAGGAAGCTGTCTCTAGACTTTAGCTGTCTGCCCGTGGACCTGTCTCCTCTGTTTGGTGTGAGCAGCATTCATCACATCTCCCTCAAGAGCTGCTCTCTGACTGATGAACACTGTTGCTCCATTGGCAGAGGTCTTGCTGCCAATGAGGATCTGGTGGGACTGAGTCTTGCCTGCAACAAGATTGGTGATAAGGGAATGCTGGAAATTGTTAAAGGCCTCAGACTTAACAGAGCTCTTCTCTTATTGTCACTCACTAATAACTACATTGGAGACACTGCAGCTGTTGCTATAGCAGAGGTAAGCAGTCATACTGTGCTGTAGGTGGACCTGGATTAGTGGATGGGTGGATGAATGTAATGGATGGATGGGTGGATGGATGTAATGGATGGATGGGTAGATGGATGTAATGGATGGATGGGTGGATGGATTTGATGAACTAGATGGATTTGATGAACTAGATGGATTTGATGAACTGGATGGATTTGATGAACTAGTTGGATTTGATGAACTAGACGGATTTAATGACTGGATTGATTCTTTATCCAACCTTATTGGAGATCTTTGTCCTTGCAGGCCCTTACAGAGTTTGAGCTGACGCATGAGGAGGTAGTGCAGAGGAGAAGACTACTGGCTGCAGGTGGCACTCCCAAAGTTGAGGAGGAGGCAATGGAACACGATACAAGTGCAAACATGTCCCGACAGAGTAGCGCCTTCTCACACAGTCCAGACAAACTTGGCCGTGGTTCTACAAAGGGAAAGCCCCCTCCAGGGAAGAAGGATTCTGGCAAAAAGGAGGACAAAGGAAAGAAAGATGATAAAGGAAAGAGAGGTATATAAGACTGCCATTTATCAATTATTACCTACCTACCCAGATCCACCCAAAAATGATGCAGTAAATGTTGCCTTTAGAAATATATGAGTTATTCAAATGCTAAATTAACAGAAGATTTCAACACACACACAAATCTGTCTCTAAATAGTTAACCAAATGTATTAATGATGAGCAATCCTAACAATGAGGTTACCATAATAATTATAACGTTACTATGCAATGTATGATGTATTAATGATGAGCAATCCTAACAGTGAGATTACTGTAATAATTATAATGTTACTATGCAATGTATGATGTATTAATGATGAGCAATCCTAACAATGAGGTTACCATAATAATTATAACGTTACTATGCAATGTATGATGTATTAATGATGAGCAATCCTAACAGTGAGATTACTGTAATAATTATAACGTTACTATGCAATGTATGATGTATTAATGATGTGTGTAGGTAGTATAGATAAGAAAATAAAAGGAAAAGAGAAAGGGAAAAAAGGACTTCAAGAACAAGCACTAGAAACACCCCCTCCTGTGAGTGTGATGAGGTCCAAGTTGTACATACCTAACATTGAAGACATCTCAAATATCAGCATACGTACATAGACACTCCAGTGGTAACCATCACTGATGAAGATTCAGCTATGCTAACCCTAGAGAATGTTACCATAGCAACAGTCTGTGATATTGAACAGGAAATACTGGAGTTATCAGAGACAAGTTTAATTGTAGATGGAATGAGTGGGTCCCTACTAATTAGAGGTCCAATGCCAATAGTACCTCACAATGTGCTGTATCCCTTGAAACTGCACAATCTAGTCCACTGAATGTCCTCAATTCTCACACTCTTGTTACATACATACGTATGTACAGTGTAGTAGCATATGTGTATTCTTTTATCCAGTACCTTCCAATTGACCGTATGTACATGGACAGGTCTGTTAACTTGATAGTGATACTAAATTAGTTATAGGGAGTCTCTTTAGCTGCGCAACACATTTGATCTTGTTGTAACAAATATCTTAAAACTACCTCAATTTGAGCACCCCCTTAAGTACATTGTCTGGCCAGGTGGTGCTTCATTTAGAGCTATTAAACTTGTGGTTTGGCAAAGGGGGTGCTATCATTAGGAAGTTTCTCTAAATGAGGCGATGTAATTAAAGAGTTTAGTATCTTAGAAAGTGAAAATGCAATGCTAATGGATTATAAGATATGGATAACTCTTATCGTATAGAGCTAATCTTAATATTTAATTTTCTATGTGAATGAGTACACTTTGATGATACAATGTAGCCGTAAATATATATACAATACATACATGCATATACTTAATAGAATAAGGATTCCTTCTAACTGCGTCCAACTTATCTTTTGGATGGTACATCCTTCGACTTTTTCAGCATTTAAAAACTTGTCAAGATTGGTTGACCAAGTTACGAAACCAAACTGCATTTTAAACGCTCAAAAATGCAAAGGATGTACCATCCCAAAGATATGCATGTACTTTGTTTGTTTGTTACAAGTATATGCATATACTTGTGGAATATCCTCTTTGTTTGTTACATACTGCATATATGCATGTATATGTATCTGTATACAACAGAGCCTATATATGTAATTTATTTGGCTGCATTAGATAATTGACCAAATAGCCAGCGTTTGAAATATGTAAATAGTGTGAATTTCAATGGCCACTTTAAACAAATGTCTGTCCTAGAGAGGTGACCATTCACATAATTTCTGCAAATGCACCTGAAGACAAAGACTCCCAGGGTCACTGATGAAGGGTGGAATTCCCAGAAACAGTTATCTGGCCCAATGGAGAATGGAAGAAAGAAGCCTAACTGTATCCTCATGATATCAAAGCTGAATAGTTTGTCCTAAATCATTAGTCTAAGAAATTAGTCTATTCTCTTAATGTTTCTTTAGCTTTTTAGGCAGGATAACCATAGTTTTTGAACATGGTGTTTTAATAATAATTCATCTGTGTTCTCTATGCACATTATAGCTTGAGGTACCCAAGATAGTCAATCCTTTGCTGGAACATGTAACTGATGGGAAAGGTGTCCTCAGAATGACTGGAAACTTAGCCCTGGCAAGCTTATCACTTGCATGTATGTAGGTAGACACTTGTCACACCAGATGTAGGCTAACATTGCATATGTGTACATGTAATCTTCTTATGTGTAGCTGCTTGAATAACACCATTTTCCTATTGAAAAAGGGGCTTTGAGATCTACGTATGCATGTACGTATGTACTAATTAGGGCAAACATATACGTAGAGCTCTTTTCTTCCATTTTCCACTGAGCCAAACAGTTTTTGCAAAGGTTTCCCTTAATTTATGTATCAGTGACCCAGGCAGTCTTTATTCATATACTTATGTATCACATATATTGTGTGTAATTGTTCATTTTATGATTTAAGCATTTTATAGATTGATTGTTTACATCATTTGAAGTGGTAGGAGCACTTCATTTTCTTCAATAAAATGTTTGCGTGTGTTATCGTAATGTATAGAAAGATAGTCCTCTATTATCTCTTGGTATACTATGTAGATAACCACATTACTGATAAGGGACTGAAAGCCTTGCTAGAAGCAATGGAAAAACAGCAAACCATTCAAGACAGAGGGCAGGGACTGCTAAGACTCTCTGTTAAGGTACTAATTACACCTAATCACCTAATCACTTTACACCATTTGCCAAGAGACAGAGAAAAACACCTGTAGAATGTTTTTTCCCCAAATTGATAAATTAAGCCTTCAGCATTCCAAAGGTCAGCAATAGGAAGTATGGTATTTGCCCTTGTTAGTGAGTGTCTCAGCCATCGGATATTTCCGTCCTAATTACTGTTCATATACAGTAATTATGATGGAAGTAACTGAAGCACTGTTCATATACAGTAATTATGGCTGAAGTAACTGAAGTATGAGACAGCCTATAAGAGAGAATTATAATTATAAAGGAAGTCAATTTATTTGTGTCTCTTGTATGTACTACAGTTATTCATAACATCTTCTCCTGTATAATTGTCTCATGGCTAGTTCATGATATATACACTCAAATTGGTAGTTTTTCATCACTTTGCTTTTAATTACTTATATATTTTTATTTTATAGAATTCTCATATTAGTTCCGACAGTTTGTCTGTACTTAATGAGCTGGTAGCTGCGAGGGATCCTTTAGTGAAGAAGGAGGAAGAGATCCCCATACCAGAATAACCCATACTGGACAATTCAACCCTGTACCCTATCCTTTCATGTAAATCTGTTCACTGACCATGCACAATAATATATACTGAACAATTTTATGTTGTAATTATGTATATATATATATAAAAGTCATTTTAACAAATGAAAAGGTTTTATTTACACATTTTCAAACAGTAATTCCAGTCGGATGATTATCAAAGCCATCAGTCAAGCTATTGGAAAATGATGTCACTGATCCATATATAGCTATACCCCTCCTTGATATGCAGATTATACTAATGCAATCCTTAATTGAGTGTGAATTGTAATATGTACTTATCATTTTATTACCATCCATGAACCAAGTCCTGATATGTTATTTTAGTAGTTTAGTATAGAAGAATAGAAATGGTGACAGTATCATCAGTTGTGGCAGTATTTTTAACTTTGCCATCAGTCTTTTTTGTTGCTGCAGCAAATATAATAATATTCTATCCTTCCAGCATTGGTAATATTAGCACACACTAGCAAGCTTCCAACCCCAGCTCCTATATAACTATTAATTGCATTAATATATTAATTAATTATTAATATATGCTTACAGATTCAAATCTCAGGACCTGTATCTCTTTGGCAAATACTGCTATGGCTGTGATGTTTTTGTCTGTTTATTTCTGGTTTATAAGAAAAGGCAGAAACGTCCTGGCAATGAGAATGCAGGTATATATATTATACATATATAATACACATGCATGCAGTATAGGTACATACATATATATTCTACATATGCAGTATAGGTATACATATAGGTATACATATGCTACGTAGGTATTATATAAACATAAGACCATTTATTAATATTAATTAAAGCTGTAATAATCAAACCTAGAGTAATCATTTCAAAAGGATGAAATATATGCAAAATGCATATAGATAATTTGCAGGCATGTAGATAATTATAACACATTGATCATGATATGTATATATTTCAAATATGCACGTATGCATGACTACATGTTTACAGAAGCTAACGTAGCTGGTAATGTAAATGAAGACCATGACAGAGGTATTAATATTGAAATAATACCAAACCCCAGTTATAGAGTGATGATGCTTCGATCCTGCAACCCCTAATTAAGAGTGAACATATAGTGTGATAACTATTTACACATATACAGTACGTATAACCCGTTTTATTTTTGTCAATGATTAATTTTTGATTCACCATGCACATACATAAGGTCCTCCATTTATACCAGTAATGCTACCAGGGCTATATTTTTGATAATGATAATGATGATGATAATGATATTTTATGTAAAGCTGCATACACTGTGTACTGGATACAGTATATAATTTATATGAGATGATATGATATATATACTCTATATAGCCTATTCGTGTGGCTTTTTAGTCATGTACATGTATATAAACACAAATGTGATTATACTTTGAAAATGCCTATGTGGCTATATAGGTGTAGACATGATTGGGGATTGAGAACTTCACTAGCTAAGAAATCAAGGACAGATGTCGATTGTCACCAAATTTACCAAGTGTTTCGGCCCAATCTAGAGCCTTCATCAGTGCTAGATTAAAAAGAGTACATGACATGGTGACTTATATATACAGACAACGGGGGAGGGGCAGACAGGAAAAATGTGGGTGGAAATGCAGGTGGCTGCGTGGGCATGTATTTACAAATAAACTGATAAACGCCTGAGTTGAGTTTAAACAGCTAGGGTGGGTATAATGAAGAATAAATAAATGGTGGTGGGGTATAGGAAAAATGAAATGCCTTACGGCAGACACTGATGGACTTGAAGGACTGCATCCCATTACAAAAATGGACAAGTGTGGGCTATAGGATCCACTGTGGCACTTGCCCCAAGGTGTATATTGGCCAGACTTGTTGGACATTGGACCATCGATCGGCTGAAAGAGCATAGAAGAGCACTAACGAGTGGAAACTTGACCAAGTCTGCAGTTTCCAAGCACGTGGCTGATGAGTCACATGTCATCAACTGGAAAGAGGCCAAGGTGGTGAACAACAACCTACACTATTACCAGAGGTGCTCACTTGAGTTTGTCTGTACCTAATGAGCTGGTAGCTGCGAGGGATCCTTTAGTGAAGAAGGAGGAGGAGATCCCCATACCAGAATAACCCATACTGGACAATTCAACCCTATACCCTATCCTTTCATGTAAATCTGCTGACACTATTCACTGACCATGCACAATAATATATACTGAACAATTTTTTTTTGTAATTACGAACGTATATATATAAGTTAAATAAAAACATTCAAAAATGAAGTTAAAAGTAGGGATGGCACTATAACAGTCATTGGCACATCTAGAAAAAGTAACGAAACAAGAAAGTGATCATATGATAAGGCTAACATTGCAGAAGTGGCATACTGAAACTTAACTATACACATCACTTTTATGTTTGGGCGCATCATGGATATACTAGAAGTAGGGATTGATGCGCCCAAACATAGAAGTGATGTGTACAGATAAGTTTCAGTATGCCACTTCTGCAATGTTAGCCTTACCATATGATCACTTTCTTGTTTCATTACTTTTTCTAGATGTGCCAATCACTGTTATAGTGCCATCCCTACTTTTAACTTCATTTTTTTGCCCCTTTTTCTAGTTAACATCTGTTTCGAACGTATTCTTGGCGAAAACTCGAAATAAAGTAGCAGATTCATAGACGATATAAGCTAGAGTTCTAAATTAAAAAATGGCGTCCGAAAAGATCCCAAATTTGTAAAATAAGTTTTCTACCCTTCTTTAACATTCAGTTAAGGATATTAAAGGGTCCAAAATCGTTAAGAATACGACTGTATATAGGCCCTGCAAAGCGACTAAGAAATTCGATCGCGGGTGGCGGCAGTACTACAAATATATCTAACTCGAGTTACTTATTTTATATACAGAGAATTTGAAACTTAATTAAAAAATGGCGTTCAAAGAGGCCCTAAATTTGGAACTTTCAAAAGTAACACGCTTCGGATGGGGCGCGTTGAAATCTAGGGTAGCCTATTCCCTAGTTCGGAAACATTCATGACGATTTAGTATTTGTATGTACCTGCGTAAGTTCGTATGTTAGCGCTAGCTCATTTGAAAAAAGAAGAAGAAAAAATGAGGAATTTCAGAATATGGCCTATTTCGGTTTTACCACTTTGCGAAGGTTGTAGAGCATCGAAACATATTTTGGCTTTTAGAAAAGCATGCAAAAACGACTGCAAACACTCGAATATAACCGAAAATCCTATCGTTGTTGAATTACGAGGTGTTAATTGATAATACATTAGATAGGGCGGCCATGTTTTTTTTTTCGGCCATCCCTACTTATAGAGTACTACCGTACTCTATGATAACTACCGTACTCTATGATAACTACCGTACTCTATGATAAGAAATGTCATTTTAACGAATGAAAAGGTTTTATTTACACATTTTCAAACAGTGATTCCAGTTGGAAAGTCATGCATCAGTCAAGCATATTGGAAAATGATGTCATAGACCCATATATAGCTATACCCCTCCTTGATATGCAGATTATACTAATGCAATCCTTAATTGAGTGTGAATTGTAATATGTACTTATCATTTTATTACCATCTATTAACCAAGTCCTGATATGTTATTTTAGTAGTTTAGTATAGAAGAATAGAAATGGTGACAGTATCAACAGTTGTGGCAGTATTGTTAACTTTGCCATCAGTCTTTTTTGTTGCTGCAGCAAATATAATAATATTCTATCCTTCCAGCATTGGTAATATTAGTACACACTAGCAAGCTTCCAACCCCAGCCCCTAACTATTAATTGCATTAATATATTATATACTTACAGATTCAAATCTCAGGACCAGTATCTCTTTGGCTAACATTGCTATGGCTGTGACATATTTGATAATTTTTGTCTGTTTATTTCTGGTTTATAAGATAAGACAGAAACGTCCTGGCAATGAGAATATTTCTACAGGTATATTTTATAGCTATAATAATCAAACCCAGAGATATCATTTTCAAAACTATGAAATATACGTCGTATAGATATGTACAATATCCCTGTAGATAAAGTATAATGGATATATAATTTGCAGGCATGTATACGCAGATTATAGAGATTGATCATGTTATATATATTTCAAATATGTACGTTTGACTATATGTTTACAGAAGCTAACGTAGCTGGTAATGTAAATGAAGACTATGACAGAGGTATTAATGTTGAAATAATACCAAACCCCAGTTATAGAGTGATAACGCTTCCTGCAAAATCCAATTAAGAGTGAACATATATACTGTGAAAACTATTAACATAATAACTTGCATATTTTTGATTAATTTTTGATTCATGATTATAAGATGATATACGTATATAGGCCTGCATGTGTCTTTTTTAGTCATGTATATATACAGTGCAACCTCACTGGATCACCCGTAATATACGGACACGACTGCCATTTGCAATTATTACGGGTGATCCAATAATACTTTTCCAACATCTTACAAGGTTTCTACAGGCCATTTTACACGCTTCAACTTTAAGTAATACATCATCAATATAGATGACGTAATACTAAAATGCCAGATGCACTGGGCGCTCATTCGGATAAACGAGGTTCGTATGATCGAGGTTGCACTGTATACACAAATGTAATGTATTTGCTAAACCCATGTACATGAATTCTAAATTATCCTTGAAAGCTTAAGATACTTTGTGAAAGTGTGCATGCAGTTTTATCGATATCATAATCACGTGCACTTATATATACAGTAGATTTCTTCATTATCACTGTATATAAATCTACCTATATATATAGCTCATTTGATCATTAAACAAAATTGTTGGTTGTAATTGGGTATTTTATATCATAGAATAGAAGAAGCTGAAATGGTAAAAGTATCAACAATTATGGCAGTATTGTTCATTCTGCCTTCAGTCTTGTTTGTTGCTGCAGCATTTGGAGTAATATTTTATCCTTCATATTTTGGTTAGCTATAGACCTTGTATGTGTGTATATAAATATGTTAAAAACGTAATATATAATATAGCTATATATCTACATATTATAGGAACACTATATGGGATGATCCCAGGTAAATGGTATACATGTGCATAGGAAGTCCCAAAAGAACTCAAATATCCACATATGTGTAATAAGTCCTATAGCCAAATTAATTATAATGAATACCTATAGTAACAAGCAAGAATGAGTTAGGAATTATATAAATATATAACTGTACTTAGTGTATATATTTCAATGCAGATCAAGGCCTCAAGATTGGCATTTATACAGCTATTTTTGCTATATGTTCTATGTACTTGATAATTTTGATTTGCTTGATTTGTATTTGCAAGAGAAGACAGAACCATTCAAAATCAACAAAAAATAATGAAGAGAGGAGATTCGAAAACCAGCCGGAAGGTATATCAATACGTACGTATATACTAGATAGTAAAATATATTGCATGTTTTATATACCACATGCAAATACATGAATTATCTATATAAAATGCCACATTCCATAATATAATATTTTGGCTATCGTGTAATGAAGCTAAGGGAACACAAAGAGAATATTGAGTTGGAACCCAATTTTCATAGACTAACGACTGATAGGGCGCACCTATATGAGGATATACAGTAAGGCTTCTTTTCTTCCTTTCTTCACCGGGTCATGCTGTTTCTTAAAATTTTGTCCTTTGATCATCAGTAACCCAATATGTATAGTCTTAGGTCTTGCATGCATTTTATGTATAATTATTATATATATATTATATACGTACGTATGTGTGTCTATACTGTATATACATGTATACTCATATGTATATGTATAGAGACTGGCAATGGAGCGAGTGAAAATATATATGAAGACCCAGATTCTAACTTTATTCAAACAACATCTAACCCTTGTTATGGAGTTCTGAGCCAGTTTGCAACGCACAATACAGAGTGATATACACGTACATACTGCATATACTGTACGTGGTGATCATCTATATATAATTGGAAACTGAAATGAACGACTTAAATTTATTTTATACTTTAATTGATGTATTGTTACATTTCAGTACATATACACATGTCTAAGAGGAGTATTATATAATTGTCTGTATTTTTATTTTGTAGTTAAATTTTTTATATAAGTTTTGTATGATGTACATATATCCTATATATGATAACTTGCATGTAAACATACCTCGTAACTCAAATTTGGTCATTCTAAGATGCAAGTTTCAATCAATTACTTAATAATAACATAAAAAATAATAAAATATATTCATAGGCTATATTAATATTATTATTAATCTATATTCAAGATTATCACTATGCCTATACTGTATAAACAGCTCATATAATGAAAATGTAGTTTTATCAATAGGTAGGTGTGATAATGGATGTACGTATATATATCAGCAATCTCTACAGCATAAGCGTAGGGTTTTCCCCTGATCTCGCCATATCCGTGCAAATGGCCGAAGATTCGGAAGATCTGAATGGTACGTAAAATAACAACCGGTAATACTGATGCCAACAATAGTTTACATTATAACATAACCCATTTCAATCTAGTAATTAAACACGTAAATCAATTTTGTCATAAATGTTCTACTTAATTATGGCCTATGCTTAGCAGATAATCACTGCTAGTGATTTCTTCTCGTATATTATTTTAATTTTCCACGATCCATCTTCTAGGCTACTTACAGATTCAAATCTCAGGACCAGTATCTCTTTGGCAAACATTGCTATGGCTGTGACGTATTTGATAATTTTTGTCTGTTTATTTCTGGTTTATAAGAAAAGGCAGAAAAGTCCTGGCAATGAGAATATTTCTACAGGTATATTATAGCTGTAATAATAATAATAATCAAACCCAGAGTAATCATTTTCAAAACTATGAAATATACGTATAGATATGTACAATATCCCTGTAGATAAAGTATAATGGATATATAATTTGCAGGCATGTATACGCAGATTACAGAGATTGATCATGTTATAAATATTTCAAATATACTTATTTCACATATGCACGTATGACTCTATGTTTACAGAAGCTAACGTAGCTGGTAATGTAAATGAAGACTATGACAGAGGCAATAATATTGAAATAATACCAGACCCCAGTTATAGAGTGATGATGCTTCCTGTAAAATCCAATTAAGAGTGAACATATACTGTGAAAACTATTAACATAATAACTTGCATATTTTTGATTAATTTTTGATTCATGATTATAAGATGATATACGTATATAGGCCTGCATGTGTCTTTTTTAGTCATGTATATATATACAGTGCAACCTCACTTATCCGAACCCCTACAAGTGTTCGGAAAATTGACAATAATAAATTAATAAATAATACGGATCACCCGTAATATTCGGACACGACTGCCATTTGCAATTATTACGGGTGATCCAATAATACTTTTCCAACAATTTGTAGCTGTTGTCTTCGATCGACAACACAACTCGTTTACGCTTTTACACGCTTCAACTTTAAGTATTACATCATCAATAGATGACGTAATACTAAAATGCCAGATGCACTGGGCTCATTCGGATAAACGAGGTTCGTATGATCGAGGTTGCACTGTATACACAAATGTAATGTATTTGCTAAACCCATGTACATGAATTCTAAATTATCCTTGAAAGCTTAAGATACTTTGTGAAAGTGTGCATGCAGTTTTATCGATATCATAATCACGTGCACTTATATATACAGTAGATTTCTTCATTATCACTGTATATAAATCTACCTATATATATAGCTCATTTGATCATTAAACTAAATTGTTGGTTGTAATTGGGTATTTTATATCATAGAATAGAAGAAGCTGAAATGGTAAAAGAATCATTAATTGTGGCAGTATTGTTCATTCTGCCTTCAGTCTTGTTTGTTGCTGCAGCATTTGGAGTAATATTTTATCCTTCATATTTTGGTTAGCTATAGACCTTGTATGTGGTGTGTGTGTATATATACCTACATATGTAAAAAAAAAACTATTATAGATCCTTTCTTGGAGCCATATGAATTATTTATATTAGATTACCTTAGTATATTGTAACTTGTACTGTATCTATGTATCTATCTATCTATATTGACAAGTTACAAATTTAAGAGGTCCAAGTGATTAAAATTACAATCAAGTACTAGCTACACAGTGCTAGTTACAAATTTAAAGAGATCCAAGTGACCCATAGGATAATCAGTATTTTAAACAGTACAAGACTTTAGTCACACTGTTGCAGGCTTTGAAATCCTCAACTACTGTATAGAGAGTAATAGTTGATACAGATCATCCAAGGTAGAACACATGGCCTACCAATTACCTTTTCTGTAACTATTTAAAATACTGATTATCCCATGGGTCATCACATATGTGAAATAAGTCCCTATAGTAACAAGCGAGAATGAGTTAAAATATATGTTTTATATATACATGTACATGTACTTAAGTGTACTTAATGTATACATACCAATGTAGATCAACGCCTCAAGATTGGCATATATACAGCCATTTTTGGTATGGGTTCTATGTACTTGATAATTTTGACTTGTTTGATTTGTATTTGCAAGAGAAGACAGAACCATTCAAAATCGCCACAAAATAATAAAGAGAGATTTAAAAACCAGCCGGAAGGTATATCAATACGTACATATATACTAGATAGTAAAATATATTGCATGTTTTATATACCACATGCAAATACATGAATTATCTAAAACACCACATCCCATAATATTATGGTTATCATACTATATATAGACTAATGACTGATAGGGCAAACCTATATGAGGATATACAGTAAGGCTTCTTTTCTTCCTTTCTTTGCTGGGTCATGCTGTTTCTTAGAATTCTGTCCTTTGATCATCAGTAACCCAATATATATAGACTTGCATGCATTATACATATGTATATATATATTATTATATACGTATATATGTCCATATATACATGTACACTGTATATGTATATGTATATGTATAGAGACTGGCAATGGAGCGAGTGAAAATATATATGAAGACCCAGATTCTAACTTTATTCAAACAACATCTAACCCTTGTTATGGAGTTCTGAGCCAGGTTGCAACGCACAATACAGAGTGATATACACGTACATACTGCATATACTGTATGTGATGATCATCTATTGGAAACTGATCATGAACCGCTTAAGTTTATTGTTATACTTTGATGTATTAGTGTACATGCACATGCATGTACGTGAACTAGGCATATTATAATTGTCTGTTTTTTGTAATTAAAATTATGTTCAGTTAATATATAAGTTATATATGATGTATATCTTATATATGATAACTTGCATGTAAACACACCTCGTAACTCAAATTTGATTGTAATAATAATATAATCAAACATCTAAATCAGACATGTATGTATTTATACACATTATAATTTTTGGCTATATATTTACATGGAGATGGGTGGACATATTCAGGGGCTTATTAATTCAAGATTATCACTGTGCCTATATGTACTACTGTATAAACAGCTCATATAATGAAAATGTAGCTTTTATCAATTAGATGGGTGTGATAATGGATATGGTTAATTAACGGGGTGACGTAATATCATCAAGGGTTTTCCCCTGACTCGCCATATCCGTGCAAATGGCCGAAGATTCGGAAGATCTGAATGGTACGTAAAATAACAACCGGTAATACTGTACCATGCTTCCAACAATAGTTTATATTATAACGTAATCTATTTCAATCTAGTAGTTAAACAATTTTGTCATTAATTTACTATTTACATATGGCCTATGCTTAGCAGATAATCACTGCTAGTGATTTCTTCAGTTTAATTTTCCACGATCCATCTTCTAGGCTACGGAGTGTGGTCCTATTTTAAAGACGAGCTGTCCAGGGGCTATGTTATTGAAGGAGGGGACGGCAGCTACAGCGAGAGACAGAGGAGGATAGATACATTCATGCAGACACCACGTGACCTAGAAAAGGTACTAGATTATATAGCACACTTGCAGTATTATCCTTATAGTATGTATTATACAGGCAGTTACAGTATGCACATCATAGAAGTAGCATTTATATGCCTAATCCAGTCACCTTTGGGACCAAATGTGTCTGACTGCATTAGGTAAGTGACTAGAATATTAAGGAGTAAAAGTATATATATATATACAAAATAATGACATATTGTGACTTAATTAAAGTGGCCATTTTAAGCAAGTGACCATTCTAGAGAGATGACAGTTCATGTAAGTGTACTGATGATTTTAGCAGACTATAATAATTCCTTAAGGAGAGGAGTACTACTTAAAGTATTGCTTGTGAAGGTGTATTGTATACTGAAAGTTTGAGGAAGCTATATACCATGATCCATATAATATTTTATTAGAAGAAGATAATATATATTAATCGCCTTTTATTTCAAAGTTGACAGTTAAAATATTTTTCTCTTTTTTTAGTTATTATTTTTTGGCTTCCTCATTTGCTGTGACGAGTTCCTATTTTTGTATACATTCCTACCGTTAAGACTAATTCTTGGGTTTCTACCAGTTTTCTGCTGTTGCTCAAGAAGAAAGTGTAAAGAACCAGCTTATCTTTGTGATGTTCTAAAAAGTCAGTTTATTATATGTGTACAGTACATAGTCAGTTTGTTATATGCAGGGCTGCATAGAGGTGGGGGCATTTGCCCCCCTAGACTTTTGGGAACCCCCTGCTTCGACACCCTCATACTACTGCTCCCCTAAATTTTGAAAATTTTCATTTTATCCTCTTTGGCCCCAAGTTCTGTATGCAGCCCTGAATGTGTACAGTACATAGTCAAGTTACAGTATGTATAATGTGATTCTAATTTTACGTAGTTGCCATGCCATGTCTCTGACCTTTGACCTCTGTGTTTTCCAGGTTTTCTTCTTCTGATAGGAACAGTTGCAGTTATACAAGTGGACACGTCTGTCATATACCATATGGTGCGAGGACAGAGTATTCTAAAGTTGTACGTCATCTTCAACATGCTTGACGTCTTTGAGCGTCTTCTCCTCTCATTTGGTCAAGACACCCTGGACTCCTTATATGGACTGACTGTCAGCAGATTTTGTCAGAATAAAATTAGTGGGAAAAGAAAGGGGAAAACCCTGACATTATTATTTTATTTTGTTGTTGCCATAATTTACATATGTATCCTTGTCATCCAATATGCCCTATGTTTGATGGTATATACCATTCATCTCTTTACATACCTAATACAGGGATGCATGCAGAACTTGGGGCCAGGGTGGCTCTAGGGGGGACAAAATCAATCCTAGGGGGGAGGGCAAATTCCCCCACCTTCCCCTCTCTATGCAGCCCTGCCTATGTATATGTATTATACATGTGCATCTTACATACGTACTTTACTGACATATTTATGTACATTCACTGGCCTCTGAGAGCTTTGGTGTTCTGCTGTTCCCTAACTCAGTAGCTTAGTCCTCCATTGCCTCATTGGACTATTTCAGGCTGCCACTCTGAACGTGGCCATCAACTCACACAACAAGGCTCTGCTAACCATCATGATATCCAATCAGTTTGTAGAGCTCAAGGGAAGCGTCTTTAAGAAGTTCACAGTTGACAACCTATACCAGATATCTTGCAGTGGTACATCTTATGTAATATACGGCATATATTATGCAATACACAGCATATCCCCTATACCTTACCACATACCATAATAATTTTCTCTTTCTATTCTTTTCAAAGATATAAGAGAACGATTTGGTAATGTCATTTTAATATTTATTGTTTCAGTAAGAAATCTGGCGCAGTTTAATTGGAACACAGGTTAGGCAATGTTCACATTTATGATGTATGTATGTACTTGTAGACATTTGAATAAAGTAATATTTGAATCAAAAATTCATATTCAAATGTGTATGTGATACCCATGTCATACATATGGGATAATTATGGGATATATATGTACCTATATGACCTATATATACGTACGTACATGTGATACGAATATCATACTAATGGGATACGTATACCCTCTTAATGGTCTCAGGATGTGAATACTTGTGGTTTGATTATCACTTCAAATATGATTATATAGAGTACGTATGTGTGTACACACTCCTCATAGCTCATTTGTACGAGTTGTTGCCCGACATAGTCCTCATATTTGGCAGTGAAGTACTGGTAGATTGGATCAAGCATGCGTTTTTACTGAAATTCAATAACATAAAACCTGAAGTTAGTTTTAAAGCACTTAGTGCACAGTTTTCATATCTATTTTGGGAGCCATAACAATTATTTAATTCATTAGATTACTATTTTATATTATAACTTACACTGTATGTATATATGAATGAAGGAATAAGGAGTGTTTGTTGTGATCATTATGAGAATAAAGTCTCATCAGCAACATGAATTTACTAATTCCCACTCCTCATATACGTATATTGTAGATGAAGACCTCCGAGTTGAAACCTCCAGAATTAGTAAATTCATGTTGCTGACGCTCAATAAGACTTTTTTCTTGTATATTTGAATGAACATGTACTTCACAAACCCTATTATCTTATATCATATCAAATATCCATAGGTCTGTACGTTTGATTGACTGTTGCTTTAGGTAGTAAAATGATTTGAGACATGTGAAGACCAATGAAATAATTCCGTTTTGTATAGGTTTTTAGGAGATATTTAAATATCCTGTTTGAAGATATTGTAGCAAACAGGAGGAGTAAGGTAAATACGTATTATGTAGTGGAAATGAGTGTATTAATTAATAATAACCCATGCATATATCATATAATTCAGAAAGTAATTCATTTTATGACAATGATGTGTTTATTCTCTTAAATTATGATGTCCTAGATTGGTAGCAATTTGGTATCCACTAAAATTGGATTCATTCCATTACCACTGGCCTGTCTGGTGAGTAATCAGATGTGATTGATGTATAACTTGATTATCAGCTAATTACTAGCTTGTAGTTAGTTTAAGAGGGAAAGTATGAGGGAGGCATTGTTGTGGCAGTTGTAGGTCAGTGGCAGAACAACTTGCGGTCATATAATCAGCTGTCCTAGGTTTGATTCCCAGCAATTGCTTCTGTCATGTTTTTCCTTTTTTATGATGTTTGACTGATTATAATTACTTGTGGTTTGATTATCACTTCAATTATTAATACAGATTTGACACAATATACACATTTGGAGTTGTAGCATCTATTATAACATTACCTGTATTTTTCTTACAAATCTCCAGGTCCTGCAAACCTTGCATCATAATGTCAAATTTGACACAACCTTCAGTTGGATAATTTTGCTATTTGTGTTCATTTTGTAAGATATATGATGTTGCACTGTTGCATGAAAAATGTAATACACCATTTTCCTACATGCTATGCCTATTCTGTAAAAAGCCTATAGGGGAACTAAACCTGAAGAGAGCTTTGGGTGAAGATACAGGAGTCTTTTCTTTCTTCTTTTCCTTTCTTTCATCTTCTTCTCCACTGGGTCAGACAGCTGTTTCTGGGAAATCCACCCTTCATCAGTGATCCTGTTTTTCTTTGTCTTTATCTTCTGTGAATCATGCATAGCTTCACAATTAATAATGAAGTCACATTAGCTTTCATTATTGAATTTATAGAAATTCTACAGTTGTTAGATTGAGGTTTAGTACATGCTTATATGCTAAATGTACGTATCTACGTAGGTTGCTGATTTTGAAGACAATAATTGGTTTGACTCTGTTGTGGACTTCAAAGAGAATGGTTGCAGCCAATGAAAAGCGAAGCCTGCCAGAGAACTCTCTCAATGTCACACCTTCTCCAGAAAGTAACCCTCTAAACAGAAGAACAGCTGGCTCATTTCCTATAAAATAGACAATTTTTGTATGAAATTGTGTTTGAATGTACTGTACTTGTAATATAATTGAGAATTCAGCTTCCTATGTATATTTTATGTTATACATGCACATGTATACGTATACTAATATAAAGGTGTTATGCTCGAGCCCTCCTTATATAGGCTGTGTCCCCCCTTCCTATATTACTCTTTACTACGTATATATTATTATTATTTTGCTAATTCCACGGCATGATTGGTGTAACATTAATTGACTGTACATGTTATATAGCCTCTGGTTATATATGTATATATCTGTAGAGGCTATATACGTATATACCTATATAATGTTAGCCACTTTCCCAATTTTAAATTATATAATCCATAATTTCCTTTTCTATATAAAGGCACAAATAGATTCGAAGGCGTCCCACATTACTGACAGTAGGTTCTAGCTTATATATGTAGCTATATACTGCAACATGTCTACATAAGGCAAAAAATGCAAATACATATATACGTACAAGAGGCGATGACAGCAAAAGGCATCTTTCATAATTTTGTGAATTTTCTAAATTTCCTATATATACAGCATATGCTATAGTTATATACTGTTGTGGAATGTGGTTGTGAATTTACATAACTTGAAATTTGATATAGGGGTCCATATCCTTTGAAGTTATACACAAGTATCTATAAAGACATATACAGGTTCAACCAGAATTTATATATATATATATGCTTTGATCTGCTATATTACGTATATAATAGCATTCCTGGAACAATTATGAAGACTTAGAAGGTTCTTCTTGTGAAGGCTCTAGTACCTCCAAAGATCCTGATAATGGCAATGTGATAGAAGAGAAGTATTCTGACTACCAAATGACTCATCTTAGCAGTGTTAACTTCAAATACAGAAAGTACAGAGAAAGAGGAGAGTGTGGAAATCTCTACAATGATGACAACAGACCATATTATGGTGGAAGAAAGAAATGAGAAGATGAAAGTTGACTATATGGAACTTAAAAATGTGTTATATTTCAAAGTAGCATACTGTATGAACCCTTGATCAAAGGTTTTAGCTTTAAGTAATAATTATAGTGAATATTGTGGTCATATAGATCACTTAAACCATGCAGCCATTTAAGAACACGCTTAAGGTCAATCATTCAGTTCATTAGGTAGCACTGTGAGAAGACACATAATTTAAAGTTTGTGGTTGTGCATTTGTACAAACTATTTGGTTGCATGGAGCCTTTGAAGTTTGAATATTCACAAACCTATAAGTACACACATATGTGTAGGCGCAGTTAGTTGTATATTAGTTCTCCACTGTTTGGATTTGCTAGCGCTGAAGAAACAAGTATGAAGACTTTGAAGGTTCCTCTATTGCTACTTCTACTGGCTTTGTCAAACAACTGTCAATCCCAATGGCCCCATGAGAGTTAGTTAATCATACTAAATAGGTGATGGAATATACGGAGGTCTTGGATATAGGAGAGGTGGAACATTAGAGAGGTGGTGGATTATAGAGAGGTGTTGGATTAGAGAGGTGATGGATTAGTGATACCTAGTAGATTAGAGAGTTGGTGGATAGAGAGGTGGTGAATTAGAGAGGAAGTGGATTAGAGAGGAGGTGGATTAGAGAGGTGGTGGATTAGTGATACCTAGTAGATTAGAGAGTTGGTGGATAGAGAGGTGGTGAATTAGAGAGGTGTTGGATTAGAGAGGAGGTGGATTAGAGAGGAAGTGGATTAGAGAGGAGGTGGATTAGAGAGGAAGTGGATTAGAGAGGAGGTGGATTAGAGAGGAGGTGGATTAGAGAGGAAGTGGATTAGAGAGGAGGTGGATTAGAGAGGAGGTGGATTAGAGAGGAAGTGGATTAGAGAGGAAGTGGATTAGAGAGGAAGTGGATTAGAGAGGAAGTGGATTAGAGAGGAAGTGGATTAGAGAGGAAGTGGATTAGAGAGGAAGTGGATTAGAGAGGAAGTGGATTAGAGAGGAAGTGGATTAGAGAGGAAGTGGATTAGAGAGGAAGTGGATTAGAGAGGAAGTGGATTAGAGAGGAAGTGGATTAGAGAGGAAGTGGATTAGAGAGGAAGTGGATTAGAGAGGAAGTGGATTAGAGAGGAGGTGGATTAGAGAGGAGGTGGATTAGAGAGGAGGTGGATTAGAGAGGAAGTGGATTAGAGAGGAAGTGGATTAGAGAGGAAGTGGATTAGAGAGGAAGTGGATTAGAGAGGAGGTGGATTAGAGAGGTGGTGGATTACAGAGATGGCAGCATGATATAATCTTAACCTTGCTATACACATATTTTGATTTTCATTATAATTACATTGTATATACTCATTCATAATAGATTCAACTTCACAGACACCTTCACCAAATGATGGACCTAACTTTGATGAAGATGTTGCAAAGATTATGGGAGATGCTGTATTCACTGTACCTCTTCCATCTGAAAATGATTACAGTGACCAACCCGACTTTACTGAAGGAGCCCTCTGCTATGAAGTGCAAGGGAGGACTGGCTACATCTACAATCTCATATCAGATCAATGTGTCACCGTCAACAGCTTTTATAACAAGAGCAATGACACTGACAAGTTTAATGTGATAACAGCCATTGCCATTTTAGCAGAAGGCACAAGTGGAGAGTGTCACACTGTTAAAGTCAAGCGTGGGCAATGTCAGGTATATGTAGATGGTTTTCCTTTCAACGGAACCTTTGATGAGGATGGTATCCTTGTCAAAACAGGTAGTCATGGCGATGTAGTTACAGTGGTAGTTCCGGATTGTCAGGAAAGGGGTCATCCAGGCTTCATGTTTCAAATATCTTGTACACAAGCTGAAAGTAAAGAAGCACTTGAGCTGGAAGCTCTGTATGTTGATGGATTGTTATCCACCTCTCACGGCCTTCTTGGTAAGTAGTAAATCACATATTGAGTATATATATAAAGTTGGCCTATTAATAAGATATATATATGTACATGTGTATATATACATTGTAATTTTATATGACTGTATAACTGTACATTTATTTAGTTCAAATGGCTTTATTGTCATCCACTATATGTACAATTACAGGTCAGTTTTGGAATATCAATATGACTAAAGAACCTTATGTTGGTCCTTATCGAGGTCGCCAAATGAGTGCTGAGGAGAAGATGTACAAAGTTAAAATCCTTGATCCCATTAAGGGAGATGTTGTGAGGAGTTTCCTGACAGAGCTAGAGCAGATCCAGTGGGACGGTAAAGAACTACCTTGCCTGTATGCAGGAAGCAGTCAAGCCTCTAGTACCTCCAAAGATCCTGGTAATGGCAATGTGATAGAAGGGAAGTATTCTGACTACCAAATGGATCATCTTAGCAGTGTTAACTTCAAATACAGAAAGTACAGAGAAGGAGGAGAGTGTGAAAATCTCTACAATGATGACAACAGGCCATATGGAGGTTGAAGAAAGAAATGAGAAGATGGAAACTGACTATATGAAACTTAAAAAGTTGTTATATTTCAAAGTAATGTACTGCATTCTTGATCAAATGTGGTCATATATAAATATATACCTACATATATATGGTTTTAACTACGCATGCAGCCATTTAAGACCAAGCCAGGTCTAAGTTTATTGAGGGATGACACATTATAATAGAGAAAATTTGTGGTTGTGCACTTGTATAAACTATTCCCAAGCCTATAAGTACACACATACGTAGGTATATGCTATAGGCCCGTTAGATCCACTGCTTATAGCACTCCTGAAACAAAGATGAAGATTTTGAAAATTCCTCGATTGTTGGTTCTACTAGCAGTGTCAAGCAATTGCAACTGTCAATCCCAGTTACTCCCTGAGAGTTAGTTAATCACAATAAATATTATATAGAGGTCTGGATAGGAGAGGTGCATGGTACATTAGAGTGATGGTGGATTAAAGATCCAGATAATGGCAATGTGATAGAAGGGAAGTATTCCGACTACCAAGTGGATCATCTTAGTAGTGTTAACTTCAAATACAGAAAGTACAGAGAAGGAGGAGAGTGTGGAAATCTCTACAATGATGACAACAGGCCATATGGAGGTTGAAGAAAGAAATGAGAAGATGGAAACTGACTATATGAAACTTAAAAAGTTGTTATATTTCAAAGTAATGTACTGCATTCTTGATCAAATGTGGTCATATATAAATATATACCTACATATATATGGTTTTAACTACGCATGCAGCCATTTAAGACCAAGCCAGGTCTAAGTTTATTGAGGGATGACACATTATAATAGAGAAAATTTGTGGTTGTGCACTTGTATAAACTATTCCCAAGCCTATAAGTACACACATACGTAGGTATATAATATAGGCCCATTAGATCCACTGTTTATAGCACTCCTGAAACAAAGATGAAGATTTTGAAAATTCCTCGATTGTTGGTTCTACTAGCAGTGTCAAGCAACTGTCAATCCCAGTTACTCCCTGAGAGTTAGTTAATCACAATAAATATTATATAGAGGTCTGGATAGGAGAGGTGCATGGTACATTAGAGTGATGGTGGATTAAAGATCCAGATAATGGCAATGTGATAGAAGGGAAGTATTCCGACTACCAAGTGGATCATCTTAGTAGTGTTAACTTCAAATACAGAAAGTACAGAGAAGGAGGAGAGCATGGAAATCTCTACAATGATGACAACAGACCATATAATGGTAGAAGAAAGAAATGTGAAGATGCTGAAATTTCTAAATTTGCAATCATTTACGTACATATTCCCATGCATAGTTATTCTTTGAATCTATCCTCTTTTTGTATACTGAAGATGTGTGAGATACCACGAACAGATGTTTTCTTTGACACTCCACTGTTTCCAAATCCTATGTCTGTTGGTAAAGAGATAGTTGAAACCTTTTCCAAACAGGTAATTAAAAAGGCACCCTTGTTGTTTACTACTGTGAAACCGATAATTGAGTTACAATCGGAATGGTTGGGTCGTGTATATATGTACATTGTATATATAGGACATGCTGAGTCTCGAAAGCGTATGGTGTATAGGCTACACCTCATGCTCTACGCACTCCTGATCATAAGTGGTCATATATATGGTTCAAACCATGCATGCAGCCATTTAAGACCAGGTTTAAGGTCATTAAGTTTATAGTTGCTATGTTGTGGGATGACACATAATATTAGAGACGTTTGTGGTTGTGCACTTGTATAAACTATTTGGTAAGGGCCTTTGAAGTTTAAATATTCACAAGCCTGTAGGTACACACATATATACACATATAATATAGGCCCAGTTAGGTGTATAATATATAGTTCTCCACTGTTTGGATTTGCTAGCACTGCTGAAACAAGGATGAAGACTTTGAAGGTTCCTCTATTGTTGCTTCTACTGGCAGTGTCAAACAACTGTCAATCCCAGTTACCCCCTGAGAGTTAGTTAATCATACTAAACAATATAAGTGATGAAATATACAGAGGTAGTGGATATAGGAGATGTGGAACGGTGGTGGATTAGAGAGGTGGTGGTTTAGAGAGGTGATGGATTAGAGAGGTGGTGGATTAGTGATGCCTGATAGATTAGAGAGGTGGTGGATTAGAGAGGTGATAAATTAGTGATGCCTGATAAATTAGATAGCTGGGGGATTAGAGAGGTGGTGGATAGTGAGGTGGTGGATTACAGAGGTGGTGGATTACAGAGGTGGCAACATGATAAAATCTTAACCTTGCTATCTAAATATAGCTATATACATTTGTGTAATAATATTCCATTATTTTGCTTTTCATTACATTCTCATCCATAATAGATTCAACTTTACAGACACCAAATGATGGACCTAACTTTGATGAAGATGTTGCAAAGATTATGGGAGATGCTGTATTCACTGTACCTCTTCCATCGGACAATGATTACAGTGACCAACCCGACTTTACTGAAGGAGCCCTCTGCTATATCTGAAGTGCAAGGGAGGACTGGCTACATCTACAATCTCATGCAGGATCAATGTGTCACCGTCAACAGCCTTTATAACAAGAGCGATGACACTGACAAGTTTAATGTGATAACGGCCATTGCCATTTTAGCAGAAGGCACAAGTGGAGAGTGTCACAGAATTAAAGTCAAGCGTGGGCAATGTCAGGTATATGTAGATGGTTTTCCTTTCAACGGAACCTTTGATGAGGATGGTATCCTTGTCAAAACGGTTAGTCATGGCGATGTAGTTTCTGTGGTAGTTCCCAATTGTCAGGAAAGGGGTCATCCAGGCTTCATGTTTCAAATATCTTGTACACAAGCTGAAAGTAAAGAAGCACTTGAGCTGGAAGCTCTGTATGTTGATGGATTGTTATCCACCTCTCACGGCCTTCTTGGTAAGTATATAGTAAATCACATATAGTATATATATATAAAGCTGGCATATTAATAAGATATATACGTATGTACATGTGTATACATTGTAATTTTATATAACTGTATAATTGTACATTTATATAGTTCAAATGGCTTTATTGTCACCCATGCATTATATATATAATTACAGGTCAGTTTTGGAATATCAATATGACTAAACAACCTTATGTTGGTCCTTATCGAGGTCACCAAATGAGTGCTGAGGATAAGATGTACAAAGTTAAAATCCTTGATCCCATTAAGGGAGATGTTGTGAGGAGTTTCCTGGCAGAGCTAGAGCAGATCCAGTGGGACGGTAAAGAACTACCTTGTCTGTATGCAGGAAGTAGTCAAGCCTCTAGTACCTCCAAAGATCCTGATAATGGCAATGTGATAGAAGGGAAGTATTCTGACTACCAAGTGGAACATCTTAGCAGTGTTAACTTCAAATACAGAAAGTACAGAGAAGGAGGAGAGTGTGGAAAGTTTGACAATGATGACAACAGACCATATAATGGTTAAAGAAGGAAATGAGAAGATGCAAGATGCAAACTGCATGACTATATTTCAAATGAAACTGTACTGTATGCTCTCTTGATCAAAAGTGGTCATATATATATGCAGCCATTTAAGACCAAGCTAGGTCATTAAGTTTATAGTGATATTAGTTGGTATGTTGTGGGATGACACATAATAATAGAGAAAATTTGTGGTTGTGCACTTGTATAAACTATTTGGTAAGAGCCTTTGAAGTTTGAATATTCACAAGTACACACATACACATATAATATAGGCGCAGTTACTTGTATATTAGTCCTCCACTGTTTGGATTTGCTAGTGCTGCTGAAACAAGGATGAAGACTTTGAAGGTTCCTCTATTGTTGCTTCTACTGGCAGTGTCAAACAACTGTCAATCCCAGTTACCCCCTGAGAGTTAGTTAATCATACTAAATAAGTGATGGAATATACAGAGGTCGTGGATATAGGAGAGGTGGAACATTAGAGAGGTGGTGGATAAGAGAGGTGGTGGTTTAGAGAGGTAGTGGATTAGTGATGCCTGAAAGATTAGAGCTGGTGGATTGGAGAGGAGGAAAATTTGTGATGTCTTGGAGATTAGAGAGGTGGTGGATTAGAGAGGTGCATGGTAGATAAAGATGTGCTGGATTACAGAGGTGGTGGATAGAGAGGTGGTGGATTGGAGAGATGGTGGATTAGAGAGGTGGTGGATATTACAGAAGTGTTGGCTTACAGAAGTGGCCATGGTAGCATGATATATACGTTAAAATATCCTTGCTTAGCAGCTATTAAAATAAAACTATTTATATTTGTGTAATAATATTCTATTATATTATGATTTTCATTGCATTTTACACATCTGTAATATATTCAACTTCACAGACACCTTCACCAAATGATGGACCTAACTTTGATGAAGATGTTGCAAAGATTATGGGAGATGCTGTATTCACTGTACCTCTTCCATCTGAAAATGATTACAGTGACCAACCCGACTTTACTGATGGAGCCCTCTGCTATGAAGTGCAAGGGAAGAATAGCTACATCTACAATCTTATATCAGATCAATGTGTCACCGTCAACAGCCTTTATAACAAGAGCAATGACACTGACAAGTTTAATGTGATAACAGCCATTGCCATTTTAGCAGAAGGCACAAGTGGAGAGTGTCACAGAGTTAAAGTCAAGCGTGGGCAATGTCAGGTATATGTAGATGGTTTTCCTTTCAACGGAACCTTTGATGAGGATGGTATCCTTGTCAAAACGGGTAGTCATGGCGATGCAGTTACTGTGGTCGTTCCCAATTGTCAGGAAGGGGGTCATCCAGGCTTCATGTTTCAAATATCTTGTACACAAGCTGAAAGTAAAGAAGCACTTGAGCTGGAAGCTCTGTATGTTGATGGATTGTTATCCACCTTTCACGGCCTTCTTGGTAAGTATATAGTAAATATAAACTGACCATGTACATTGTAATTTCGTATATGTATACGACAACTACGTATATTATATGAATAAAACTGTACATATGTGTTACATGCAAATAATAAGGACCTCTAGATATTACACCAACCAACCAACCACGTGCTAACTTTCTACTTGGCTGGGGGACTAAATTCCTATCATGTGGTAATGGTAATCCCAGCACCAGAAGTATACCACACTGATGAGCCCTAAGAGGGCAAAACAGCTGTCTTTGGATTAATGATTTTTGCCATCATTGGATGACTGGGAGGTCTTCATGATCACTGGTTGCCACTGAATAGGACTTTGGTCCCCCAGTCAAGTAGACAATTATCAATTGGTTGGTTGGCGTAATATCCAGTGGTGTTTATTATTTGCATTGATAGCCAAGCACATTCTTACATGCTATATATAAACTCAACTTTTCACTTTTCATATGTGTTCAAATGGCTTTATTGTCACCCATGCATTATATATACAATTACAGGTCAGTTTTGGAATATCAATATGACTAAACAACCTTATGTTGGTCCTTATCGAGGTCACCAAATGAGTGCTGAGGAGAAGATGTACAAAGTTAAAATCCTTGATCCCATTAAGGGAGATGTTGTGAGGAGTTTCCTGGCAGAGCTAGAGCAGATCCAGTGGGACAGTAAAGAACTACCTTGCCTGTATGCAGGAAGTAGTCAAGCCTCTAGCACCTCCAAAGATCCTGATAATGGCAATGTGATAGAAGGGAAGTATTCTGACTACCAAATGGATCATTCTAGCAGTGTTAACTTCAAATACAGAAAGTACAGAGAAGGAGGAGAGTGTGAAAATTTTGACAATGATGACAACAGACCATATGGAGGTTGATGGAAGAAATGAGAAGATGCAAATTAAACTGACTATTTCACATGAAACTAAGAAATGGTTATATTTCAAATTATAGCATACTGTATGCACTCCTGATTAAAAGTGGTCATATATGTATAAAATACGTATGGTTTAAACCATGCATGCAGCCATTTAAGACCAGGTTTAAGGTCATTAAGTTTATAGTTGATATATTGTGGGGTGACACATAATATTACAGACGTTTGAGGTTGTGCACTTGTATAAAATATTTGGTAAGGGCCTTTGAAGTTTGAAAGTTCACAAGCCTGTAGGTACACACATACACATATAATATAGGCCCAGTTAGGTGTATAATATATAGTTCGGATTCGCTAGTGCTGCTGAAACAAGGATGAAGACTTTGAAGGTTCCTCTATTGTTGTTTCTACTGGCAGTGTCAAACAACTGTCAATCCCAGTTACCCCCTGAGAGTTAGTTAATCATACTAAATAAGTGATGGAATATACAGAGGTAGTGGATATAGGAGATGTGGAACGGTGGTGGATTAGAGAGGTGGTGGTTTAGAGAGGTGATGGATTAGAGAGGTGGTGGATTAGTGATGCCTGATAGATTAGAGAGGTGGTGGATTAGAGAGGTGATAAATTAGTGATGCCTGATAAATTAGATAGCTGGGGGATTAGAGAGGTGGTGGATAGAGAGGTGGTGGATAGTGAGGTGGTGGATTACAGAGGTGGTGGATTACAGAGGTGGCAACATGATAAAATCTTAACCTTGCTATCTAAATATAGCTATATACATTTGTGTAATAATATTCCATTATTTTGCTTTTCATTACATTCTCATCCATAATAGATTCAACTTTACAGACACCAAATGATGGACCTAACTTTGATGAAGATGTTGCAAAGATTATGGGAGATGCTGTATTCACTGTACCTCTTCCATCTGAAAATGATTACAGTGACCAACCCGACTTTACTGAAGGAGCCCTCTGCTATGAAGTGCAAGGGAGGACTGGCTACATCTACAATCTCATATCAGATCAATGTGTCACCGTCAACAGCTTTTATAACAAGAGCAATGACACTGACAAGTTTAATGTGATAACGGCCATTGCCATTTTAGCAGAAGGCACAAGTGGAGAGTGTCACAGAGTTAAAGTCAAGCGTGGGCAATGTCAAGTATATGTAGATGGTTTTCCTTTTAACGGAACCTTTGATGAGGATGGTATCCTTGTCAAAACGGGTAGTCATGGCGATGTAGTTTCTGTGGTAGTTCCCAATTGTCAGGAAAGGGGTCATCCAGGCTTCATGTTTCAAATATCTTGTACGCAAGCTGAAAGTAAAGAAGCACTTGAGCTGGAAGCTCTGTATGTTGATGGATTGTTATCCACCTCTCACGGCCTTCTTGGTAAGTAGTAAATCACATATAGTATATATATATAAAGCTGGCATATTATACAAGATATATACGTACGTACATGTGTATATATACATTGTAATTTCATATAACTATATAACTGTACATTTATATAGTTCAAATGGCTTTATTGTCACCCACTATATATATAATTACAGGTCAGTTTTGGAATATCAATATGACTAAACAACCTTATGTTGGTCCTTATCGAGGTCGCCAAATGAGTGCTGAGGATAAGATGTACAAAGTTAAAATCCTTGATCCCATTAAGGGAGATGTTGTGAGGAGTTTCCTGACAGAGCTAGAGCAGATCCAGTGGGACGGTAAAGAACTACCTTGCCTGTATGCAGGAAGCAGTCAAGCCTCTAGCACCTCCAAAGATCCTGATAATGGCAATGTGATAGAAGGGAAGTATTCTGACTACCAAATGGATCATCTTAGCAGTGTTAACTTCAAATACAGAAAGTACAGAGAAGGAGGAGAGTGTGAACATTTTGACAATGATGACAACAGACCATATGGAGGTGGAAGAAAGAAATGAGAAGATGCTGAAATTTCAAGGGAAACTTTAAATCAACCATTTACATACATATTCCCATGGTAACATAACACATGCGTAAGTGTATACAATAATATGAGGCTTTCGTGACGTCATTTGGAAGAGCGGTTTTCTTTTTATTCTATCCTCTTTTTGTACTGAAGATGTGTGAGATACCACGAAAAGATGTTTTCTTTGACACTCCACTGTTTCCAAATCCTATGTCTGTTGGTAAAGAGATAATTGAAACCTTTTCCAAACAGGTAAACTTACGTAACTCATTAAAGCTCATTAAAGAGGCGAGTTTTGCTATATACTGAATAGTTCCTACTTATAATTGAATTACAATCGGATTGGTTGGGTCGTGTACATTTAAATGATATGCTGAATCTCGGAAGCGTACCGTATGTGGGCTAAACGTGTTTGAACGGTACAACCTTCTACCGTGAAAGTAATCCTCCAATGTGTGGAAAATTCAGAAATACTGTTAGTATTTATCCAAATAATGTGCTAGCGTAATAGAATAGGAAGTGTTTTTCCCAGACTAATTGTAACAAAGAGTGCAAGCGCGGAAGGGTGCAGTGAAGGATATAATACTATGGGATATGTTGGCTGTATTCTGTAACTGTCATTGATGTTGTAACTTAGTGTGATGTAATCCAGGTAACAAGCATTTCAAGATTTAAAAATGTAATTAAAGAAATGGAAGTAAGATGACTGTTTGGGCCATACAAGAGTAGGAGGCCTCAGTCATAAACGGTTTTCTTGTTATATGTCACTATTCTCTTACACTTTTACTGTTAAAATCAGATCCTCAGATGTTGTATTGTATTAGTTTGTACTGTCAATAGCTTTATCTCACTTGAAATCCATTGCTGGTACAAATTGCAAAGCTACGTAGTCCTGCTTTGCCAGACCACTTTCCTGGTTTGGGTTAGGAAGCCATTAAGGAAAGGGTCTAGTATGTGAGACTGCTACAGAACCTGGTTCCCAAAGGTTCACCGACTGATGAGAAAGGTCATTTATTGCTTATGGACCATCTCTGTATTTTTGAACTGTCCATGATTAAAATGGCTTCTCTTTAAGTCACTTAATTGTAGAGTGTATACTTCTCCTGTTGTGTATGTCCATACACATGAACGTCCTCACCACACACTTAATGAACTTGAGGGGATGTTGTTGTCTATGCTGTACCTTTGCTTTCCAATACAGTCGGTTCAAATACTGTCTCAAGGAAGCATTGGAGAAACATTTAGTACAGGATTTGAAAGCTTGCTCAAGTATTTTCATTTTGGTATGGAAAGTATTCTGCATATAATGATTATAGCTACAGCTCTGACCATTTTAAGACTTGTTCTGGAGTGGACCATTTTAAAGGCTAGTTTTTTAGGGTTTATCTATTTCTGGGTATTGTATATTTTATGTTGCATGTTGTGGATATAGGTGTATATTCTATATAATAGTGGACATAGGTGTATATTCTATATAATAGTGGACATAGGTGTATATTCTATATAATAGTGGACATAGGTGTATATTCTATATAATAGTGGACATAGGTGTATATTCTATATAATAGTGGACATAGGTGTATATTCTATATAATAGTGGACATAGGTGTATATTCTATATAACAGTGGATATACATACATAGTTGTATGTTGTACGTACGTATATAAAAGTGGTTACAATTCCTTAACTGAATTTCTATTCCTATTACAGAGGATTCCAAAATGGTTCAAACTAGAAAAAGATAGCGGAAGGAAGTTTCCCGAAGGCATATGGAATCTTTCCATTTATACAGTAGCTTGGATCTGGGTAGCTGGTATAGTCATATATCATAAGAAGTCACTCTTTTTCAGGCTTTCATCCCATTGGCAGAGTAAGTGAAACAAATGTAATTTCAATGAACCTGACAAGCATTACGTACATCTTATTACGCCTTTTAAAATATAGTTTTCATCAATATAATTAATATCAGGGTTTTACTCCTCCATGGAGGTCTGAGTGGCTACTCTGCTTATAATAAAAGCTAAAAAGCTTGTGGTTTTCTTATCAGCAGTTATTTGTAGTGATGTATAAAACATGACATTTTAATTGGCTCAACTAAACAAAACAGATTATTTTGAATGCTAATCCTAGCAGGTGCTACTGCACATGTACATACTGTGTGTTCCATTGCTGTTTTATACGTAGATTGGAAAGCTGGAGTGGAAGTGGAACCTGAGATCTATTGGCTGTACATGTTTCAAATTGGTTTCTATACTCACTTCCTTTTTGCAAGCATCTTTATCAATGTAAAAAGGAAGGATTTTTTAATGATTGTAGTTCATCACCTTTTGACTATTTCTCTGTTGTCGTGGTCCTATGGTGTCAGGTAAGTTTACTTTGGCTACCTTCTCCTGTGGACATTTGCTAGTTTGCAACAGTTGGAACTTGTCCTTTAATTAAGGAACTGAAAATTTATTATTTTTTCCATTTTAAATATGTTAGCGAAATAAAGCGTATGTATGTCTCAATGGTGCAGCATATAGTCTAAATATGTATATTAATGATTCTCAATTTTGTGAAGGACATATTTAGTTTTGTATAGTTACTCTACGGAATAAATAAAGTAACACAAGTACGCAACAGTACTAATTAGTGAGTGGAGATTATTACTTCTACCTAGTTATTATAAGAGGGGCCACATGAATGGGGCATTTACTGTGACAATTAGAGTTCAGTGGCAGAGCACTGGTTATCTTAATCAGCTATCCTGGGTTCGATTCCCAACAATTGTTTCTTTCATGTTTTCCTCTTCATAATTACTTGTGGTTTGATTATCACTTCAATTACTCCAATAAAAGGCTGTGTATTTATGTTCTATTGTTGCTTGTGTTAAGGTATTACTATATTGGGGTGTTGGTGCTGTTCCTTCAAGACATCGGAGATCTTCTTTTGGAAGCTGGAAAAACTCTAGTTTACTTCAAAGTTATGAATGGCAAGAAGTACAATTCAATGGATAATCTTGCTAATAGCGTCTTTGCTATGTTTGTGTGTTGCTGGTAAGTGTGTAATGGTCCAATATCATTATAGGGAATAACACGTACATACAAAAGTGCTGTACTACAGTGACACTGATCTAATGAAGAGATAATTGAAAATGGCAGGAACCAATGCCTATACAAGTAGACACCTGCAGGCCAATATCAGTCACTGAAGAAGACCCCAAGGTTGAAACGTCTGATACTCAAGAGAGACAACAAAACTGCAAAACTGCCTCCTTAGACACTCTAATAGTCAAAAGACATTTCTTTCAAAAATAAGTTTGATGCAGTCAGAAGATATCCTTATTCTATTAATGTGGTCAGCTTGGGGTCAACTGAACTTGGCCTTATTAGAGAGGTGGCTGCATTACAGAAAGCTCTATATATGGTCCATTATACGTACATATGTATGTATATGATTTTGCCACTATTAAGAGCTATAATTCTGAGTTGAACACCCTTTTTCAGGTGACCACATGTACAGTATATAAAAATAGTGACCATAACATTATTAACAATATTCCTGTAATTCTGCTGTTACCTTTTCAAACTAAAATAAATGATTTCTAATTGACAAATGGAGGGCCAAGGATAATGGATTGTGTTATATTTTTGAAAATAAGGTTGGAGCCCTCTTCTTAAGTTAGTAGGTGCAGCTAAAATAACTACTACCTTATGTGTACATGCTGTATTCCACTTACTGTTTCTTGTGTGTCTGTCATTTGTTCAGGTTCTTATGCCGTCTCTACTGGTTTCCGATGAAGGTTGTGTATTCTACAGCTGTGGCTTCCATTCTCGTGTGCCCTAATGGACACTTCTATCTTCCCTTCAACATTCTTCTCTTTATCCTGTACTGCATGCAAGTCTACTGGACTTACTTTATTGTCAAGTTGTTGTATAAGGTTAGTACAACCTATGTCAGTAGGACTGCTACTGTTGCTAGGAGACTAAATCTTCATGGTTGCTAGGAGACTAAATCTTCATGGTTGCTGGAAGACCTCCAGTGTAAATAGAAAGCCCTCATCATACATAGTTGTAGATGATCTCACTGCTTTAAAGTAGACATGAGATTGAATCTCTACTTTGCCTAGTTAGTGGCCATGTCAGTATCTCAAGAACATGGCTGATAATCCTTCTCACAAACCAGAATCCTTCTCAATTGCCATCTGATCATTTATATACGTACGTATATTCTCCTTGTACTCACAAAAAACATAATATTTCTTAATAGAAATATGGTGTTCTTAAATGTTTTCACTCCATAAATAATATTTGAAAAAATAATCTTCTTTTGGTACACTCCATTTTCTTTGCAACTTGACCAGCCGTATAGTGTCCCATTACCTCCTTAGGCATGCAATGGTACATACTTGATCTACTTATTCTAATTGTTAGGTGTTGATGGTTGGAGATTTGGAAGACAATAGAGAATATGATGTAGAGAAGAAAGAAAAACAGAAACGAAATTCTAAAAAGAACAAATAGAACATCCATCTCTCTCTAGACGTACATTAGTGTAACAAAGTTTCAATAGTAAAGGTCTAGTGCTTTATTCTTATGTAGAAAAGTTAGCAGTTTTTGTAACAAGTATATATAGGATAACACAATACATATACGTAGTATGTATATTATAATATTGTACGTATGTCCGTGAGGAAGTGCACTTAACCATTCCGTCTACTATTGTGGGAAGAACAATGGTGAGCTCTAATTGGGAAATATAAATAGTAATCTTTAAAATTTCTACCCTTGAAAATATCCCACTATACAGTATAACCTTATGATAGGTGATGTCCTATATTATAAAGGTACCAGTGCCTGGCCATCTGCAGTCTTATATTGATCGTACTCCTATATACCAAATCTTATATTTAGTGCATTTAAAGTGGTAAGAATGTATAAAGTTAAAGCAGCATTTGACAAGATTAAGAAAAGATAAACTCTTTGATTTCCATACAGAAGCACTCCCCGGGCTGTGCGTTCGAATACCTCAACCTCTGTGCTACATATAAGTCTCAATGCTATCATAGATATAGAGTGACATAAGTATAGCTGGTATTCGGAAGTCAAATCACGTGATACAAATGGTTGTGGTTTAATCCGATCACTGTGAAGAATTAATTAGTCCAGCTTTTTAGGAGAACCACGCAGGTAAGATGTGCGAGGAAGGATACATTAAAAGAGACATCACCTTCGTTACCCCACTCTTCCCGAACCCGGTCAGCGTTGCGGGAGAGATGTTTGGAAATTTTTCTGGTCAGGTAGGTAGGCAACGGACGATCACTAGCTGAAACATATCATAGAGCACTGATTCACAACGTAGTTCTCCAACAAGCTTCTTAGAACGCAACTGCAGCTATTGTACACTTTTAACAAACCGAAAACTATTTATCCATTTATAAATTAATACATGGTTGAATGATCAAGTTTGCAAATGAATTTAACTGACATCCTCAACCGGAAGTGCTAGGGATGGCAGTGCTTCCAACGGTCACTTTTATTAGTGTTAGCTCCACATTCGTCTTCTGTTTCACTAGGTAACCAGACGATGGCCTAGAGACGACTTGGGAGACTGGTTAGGCGATACGTTTAGGACTTTGAAGAGTTACTTTTTCTTCGAGTTTGGCGACCTGATGAACGCTGTCTACATTGCTATTTGTCTGGTGGTCCTGAAGTTAATATTTGATTTCATTCTTCTCAAGGTAAGTAAATTGCTTGACCCGTTTGGAATGCTGTACATCTGATTGCAATTTTGAAGAGTAACGAACTGTATTTAATTTATTGGAATGTTGAATATATTTCTTACTTGTGTGATGTATTAAAAGAAGTAGAAGGAGAAACTCTTGAAAATAGATGTATAGCATGTAAGAATTGGATTATTTCATTGGAGCAATATACAACATGATTATATGGTATGTTATCATTACATGGATATTAATCCTGTTTTAGAGGATTCCAAAATGGTTCAAGCTGGACAAGGAGAGCTCAGCAAAGTTTCCTGAGAGTAGTTGGAGCTGTTGTATTTATTTTATTGGCTGGGTGTGGGATCTGTATAATATAGTGTACAACCGTAAGTCCCTCTTCTTTGACCTATCCTCGCATTGGAAATGTAAGTGATTCTATGTGTTTAATATATATGAACCTTTGGGGATTTCACCACAACTACTCACCATTGCATTGCTCTTCAGCTTGGCAATGAATGGTTTACTTAATAACTCTGTAAATTCAAAGAATATTGATATATGTATATTTTAACAGCTCCTGATTAGAGTGTTAGTAGACTATTTATTGTGTGCCATTCTAATTCTATAAACCACCTATTAGTATATAGCAAGACTTTTTGATAGAAAAGTGAAAATATGTTTGTCATTTGACTGACTATATTGTGAATTATGAACTGTGCATTGTTTAATTTATCCCTTCCACCTCATTAGTGTGGGTGTACTAATTATCGTCCACTCATTATGTATATAAATTCTGTTTCATTCTTTATTTTGTGCCTGACCAAGCGCCTTGATAGGCGAAATGTTGCCTTGAATTAAAATTTCCTAAAGAGACTTGTCGGTGTGCCCGATCGTCCAAAGGAATCGCTCTATTATAGAAACATATGTGTGTAAGTCTATTAGAGGTGTTCATAGTGTTTCCTTGTTCACCTGTGGCTTTGTGGTTCTATTAGGAATAGCACTTCCCATCAGTGACATCTTTTGTAGGATTGATTTTCTTTCAAATGACTCATTTCCTCTCTTCTAACCAACTGCTTATACATATACAGTGGAAACTGGCTAACATGTTTTACATGAGTTATACCACTTTACGCAAACAAAACATGGAAAACAGAGTCCTAAATAATACCAAAAGCTACTGTTTAACATGAATATGTACTGTTAATGCAAACAGACGTTTGTGACTGATTATTAGTTGAAGAAACAAAAAGTGCTTATCGATTTTAAAGTGAATTTTTTGTATTGAAACTTTCACAAAGACACAGACTACACTTAATGACTACCTTTAACCATATATGGAGCTGTGTAACCGTGTTAGAGCAGTACTATTGTTTAACAAGAACTATACTGATAATGACAACTAAAAGCCAGGAGTACTCGTTAACTGTATATTGTTTTATTCTCATTTCAGACTGGAAACCTGGAATGGAAGTGGAACCAGAGCTGTACTGGCTGCTTATGTTCCAATTGGGAGCTTACATGCATTTCCTGTTTACAACAATATTTGTCAGTACTAAAAGGAAAGATTTCAGTATCCTGGTGACTCACCACCTGGTTACCATAGCACTCATTTTGTGGGCCTATGGAGTGAGGTATAGCATATATGTACCTTGTATAAAATACATTAATATCTCACACCAGGTACCACTGTGTGTCCCATATCTCACACCAAGTACCACTGTGTGTCCCATATCTCACACAAGGTACCACTGTGTGTCCCATATCTCACACAAGGTACCACTGTGTGTCCCATATCTCACACCAGGTACCACTGTGTGTCCCATATCTCACACAAGGTACCACTGTGTGTCCCATATCTCACACAAGGTACCACTGTGTGTCCCATATCTCTACGTAGGTACCACTGTGTCCCATATCTGCACCTGGTACCACTGTGTCCCCCTATTACTACGTAGGTACCATTACGTTGGACTGCTAGTACTGTTCTTGCATGACATCGGAGATGTATTGCTTGAGTTTGGTAAGACTGTCATATATTTCAAAGAGATGGATGGACAGAAGTACCCAAAGATAGAGAACATTGCAAATGGCTTGTTTGCCACATTCATATTTTCCTGGTAAGTAATTAGTATTAGTGATGCATTTTGATCTCATTTAATGACCATCTTGAAAATGATGCTCAAATTTAGGTAGAAAACAAAAATTATGTAATATTTAATTTGTTCAAAAATGCAAGCACCTCGTTATTCTGAATTATAACCACAATCTTTGATTAATGTATTAATTATATTCTTCACAAAAATGAACACTGTATACGTATGTAGTATCAATACAACTCTGAGACTCTACGTATATGGATAAATCATTATTTAAACACTGCCATCCCTACTTGTCATTTTTATTTTAAAATGTTTTTTTATTTATATTTTATTTGAGCGTGTTGTATAACTCAACTACATATATGTATAATATACGTATGTATTGTACACACGGTATGTCTAGAAATAGTCTTTACATTCGGAAGAAAGCTACCTGAGGAACTGCACATTCTTTAGACGCACCCATTCAATTCCTGATATGCAGTATATTGTTGCTGTACTTGTAATGTTGCTGTATTGGTATTCTGGTTCAGGTTCCTCTGCCGTCTGTACTGGTTTCCTATGAAGGTCATGTACTCCACAACAGTGGCATGTGTTTTGGTGTGCAGTGAAGGAGCTTTCTATCTTCCCTTCAACATTCTTCTCTTTCTCCTGTACTGCATGCAAGTCTACTGGACTTACTTCATTGTCAAGTTGTTGGTCAAGGTAAACACTACATTTATACGTAATTTGATGGATGAATTTCACCAGATATATATTTGTGCGACAGATCTAGAGAAAATAAGAACTGCATATTATTATGTCTAACAGTTTAATACTTTATAGGGGTGTGTATATATAAACAATAGTATGGCCAAAAATGGCTATTATCAATTATCACCTCTTAACCAAGTATATACGTAAATAATAATGTAGTATATTCAATTGTTTAAATTTATGGAATTATTTTAAATCTTTATGCCTGTCCATGTAACTACGTATATATAGATCTGCATGTATTTACGTATATTGTGTATATTGAAGTGATAAGGGTTGTTTGTTGCGATCATGATATAATCCAGAAGTATTATTGAGCAAAAGCAACATAAATTATTGATAATAGGACGTTTCAACCGTAGGTCTTCATCAGCAAACATGCTGTTGCTCAATAATACGTACCTATGGATTATTTTGTGTACATTGTACTAAATAGGTGTTGTTACGTGGAGACTTGGAGGATAATAGAGAATATGATGTTGAGAAGAGACAAAAGGAAAGGAAGAAAATGAAATAAATTGCAACTATATAGATATACAGTTTTGGAGTATATAGGAATTTTGAACAATATTATGTTTACCAATTTTGATTTGTTACTGATGGCATTTTTAACCAATCAATGTCAAGTTATAATTAACATCACATCACAACACACTATACATGTACCTAAAATTTGTATAATAACTTAGGCCTCATACATACTAAATATAAGAGAATATACATTTATATGGTATATACACTTCTACGTAATTCTGCATGCATGCAGCCATGTTATAAATAATTAATTATACTGTTGGGGATTAGAAACTTGCAATTGCAATATACAATTTTTTAAACATAAAACCACAAGTATTACAAACGTTATCAGTAATTACACAAGTCAAACTACCAAGCAATTACATATATATAAACAATCACATCAAAAATTAATAAGTTTATAATTCAACTGAATGTAGCAGAATTAGTAAACATAAGTTTTAACTGTATGTAGCTTTCTCAGTAAGGCGAAGATTAGAAGGATTGAGATACATTATGGTGTTAGCAGATCTAATTGGAGAACACTCTCCTCTCATGATCATTACATGCCAGTGCATCACTGAGTGTTCTCCAATTAGATCTGCTAACACCATAATGTATCTCAATCTCTCTAATCTTGGCCTTACTGAGAACAGTAGTAACAACAGAACACTCTTCTTGTGTCCAGTCTCTGTCCTGCATGTAAAGTGTAATCACAACAATATAACATGTAATATTACAAGCTGCTACTACATGACAATGAATTTGATTGACGGTTAGCGCCCTTGTTGCATTTTTGTGGTTACTAGCTATAGAAAATGATATTAGGCACTTATCATGTTTAAAATGTAGGCCAGCAGTTATATATATCATACTCCGGTCCGACCGCAAATACAGAACACGCGTACGAATTTGAAAAGATATAATATTTCTGTTTTGTATGCAGTGTTTAGCCATATATAGATATGCTCTAGATAATATAGTTAAAAAGATATAGCTGCATGTCCAGAGTATATATACATGGCCGTCCTATTCGATCAATGTGTAATATAGATGTATAATTATTAGATATACCTCATGCAACAAAGTTATGTTATGCCTGTCCATGTGAATACTAATTAATATTCTAGATCTGCATGTATTGTATAATATAGGTCTGCATGGTACTATTGTACCATACTATAGATGTATAATGCATAACTACAACTTGTGACCTCATGTTATTGAGGGCTGCATGTATAAACTTCTGCATGCATGCAGCCACATACCAATATTATAATGTTTAACTTAATTACACCACATATAGTTGGGACAATTACAGTACAAACATAACCACAAGTATTGTGAGTCAAAATGTAAGTCAGAATACCAAACACTTACAAACAATCACAAAAATCAAAATATGATAACATCAGATGTTGAGAAGAGACAAAAGGAAGAAAATGAAATAAATTGCAAATAGTTATGGAGTATATAATATTGTTGGGGATTTGAAATTGGCAATTGTAGTACAGTGTATACATATGGTAACAGATAATTATATATAGTCAAACTATATAAAATAGTAACTGTACTGACTACGTAGTCAAACTATATAAAATAGTAACTGTAAGTCATGATCAGAATACAATAAAACAATCATATCACTAATAAAATTTCAATTCAACTGTATCTAGGTTTCTCCTGATGTCTTCTTTCAAATCATACGGTACACCCTCCAGGGTCACTTTCCTCACATGATCATTATATGCCAGTGCATCACTGAGTGTTCTCCAATTAGATCTGCTAACACCAAACCGTATCCCAATCACTCTAATCTTGGCCTTACTGAGAACAGTAGTAACAACAGAACACTCTTCTTGTGTCCAGTCTCTCTTCTGCATGTAAAGTGTAATCACAACAATATAACATGTAACATTACAAGCTGCTACTACATGACAATAAATTTGATTGACGTTTACTTTATATGTTCTTTATGCAAAACATTAAAATTCCTGGCATATAACAACAGACACATTTTATGAAAATGAGTGTAGACTAATTTTGAATTGTATATACTATGTATATGACTGATTTAGTAACTATAAACATTAACTGTAACTAACTGTATAACAAGTACAATGTACACATATTGCATTATGTATACATTTCATTGTCTTAAACACAATTAATTTCTACATACGTATATATAGGAGGAATACATCATTTCCTTACTATTACTGTTTTAAATTTATCCATTTCAAATTTCATGCAATATCCATGAGAACAAACTGCTTACTCTTTGTCAAAGGACGTATACAGAAGCAAATTACAAGACAAGTTTGGGCAGTGATTAATTATAGTTTTTGTTGTACAGAAACTATTTTACAGGCTGTGTTATTTTAGTAGGTTAAAAACAAAGCATATGTAGTAGGTTAACAAACAAATGATTGTTTCCAATATTTGACCTAAAAAGGCTTCATCAGCCAATCACACAAAGTCACTTCATTAAGTGTTGTGGAAAACATACAACACCACATGCTACATAGCCTACTATAAGTAGTAACACTGTTTTCAATTAATCTATTGTGATTTGTGTTTTTAACTTTCACTTACCCCTAACCAATTTAGAGAATATCAAAGGCCAAATCTACAACTTTATTTCTGTATTAGCTAACTAACATCATCATATCGGGCACAGGAATCCTTTGAACTATTAGCTTTGTACATGATCTGAAACAATTCTAATTCCTTTACACATCTAACATTTTATTCTCTTTGTATGACTTGCAAGATGCCTTTCATGCATAGAAAACAAATTCACTCGCTGTGCCATCTATAAAGAGTATGTACAGTACAGCAAAGAGCTATAGATGTGGCTATGAAGCTTATGTCTGTGCCCTCATCAAGGAATATAGATCTTTCCTTTGGTCTATAGATTTCCTTTGTGGATTGTTTAGAGATATTATCTCATGCAACCAATTCATTTGTACCTTATTATATACTTTCTTCAAAGGTTGCATTTAAACTAAAACATCCATTACAGAATCTAAAGTCTTTTTAGCTACTTATAACATTGATATAAGTGCATTTACTAGCATCCACCTCTGTATTTCCCACAAAACTTTATGTATACCAATATCTCTGTAACTACCTATGTATTGAACATTAAGGAGAGTCCAAGTGTAATAATCATACATATAAAATAATCTGAGAATGGAACAAAACATGGAATGGCAGCCTGGCTTTGGAACCACTTTTCTTAACAAAGGTTGTTCCACAGTTTACCAGAAGGCACACTGCAGAATAGTCACAGTTAATATTTAAGAAATCCACAATCCTATCAAGGAAATCTGTGATAACCTTAGAGTACATGGTGTATACTACGTACAGGGAACAATACAGTACAGGGAATAATATTGAAAAAGACATGTATAAATAATAATGAACTATGAATGAAAAATACAACCACTATAGAGGGAACCTACAGTATAGTTACAGAATACCTAATGATGTGGTGTACTATGCCCTAATGATTATAAATCTAGAAGAAGCTTAAGGAAAAGATAAAGTTTGACTTTGATTCATTGCATAGCACATACATACAGATTTCTGCATTGTGCACAGAAGACTCTGCAGCAGTTTCTTTGGATTACCTCACAAACATGGCGGGTGTGCACAAAGCTATGTTACCTTTGTCATGTACTGCAAATGGTACATGTCAAGCAACATATACACATATCTACTACTGTGAAGTTATAGGGAGTATTGGTTGCGATCATTATCATCTTGCTTATGAAGACGTCCGGGTCAAAACATCCAAATCTGTTTAATATGCATATGTATTGCTGATGCTCAATAATTGATTGATTACCACCTACTACTATATGCATTACGTAATATACGTACATTCACATACTTACCCAATTTGGTGGTTTATATATATCAAGGTACTCCAAAGCATCTTCTCTCTGACATAACCTGTCTAAAACTGGTAAAGGGTCTGTGTACTGTAACCAGAGCTTACTCAATTGTGTCATGCTGACTACAGGTACAAGTTCAAGTCCATTAGCAACTAAATATAAGTAAAAACAGAATAATAAATTACTATTTGCTAAATAGACATTAAACTAAACAATATCATCTCCATGCAAACACATGTACTGTATATATGTATAAACTGTATTACAGTTTATACAAATAGAGTATAAGGACTATTAAAATGGAGTGTGAAATGAAGCTGTACTTATCTATAATTCTAAAATGAAATAAAACTTAAAATTAAATCATAACATCAATGAAAGTAAATCTTTGTAGTGTTCAATAACTGCAAGTATTCATATAGTAAATGATAGTCATGTAATGTTTATAGTTTGTGTTATAAAACTCACTGGAAACTTTCAAACTTCTAATAGATGTAACTTGTAAGGCTTCATAGAATTCAGGTGGTACTCCACCTATAACATGCAACCACCACAATGTGCTGTTCTGAATAGCCTTTTCCAATTGAGTGTACTGTGAATCCTGTAAAGTGCAGGCATACTTTAAACAATACAAAGAATTCAACCAATTAGCACTTCATAACATCTCTACTTCAGTTTGGGATAGCTATACATTGCAAACATGCAGTTCAAGTGTGTCACGTAAAGTTAAATGTATGATATGAGGAATGATACAGAGAATAATAATGCACACATATATAAGTAGATCAGGTGATTACTACTTACAAGTAGTATAGAATGGAGTTGATTACAAAATGTTTGTGCTAAGGCTATTGATATTCTATGAATACCCAGGTGATCATGGTTGCCACTGACTTCAGTCCCCAAGCCAAGATTAGACCTTGACCAGTAGTTTTGGACAATAACCCAATTCCCTCACACGATTAGTGTCAGATAATCATTATGATTATCACGATTATCAATAATCATTAATATCAAAACATAGCATGTACAGTATACAAATACGATATCGTCTATATACGGTATACTAATATATATAGTGAGATGACACTTTAGATAAAGGGTATATGGTATGCAAATCCAATATCATCTGTAAAATATAGCCTGTACACTAATGGAATATACAATTTTACACCTTTAGCAACCGTTAACTGTTCAAGATTTCCGGTCAAAAGTTAACAGTTAACCGTTACCTGCATGTTTAACATTAACTTTTAACTGAAACGTGATAGCTAGTAGCGGGTTAACGTTACTTTTTTATGAACTGCGCTGCATGTTCTTAGTCCATGGTCTATGTTGCCATAAGTGCACTGATTATCGCGGTGTTCGCGGTACTATTGTTTACATGGTAAAATCATTCAGCCATATTCCCTGCGATAATATTACCGTGAGAATAACCAGGACAATACAGTACCTTTTGGGTCGGTTGTCCGGACCAGACATTGCAATCGGTAATCTCGACTACCATTTGAACCAAGGTTCCCACTAGAATGACGTCACCAACCTTTTGATCAATTTACCGATTGCAACGTCCGGTCTGGACAACCAACCCAAAAGGTACTGTATTACCGCATTACCGGTATACTGACCAGAACTATTGACCAGTTTGGCATAATGTAATTCCAGTGATTATCCATTGTATTACTTCTTTCCCAGTGCATGGACAGATCAAAGGAATCTAATGTATGCTATGGTAGTTATCCCCCGGCAATAGGTAATTAGCCCAATGATATCTATTCAATTACAGAGATCAATTGAATGCACACACAACAACCAATGCTCATTTGAGTAGCATCTTTTGTATGATGCTCAGAAGTCAGTCATCCCTCAACAAAATGGAGATTTCAAAGCACACCTCTTGAAATCAACCATCCTCACAGTTCCATAGTGGGATCATGGATGCGAACAATTGAAATTTAAATTTAAGCGCCTTCCAATGTTACGTTGCCTGGTAAATGTGATGCGTATGCACATCAAAATTATGACACCAGTTTGGGATAGAAGCCAGTTATATCCTGATACAAGTACAATATCTGGGTCATCACTTGCAACCTCGGCTCACCCTTAATTGGGCAATAACCCGGATATCACACTCGTATAGGGATATACAATAACTAGCAACTAGCATATAGTATACAGTGAAACCTCTCAAGTACATAGCCATAATATAATGGTATGACTATGAGATCGTGATAACAAGTATGCAACTCTAGAAAACAGTAACTGAGTATGTTTGGGTTAAGCTGATACTTGCTAGAACAAGTTAAATATGTAATAGTCAATTAAAAGGAAACGATTAAGAAAACTGTCTCACAACTAAAAGGTCACACTATACTTTTGGAAGCCATTTCTGCAAATTGTCAAAACACATATACTGTATAAGTACAGACTAAAAACTTTGTTTCTATCTAACCTCTACCATGCATACCTGAGATGATATGCCAACTGTTTCAGTTACTGAGTGTTAAGTATGTAGGCCTTAATTGGTTGCTCCCATGAATACATGGACCCACTAATATGGTACAATTCACCTTTAATAAAAACTTTCAAACCTTACCATTTGATAGCAAACAATTTACTAAGTTCACAACACAAAGGGACTCACCACTGTTATGGTACAGTTGTATATAGAGAGAACCAACTGTTCTAATCCTTTGATAGCAACCAGGTGAAGTAGAGCACACACACTAGTGCTCTTGTTAATAGAAACATATAGATAATTTGAAGGTAGTTTGCAATCTGAAAAGGTCTGGGCTTCTACAAGTAAACAAATACAGGCAACATTAGTGAAACATAGTCTAAATATAACAGGTTGACATTAAAAGAAGAAGATTGTCGCTTTGAAAATTGGAACCAATCAATACCAAATTATATTAATTAGCTAAGAAACTGTGGATTGTTGGTAAAATGACAGAGAAAAACAATTATTGTGGACTTGTACAGGTTGATTCTATTATGCAATGTGATTATGTACCAAAATGATTAACTAATTCTATTAATTAGCTTATTAAAAGAGGGCGTTCAACTGAATTAATCTTATTGCATGTTACACATGTATGTACCTACGTATAAATAATGAAGAAAGAGAAATGAATATCAATATATTTAAATGGATAATAACAGACAAATGACATAACATGTGGAAAACATATGTACATATATAGGTATGTGCATGCATATAGAATGGATTTAACTGTACAAACCTTTTGCTGACAAATAGTCAAAGGAAAATCGACTTGGAAACACAAATTCTACATTGGGGTTGGCTGATTTGATTGCATCGTGATGGATCTGAGCAAGTGTGGAATTAAGCTTTAGTCTTTGCAAGTGATTGCACTGTGAAAGGCAGTCAGAAACTACCAGTTGATCAAATGGGGAAAGCAAAATATGAAATTTAATGGAATCGTTTAAATGCTTGACAATATCTCTAGTTAGTTGTCGGTTCTGTGACTCGTAAAGTGCATGAAAGAGAAAGAGGAGCTGCGGATTAGAAAGATCACATTTGGATGGCAGAGCTGTGGTGAACAGAGAAAGGAATTTCTTGAAGACACCAACTTGAGGCTTTGTCAACTGCTTCACCAACTCTCTCGATGACAGACCAGTAAGACCAGCAAAGAATCGCAAAACAATGGAAAATGTTGGATTCATCAGATGCAATTTCCAAAATTCCAATTGTTCCTTCTCTGGCAATCCTTGAAGATGGAAGGCGGCAAAGAACTCTTGGAGAGTGGCATGAGAGAAGCTGAAGGTATATTCACAACAGAATCCTACCTTACCAGCATGGATCTGGAGGAGACCTTTGAAGAAGGAGTCAGTTATTCCAGTGGTACTGAGGGTTGGAAATATCTCTAAAATGGAGCTCTCAGTAAAAATGAAAGAAGGTGGATTGGCAGTGAGACCTTTGAAAGCAATTTGAGCAAGGCCAGAAAGAAGATCAGTGAGATTCTTTGGTAAACCAGAGAGATCAGAATTGATACGGCATGTTGCATTTTCTTTTCCTGATTCCCTGCCTAATATCTGACTCACAAAGGTCTTGTAGCAGCTGGTCATGGTAGGTGGGAAGGAGGATTGGCCATGCTCATAGATTGAGCAAAAGATGAAGACATTCATTGGTACAAAAGCTCCTGCCATCAGATCTGGCCGTTCCTCAAGAGCTTTCAGCAATTCTTCACCTTTTTGGGGATCATTTTTGAAAAAGCTTTCTACAAAAGCTTTGATAGATATGGTATCAAACCCCTGAATTTCATAAAAGGTGGAACAACCTTCCTGAAGGTCAGGGCATACTCCAGGTCTACTGGAGAGGATGATGAATGCCTCTGGAAGGATCCTACCCTCCAGCAGAGGTAGCAGCACATTTGGTGAACCCTCTCTTATTAGCTCTTTTGCCTCATCTGCCCCATCAAACACCAAGAGGACATCTTTACCTCTTCTATCTAAGAGCTCCTTCTCCACTGAAGCAATATCGCAATCTGACCCATAGTAGCTAAGGAGGCCTTTCAGATCAGTGGCACTACCTACAGTGCCATTTCGCAGTGGGAAATACAGGATTAGAGTGAAATCGCTTTCATACTTTTGAATAGCTACTTGCTGGGCTATGTGTTGAAGGGCAGTTGTTTTGCCCATACCGGCATGGCCATAGAGTACACTTATTCTATTAGCGCCATTTTTCAATAATTCCTCCGGATTTATGAACCTATCTATTTCTCCTTTTGATCCACAGTCTCTGAAACCATCTAGAACTGCTAAACTGTCTCCAGTGGTAGACTTAGCTGAGGGCTTGTTCTTCAGGATGGCTAGTTTGACATATTTTATGTCAGTTGTTCCAGCACCCAATTTGAACTTGCAATACTCGAAGTAAACATTCTTCTTAAATGGAACCAAAGAATCCTGAGAAAATGAAACAAAAAACAATAATAAATATTTGTAAGCATCACTACATAACATTAATTCTATCATGCTTCAGTAGTAATTGGGTGATTGGTTGTAATCAATTTCTTTGTCGTTTCCAGACTAAAGATCATCTATCTATGGATAATGGAGCACCACTTGGGCAGAATAAAGAGGTAAATTGTTAAATTGAAAAATAGCTGTGGTGAGTCTCAAAGATGTCATACATGTTTTCACAGGAACACATTTCCTATGCTCCATGGGACCCAAAAGAGAAAGAATATTGAAACAATCTATACCACAGCTATTGACAGAAAACTCCATTCCACTTGTATACCATGGTTATTTGTTATGCAATTGTATGCATGGGTTTGTCAGATGGCTCATGAATAATTACATCACTATAAAATCAATGACCGCTAAACAGCAATAAATACAGTTTGCCAAAATTAATGTTAAAGTCTTGAAAATCTGAGTAATAACATAATATATTTAAGTATGAAATGTAATGTTGGTAGGAAGAATACTGCAAAGCATTTTTGATGTATAGATCAAGAGTATGGCGACCGTTAAAAACAGATGACAAGCAGTCAGTTAAATGTAAAACATAAAAATATATCGAAAACCTACCTACCAACATATATATATACGTATGTTGTATCAGTCTATGGCTCATACAAACCTCACAAGTAGTATGTGTATTGTATTATAAAGTCATAGGAGCTAGTAAAGTACATCATTGATACATTTTCATTATTAAATAAAGCACTCACTGGAAGTTGTGATGTACAGTTCATGTCATCAGGAGCACTGTAATTCAAACCTATATATAGAAAAAATGGGACTTAATTGCACAATATCTGTGGAAAGGCTATGATGTACTATACACATATATAAACCTATACAGAGTAGTACACCTATATACATGTAATAGTATAGCTCAGAGGTGATGACTATATAGCCAAAACATAATACAATATATAAGGTTGAGGCCATCATGCATTCCCAAAGATATGGCAATTAATTAGTTAACTCCTTAACTCTTCTGCATGTGTTAAATAGACAGAAGACAAACATGTAATATTGTATTTATTTCTCTCTTAAATCTATATATTTATATTAGCTATATTTGTTCTTTTGATTGAATTCTTTACCATACAATGCATATAATATCAGTCGGACAGAAATAACTAATCCAAAGTTCTTGTAAATTAAATAATCAACCTAGATTTATATACTGTTTCCAAGAATAAGAAGTTACTGCTAAACTAAGATTACATATTGTGATAAATATTTTGCATACAGTGAGTATTGAAAAGTGATGACCATATAACTGTAATACTATAACCGCCAACTGACTTCAAGTAAATTCACAGTTTACACAATATAAAGTTCTAATTAAGGCAAAGACTAACAGCTCTTTGATAGAATATCCTTCAACTTGTCTACCTCAATGACACAGTCACGGTCTTTGAGAACATCACACACAGTTTGGAGAGTTCTCTCTTTTCCACCAGTTCCATCACTCCTCCTTAGCCATTCAGAGAATGTCTCATACATTCTTGCATGATCTTTATTGTTATTTGATTCAATTATTTCCATTTTGTTGTAAGTAAAGCCGAAAGCAGTTGCTATCTCCCTCCATTTATAAGGCACTTCACTAATGACAGCTGTCTGAAGCTTGTCCATGTGGATTTCAAATGTTAGCTTCAAACTGTACACATAAGATGAGATCAATAGTTATAGTACAACCATATAATAGACTATATGTATCAATAGTTATGGTTACTACTTATTATAGCAAAATATATACTATATATTCAGTTGTTGAATATACTAAATTATTGTACCTCAAAACTCAGCTATTCAACATATAAAATAAAACAGGTAACGTATACCTTCTTTAACTAGATCTAGCTAAGAGAACTGTAAATAATAAAGATAACAGTTTGTCCTTAGAGCCACTACATGCTACAAGAAGAAATCCAGAGGTATTATTGAGCAACAGCAACATAAATTATTGATAATAGAATATTTTAACCCGTAGGTCTTCATCAGTAATAATCTATGTTTATGTTGCTCAATAATACCTCTGGATTTCATCATGATCGCAACAAACAATCCTTATCAAATCATACTGCAGGAAGAACACCAGTTTGCCTTTAAATAGGCCCACAATTACTGTACTCGTCTTTCTTGTAGAAGGTACAGGAAGATTTGTTCCAACTTAATGTTACTAAAACTCCAATTATTAATAAAAACTAATAATCCACAAAATCAAAGGTATGTATATATTGAAATTGTAATTAGTGACTAGAAACCGCAGATGAGCCACAATATATCCCAGTACACTACCACAAGTAAAGGAACAGACTATGTAGTATTACCTAATATCAACAGTTGCGGTCTCCTTCGGTTGAGTGCGATCAGAAGCAGTTGTCTGTCCGGTTTGGTGAACTGAAATGATTAAAAAAAGCGAAATATCAGTTTAGAACGAATTGCCTACAACAGTCGTTGAACAGGTGATCACTAAACACATAGGAAAGAACTGCGACCGGAAGTCGGTAGCGACCACTAAATAAAACAGAGACCCGACAGCAAAGTAGCAGTCTTAAAAGCGGAGTAAACTCCATCTTTCAGTAGAATATCAGTATAAAAATCGTTACAACGTCACGTAAATCTAATCATTAGAGATTTTCCCTCCAACTTACCCTTCTCCATTGCCATCGCCATGTTTGGAGTCATGTGAGTTTTGGGACACACCCTACTCTAACTTATATGTAAATGTAGTTGCTACTTCTGTCAATTGTCAGTGTGTGTGGTCATGTTTATGTAATAGCTAACAATATGATAAAGTACTCCTACACTGCAGTATTGGATAACCAAATTCACTCCTCCATACAACGTATAGCACATGGACTGCTGCTTATATAAAGAATGTGAAGTTATCTAACAAGGATAATATACAGTATATTTTCTAGATTGCATGGCTATTACAGTTTTAAAATTTGAACAATTGCATTGAGAATCAATTGACAAATATTAAATAAATTAAATTGATTTCTTTGGAGAAATTTTGGAAAGATTTTGTTTGTAACTTTGAGAGATGTTTTTAAAGAGTTACACTTCCTCTTTACTTTGGGAGTCACATTAGCAATGTCTTCATCCTATACAGCCACTCAAGTTCCTGACATCCGCATACCAAGTTTTACTGCTCTAATCATGATAGAACAAAGGCAAAAGTAATCGAGGGCATATAATAATAATAATAAATTATTATTATTATTATTAGAGTGCCCATACATACAATAAAATTAATGTATAAAATGCAAACCAAAAGTGGTTAAGGGGCACAGGGCTATACCTGGATGCATATAAACCATCACCACTAAAGGCTACCAGCTAGGCCGCACTTCCCAGACAGCCACATACAAGCGCCGTGTTCGGAGGTGCATCATATAAGTGAGGGAGAAATGGGGTTAATTGCCAGGGTAGGTACATTTTTTCCACATTGTCAACAGTAACGAACCAATTCTTTACTTTTACAGGCCTCCCTTAATACAACTATAATAATAATTTCTCTTCATACATTATACTGTCAAAACTATTATCTATATACTTCTTTTAACTCTTCAAGCAGACTAGCTCTTACATTTCTGAGACTAGGCTTTCCACACCTAAAGATAAAATGGGCACAGTCTTCCACTTCTATTAAGTTACAATTTTGGCATATTCTATCTTCCCTTTCTTTCTGTAACCACCTTCCCTCCTCAATCCTTAATCTAGCTGTACCACCTCTCAGTTTAGCTATCAGACTTCTAACCTCCCTATTTCTAATTTCAGTACTATAACTTGGTTCCTCACGATCCACCAGGCTGGCTAGGTCCCTTAGCTTGCTACTACCATTCATACTATCATTCCATTCCTTTTTAAGTTCTCTTGTAAGGCAACTACATATTACTGTAGGTAAAAGATAGTGATCTATCCAAATTACAGGTAAAAGTAAAACATTGTGGTTAAAGAATGCAAGATAAAGCTTAAGGTGTAGGGACTAGTATACAGTCAAATCAATGCAGGTCAAAATATATAGCAGATGTGGACAAAGATTGCAATCTCACATTCTTTAGACACACCCATTCCGATATTCAGTATATTGTTGTTGTACTTGTAATGTTGCTGTATTGCTATATATTCTATTTCAGGTTCCTGTGCCGTCTGTACTGGTTTCCTATGAAGGTCATGTACTCCACAACAGTGGCATGTGTTTTAGTGTGCAGTGAAGGAGCTTTCTATCTTCCCTTCAACATTCTTCTCTTTCTCCTGTACTGCATGCAAGTCTACTGGACTTACTTTATTGTCAAGTTGTTGGTCAAGGTAAACACTACATATATACGTAATTTGATGGATGAATTTCACCAGATATATATTTGTGCAACAGATCTAGAGAAAATAAGATCTAGAACTGCATAATATTATATGTCTAACAGTTTAATACTTTATAGGGGTGTGTATATATAAACAATAGTATGGCCAAAAATGGCTATTATCAATTATCACCTCTTAACCAAATATATACGTAAATAAAAATGTGGTATATTCAATTGTTTAAATTTATGGAATTATTTTAAATCTTTATGCCTGTCCATGTAACTACGTATATATAGATCTGCATGTATTTATATTGTGTATATTGAAGTGATAAGGATTGTTTGTTGCGATCATGATAAAATCCAGAGGTATTATTGAGCAAAAGCAACATAAATTATTGATAATAGGACGTTTCAACCCGTAGGTCTTCATCAGCAAACATGCTGTTGCTCAATAATACGTACCTATGGATTATATTGTGTACATTGTACTAAATAGGTGTTGTTACGTGGAGACTTGGAAGATAATAGAGAATATGATGTTGAGAAGAGACAAAAGGAAAGGAAGAAAATAAAATAAATTGCAACTATATAGATATACAGTTATGGAGTATATAGGAATTTTGGACAATATTATGTTTACCAATTTTGATTTGTTACTGATGGCATTTTTAACCAATCAATGTCAAGTTATAATTAACATCACATCACAACACACTATACATGTACCTAAAATTTGTATAATAACTTAGGCCTCATGCATACTAAATATAAGAGAATATACATTTATATATAGTATATACACTTCTACGTAACTCTGCATGCATGCAGCCATGTTATAAATAATTAATTATACTGTTGGGGATTAGAAACTTGCAATATATATATGTATACAATTTTTTTAAACATAAAACCACAAGTATTACAAACGTTATCAGTCATTACACAAGTCAAACTACCAAGCAATTACATATAAACAATCACATCAAAAATTAATAAGTTTATAATTCAACTGAATGTAGCAGAATTAGTAAACATAAGTTTTAACTGTATGTAGCTTTCTCAGTAAGGCGAAGATTAGAAGGATTGAGATACATTATGTTGTTAGCAGATCTAATTGGAGAACACTCTCCTCTCATGATCAATACATGCCAGTGCATCACTGAGTGTTCTCCAATTAGATCTGCTAACACCATAATGTATCTCAATCTCTCTAATCTTGGCCTTACTGAGAACAGTAGTAACAACAGAACACTCTTCTTCTGTCCGGTCTCTGTCCTGCATGTAAAGTGTAATCACAACAATATAACATGTAACATTACAAGCTGCTACTACATGACAATGAATTTGATTGACGTTTAGTGCCCTTGTTGCATTTTTGTGGTCACTAGAAATGATATTAGGCGCTTATCATGTTTAAAATGGAGGCCAGCAGTTATATTATACTCCGGTCCGACCGTAAATACAGAACACGCGTACGAATTCGAAGAGATATAATATTTCTGTTTTGTATGTAGTGTTTAGCCATATATAGATATGCTCTAGATAATATAGTTAAAAAGATATAGCTGCATACATGGCCGTCCTATTCGATCAATGTGTAATATAGATTGCAAATAGTTATGGAGTATACGTATAATATTGTTGGGGATTTGAAATTGGCAATTGTAGTACAGTGTATACATATGGTAGCAGATAATTATATAAAAGTCAAACTAACTGTAAGTCATGATCAGAATACAATATAAACAATCATATCAAAATAAAAATTTCAATTCAACTGTATCTAGTTTTCTCCTGATGTCTTCTTTCAAATCATCAGGTACATCAGTCAGGATCACTTCCCTCACATGATCATTACATACCAGTGCATCACTGAGTGTTCTCCAATTAGATCGGCTACCACCAGGTGCTATCCCAATCTCTCTAATCTTGGCCTTACTGAGAACAGTAGTAACAACAGAACGCTCTTCTTGTGTCCAGTCTCTGTCCTGCATGTAAAGTGTAATCACAACAATATAACATGTAACATTACAAGCTGCTACTACATGACAATGAATTTGATTGACAGTTACTTTTATGTTCTTTATGTAAAACATTAAAATTCCTATAGCATATAACAACAGACATATTTTGTGAAAATGAGTGTAGACTAATTTAGAATTGTATATACTATGTATATGACTGATTTAGTAACTATAAACATTAACTGTAACTAACTGTATAACAAGTACAATGTACACATATTGCATTATGTATATACATTTCATTGTCTTAAACACAATTAATTTCTACCTATAGGAGGAGGAATACATCATTTCTTTACTATTACTGTTATAAATTTATCCATTTCAAATTACATGCAATATCCATGAGAACAAACTGCTTACTCTTTGTCAAAGGACGTATACAGAAGCAAATTGCAAGATAAGTTTGAGCAGAGAATAATTATAGTTTTTGTTGTATAGAAACTATTTTACAGGCTGTGTTATTTTAGTAGGTTAAAAACAAAGCATATGTAGTAGGTTAACAAACAAATGATTGTTTCCAATATTTGACCTAAAAAGGCTTCATCAGTCAATCACACAAAGTCACTTAATAAAGTGATGTGGAAAACATTAGAACACCACACGCACGCTACGTAGCCTACTATAAGTAGTAACACTGTTTTCAATTAATCTATTGTGATTTGTGTTTTCAACTTTCACTTACCCCTTACCATTTTAGAGACTATCAAAGGGCAAATCTACAACTTATTTCTAACTATAGCATCATATCAGGCACAGGAATCCTTGCAAGATAATTTCGATATACATAGAAAACGAATTCACTCACTGTGCCATCTATAAAGAGTACAAGCAGCAGAGAGCTAGATGTAGCTATAAACCTTATGTCTGTGTCCTCATCAAGGAATAGATCTTTCCTTTGGCCTATCAATTTCCTTTGCGGCTTGTTTAGAGATATTATCTCAACAACCAGTAGCAACCAATTCATTTGTACCATATTATATACTTTCTTCAAAGGTTGCATTTGAATATCTATTACAGAATCTAAAGTCTTTTTAGCTACTTACATACTTATAACATTGATATAAGTGCATTTACTAGGATCCATCTCAAATAACGTATACCAGGAGAGTCCGAGTGTAATAATCATGTACATATAAAATAATCTGAGAATGGAACAAAAAATGGAATAGCATCCCGGCTTTGGAACCACTTTTATTAACAAAGGTTGTTCCACAATTTACTAGAAGGCACACTGCAGAATAGTCACAGTAAATATTTAAGAAAATCCACAATCCTGTCAAGAAAATCTGTGACAATCTTAGAGTGCACGGTGTATACAATACAACCACTATAGAGGAACCTACAGTATAGTTACAGAATACCTAATGATGAGGTGTACTATGCCCTAATGATTATAAATCTAGAAGAATCTTAAGGTAAAGATACAGTTTGACTTTGATTCATTGCATAGCACATACATACAGATTTCTGCATTGTGCACAGAAGACTCTGCAGCAGTTTCTTTGGATTATTTCAAAAACATGGCAGATGTGCACAAAAGTAAGTTACCTTTGTCATGTACTGCAAACGGTACATGTTAAGCTACATATGCACATATCTACTACCGTGTATCCATTATAGGTAATACATTCAAACACTTACCCAATTTGGTGGCTCATATATTTTAAGGTACTCCAAAGCATCTTCTCTCTGACATAAGCCATCTAAAACTGGTAAAGGGTCTGTGTACCGTAGCCAGAGCTCACTCAATTGTGTCATGTTGACTACAGGTACAAGTTCAGGTCCATTAGCACCTAAATATAAGTAAAAACAGAATAATAAATTACTATTTGCTAAATAGACATTAAACTAAACAATATCATGTCCAAGTACACACATGTACTGTATATTTGTATAAACTGTAATACGTATGTACGTACAGTATATGGACTGTTAAAATGGAGTGTGAAGTGAAGCTGTACTTATCTATAATTCTAAAATTAAATATAACTTAAAACTTAAATCATAACATCAATGAAAGTAAATCTTTGTAGTGTTCCATAACTGCAAGCATTCATATAGTAAATGATAGTCATGTAATGTTTATAGTTTGTGTTATAAAACTCACTCCCAAAAATCAATCTTGTAATGGATGCATTGACTTGTAAGGCATCATAGAATTCAGGTGGTGCTCCACCTCTTACAGACAACCACCACAATGTGCTGTTCTGAATAGCCTTTTCCAATTGAGTATACTGAGAATCCTGTAAAGTGCAGGCATACTTTAAACAATACAAAGAATTCAACCAATTAGGAATGATACAGAGAATATTAATGCACAAATATATAAGTAGATCATGCAGGTGATTACTACTTACAAGCAGTATAGAATGGAGTTGATTACAAAATACTTGTGCTAAGGCTATTGATATTCTACTGATACCTAGGTGATCACTGGTTACCAATGACTTTAGTCCCCTAGCCAAGATTAGACCTTGACCAGTTTGGCATAATGTAATTCCAGTGATTATCCATTGTATTCCTTCTATCCCAGTACATGGATAGATCAAAGGAATCTAATGTATGCTATGGTAGTTATCCCCCGGCAATAGGTAATTAGCCCAATAATATCTATTCAATTACAAAGAGATCACTTAATGGGCTGTACACACCAGCAACCAATGCTCATTTGAGTAGTATGATTTGTATGATGCTCAGAAGTCAGTCATCCCTCAGCAGAATGGAAATTGAATTCAAAGCACACCACTTGAAATCATCCATCCTCACAGTTCCACAGTGCATGGGATCATGGATGTAAACAATTGAAATTTATATTTAAGTGCCTCCCAATGTCACATTGTTTGGCAAATGTGATGCGTATGCACATCAAAATTATGACACCATTTTGGTTATATCCTGATACAAGTACGATATCTGGGTCATCACTTGCAACCTCGGCTCACCCTTAATTGGGCAGATATCACACTCATACAGGGATATACAGTAACTAGCATAAAGTAAATAGCCATATTATAATGGTATGACTATGAGATCTTGATAACAAGTATGCAACTCTAAAAAACAGTAACTGAGTATGTTTGGGTTAAGCCGATACTTGCTAGAAGAAGTTAAATATGTAATAGTCAATTAAAAGGAAACGATTAAGAAAACTGTCATAAAACTAAAAAGTCAGACTTTACTTTTTCTCAATATAAATTAGAAAAAAAAATTCTTCTTTTTGCAAATTACCAAAGCACATATACTGTATAAGTGCAGACTAAAAACTTTGTTTCTATCTAACCTCTACCATGCATACCTGAGATAGTATGCCAACTGTTTCAGTTACTGAGTGTTAAGTATGTAGGCCTTAAAAGGCTGATCCCATGAATACATGGACCCACTAATATGGTACAATTCACCTTTAATAAAAACTTTCAAACCTTATCATTTGATAGCAAACAATTTACCAAGTTCACAACACAAAGGGACTCACCACTGTTATGGTACAGTTGGATATAATGAGATCCAACTGTTCTAATCCTTTGATAGCAACCAGGTGAAGTAGAGCACTTACACTAGTGCTCCTGTAAATATAAACACGTAGCACTTTTGAAGGTAGTTTGGAATCTGAAAAGGTCTGGGCTTCTACAAGTGAACAAATACAGGCAACATTAGTGAAACATAGTCTAAATATAACAGGTTGACATTAAAAGAAAAAGATTGTAGCTTTGAAAATTGAAACCAATCAATGCCAAATTATTAATTAGCTTAGAAACTGTGGATTGTTGGTAAATATGACAGAGAAAAACAATTATTGTGGACTTGTACAGGTTGATTCTATTATGCAATGTGATTATGTACCAAAATGATTAACTAATTCTATTAATTAGCTTATTAAAAGAGGGCGTTCAACTGAATTAATCTTATTGCATGTTACACATGTATGTACCTACGTATAAATAATGAAGAAATATATATTTAAATGGATAATAACAGACAAATGACATAACATGCGGAAAACATATGTACATATATAGGTATGTGCATGTATATAGAATGGATTTAACTGTACAAACCTTTTACTGACAAATGGTCAAAGGAAAATACATTTGGAAACACAAATACCACATTGGAGTTGGCTGATTTGATTGCATCTTGATGGATCTGAGCAAGTGTGGAATCAAGCTTTAGTCTTTGTGTGGCATACTTGTGACTGACTGTTAGGACTTAATTGTTACTAGAAATAGTACCATAGCATATACGGTAGTGTTATAATATGATAGTAACTATTGTTGTAACCATGTACTTGCTAGTCATTCATTGTTGAGTTCACATGTGATCATGACTGACTCTAAACCAACTCTAAAGCGGAACGTCTAAATACTACATGGTGGCAGCGGTGGGATGGCTAGCGTTCGTGTGCAGCCTCCCTCATCCTTTGACTTCAAGAACCCAGACGAATGGCCTCGTTGGAAGCGCCGATTCGAACAATTCCGCCTAGCCTCAGGGTTGTCAGAAGAGAGTGGCGACAGACAAGTGAGTACGCTTTTGTACTGCATGGGAGAAGATGCAGAGGACATGCTCGCATCGACAAACATTAGTGAAGGAGATCGGAAAAAGTACGATGCAGAAGCAGTACGACGATTTTTTTCAAGTTCGGAAGAATGTAATCTTCGAACGTGCTCGTTTCAATCGCCGCTGTCAGGGAGAGACAGAATCTGCCGAACAATTCATAACAAGTCTCTACAATTTGGCTCAGAATTGCGCCTATGGCGACCTTCGAGAGCAAATGATACGCGATCGTATTGTCGTCGGAATTCGTGACAATTCGCTGTCTGAACGCCTCCAGATGGACTCAAATTTAACTCTAGAAAAGGCAAAGATACAGGTACGACAACGAGAGGCTGTTCAAGAACAGCAGATCCTCCTCAAAAATGGACAAAAGGAGGACAAATCAGTCGATTTTGTGAGACATAATGTGCCTAAGAGTAAAGCACAAAGGACCCCAAACAGAAGAGTGCCCAGTAGGACCCAGCAAAAAGGTGGGAAATGCTCTCGATGTGGCAAGGGACCGCATTCTCGTCAACAATGTCCCGCTAGAGACGCTGAGTGCCACAACTGTAAGAAAAAGGGCCATTACAGTGCACAGTGCTTCCAAAGGACAATAGCTGATGTCACTGCCAATAGCTGATGTCACTGCCAATAGCTGATGTCACTGCCAATAGCTGATGTCACTGCCAATGTCACTGCAGAGGAAGAGACTGACCTCTATGATATGGCTTACTTGAACACTGTGTTGGACTCAGAAAAGGATACCACTTGGAGCTGCACAGTGCTGCTCAATGATCAAGAAGTAAAATTCAAGTTAGACACTGGAGCAGATGTGACGGTTATCTCGGATGATCTGTGGACATCTTTGGGAAGGAATCAAACAAAACTACCAAAAGTGAAGCTCCACGGACCAGATAAGACCCCTTTGGAGGTTTTGGGTGAGTTTCAAGCCACCCTATCATACAAAGGTCGTTCATGTACCCAGTCCATTTTTGTGGTAAACAATCTCCATCATAACCTCCTCGGTTTACCAGCCATTCAGGCCCTCCACATACTAGCCCAAGTTGATTCTATTACTACACCCATTATAGAGCAATACCCTCATCTTTTCACTGGACTTGGGACATTTAAAGGTGATAGCTACAAAATCAGGCTCCAACCAGACGCAAAACCCTTTGCATTGTTCACACCACGCAATGTTCCCTTACCTCTGCGTAAAAAGGTGCGGGAGGAGATAAGGAGAATGGAGTCCCTGGGTGTTATTTCACGTGTTAAAGAACCAACCTCTTGGTGTGCTGGTATGGTGGTTGTGCCAAAGAAATCTGGGTCAATTCGCATCTGCGTAGATTTTCGTCCGTTGAATGATAAGGTATTACGGGAAGTACATCCGATACCCAAGGTAGATGAGACTCTGGGACAACTAGCCGGAGCAACTCTGTTTAGCAAAGTGGATGCCAATTGTGGGTTTTGGCAAATACCTCTTGAAAAGAGCACACGCCTGCTCACAACCTTCATCACACCATTCGGACGCTACTGTTTTAATAAATTACCATTCGGTATATCAAGTGCCCCTGAGCATTTCCAATGCCGCATGAACGAGATCCTTGAAGGACAAGAAGGAGTCTTATGTCATATGGACGATGTACTCATCTTTGGACGAAACCAACAGGAACATGATGCCCGTCTACACTCGGTTCTACAGAAAATCCAGGAAGCAGGAGCAACACTGAATCCAGAGAAATGTGAGTTCAGCAAGACATGCCTTAGCTTCCTAGGTCACATCGTCGACAAGCATGGCATATCCCCAGATCCCAATAAGACACGGGCAATTCGGGAGATGGAGAGACCCAGGTCGATCATCGAATTACGGAGATTCATGGGGATGGTGAACCAGCTTGGTAAGTTCACTCCAAGAATTGCAGAATTATCTCAACCCTTACGTGAGCTTTTGAGCACCAAGCGAACATGGATGTGGGGACCCTCACAAACTTCAGCTTTCAATGAGATCAAAGCTGAATTGACCAGACCCTCTACATTAGCCCTGTACAGTTCTGAGACACCTACAAAAATCCGTTCGGATGCATCTGCATATGGCATGGGAGCTGTACTTCTCCAGCAACACTCAGACAAATGGAAACCAGTTGCATTTGCATCTAGATCTCTGACAGATACTGAGAAAAGATACTCACAGATTGAGAAGGAAGCACTGGCAATTGTCTGGGCATGTGAGAAGTTTTCAGATTATGTTTTGGGGAAAAGAATACAACTAGAAACAGACCACAAACCACTGGTGCCACTTCTCGGTAAGACAAATCTGGATTGCCTACCGCCGAGAGTCTTACGCTTCCGCATCCGCCTCATGCGTTTTGATTATTCCATCAGCCATGTGCCTGGCAAATTCTTGTATACAGTGGATGCCCTGTCTCGTGCCCCGATCTTATCACCAGGAGGCACCTACCTAGAAGAAGCTACACAGACAGAGTTATTTGTGCAAGCAGTGGTCTCTCACCTCCCAGCCGATTCAGACCGACTTCATCAGTATAGAGCCGCACAAAAGAAAGATAATACTTGTGTACAACTCATTACATTTTGCAAAAGGGGATGGCCAAGCAAGAGCCAGCTCAAGGGAGACCTTTGGCAGTACTGGTCAGTGAGAGGCGAGCTATCCCTTCACGAAGACCTGCTACTCCGTGGAAGCCGTATATTGGTGCCACAAAGTTTACAGCGAGAAACACTTCAGAAAATTCATAATGGACATCAAGGAATTCAGAGATGTCTTTCACGGGTAGCCTCATCAGTCTGGTGGCCAGGTATATCTCAACAGGTGGAACAACTAGTCAAAAATTGCCCCATCTGTGCTAAGGTTAGTATACCTCACAGACAGCCAATGATTTCCTCACCACTTCCGAATCATCCCTGGGAGAAGGTTGCATCAGACCTCTTCGACCTTGAGGGAAAAAAGTACCTACTTGTTGTTGATGGTTTTTCACGATACATAGAAGTTCAGACACTTACAACCACCACCTCAGCAAGCGTTATCCGTGCACTGAAGGCAATATTCTCAAGGCATGGTATTCCAACAGTTCTTATGAGTGACAATGGTCCTCAATACAGTTCTAAGGAGATGAAGGACTTTGCAGAAAAATACAATTTCCAACATATCACTAGTAGTCCTCACTATCCACAGAGCAATGGTTTGGCCGAAAGAATGGTCAAAACTGCAAAGAGTTTATTGGAAAAATCGGAGGACCCATACATGGCACTCTTGAGTTACAGAGCGACACCTCTACCATGGTGAGGGCTCAGCCCTGCACAACTCTTAATGGGAAGACAACTGAGAACAGACATCCCCCAGACAAAGATTACCCTAACACCGGATTGGCCATATCTTACAGACTTTCGCCAGAAAGACGAAGAGATAAAGAAGAAACAAAAGGCAAACTATGACAAACGTCATAGAGTGAGGTCACTGCCCCCACTGTCAAATGATGAACCTGTCTGGATTCACACACAAGATAGAGAGGTTCCTGGTAGAGTGATTCAGCCAGCAGCCACTCCGAGGTCCTACTTTATTGAGACTCCGTCAGGTACAGTTCGCCGAAACCAGAGTCATCTTGTGCCGAGACCAACAGGAAGCACACATGAGATATTAACAGACAACCAGCAGCGCCGAACTATTGCCACACGCTCACAGACTGGAACATACGTTGGTCCGCCCTCCAGACTAACTTACTGGAAGAAGGGAGATGTGGCATACTTGTGACTGACTGTTAGGACTTAATTGTTACTAGAAATAGCATATACAGTAGTGTTATAATATCATGATAGTAACTATTGTTGTAACCATGTGCTTGCTAGTCATTCATTGTTGAGTTCACATGTGATCGTGACTGACTCTAAACGAAATCTAAAGCGGAACGTCTAAATACTACACTTTGCAGGTGATTGCACTGTGAAAGGCAGTCAGAGACTACCAGTTGATCAAATGGGGAAAGGAAAATATGAAATTTAATGGAATCATTCAAATGCTTGACAATATCTCTAGTTAGTTGTTGGTTCTTTGACTCGTAAAGTGCATGAAAGAGGAAGAGGAGTTGTGGATTAGAAAGATCACATTCGGATGGCAGTGTTGTGGTGAACAGAGAAAGGAATTTCTTGAAGAGACCACTTTGAGGCTTCGTCAACTGCTTCACCAACGCCCTCGATGACAGACCAGTAAGACCAGCAAAGAATCGCAAAACAATGGAAAATGTTGGATTCATCAGATGTAATTTCCAAAATTTCACTTGTTTCTTCTCTGATAATCCTTGAAGATGGAAGGCAGCAAAGAACTCTTGGAGAGTGGCATGAGAGAAGCTGAAGGTATATTCACAACAGAATCCTACCTTACCAGCATGGACCTGGAGGAGACCTTTGAAGAAGGAGTCAGTAATTCCAGTGGAACTGAGGGTTGGAAATATCTCTAAAATGGAGCTCTCGGTAAAAATGAAAGAAGGTGGATTGGTAGTGAGACCTTTGAAAGCAATTTGAGCAAGGCCAGAAAGAAGATCGCCAAGATCCTTTGGTAAACCAGAGAGTTCAGAATTGATACGACATGTTGCATTTTCCTTTCCTGACTCCCTGCCTAATATCTGACTCACAAAGGTCTTGTAGCAGCTGGTCATGGTAGGTGGAAAGGAGGATTGGCCATGCTCATAGATTGAGCAAAAGATGAAGACATTCATTGGTACAAAAGCTCCTGCCATCAGATCTGGCCGTTCCTCAAGAGCTTTCAGCATGTCTTCACCTTTTTGGGGATCACCTTTGAAAAAGCTTTCTACAAAAGCTTTGATGGCTACTGAATCAAATCCCTGGATTTCATAAAAGGTGGAACAACCTTCCTGAAGGTCAGGGCATACTCCAGGTCTACTGGAGAGGATGATGGATGCCTCTGGAAGGATCCTACCCTTCAGCAAAGGTAGCAGCACATTTGGTGAACCCTCTCTTATTAGCTCTTTTGCCTCATCTGCCCCATCAAACACCAAGAGGACATCTTTACCTCTTCTATCTAAGAGCTCCTTCTCCACTGAAGCAATATCGCGATCTGACCCATAGTAGCTAAGGAGGCCTTTCAGATCAGTGGCACTACCTACAGTGCCATCTCGCAGTGGGAAATACAGGATTAGAGTGAAATCGCTTTCATATTTTTGAATAGCTACTTGCTGGGCTATGTGTTTAAGGGCAGTTGTTTTGCCCATACCGGCATGGCCATAGAGTACACTTATTCTATTACCACTCTTTTTCAATAATTCCTCTGGATTTATGAACCTATCTATTTCCCCTTTTGATCCGCAGTCTCTGAAACTATCTAGAACTGCTAAACTGTCTCCAGTGGTATACTTAGCTGAGGGCTTGTTCTTCAGGATGGCTAGTTTGACATATTTTATGTCAGTTGTTCCAGCACCCAATTTGAACTTGCAATACTCGAAATAAACATTCTTCTTAAAAGGAACCACAGATTTCTGAGAAAACAAACAAACATATAACAATACTACGCATTTGTAAGCATCACTACATACACTAATTCTATCATCATTCAGTAGTATTCATGTGATTGGTTGTAACCATGCAATTTTCTTTGTCGTTTCAAGACTAATTAAAGATCATCTATCTATGGATAATGGAGCACTTGGGCAGAATAAAGAAGTATATTGTTAATGAAAAATAGCTGTGTTGAGTCTCAAAGATGCCATACATGTTTTCACGGGAACACATTTCCTATGCTACATGGGACCCAAAAGAGAAAGAATCTTGAAACAACTATACCACAGCTATTGACAGAAAACTCCATTCCTCTTGTATACCATGGTTATTTGTTATGCAATTGTATGCATGGGTTTGTCAGATGGCTCATGAATCATTACATCACCATAAAATCAATGACCGCTAAACAGCAATAAATACAGTTTGCCAAAATTAATGTTAAAGTATGGAAAATCTGGGTAATAACATAATATATTTAAGTATGAAATGTAATGTTGGTAGGAAGAATACTGCAAGACAAAGCAAGATGTATAAATCAAGAGAACAGATGACAAGCAGTCAGTTAAATGTAAAACATATCGACAACCTACCTACCAACGTACGTATGTATATACGTATCTTGTATCAGTCTATGGCTCATACAAACCTCACAAGTAGTATGTGTATTGTATTCTAAAGTCATAGGAGCTGGTAAAGTACATCATTATTAAATAAAGCACTCACTGGAAGTTGTGATGTACAGTTCATGTCATCAGGAGCACTGTTATTCAAACCTATATATAGAAAAAATAGGACCTAATTGCACAATATGTATACCTGTGGAAAGGCTATAATGTATTTACTATGGCTATACATATACATAAACCTATATACAGAGTAGTACACCTACGTATATACATGTAATAGTATTACCCAGAGGTGATGACTATAGCCAAAATATAATACAAGGTTGAGGTGTCCAAAGATATGGCAATTAATTAGTTAACTCCTTAACTCTTCTGCATGTGTTAAATAGACAGAAGACAAACATGTAATATTGTATTTATTTCTCTCTTAAATCATGGACTATATTTGTTCTTTTGATTGAAGTCTTTATACCATACAATGCAAATAATATCAGTCGGACAGAAATAACTCTTTGAATATTTGGTAGACCTTTGAATACAACTAATCCAAAGATCTTGTAAATTAAATAATCAACCTAGATTTATATACTGTTTCCAAGAATAAGAAGTTACTACTAAAACTAAGATTACATATTGTGATAAATATTTTGCATACAGTGAGTATTGAAAAGTGACCACCATATAACTGTAATACTATAACCGCCAACTGACTTTAAGTAAAATTCACAGTTTACGCAATAAAAAGGTCTAATTAAGGCAAAGACTAACTGCTCTTTGATAAAATGTCCTTCAACTTGTCTACCTCAATGATAATATAATATACCATACAATGCATATAATATCAGTCGGACAGAAATAACCTTTTGAATACAACTAATCCAAACATCTTGTAACAACCTACTGTTTCCAAGAATAAGAAGTTACTGCTAAAACTAAATATTTTGCATACGGTGAGTATTGAAAAGTGACCACCATATAACTGTAATACTATAACTGCCAACTGACTTTAAGTAAAATTCACAGTTTACACATTGTCAATAAAAAGTTCTAATTAAGGCAAAGACTAACTGCTCTTTGACAGAATATCCTTCAACTTGTCTACCTCAATGATACAGTCACGGTCTTTGAGAACATCACACACAGTTTGGAGTGTTCTCTCTTTTCCACCAGTTCCATCACTCCTCCTTAGCCATTCAGAGAACGTCTCATACATTCTTGTCTGATCTTTACTGTTATTTGATTCAATTATTTCCATTTTGTTGTAAGTAAAGCCGAAAGCAGTTGCTATCTCCCTCCATTTATAAGGCACTTCACTAATGACAGCTGTCTGAAGCTTGTCCATGTGGACTTCAAATGTTAGCTTCAAACTGTACACATCAGATGAGATCAATAGTTATAGTACAACCATATAGTAGACTATATGTATACTATGTATTCAGTTGTTGAATATACCAAATGGTTGTAGGTACCTATAAAATAAAACGTATAACTTCTTTAACTAGACCTGGCTGGGGCCAGAGGCTACATACTTCAGTACAGGAAGATTTGTTCCAACTATAACTATTATTAATAAAAACCTAATAATTAACCAAATCAAAGGTATGTATATTTGAAATTGTAATTAGTGACTAGGAACTGCAGAAGAGCCACAATATATGCCACATATACCTACACTACCACAAGTAAAGGAACAGACTATGTAGTCATTAGCTTATTACCTCATATCAACAGTTGTGGTCTCCTTCGGTTGAGTGCGATCAGAAGCAGTTGTCTGGCCGGTTTGGTGAACTGAAATGATAAAACGAAATATCAGTTTAGAACGAATTGCCTACAGCAGGTGACACATAGAGAGAACTGAGACCGGAAGTCGGTAACGCCCACTAAATAAAACAGAGACCCGACAGCAAAGTAGCAGTCTTAAAAAGGAAAAATCTCTGATGAGTTGATTTACGTGACGATATAAAGATTTTTCTACTGATTTTCTACTGAAAGATGGAGTTTACTCCGCTCCAACTTACCCTTCTCCATCGCCATCGCCATGTTAATTTGGAGTCATGTGAGTTTTGGGACACACCCAACTCTAACTTATATGTAAATGTAGTTGCTACTTCTGTCAACTGTCAGAGTGTGTGGTCATGTTTATGTAATAGCTAACAATATGGTGGTACTGCAGTATTTGAATATTAATGGCCAGTCATGCATAACAACCGCAATAATAGCTACCAACATATACAATGTACAACATAACTGCTGCTTATATAAGGAATATGAAGTTACCTAACCTGGATAATACAGTATATCTAACTCTGCATATATAAAACAAGAATCTAAATTGGATCTAGATTACATGGCTATTACAGTTTTAACAAAAATCAGAATATTGGAAAGTTGCATTGAGAATCAATTGACAAACATGATTTCTTTGCTCTCCCAAAGAGAAGAGGAAGTGTAACTCTTTAAAAGCATCTCTCAAAGTTGCAAATAAAGGCACAAAAATCTTTTCCAAAGTCTTCCAATATAGCCACTTTCCAAGTTTTGCTGCTCTTATCAAAAAGAACGAGTAAGAACAAGTAATCGCATAAGCAGATATACTTGTAGGATCAATGGTTAATCAGATATTTCATTTCTCCAGTGTTTAATCTAGCTCTACTACGAGTGCAAGTTTCCAGTAAGATATAAGATAAGGTCAGATAAAACATGGCGCCGCCCATTATGATCTAATAAAGTTACTGCATGACCTTTTTAGTTATTCACCGCCGAATGTAAACTACAGGGTAACGCCATATATCGTACCACAGTGGATCGTGGCCCCTTAGTAACCAAACCACCAGCTGGATATGTGCGAAAGGGGGAATCGGAACTTTTACTTTCCCTCTCCACTCTTCCCCAACCCAATTCCTATCCTCGTGGAGATTCTGGGAAACTTTTCATCTCAGGTACTGATGTATAGTCGTTTCAAACTTTGTAGTTTGCATTCTGACTTTTTCATTACCACTTAGTTAGCTTGTTAGATATAACCATTTACTAGTCAATAGACTGCGGCAAACCTTTAGGTAGTCGTAACTATGTTACGTATGTGCATACTGGCGATTGGTGTGTTGTAATGGAAGTGTATTACTATAGTACTAAGAAATACCTTGCTTGGGCAAGTCTCGAAAGTCTGCGAAATTTGTTTTTGATTTGCTAGACTCTACGTAGATCATCGACTAATAAACTAAACTTCATCTCCTTAGGCGGCCATGCATGCATTTTGCAGCTTCTATTTCCTTATTTTACACATCTTTAGGTAGATGAGCGTTGGCCACGAGGAGACTTGGGAGAATGGTTTGGTGAGACTTTTGATGCCTTAAAGAATTACTCCTCATTTGAAATTAGAGATCTGATGAATGCCATGTTCATTGCAGTATGTCTGGTACTTCTCAAGCTATTTCTAGACTTTTTCATACTAAAGGTGAGCTCAATATGCAGAGAGTGAGAGTGTGGGAGAGAAAGAGAGAGAGAGAGTGTGTGTGAGAAAGAGAGAGAGAGAGTGTGGGAGAGAAAGAGAGAGAGAGAGTGTGGGAGAGAAAGAGAGAGAGAGAGTGTGTTTGTGTGTGTGACAAAATTAAAATGGCGGGCATGAACAGTGGGTGCGAAGAGAACAGAGAAACAGAAACACTGCATCTTTAGATGTTCAAAAGAGACTAAAAGACAAATCCTTTCAAAGATAAAGATTTTGCAATTATACTGTAACCTTACATAAAATATAATGTTTAGAAAGTTCGTCTTTTACCATTGAAAATGCGTCTTTAGATGCTCTAAAAGTCGAAAGATGATCCTTTCAAAAGATAAGTTCGACGCAGTTAGAAGGAATCCTCACTCTATTTTACCATTGAGTTGATCTTATCACTGTATATCCTCCAATGTAATCTTACAGTTGTATATATGTACGTACAGTATATAGGAAGTATCTCACAGACTTAGTTTATGAATAATCAAAGTGATAATCAAACCACAAGTAATTATGAAGAGGAAAACACAAAAGAAGCATTTGCTGGAAATCGAACCCAGGACAGCTGGTTATGACCACCAGTGCTCTGCCACTGAGCTACAATTGCCACAGTAATGCTCCATTCATGTTTCCCCTCTTATACTAACTAGGTAGAAGTAATAATCTTCATTCACTAATTAGTACTATTACATACTTGTGTTACTTTATTTATTCCATAGAGGATCCCTCGATGGTTCAAATTTCAAAAGGAAGAGACTCTAAAATTTCCTGACACAAGTTGGAGCTGTTGTGTGTTCTTATTTAACTGGATTTGGGATCTTTATGTAATTGTTTACAATCCCAAAGGACTCTTCTTCAACCTTGATGCTCATTGGAAACGTAAGTTGTTAGCTGGTAGATTCAGGTGGCTGTTCTAGTGCCAAAGTATCTCCCTCTGAGAGTTTGGTTTTTGAAATGTTTGTCTTTTTGTGTATGTAAAAAGGACTATACAAATTCTATTTAAATATACATACATCCATACATCGATACATACTTACATACATACATACGTATAGTTGTTACTCTTTTTTAGATTGGAAAGTTGGAATGGAAGTAGAACCAGACATCTATTGGTTGTACATGTTTCAATTGGGCTCCTATACTCACTTCCTATTCACAACAATATTTATTAATGCAAAGAGGAAAGATTTTATGGTTCTCCTGCTCCACCACATCCTGACCATCGCTCTGATAGGCTGGTCCTATACTGTGCGGTGAGCTTATTAAGTGTCAATTGGTAGTGAACAAAGATGTATATTTCACTTTTCAAATGTACACATGATGAAGGGTGGTATTCCCAGAAACAGCTTTGGATGAGGATACAAGAGTTTTCTCCTTCAATTTCTCTTATTTTCCACTGGGCTGTACAGCTGTTTCTGGGAATTCCACTCTTCATCAGTGACCCTGGGAATCTTTGTCTTCTTCTTGATCTATTGTGAGTCCTTGACTCCCTGTGCTAAATCTTGAGTCTTATAATGCATAATTATGTATGTCTCTAGGTTCTACTACATTGGGGTGATGGTGCTATTCCTGCATGTATGTATGTGTACACATATGTGTATGCGTGTGTCTATAGGTTCTACTACATTGGGGTGATGGTGCTATTCCTGCATGACATTAGTGATGTCATTCTCGAAGGAGCCAAGACCATTACATACTTTAGAGTGATGGATGGGAAAAAACATAAAATGATAAAGAATGCAGGGGATGTGGGCTTTGCTACATTTGTGATCTCCTGGTCAGTTTATTATAGTATACACTCACTTTCAAACTCATTTTATCTCTCAACTTCTGTCTCAAATATATGTAATGTATGTATGTATATTTGCACCTAATATGTACTTCATATAGTAATTCATATACGTAGTAATTCATACGTATACACGTATAGTACTTCATGTAGTAATTCATACAGTAATTCATACAGTACTTCATATAGTACTTCATATTGTACTTCATGTAGTACTTCATATAGTAGTACTTCATACAGTAATACTTAGTTTGTAGATGTACGTAATATAAAGCAATTCACTTCCATATTTATGCATACATATAAAGTTTTCTTTTATTATTCAATTAGGTTCCTTTTTCGACTCTACTGGTTTCCGACAAAGGTGGTCTATTCTACCTGTGTGGCAAGTCTTCACTTTTGCAGAGATGGAGCTTTCTATCTTCCCTTCAATACAATGCTCTTTCTTCTCTACTGCTTGCAAATCTATTGGACCATCTTCATCATCAAGTTACTAATCAAAGTAGGAGTTATATTACTATGGCAACTAGATTAATGCACTTTGTGTATAGGATAAACAGATATTCAAGTAGTTAAGTTGGTCGTGGGGACCTTGTTAATTGTACGTATGTGCCACTCCATTTATTATCTAATCGCCATAGAAACTCTCTATTAGATAAGTGCCATTTCAAGTGTAATTTTCAGTAAGGGTAAACTAGTTAAAACACTCACTGTACGTCATTTGTATGTAGTGCTGGAGTATGTATAGCACTTTAGTGGAGTTTGCCTACATGTATGTATGTATGTAGTATGCTTTAATGTAGAACATTATTTTATGCAATAACCATCATAACAAGATACATGAGTAAGATAAAAATAGCTATTCAATTTATAGACTTCCTTATTTGCCTACTAGATTTGTTTTTTTGTTATACTCTGATGAAGGCCACAGTATGTGGCTGAAACGTTAGTAATGATCTATTGTGAATCATTTGGTTGGAATCGAGTGAATTATCTTTACACGATAAAAATATCAATTTCTTACATTCACAGTTGACATCATACAAAAATAGCACAAATTGTACTTAGAATATATATTCTATATGGTCTTGTGTTGCCTCTGGATGAGGATGCAGTGTCATTCCATATCAAGTTTTCTTCCTTTTATCCACTTTACCAGATAACTGTTTCTGGGAATTCCACTCTTCATCAGTAACCCTGTATGGGAGCCTTTGCCTTCTTGTTTTCTTCTATATGCACTTAGCTTCATGAAAAATCTAAGATACCATTTTCCTACATGCTATATGCCTATTCTGTAAAAGAGCCTATAGGGGAACTAAACCTGAAGAGAGCTTTGAATGAGTATACAGGAGTCTTTTCTTCCTTCTTTTCCCTTCTTTCCTCTTCTTCTCCACTGGGTCAGATAGCCGTTTCTGGGAATTCCACCCTTCATGAGTGATCCTGGGAATCTTTGTCTTTCCTCTATCTTGATCTTCTGTGAATCCTTGGCTATTTCACATGTCATTGGCACACACTTGGGGTAGATATGGTGGGAAACTGTTCCATTTATCATTTTAACTAATGTTGCTAATGTTGTTATTTATGTTTCCTTATTTTGAATGTTGTAAGGATACAAAAACTAAATTAGTTAGGACTATGAAAATGTTTGCTAATGTGATAATTGGGTTAGTGCTGGTGGTTTAACTGTCTTGGATTTGGTTCCCAGTATTTGCTTCTCTTTATGTTGTCCTCAAATTAAGTATTAAAAAGTTATGGTTTGATTATCACTATGATGATTCAAATTAAACACTTGTGGTTTGGTTATCACTCATGTTGCTTGATGTTCGTTAGGTGCTGGTGCATGGAGATGATGTGGATGACAACAGAGAGTACGATGTTGAGAAGAGAGAGAAACAAATGAGACTTGATTCCAAGAAAGTAAACTAAATTCAAAGTAGATCTTCCTAAACAGTTAGCAGTTTTAGACAAATGTACGTAGATTCTCCTTAGACCAGTGGTTGTACGTCACACCAGGTACCACTATGTCCCATATCTCTACGTAGGTACCATTACGTTGGACTGCTAGTACTGTTCCTACATGACATCGGAGATGTATTGCTTGAGTTTGGTAAGACTGTTATATATTTCAAAGAGATGGATGGACAGAAGTACCCAAAGATAGAGAACATTGCAAATGGCTTGTTTGCCACATTCATATTTTCCTGGTAAGTAATTAGTATTAGTGATGCATTTGACCTCACTTAATGACCACCCCAGTTAGGCAACCATCTTGAAAATGATGTTCAAATTTAGGTAGAAAACAAAATTATGTAATATTTAATTTGTTCAAAAATGCAAGCACCTCGTTATTCCGAATTATAACCACAATCTTTGATTAATCTATTAATTTTATTCTTCACAAAAATGAACACTGTATACGTATGTAGTATCAATACAACTCTGAGACTCTACATGGATAAATCACTATTTAAACACTGCCATCCCTACTTGTCATTTTTATTTTAAAATGTTTTTTTATTTTTATTTTATTTGTGCGTGTTGTATAACTCAACTACATATATGTATAATATACGTATTTATTGTACACACGGTATGTCTAGAAATAGTCTTTACATTCGGAAGAAAACTACCTGAGGAACTGCACATTCTTTAGACGCACCCATCCAATTCCCGATATGCAGTATATTGTTGTTGTACTTGTAATGTTGCTGTATTGCTAATCTATTTCAGGTTCCTGTGCCGTCTGTACTGGTTCCCTATGAAGGTCATGTACTCCACAACAGTGGCATGTGTTTTAGTGTGCAGTGAAGGAGCTTTCTATCTTCCCTTCAACATTCTTCTCTTTCTCCTGTACTGCATGCAAGTCTACTGGACTTACTTTATTGTCAAGTTGTTGGTCAAGGTAAACACTACATATATACGTAATTTGATGGATGAATTTCACCAGATATATATTTGTGCAACAGATCTAGATCTATACAGAGAAAATAAGAACTGCATATTATATGTCTAACAGTTTAATATTGTTTATAAATACACACCCCTTTAAAGTAGCTATATAGCCAAAAAATGGCTATTATCAATTATCACCTCTGAACTAAATACGTAAATAAAATTGTGGTATATTCAACTGTTTTAAGTTGATGGAATTATTTCAAATCTTTATGCCATGTAACTACGTATATATAGATTTGCATGTACTTATATTGTGTACATTGTACTAAATAGGTGTTGTTACGTGGAGACTTGGAGGACAATAGAGAATATGATGTTGAGAAGAGACAAAAGGAAAGGAAGAAAATAAAATAAATTGCAACTACGTATATAGATATACAGTTATGGAGTATATAAGTCATTTGGACAATATTATGTTTACCAATTTTGATTTGTTACTGATGGCATTTTTAACCAATCAATGTCAAGTTATAATTAACATCACATCACAACACACTATACATGTACCTAACATTTGTATAATAACTAATTAGGCCTCATGCATACTAAATATAAGAGAATATACATTTATATAGTATATACACTTCTACGTAATTCTGCATGCATGCAGCCATGTTATAAATAATTAATTATACTGTTGGGGATTAGAAACTTGCAATATATATATGTATACAATTTTTTAAACATAAAACCACAAGTATTACAAATGTTATCAGTCATTACACAAGTCAAACTACCAAGCAATTACATATAAACAATCACATCAAAAATTAATAAGTTTATAATTCAACTGAATGTAGCAGAATTAGTAAACATAAGTTTTAACTGTATGTAGCCTTCTCAGTAAGGCAAAGATGAGATACATTATGGTGTTAGCAGATCTAATTGGAGAACACTCTCCTCACATGATCAATACATGCCAATGCATCACTAGTACTGAGTGTTCTCCAATTACGTAGATCTGCTAACACCATAACATATCTCAATCTCTCTAATCTTGGCCTTACTGAGAACAGTAGTAACAACAGAACACTCTTCTTCTGTCCAGTCTCTGTCCTGCATGTAAAGTGTAATCACAACAATATAACATGTAACATTACAAGCTGCTACTATATACATGACAATGAATTTGATTGACGGTTAGCGCCCTTGTTGCATTTTTGTGGTTACTAGAAAATGATATTAGGCGCTTATCATGTTTAAAATGGAGGCCAGCAGTTATATTATACTCCGGTCCGACCGTAAATACAGAACACGCGTACGAATTCGAATTATAATATTTCTGTTTTGTATGTAGTGTTTAGCCATATATAGATATGCTCTAGATAATATAGTTAAAAAGATATAGCTGCATGTCCAGAGTATACATGGCCGTCCTATTCGATTAATGTGTAATATAGATGTACGTATAATTATTAGATATACCTCATGCAACAAAGTTATGTTATGCCTGTCCATGTGAATACTAATTAATATTCTAGATCTGCATGTATTGTATAATATAGGTCTGCATGGTACTATTGTACCACACTATAGATCCATAATGCATAACTACAACTTGTGACCTCATATTATTGAGGGCTGCCTCATAAACTTCTACATGCATGCAGCCACATACCCTAATATTATAATGTTTAACTTAATTATACCACATACTGTTGAGACAATTGCAGTACAAACATAACCACAAGTATTGTGAGTCAAAATGTAAGTCAGAATACCAAACACTTATAAAAAATCACAAAAATCAAAATATGATAACATCAGATGTTGAGAAGAGACAAAAGGAAGAAAATGAAATAGATTGCAAATAGTTATGGAGTATATAATATTGTTGGGGATTTGAAATTGGCAATTGTAGTACAGTGTATATATATGGTAAGAGATAATTACGTACATAAGTCAAACTATATAAAATAGTAACTGTAAGTCATGATCAGAATACAATATAAACAATCATATCTTTATGAAAATTCCAATTCAACTGTATCTAGGTTTCTCCTGATGTCTTTTTGCAACTCATACGGTACACCACCCAGGTTCACTGTCCACACATGATCATTACATGCCAGTGCATCACTGAGTGTTCTCCAATTAGATCTGCTAACACCAAGATGTATCCCAATCATTCTTATCTTGGCCTTACTGAGAACAGTAGTAACAACAGAACACTCTTCTTGTGTCCAGTCTCTGTCCTGCATGTAAAGTGTAATCACAACAATACAACGTGTAACATTACAAGCTGCTACTACATGACAATTAATTTGACTGACGTTTACTTTATATGTTCTTTATGCAAAACATTAAAATTCCAAGTATATAACAACAGACATATTTTGTGAAAATGAGTGTAGACTAATTTTGAATTGTATATACTATATATATATATATGACTGATTTAGTAACTATAAACATTAACTGTAACTAACTGTATAACAAGTACAATGTACACATATTGCATTATGTATACATTTCATTGTCTTAAACACAATTTCTACATACGTATATATAGGAGGAATACATCATTTCTTTACTATTACTGTTTTAAATTTATCCATTTCAAATTTCATGCAATATCCATGAGAACAAACTGCTTACTCTTTTTAAAAGGACGTATACAGAAGCAAAGTACAAGACAAGTTTGGGCAGAGAATAATTATAGTTTTTGTTGTATAGAAACTATTTTACAGGCTGTGTTATTTTAGTAGGTTATAAACAAAGCATATGTACTAGGTTAACAAACAAATGATTGTTTCCAATATTTGACCTAAAAAGGCTTCATCAGTCAATCACACAAAGTCACTTAATTAAGCGATGTGGTAAAACATTACAACGCTACATACTAAGTTAAAATCTTGCAACATAATCTGCATATTCCTTTTGCTATTAAATAGTAACACTGTTTCCATTTAACCCCATTGTGATTTGTGTTTTTAACTTTCACTACTCATAGGATATACTTTGCAGAAGCCTGTGAATGCTAACATGAAGTGTTAGCTTCTTCCTTAAATTGTAACATACGAACTGACACCTTTAACAAAATATACCCTCTAACCAATTTATAGACTATCAATTTACAATTTCATTTCTAAGTTTTAAATCATTTCTGTTTTAACTAAACATATAGGGAACAGGAATCCTTTGAACTTTTATAGCTTTGTACACATCTAAAACATTTCTAATTCCTTTACACATATACCCAATTTATTCTCTTTGTATGACTTGCAAGATGCTTTTGATACATAGAAAATAAATTCACTCGCTGTGCCATCTATAAAGAGTACGTACAGTACAAGTAGCAAAGAGCTATAGATGTGGCTATATGAAGCTTTTGTCTGTGCCCTCATCAAGGAATAGATCTTTCCTTTGGTCTATCAATTTCCTTTGTGGATTGTTAGGAGATATATTATCTCAATAACCAGTAGCAACCAATTCATTTGTATTATATACTTTCTTCAAAGGGTGCATTTAAACTAAAACATCCCTTACAGAATCTGAAGTTTTAGCTACTTATATACTTATAACATTGATATACATGCATTTACTAGCAGCCACTTCTGTATATTCTACATAACTTCATGTATACCATATTAATGAGGGTAATAATCATACCTATAAAATAATCTGAGAATGGAACACAACATGGAATGGCAGCCCGGCTTTGGAACCACTTTTCTTAACAAAGGTTGTTCTACAGTTTACCACTGCAGAATAGCCACAGTTAATATTTAAGAAATCCACAATCCTATCAAGGAAATCTGTGACAATCTTAGAGTGCATGGTGTATACTACGTACAGGGAACAATACAGGGAATAATATTGAAAAAGACATGTATAAATAATAATGAACTATGAATGAAAAATACAACCACTATAGAGGGAACCTACAGTATAGTTACAGAATACCTAATGATGAGGTGTACCTATGCCCTAATGATTATAAATCTAGAAGAAGCTTATAAGATAAAGTTTGACTTTGATTCATTGCATAGCACATACATACAGATTTCTACATTGTGCACAGAAGACTCTGCAGCAGTTTCTTTGGATCACCTCACAAACATGGCGGATGTGCACAAAATTAAGTTACCTTTGTCATGTACTGCAAACGGTACATGTTAAGCTACATATGCACATATACTACCGTGTATCCATTATAGGTAATACATTCAAACACTTACCCAATTTGGTGGCTCCCATATTTTAAGGTACTCCAAAGCATCTTCTCTCTGACATAAGCCATCTAAAACTGGTAAAGGGTCTGTGTACCATAACCAGAGCCAACTCAATTGTGTCATGTTGACTACAGGTACAAGTTCAGGTCCATTAGCCCCTAAATACAAGTAAAAACAGAATATTAAATTACTATTTGCTAAATAGACATTAAACTAAACAATATCATGTCCATGCACACACATGTACTGTATATTTGTATAAACTGTAATACATATGTATATGGACTGTTAAAATGGAGTGTGAATTGAAGCTGTACTTATCAATAATTCTAAAATGAAATATAACTTAAAATTAAATCATAACATCAAGGAAAGTAAATCTTTGTGGTGTTCCATAACTGCAAGTATTCATATAGTATATGATAGTTTGTGTTATAAAACTCACTCCCAACAATCAATCTTGTAATAGATGTAACTTGTAAGGCTTCATAGAATTCAGGTGGTGCTACACCTGTAACATACAACCTCCACAATGTGCTGTTCTGAATAGCCTTTTCCAATTGAGTGTACTGAGAATCCTGTAAAGTGCAGGCATACTTTAAACAATATAAAGAATTCAACCAATTAGCACTCGATAACATCTTTACTTCAGTTTAGGATAGCTATACATTGAAAAGATGCAGTTCAAGTGTGTCATGTAAAGTTAAATGTATGATATGAGGAATGATACAGAGAATATTAATGCACAAATATATAAGTAGATCATGCAGGTGATTACTACTTACGAGTAGTATAGAATGGAGTTGATTACAAAATACTTGTGCTAAGGCTATTGATATTCTATGGATACCCAGGTGATCACTGATTGCCAATGACTTTAGTCCCCTAGACCTTGACCAGTTTGGCATAATGTAATTCCAGAGATTATCCATTGTATTCCTTCTATCCCAGTACATGGATAGATCAAAGGAATCTAATGTATGCTAAGGTAGTTATCCCCCGGCAATAGGTAATTAGCCCAATGATATCTATTCAATTACAAAGAGATCACTTAATGGGCTGTTCACACCAGCAACCAATGCTCATTTGAGTAGCATGATTTGTATGATGCTCAAAAGTCAGTCATCCCTCAGCAGAATGGAAATCCAGTTCAAAGCACACCTCTTGAAATCAACCATCCTCACAGTTCCACAGTGCATGGGAACATGGATGCAAACATTTGAAATTTATATTTAAGTGCCTCCCAATGTCACATTGCTTGGCAAATGTGATGCATACGCACATCAAAATTGAAAAAGGGGAGTTAATTGCAATGAGCCATGCAAAGGCTAGGATGATAAGCAAAACATAATCACAGGAAGATATTACGCCAAACCAGCCAAGTGACCCCAGCCAAGATTAGACTTCGGTCACTTGGCTGGTTTGGCGTAATATCTTCCTGTGATTATGTTTTGCTTAACACATCAAAATTATGACACTATTTTGGTTATATCCTGATACAAGTACGATATCTGGGTCATCACTTGCAACCTCGGCTCACCCTTAATTAGGCGATAACCCGGATATCACACTCATACAGGGATATACAATAACTAGCATATAGTACATAGCCATACTATAATGGTATAACTATGAGATCTTGATAACAAGTATGCAACTCTAAAAAAACAGTAACTGAGTATGTTTGGGTTAAGCCAATACTTGCTAGAACAAGTTAAATATGTAATAGTCAATTAAAAGGAAACAATTAAGAAAACTGTCAAAAAACTAAAAAGTCTTTTGGAAGCCATTTTCTCAATATGAATTAGAAATAATTATTATTCTTTTTGCAAATTACTAAAGCACATACGTATACTGTATAAGTGCGGACTAAAAACTTTGTTTCTATCTAACCTCTACCATGCATATATAGTATGCCAATTAACTGTTTCAGTTACTGAGTGTTAGGTATGTAGGCCTTAAATGGTTGCTCCCATGAATACATGGACCCACTAATATGGTACAATTCACCTTTAATAAAAACTTTCAAACCTTACCATTTGATAGCAAACAATTTACTAACTTCACAACACAAAGGGACTCACCACTGTTATGGTACAGTTGTCTATATAGAGATGCAACTCATTTAATCCTTTGATAGCAACCAGGTGAAGTAGAGCACACACACTAGTGCTCTTCTTAATACAAACATGTAACACTTTCAAAGGTACTTTGGAATCTGAAAAGGTCTGGGCTTCTACAAGTGAACAAATACAGGCAACATTAGTGAAACATAGTCTAAATATAACAGGTTGACATTAAAAGAAAAAGATTGTAGCTTTGAAAATTGAAACCAATCAATGCCAAATCATATTAATTAGCTTAGAAACTGTGGATTGTTGGTAAAAATGACAATTATTGTGTACTTGTACAGGTTGATTCTATTATGCAATGTGATTATGTACCAAAATGATTAACTAATTCTATTAATTATCTTATTAAAAGAGGGTGTTCAACTGAATTAATCTTATTGCATGTTATGTACGTATATACGTATGTACCTATAAATAATGCAGAAAGAGAAATGAGTATCAATATATTTAAATGGATAATAACAGAAAAATGACATAACATGTGGAAAACATATGTACATATATAGGTATGTGCATGTATATAGAATGGATTTAACTGTACAAACCTTTTACTGACAAATGGTCAAAGGAAAATTCATCTGGAAACACAAATACCACATTGGGGTTGGCTGATTTGATTGCATCTTGATGGTTCTGAGCAAGTATGGAATTAAGCTTTAGTCTTTGCAGGTGATTGCACTGTGAAAGGCAGTTAGAGACTACCAGTTGATCAAATGGGGAAAGGAAAATATGAAATTTAATGGAATCATTTAAATGCTTGACAATGTCTCTAGTTAGTTGTCGGTTCTGTGACTCGTAAAGTGCATGAAAGAGGAAGAGGAGTTGTGGATTAGAAAGATCACATTCGGATGGCAGTGTTGTTGTGAACAGAGAAAGGAATTTCTTGAAGAGACCAACTTGATTTTGAGGCTTTGTCAACTGCTTCACCAACGCCCTTGATGACAGACCAGTAAGACCAGCAAAGAATCGCAAAACAATGGAAAATGTTGGATTCATCAGATGCAATTTCCAAAATTCCACTTGTTCCTTCTCTGGCAATCTTTGAAGATGGAAGGCAGCCAGGAACTCTTGGAGAGTGGCATGAGAGAAGCTAAAGGTATATTCAGAACAGAATCCTACCTTACCAGCATGAACCTGGAGGAGACCTTTGAAGAAGGAGTCAGTAATTCCTGTGGCAGTAAGAGATGAAAACACCTTGAGAATGGTGCTCTTGGAGAAAATGAAAGAAGGTGGATTGGCAGTGAGGCCTTCAAAAGCAATTACAGCTAAACCAGAAAGGAGCTTAAAAAGATCAACTGGTAATTCCGAGAGATCTGAATTGATTTCCTTTGCTGACTCCCTGCCTAATATCTGACTCACAAAGGTCTTGTAGCAGCTGGTCATGGTAGGTGGGAAGGAGGATTGGCCATGCTCATAGATTGAGCAAAAGATGAAGACATTCATTGGTACAAAAGCTCCTGCCATCAGATCTGGCCGTTCCTCAAGAGCTCTCAGCATTTCTTCACCTTTTTGGGGATCCTCCTTGAAAAAGCTTTCTACCAAAACTTTGATGGCTACTGAATCAAATCCCTGGATTTCATAAAAGGTGGAACAGAGATTCTGAAGGTCAGGGCATACTCCAGGTCTACTGGAGAGGATGATGGATGCCTCTGGAAGGATCCTACCCTTCAGCAAAGGTAGCAGCACATTTGGTGAACCCTCTCTTATTAGCTCTTTTGCCTCATCTGCCCCATCAAACACCAAGAGGACATCTTTACCTCTTCTATCTAAGAGCTCCTTCTCCACTGAAGCAATATCACAATCTGACCCATAGTAGCTAAGGAGGCCTTTCAGATCAGTGGCACTACCCACAGTGCCATCTCGTATTGGGAAATACAGGATTAGAGTGAAATCGCTTTCATATTTTTGAATAGCTACTTGCTGGGCTATGTGTTGAAGGGCAGTTGTTTTGCCCATACCGGCATGGCCATAGAGTACACTTTTTCTATTAGCGCTCTTTTTCAATAATTCCTCTGGATTTATGAACCTATCTATTTCCCCTTTTGATCCGCAGTCTCTGAAACCATCTAGAACTGCTAAACTGTCTCCAGTGGTATACTTAGCTGAGGGCTTGTTCTTCAGGATGGCTAGTTTGACATATTTTATGTCAGTTGTTCCAGCACCCAATTTGAACTTGCAATACTCGAAGTAAACATTCTTCTTAAATGGAACCAAAGAATCCTGAGAAAATGAAACAAAAAACAATAATAAATATTTGTAAGCATCACTACATATACTAATTCTATCATCATTCAGTAGCAATTGTGTGATTGGTTGTAACCATGCAATTTTCTTTGTCGTTTCCAGACTAAAGATCATCTATTTATGGATAATGGAGTACCACTTGGGCAGAATAAAGAGGTAAATTGTTAAATTGAAAAGCTGTGTTGAGTCTCAAAGATGCCATACATGTTTTCACAGGAACACATTTCCTATACTGCATGGGACCCAAAAGAGAAAGAATATTGAAACAACTATACCACAGCTATTGACAGAAAACTCCATTCCGCTTGTATACCATGGTTATTTGTTATGCAATTGTATGCATGGGTTTGTCAGATGGCTCATGAATAATTACATCACTATAAAATCAATGACCGCTAAACAGCAATAAATACAGTTTGCCAAAATTAATGTTAAAGTCTGGAAAATCTGAGTAATAACATAATATATTTAAGTATGAAATGTAATGTTGGTAGGAAGAATACTGCAAAGCATTTTTGATGTATAGATCAAGAGTATGGCTACCGTTAAAAACAGATGACAAGCAGTCAGTTAAATGTAAAACATAAAAATATATCGAAAACCTACCTACCAACATATATATATATACGTATGTTGTATCAGTCTATGGCTCATACAAATATATAGATATAAATCTCACATGGGTATTCCATTAAAAGCTAGTAAAGTACGTACATCATTGATACATTTTCATTATTAAATAAAGCACTCACTGGAAATTGTGATGTACAGTTCATGTCATCAGGAGCACTGTTATTCAAACCTACGTATATATAGTAAAAATGGGACTTAATTGCACAATATCTGTGGAAAGGCTATGACGTACTATACACATATATAAACCTATACAGAGTAGTACACCTATATACATGTAATAGTATAGCTCAGAGGTGATGACTATATAGCCAAAACATAATATTATATATAAGGTTGAGGCCGTCATGCATTCCCAAAGATATGGCAATTAATCAGTTAACTCCTTAACTCCTCTGCATGTGTTAAACAGTCCTATGAGGACAAACATGTGATATTGGCTTTATCAATTAATATAGGTGCAAATATTCTATCTTAAATTGTGAAGCTGTAATATCCTTTCTTATTTGTACTTTACCATATAATGCATATAAATATTAGTCGGACAGTGATAACCTTTTGAATGCGTATAATCAAAAGATCTTGTATATTAAATAGTGTTTCACTCAACCTAGATTTACATAATATATACTGTTTCCAAGAATAAGAAGTTATTGCTAAACTAAGATTATGTATTGTGATATATACATACAGTGAGTATTGATAAGTGATACCATATAACTATAATATTATAACTGCCAACTGACTTCAAGTAAATTCACAGTTTACACAATATGAAGTTCTAAAAAAGGCAAAGACTAACTGATCTTTGATAGAATATCCTTCAACTTGTCTGTCTCAATGACACAGTCACGGTCTTTGAGAACATCACACACAGTTTGGAGAGTTCTCTCTTTTCCACCAGTTCCATCACTCCTCCTTAGCCATTCAGAGAACGTCTCATACATTCTTGTCTGGTCTTTACTGTTATTTGATTCAATTATTTCCATTTTGTTGTAAGTAAAGCCGAAAGCAGTTGCTATCTCCCTCCATTTATAGGGTATTTCACTAATGACAGCTGTCTGAAGCTTGTCCATGTGGACTTTAAATGTTAGCTTCAAACTGTACACATTAGATGAGATCAATAATAATATATAGTACAACCATATAGTAGACTATATGTATACTATGTATTCAGTTGTTGAATATACTAAATTATTGTACCTCAAAACTCAGTATTCAACATATAAAATAAAATGAGTAACATATAGACCTAGCTACGTAAGAGAACTGTAACCTAGGAGTGGAATACAAGGTAAGCGATGCAATAATAAAGATAAGAATTTGTCCTTTGCTTAGAGCTACATACTACAGGAAGAAATCCAGAGGTATTATTGAGTAACAGCAACATAAATTATTGATAATAGAACATTTCAACCCGTAGGTCTTCATCAGTAATAATTTATGTTTATGTTGCTCAATAATACCTCTGGATTTCATCATGATCGCAACAAACAATCCTTATCACTTCATACTTCAGGAAGAACCTTTAAATAGGCCCACAACTACTGTACTTATAGAGATTTGTTCCAACTTAATGTTACTCCGATTATTATTATAATTATTATTATTATAATAATTAACAATTAACAAAATCAAAGGTACATATATTCGAAGTTGTAATTAGTGACTATATAGGAACCGCAGAAGAGCCACAATATATGCCACATATACGTACACTACCACAAGTAAAGGAACAGACTATGTAGTCATTAGCTTATTACCTCATATCAACAGTTGTGGTCTCCTTCGGTTGAGCGTGATCAGAAGCAGTTGTCTGGCCGGTTTGGTGAACTGAAATGATAAAATAGCGAAATGTCAGTTTAGAACGAATTGCCTACTATATTAGGTGACACATACGAAAGAACTGCGACCGGAAGTCGGTAGCGACCACTAAATAAAACAGAGACCCGACAGCAAAGTAGCAGTCTTAAAAAGCGGAGTAAACTCCATCTTTCAGTAGAATATCAGTATAAAAATCCTTACAACGTCACGTAAATCAAATCATTAGAGATTTTCCCTCCAACTTACCTTTCTCCATCGCCATCGCCATGTTAATTTGGAGTCATGTGAGTTTTGGGACACTTCCTCTTTTCTTTTGGAGTCACATTAGCAAAGTCTTCATCCTATACAGCCACTGAAGTTCCTGATAAAACAAAGGCAAAAGTAATCGAGGTCATATAATAATAATAATAATAATAAATTATTATTATTATTATTATTAGAGTGCCCATACATACAATAAAATTAATGTATAAAATACAAACCAAAAGTGGTTAAGGGGCACAGGGCTATACCTGGACGCATATAAACCATCACCACTTAAGGCTACCAGCTAGGCCGCACTTCCCAGACAGCCACATACAAGCACCGTGTACGGAGGTGCATCATAATAAGTGAGGGAGAAATGGGGTTAATTGCCAGGGTAGGTACATTTTTTCCACATTGTCAACAGTAATTAAAGAACCAATTCTTTACTTTTACAGGCCTCCCTTACTACAACTATAATAATAATTTCTCTTCATACATTATACTATCAAAACTATACTTCTTTTAACTCTTCTAGCTCTTACTTTTCTGAGACTAGGTTTTCCACACCTAAAGATAAAATGGGCACAGTCTTCCACTTCTATTAAGTTATATACAATTTTGGCATATTCTATCTTCCCTTTCTATCTGTAACCACCTTCCCTCCGGATCCTCAATCCTTAGTCTAGCTGTACCACCTCTCAGTTTAGCTATCAGACTTTTAACCTCCCTATTTCTAATTTCAGTACTATAACTTGGTTCCTCACTATCCACCAGGCTGGCTAGGTCCCTTAGCTTGCTACTACCATTCATACTATCATTCCATTCCTTTTTAAGTTATCTTGTAAGGCAACTACATATTACTGATTTGAATATAGGCTTTTACAATCATGTAGAAGAATCTTTTCAAAGCAGATATACTTGTAGGATCAATGGTCAGTCAGAAATTTCATTTCTCCAGTGTTTAATCTTGCGCTAGCTCTACTACGAGTGTGAGTTTCCAGATTTCGTGAAGGAATACAAAGGTTTGGTTTATGCATCCGGCCAAGTAGAGCTAGATTAAAACTGGAGAAATGAAATATCTCATTAGGATTAGGAATCTTATTTAATGTGGGAAGCCTTTAGCCAAGAGGCTACTCTTCCAGGCACCCACAATAGTACAAACAACATAATCATAACAACATAAACACAACATACAGTAAATTAGTCAGCAATAATCAGTTTGTTCAGTTGGCAATGTTTGTTGTCAAGGGGGTGCTGTCACTGAAAAATTGCTGCCATGGCCTGGGCTCGAACTTGGGACATCCCATAATAGCTTGATCTTGAATCTTCTGCTTTAGCTCCAGACCACCAGCACCCCCATTGATCATATACATACGCCACGCATACGTAGTCAGATGAAATCAGACCCTAAACTTATGCAATATACTTGCTCCAGCCGGTTTTCATGAAAAATCTAATACACCATTTTCCTATATGCTATATAAACAGAAGTACCCAAAGATAGAGAACATTGCAAATGGCTTGTTTGCCACATTCATATTTTCCTGGTAAGTAATTAGTATTAGTGATACATTTTTACCTCACTTAACGACCACCCCAGTTAGGCAACCATCTTGAAAATGATGTTTAAATTTAGGTAGAAAACAAAATATTATGTAATATATATTAATTTATTAAAAATGCAAGCACCTCGCTATTCCGAATTACAACCACAATCTTTGATTAATAATAATATCATTTTAATGTATTATCATACTTTAACAAAATGAAAAACTGTGTAGAGAGTACAGTACACATCAACTCTGAGACTCTACACATATGGAGATGTATATGAATCACTGTTTGAATACTGCCATCCCTACTTCTAAACTCGGAAAACAGAGTCCCTATAATACAAAATGCTACCATTTAATCCAAATTTGTACTTTTAACACGAACGAAATTTGGTGCAAGTTAATTTAATTGTAATTACGGAAGTGAAGAAGAAACTGTTATTTGATCTAAAAACACAGAGTCATTGCCAATTCTTTTAGAATGAAAAAAAAGTGTGGAAACTTTCACAAAGACACAGACTACACTAAATGACTACTTTTAACCATATACAGCCATCTTTTATAATATTATATTACATTTTCTATAGCATGGCACCCAGGAGTACTCGTTAACCAGTTATTACTGTATATCTATTTATCAGTTAGTACCCTATACATGTATGTATGCTTGCTTTCCATGCTAAATTATAAAAATTAATCATCTTAATATATATCCTACGTAGATGTCATTGGCATATCACTGTAATCTTTATCATAAATCGGGAATCAAATGCGCAACTTAAGAGTAGTAGATAGTGATTTATCCAAATTACAGGTATAAGTAAAACATAGTGGTTAAAAGAATGCGAGATAAAGCTTAAGGTGTATATAGTAGGGACTAGCTAGTATGTTCGGAATTACTGAAGTGTCAAATCAATGTTAGTCAAAAGATATAGCAAATGTGGCCAATGCTTGCAATCTAGTATATTGTTGCTGTACTTGTAATGTTGCTGTATTGCTAATCTATTTCAGGTTCCTGTGCCGTCTGTACTGGTTCCCTATGAAGGTCATGTACTCCACTACAGTGGCGTGTGTTTTGGTGTGCAGTGAAGGAGCTTTCTATCTTCCCTTTAACATTCTTCTCTTTCTCCTGTACTGCATGCAAGTCTACTGGACTTACTTTATTGTCAAGTTGTTGGTCAAGGTAAACACTACATATATATACGTAATTTGATTGATTAATTTCACCAGATATATATTTGTGCAACAGATCTAAAGAAAATAAGAACTGCATAATATTATATGTCTAACAGTTCAATATTGTTTATATATACACACCCCTATAAAGTAGTATATGGCCAAAAATGGCTATTATCAATTATCACCTCTTAACCAAATATATACGCAAATAAAATTGTGGTATATACTGTATATGTATTAGTTATACCACGGCGCTGAGGTGTATATGGATTTTATACGTACGAGTCTTATAAGCGCCTTCGCCTGAGGGCGAGTACGTATAAAATCCATATACACCGAAGCGCCGTGGTTTGAGTGATATATACTCTGTCGCTTCTTATCGTTATTTTGGCGGGACTTTCAGGATGGCTCATCTAGCATCGTTTTGCTTAAACGCTGATGACTTTATAGAATGCTCTTGCCCTGACTACTCCAACTGTCCTAAATGTAAGGAGAATTGTACACCCTCCAAGTAGAAACGTCTTGGTTTACCATATTTGGGCAGGATATATATAACAGGATTTAAGAAGCCGATGCAGTATATAGCTTCTTAAATTCTGTTATATCACAGTTATGAAATTTAAACACAGGCGGTTGCCCCGGCAACAGAGTATATTCAACTGTTTCAGTTTATGGAATTATTTCAAATCTTTATGCCTGTCGATATAACTACATATATAGATCTGCATGTATTTATATTGTGTACATTGTACTAAATAGGTGTTGTTACGTGGAGACTTGGAGGATAATAGAGAATATGATGTTGAGAATTCGAAGAGACAAAAGGAAAGGAAGAAAATGAAATAGATTGCAACTATATATATAGATATACAGTTATAGATATTTTGGACTACATTATGTTTACCAATTTTGATTTGTTACTGATGGCATTTTTAACCAATCAATGTCAAGTTAACATCACAACACAACACACTATACATGTACCTAAAATTTGTATTATATATAACCTATAATTAGGCCTCATGCATACATACTATTGTAGTTATAAGAGAATATACATTTATATATAGTACACACTTCTAATTCTGCATGCATGCATGTAGCCATACGTATATATACGTTGGGGATTTCAAATTTGAATATATACAAATATATACGTATAACCACAAGTATTACAAGTGTTATCAGTAATTACACAAGTCAAACTACCAAGCAATTATATATAAACAATCACATCAAAAATTAATAAGCTCATAATTAATTGAATGTAGCAGAATTAGTAAACATAAGTTTTAACTGTATGTAGCTTTCTCAGTAAGGCGAAGATTAGAAGGATTGAGATACATTATGGTGTTAGCAGATCTAATTGGAGAACACTCTCCTCACATGATCATTACATGCCAGTGCATCACTGAGTGTTCTCCAATTACGTATATAGATCTGCTAACACCATAACATATCTCAATCTCTCTAATCTTGGCCTTACTGAGAACAGTAGTAACAACAGAACACTCTTCTTGTGTCCAGTCTCTGTCCTGCATGTAAAGTGTAATCACAACAATATAACATGTAACATTACAAGCTGCTACTACATGACAATGAATTTGATTGACGTTTAGCGCCCTTGTTGCATTTTTGTGGTTATATATACTAGAAAATGATATTAGGCGCTTATCATGTTTAAAATGGAGGCCAGCAGTTATATATATCATACTCTGGTCTGACCGCAAATACAGAACACGCGTACGAATTCGAAGAGATATAATATTTCTGTTTTGTATGTAGTGTTTAGCCATATATAGATATGCTCTAGATATATAGTTAAAAAGATATAGCTATCGCTGCATGTCCAGGGCCGTCCTATTCGATCAATGTGTAATATAGATGTATAATTATTAGATATACCTCATGCAACAAAGTTATGTTATGCCTGTCCATGTGAATACTAATTAATATTCTAGATCTGCATGTATTGTATAATATAGGTCTACATGGTACTCTTGTACCACACTACAGATGTATAATGCATAACTACAACTTGTGACCTCATATGTGTTATTGAGGGCTGCCTGCATAAACTTCTCCATGCATGCAGCCACATACGTACCATAATATTATAATGTTTAACTTAATTACACCACATATAGTTGGGACAATTACAGTACAAACATAACCACAAGTATTGTGAGTCAAAACGTAAGTCAGAATACCAAACACTTATAAACAATCACAAAAATCAAAATAACATAACATCAGATGTTGAGAAGAGACAAAAGGAAGAAAATGAAATAGATTGCAAATAGTTATGGAGTATATAATATTGTTGGGGATTTGAAATTGGCAATTGTAGTATATACAGTGTATACATATGGTAACAGATAATTATATATAAGTCAAACTATATAAAATAGTAACTGTAAGTCATGATCAGAATACAATATAAACAATCATATCACTATTAAAATTCCAATTCAACTGTATCTAGGTTTCTCCTGATGTCTTTTTGCAACTCATACGGTACACCACCCAGGTTCACTTTCCTCACATGATCATTACATGCCAGTGCATCACTGAGTGTTCTCCAATTAGATCTGCTAACACCAAAATGTATCCCAATCCTTCTTATCTTGGCCTTACTGAGAACAGTAGTAACAACAGAACACTCTTCTTCTGTCCAGTCTCTGTCCTGCATGTAAAGTGTAATCACAACAATATAACATGTAACATTACAAGCTGCTACTACATGACAATGAATTTGACTGACATTTACTTTATATGTTCTTTATGCAAAACATTAAAATTCCTAGCATATAACAACAGACACATTTTGTGAAAATGAGTGTAGACTAATTTTGAATTGTATATACTATATACAGTATATATATGACTGATTTAGTAACTATAAACATTAACTGTAACTAACTGTATAACAAGTACAATGTACACATATTGCATTATGTATACATTTCATTGTCTTAAACACAATTTCTACATACGTATATATAGGAGGAATACATCATTTCTTAACTATTACTGTTTTAAATTTATCCATTTCAAATTCCATGCAATATCCATGAGAACAAACTGCTTACTCTTTGTCAAAGGACGTATACAGAAGCAAAGTACAAGACAAGTTTGGGCAGTGAATAATTATAGTTTTTGTTGTATAGAAATTATTTTACAGGTTGTGTTATTTGAGTAGGTTAAAAACAAAGCATATGTAGTAGTTAACAAACAAATTATTGTTTCCAATATTTGACCTAAAAAGGCTTCATTAGTCAATCACACAAAGTCACTTCATTAAGTGTTGTGGAAAACATTACAACACCACACGCTACGTAGCCTACTATAAGTAGTAACGCTGTTTTCAATTAATCTATTGTGATTTGTGTTTTCAACTTTCACTTACCCCTTACCATTTTAGAGACTATCAAAAGCCAAATCTACAACTTATTTCTAACTCATCATCATATTGGGTACAGGAATCCTTGCAAGATAATCCTTTGAACTATTAGCTTTGTACATGATCTGAAACAATTCTAATTCCTTTACACATCTAACATTTTATTCTCTTTGTATGACTTACAAGATGCTTTTCATGCATAGAAAACAAATTCACTCACTGTGCCATCTATAAAGAGTACAGTTCAAGCAGCAAAGAGCTATAGATGTGGCTATGAAGCTTATGTCTGTGCCCTCATCATAGAATAGATCTTTCCTTTGGCCTATCAATTTCCTTTAATATGGCTGGTTTAGAGATATTATCTCAACATAGCAACCAATTCATTTGTACCTTATTATATATGTACTTTCTTCAAAGGTTGCATTTGAATATCCATTACAGAATCTGAAGTTTTTAGCTACTTACTTATAACATTGATATAAGTGTATTTATTAGCAGCCACCTCTTTATTTTCCACATAACTTCATGTATACCAATATCTCTGTAACTACTTATGTATTGAACATTAAGGAGAGTCCGAGTGTAATAATCATACATATAAAATATTCTGAGAATGGAACAAAACATGGAATGCATGGCAGCCCGGCTTTGGAACCACTTTTCTTAACAAAGGTTGTTCCACAGTTTACCAGAAGGCACACTGCAGAATAGCCACAGGAAATATTTAAGAAATCCACAATCCTGTCAAGGAAATCTGTGATAATTTTAGAGTACACGGTGTATACTACGTACAGGGAACAATACAGTACAGGGAATAATATTGAAAAAGACATGTATAAATAATAATGAACTATGAATGAAAAATACAACCACTATAGAGGGAACCTACAGTATAGTTACAGAATACCTAATGATGTGGTGTACTATGCCCTAATGATTATAAATCTAGAAGAAGCTTAAGGTAAAGATACAGTTTGACTTTGATTCATTGCATAGCACATACATACAGATTTCTACATTGTGCACAGAAGACTCTGCAGCAGTTTCTTTGGATTACCTCAAAAAGATGGCGGATGTGCACAAAAGTATGTTACCTTTGTCATGAAAAATCGATGTGATAATCAAACCACAAGTAATTATCAATGAAACATCATAAAGAGGGAAAAACACGAAAGAAGCAATTGCTGGGAATTGAACCCAGGACAGCTGGTTATGACCACCAGTTGCTCTGCCACTGAGCTACAACTGCCACAGCAATGCCTCTCCCATGTTCCCCCTCTTAAACTAACTACAACAAATAATCAGTTTACATTCTTAATTAGTGGTGATTCACTTCATCAGACAAGCTGATAATCAAGACATCTTGTCATGTACTGCAAATGGTACATGTCAAGTAACATATACACATATTTACTACTGTGAAGTTATAGGGAGTATTTGTTGTAATTATTATGCTGATGAAGACTTCCGGGTCAAAACATCCAAATCTGTTTAATATGTATTGCTGCTGTTCAATAATTGATTAATTACCGCCTACTACTGTATGCATTACGTAATATATGTACATTCACATACTTACCCAATTTGGTGGATTATATATATCAAGGTTCTCCAAAGCATCTTCTCTCTGACATAAGCCATCTAAAACTGGTAAAGGGTCTGTGTACCATAACCAGAGCGAACTCAATTGTGTCATGTTGACTACAGGTACAACTTCAGGTCCATTAGCCCCTAAATACAAGTAAAAACAGAATAATAAATTATTTGCTAAATAGACATTAAACTAAACAATATCATGTCCATGCACACACATGTACTGTATATACGTATGTATAAACTTTAATACACATACGGACTATTAAAATGGAATGTGAATTGAAGCTGTACTTATCTATAATTCTAAAATGAAATAAAACTTAAAATTAAATCATAACATCAATGAAAGTAAATCTTTGTAGTGTTCAATAACTGCAAGTATTCATATAGTAAATGATAGTCATGTAATGTTTATAGTTTGTGTTATAAAACTCACTCCCAACATCCAATCTTCTAATAGATGTAACTTGTAAGGCTTCATATAATTCATGTGGTGCTCCACCTCCAACATACAACCACCTCAATGTGCTGTTCTGAATAGCCTTTTCCAATTGAGTGTACTGAGAATCCTGTAAAGTGCAGGCATACTTTAAACAATACAAAGAATTCAACCAATTAGCACTCCATAACATCTCTACTTCAGTTTAGGATAGCTATACATTGCAAACATGCAGTTCAAGTGTGTCATGTAAAGTTAAATGTATGATATGAGGAATGATACAGAGAATATTAATGCACACATATATAAGTAGATCAGGTGATTACTACTTACAAGTAGTATAGAATGGAGTTGATTGCAAATGTTTGTGCTAAGGCTATTGATATTCTATGGATACCCAGGTGATCACTGGTTACCAATGACTTTAGTCCCCAAGCCAAGATTAGACCTTGACCAGTAGTTTTAGGTGATAATCCAAATGATTAGTGCCAGATAATCATTATGATTATCACGATTATCAATCATCATTAAAATCAAAACATAGCATGACAGCATACAAATATGATATCGTCTATACGGAATACTAATACGAAATCGTCTTTAAAATATAGCGTATAGGGTATACGAATAAGAGATGACACTTTAGATAAAGGGTATATGGTATGCAAATCCGATATCATCTGTAAAATATAGCCTGTACGCTAATGGAATATACAATTTTACACCTTTAGCAACTGTTAACTATTAACGATTTTCGGTCAAAAGTTAACAGTTAACTGTTACCTGCATGTTTAACATTAACTTTTAACTGAAACGTGATAACTAGGGTTAACGTTACCTTTTTATGAACTGCACTGCATGTTCTTAGTCCAAGGTCTATGTTGGCATAAGTGCACTGATTATCGCAGTGTTCACGGTACTACCGTTTACATGGTAAAATCATTCAGCCATATTCCCTGCGATAATATTACCATGAGAATAACCAGGACGATACAGTACCTTTTGGGTTGGTTGTCCGGACCAGACATTGCAATCGGTAATCTCGACTACCATTTGAACCAAGGTTCCCACTAGAATGACGTCACCAACCTTTTGATCAATTTACCGATTGCAACGTCCGGTCTGGACAACTGACTCAAAAGGTACTGTATTACCGCACTACCGGTATACCACCCAACACTATTGACCAGTTTGGCATAATATAATTCCAGTGATTATCCATTGTATTACTTCTATCCCAGTGAATGGATAGATCAAAGGAATCTAATCTATGGTAGTTATCCCCCGGCAATAGGTAATTAGCCCAATGATATCTATTCAATTACAGAGAGATCACTTAATGGGCTGTTCACACCAGCAACCAATGCTCATTTGAGTAGCATGATTTGTATGATGCTCAGAAGTCAGTCATCCCTCAGCAGAATGTAAATCAAGTTCAAAGCACACCTCTTGAAATCAGCCATCCTCACAGTTCCACAGTAATGTGAACAATTGAAATTTAAATTTAAGCACCTTCTAATGTCACGTTGCCTGGTAAATGTGATGCGTAGGCACATCAAAATTATGACACCAGTTTGGGATTGAAGCCAGTTATATCCTGATACAAGTACAATATCTGGGTCATCATTTACAACCTCGGCTCACCCTTAATTGGGCAATAACCCGGATATCACACTCGTATAGGGATATACAATAACTAGCATATAGTATACGGTGAAACCTCTCAAGTACATAGCCATACTATAATGGTATGACTATGAGATCGTGATAACAAGTACGCGACTCTAGAAAACAGTAACTGAGTATGTTTGGGTTAAGCCGATACTTGCTAGAACAAGTTAAATATGTGATAGTCAATTAAAAGGAAACGATTAAGAAAACTGTCTCAAAACTAAAAGGTCACATTATATTTTTGGAAGCCATTTTCTCAATATGAATTAGAAATAATTATTCTTCTTTTTGCAAATTACCAAAGCACATATACTGTATAAGTGCGGACTAAAAACTTTGTTTCTATCTAACCTCTAACATGCATACCTGAGATAGTATGCCAACTGTTTTAGTTACTGAGTGTTAGGTATGTAGGCCTTAATTGGTTGCTCCCATGAATACATGGACCCACTAATATGGTACAATTCACCTTTAATAAAAACTTTCAAACCTTATCATTTGATAGCAAACAATTTACCAAGTTCACAACACAAAGGGACTCACCACTGTTATGGTACAGTTGGATATAATGAGGTCCAACTGTTCTAATCCTTTGATAGCAACCAGGTGAAGTAGAGCACTTACACTAGTGCTCCTGTAAATATAAACATGTAGCTCTTTCGAAGGTAGTTTGGAATCTGAAAAGGTCTGGGCTTCTACAAGTGAACAAATACAGGCAACATTAGTGAAACATAGTCTAAATATAACAGGTTGACATTAAAAGAAAAAGATTCTAACTTTGAAAATCGGAACCAATCAATGCCAAATTATATTAATTAGCTTATAAACTGTGGAATGTTGGTAAAAATGACAGAGGAAAACAATTACTGTGGAATTGCACAGGTTGATTCTACTACGCAATGTGATTATGTACCAAAATGATTAACTACGTAATTCTATTAATTAGCTTATAAAAAGAGTAACTGTACAAACCTTTTACTGACAAGTAGTTGAAGTAAAATGACTTTGGAAACACAAATTCCACATTGGAGTTGGCTGATTTGATTGTATCTTGATGGTTCTGAGCAAGTGTGGAATCAAGCTCTAGTCTTTGCAGGTGATTGCACTGTGAAAGGCAGTCAGAGACTACCAGTTGATCAAATGGGGAAAGGAAAATATGAAATTTAATGGAATCATTCAAATGCTTGACAATGTCTCTAGTTAGTTGTCTGTTCTGTGACTCATAAAGTGCATGAAAGAGGAAGAGGAGCTGTGGATTAGAAATATCACATTCTGATGGCAGTACTAGTTTTGTGGTGAAAATAGATAGAAATTTCTTGAACAGACCAATTTGATCTTGAGGCTTCGTCAACTGCTTCACCAACGCCCTCGATGACAGACCAGTAAGACCAGCAAAGAATCGCAAAACAATGGAAAATCTTGGATTCATCAGATGCAATTTCCAAAATTCCACTTGTTTCTTCTCTGATAATCCTTGAAGATGGAAGGCGGCAAAGAACTCTTGGAGAGTGGCATGAGAGAAGCTGAAGTTATATTCAGAACAGAATGCTACCTTACCAGCATGGACCTGGAGGAGACCTTTGAAGAAGGAGTCAGTTATTCCAGTGGTACTGAGGGTTGGAAATATCTCTAAAATGGAGCTCTCAGTAAAAATGAAAGAAGGTGGATTGGCAGTGAGACCTTTGAAAGCAATTTGAGCAAGGCCAGAAAGAAGATCAGTGAGATTCTTTGGTAAACCAGAGAGATCAGAATTGATACGGCATGTTGCATTTTCTTTTCCTGATTCCCTGCCTAATATCTGACTCACAAAGGTCTTGTAGCAGTTTGTCATGGTAGGTGGGAAGGAGGATTGGCCATGCTCATAGATTGAGCAAAAGATGAAGACATTCATTGGTACAAAAGCTCCTGCCATCAGATCTGGCCGTTCCTCAAGAGCTTTCAGCATTTCTTCACCTTTTTGGGGATCATTTTGGAAAAAGCTTTCTACAAAAGCTTTGATAGATATGGTATCAAATCCCTGAATTTCATAAAAGGTGGAACAACCTTCCTGAAGGTCAGGGCATACTCCAGGTCTACTGGAGAGGATGATGAATGCCTCTGGAAGGATCCTACCCTCCAGCAGAGGTAGCAGCACATTTGGTGAACCCTCTCTTATTAGCTCTTTTGCCTCATCTGCCCCATCAAACACCAAGAGGACATCTTTACCTCTTCTATCTAAGAGCTCCTTCTCCACTGAAGCAATATCGCAATCTGACCCATAGTAGCTAAGGAGGCCCTTCAGATCAGTGGCACTACCTACAGTGCCATTTCGCAGTGGGAAATACAGGATTAGAGTGAAATCGCTTTCATACTTTTGAATAGCTACTTGCTGGGCTATGTGTTTAAGGGCAGTTGTTTTGCCCATACCAGCATGGCCATAGAGTACACTTATTCTATCAGCGCTCTTTTTCAATAATTCCTCCGGATTTATGAACCTATCTATTTCCCCTTTTGATCCACAGTCTCTGAAACTATATAGAACTGCTAAATTGTCTCCAGTGGTAGACTTAGCTGAGGGCTTGTTCTTCAGGATGGCTAGTTTGACATATTTTATGTCAGTTGTTCCAGCACCCAATTTGAACTTGCGATACTCGAAGTAAACATTCTCCTTCAATAGAACCAAAGAATCCTGAGAAAATGAAATAAAAAACAATACTACGCATTTGTAAGCATCACTACATACACTAATTCTATCATCATTCAGTAGTATTTGTGTGATTGGTTGCAATCAATTTTCTTTATCGTTTCTTCGACTAAAGATTATCTATCTATGGATAATGGAGCACCACTTGGGCAGAATAAAGAGGTAAATTGTTAAATTGAAAAATGGCTGTGGTGAGTCTCAAAGATGTCATACATGTTTTCACGGGAACACATTTCCTATGCTCCATGGGACCCAAAAGAGAAAGAATCTTGAAACAATCTATACCACAGCTATTGACAGAAAACTCCATTCCTCTTGTATACCATGGTTATTTGTTATGCAATTGTATGCATGGGTTTGTCAGATGGCTCATGAATTATTACATCACCATAAAATCAATGACTGCTAAACAGCAAAAAATAAAGTTTGCCAAAATTAATGTTAAAGTCACTTCTGGAAAATCTGAGTAATAACATAATATATTTAAGTATGAAATGTAATGTTGGTAGGAAGAATACTGCAAGACAAAGCAAGATGTATAAATCAAGAGAACAGATGACAAGCAGTCAGTTAAATGTAAAACATATCGACAACCTACCTACCAACGTACGTACGTATATACGTATCTTGTATCAGTCTATGGCTATACAAACCTCACAAGTAGTATGTGTATTGTATTCTAAAGTCATAGGAGCTGGTAAAGTACATCATTATTAAATAAAGCACTCACTGGAAGTTGTGATGTACAGTTCATGTCATCAGGAGCACTGTTATTCAAACCTATATATAGAAAAAAAATAGGACCTAATTGCACAATATGTACCTGTGGAAAGGCTATAATGTATTTACTATGGCTATACATATACATAAACCTATATACAGAGTAGTACACCTACGTATATACATGTAATAGTATTACCCAGAGGTGATGACTATAGCCAAAATATAATACAAGGTTGAGGTGTCCAAAGATATGGCAATTAATTAGTTAACTCCTTAACTCTTCTGCATGTGTTAAATAGACAGAAGACAAACATGTGATATTGTATTTATTTCTCTCTTAAATCATGGACTATATTTGTTCTTTTGATTGAAGTCTTTATACCATACAATGCAAATAATATCAGTCGGACAGAAATAACTCTTTGAATACAACTAATCCAAAGATCTTGTAAATTAAATAATCAACCTAGATTTATATACTGTTTCCAAGAATAAGAAGTTACTACTAAAACTAAGATTACATATTGTGATAAATATTTTGCATACAGTGAGTATTGAAAAGTGACCACCATATAACTGTAATACTATAACTGCCAACTGACTTTAAGTAAAATTCACAGTTTACGCAATAAAAAGGTCTAAAAAAGGTAAAGACTAACTGCTCTTTGATAAAATGTCCTTCAACTTGTCTGCCTCAATAACACAGTCACGGTCTTTGAGAACATCACACACAGTTTGGAGTGTTCTCTCTTTTTCACCAGTTCCATCACTCCTCCTTAGCCATTCAGAGAACGTCTCATACATTCTTGTCTGGTCTTTACTGTTATTTGATTCAATTATTTCCATTTTGTTGTAAGTAAAGCCGAAAGTAGTTGCTATCTCCCTCCATTTATAGGGTACTTCACTAATGACAGCTGTCTGAAGCTTGTCCATGTGGTCTTCAAATGTGAGCTTCAAACTGTACACATAAGATGAGATGAATAGTTATAGTACAACCATATAGTAGACTATATGTATACTATGTATTCAGTTGTTGAATATACCAAATTGTTGTAGGTACCTATAAAATAAAACGTATAACTTCTTTAACTAGACCTAGCTGGGCCAGAGGCTACATACTTCAGTACAGGAAGATTTGTTCCAACTATAACTATTATTAATAAAAACCTAATAATTAACCAAATCAAAGGTATGTATATTTGAAATTGTAATTAGTGACTAGGAACTGCAGAAGAGCCACAATATATGCCACATATACCTACACTACCACAAGTAAAGGAACAGACTATGTAGTCATTAGCTTATTACCTCATATCAACAGTTGTGGTCTCCTTCGGTTGAGTGCGATCAGAAGCAGTTGTCTGGCCGGTTTGGTGAACTGAAATGATAAAACGAAATATACAGAAGGTGACACATAGAGAGAACTGAGACCGGAAGTCGGTAACGCCCACTAAATAAAACAGAGACCCGACAGCAAAGTAGCAGTCTTAAAAAGGAAAAATCTCTGATGAGTTGATTTACGTGACGATATAAAGATTTTTCTACTGATTTTCTACTGAAAGATGGAGTTTACTCCGCTCCAACTTACCCTTCTCCATACAAGCCATTAGAGAGAGGAAGTTAGCATCTTATGTAATACTAATAAAAATGGCCGATATATAAGTGAGCATGTATATGTAATGTAGATACTGTAGATTCGGTAGATACTGTAGATTCGGTAGATGCTGTAGAATTGGTAGATACTGTAGATGTTGTAGAATTGGTAGATTCTGTAGATACTGTAGATGTTGTAGAATTGGTAGATACTGTAGATTCGGTAGATACTGTAGATGTTGTAGAATTGGTAGAATTGGTAGATACTGTAGATACGGTAGATGTGGTAGAATTGGTAGATACTGTAGATTCGGTAGATGCTGTAGATTCGGTAGATACTGTAGATTCGGTAGATACTGTAGATTCGGTAGATACTGTAGATTCGGTAGATACTGTAGATTCGGTAGATACTGTAGATTCGGTAGATACTGTAGATTCGGTAGATACTGTAGATGTTGTAGAATTGGTAGATACTGTAGATTCGGTAGATACTGTAGAATTGGTAGATACTGTAGATGTTGTAGAATTGGTAGATACTGTAGATTCGGTAGATACTGTAGAATTGGTAGATACTGTAGATGTTGTAGAATTGGTAGATACTGTAGAATTGGTAGATACTGTAGATGTTGTAGAATTGGTAGATGTTGTAGAATTGGTAGATACTGTAGATTCGGTAGATGCTGTAGAATTGGTAGATACTGTAGATGTTGTAGAATTGGTAGATTCTGTAGATACTGTAGAATTTGTAGAATTGGTAGATACTGTAGAATTGGTAGATACTGTAGATGTTGTAGAATTGGTAGATGTTGTAGAATTGGTAGATACTGTAGATTCGGTAGATGCTGTAGAATTGGTAGATACTGTAGATGTTGTAGAATTGGTAGATTCTGTAGATACTGTAGAATTTGTAGAATTGGTAGATACTGTAGATGTTGTAGAATTGGTAGATTCTGTAGATACTGTAGAATTTGTAGATTTGGTAGATACTGTAGATGTTGTAGAATTGGTAGATTCGGTAGATGCTGTAGAATTGGTAGATACTGTAGATGTTGTAGAATTGGTAGATTCTGTAGATACTGTAGAATTTGTAGAATTGGTAGATACTGTAGATTCGGTAGATACTGTAGAATTGGTAGATACTGTAGATGTTGTAGAATTGGTAGATACTGTAGATTCGGTAGATACTGTAGATGTTGTAGAATTGGTAGATACTGTAGATTTGGTAGATACTGTAGAATTGGTAGATACTGTAGATGTTGTAGAATTGGTAGATACTGTAGAATTGGTAGATACTGTAGATGTTGTAGAATTGGTAGATTCTGTAGATACTGTAGAATTTGTAGAATTGGTAGATACTGTAGATGTTGTAGAATTGGTAGATTCTGTAGATACTGTAGAATTTGTAGAATTGGTAGATACTGTAGATTTGGTAGATACTGTAGATGCTGTAGAATTGGTAGATACTGTAGATGTTGTAGAATTGGTAGATACTGTAGAATTGGTAGATACTGTAGATGTTGTAGAATTGGTAGATGTTGTAGAATTGGTAGATACTGTAGATTCGGTAGATGTTGTAGAATTGGTAGATACTGTAGATTCGGTAGATGCTGTAGAATTGGTAGATACTGTAGATGTTGTAGAATTGGTAGATACTGTAGAATTAGTAGATACTGTAGATGTTGTAGAATTGGTAGATGTTGTAGAATTGGTAGATACTGTAGATTCGGTAGATGCTGTAGAATTGGTAGATACTGTAGAATTGGTAGATTCTGTAGATACTGTAGAATTTGTAGAATTGGTAGATACTGTAGATGTTGTAGAATTGGTAGATTCTGTAGATACTGTAGAATTTGTAGAATTGGTAGATACTGTAGATTTGGTAGATACTGTAGATGCTGTAGAATTGGTAGATACTGTAGATGTTGTAGAATTGGTAGATACTGTAGATGTTGTAGAATTGGTAGATACTTTAGATTCGGTAGATACTGTAGATACTGTAGATGTTGTAGATTTGGTAGATACTGTAGATGTTGTAGAATTGGTAGATTCGGTAGATGCTGTAGAATTGGTAGATACTGTAGATGTTGTAGAATTGGTAGATTCTGTAGATACTGTAGAATTTGTAGAATTGGTAGATACTGTAGATGTTGTAGAATTGGTAGATTCTGTAGATACTGTAGATGTTGTAGAATTGGTAGATACTGTAGAATTTGTAGAATTGGTAGATACTGTAGATTTGGTAGATACTGTAGATTTGTAGAATTGGTAGATACTGTAGATACTGTATAGATTTGGTAGGTACTGTAGATTATTTTATTTCTGGCTTCAAACACTGTGCAAGCACATTTACACATGGACTTTACTGGGCATGAGGTACGTTGCACTGATGAGGACCCAATAAGGCCGAAACAGTGTGATACATGCATGCATATTCTTCCAAGCATATATCACACTGTCTGCAGCTCCTGTTTGTTCCATAAGTTGCGCTGACAATATGATGTATAGCAAAGCAGGAATTAGGTGACCAACACAAATGCATGTGGTCTGCCATTTAGTATAGTTAAATGGGAAATTGGGGGAAGACATACGACACATGGGGTATACCCCAACAATTGGGTGATCTGTTTCATGACTGTGTATGTATATAGTGAGAAAAAACAACAGTTCTTAGCTGTTCAATGATTAGGAAAGTATCATTGCTATGTAGAATCAAGGATGTCAACCTTGATCTCTCTGAATACAGGGTTCTTGTTTACATTGTGTTGCCACCTCTCCAAAATTATGCATTAATAGTAAAATGCATAATTATTATGATACATACGTTGTGCCATTGATTACAGTGGATCGTACCCTGAATGTAAGAATTTTTTTATTACTGCAAGTCAGTATATAGGCACAGATAAAATGACTAATAATGAGTTCAAAAAATATCTAATTGTATAGTACTGTACTAGTTTGTCTTTGTTAATTCTTCCATGCATACCCTACATGTATATGAAGCATGTGTGTCTGACTCTGTAATTTCAGCACATGACTGATGAAACCAGCTGTCACATCTGTTGCACTGTATCCACCTTACATTGTTGCTTTCAGTGGAACTGGTTGCTGGATCATCTTCTTCATAGCAGCATGCACATACACTAGGGGTGACACTATCCAGAACACCTGTAATTGCTTCTGCCTCATCACAAGACTAATCAATTTGTTTGTTTCAACTGAAATACCAGTCGATCCTACGACAGTAGCAATGTTACAGAAGGCTGCTGATCCTAAGAGAAATAATCCCCTTTGTTTTAAAGGAACTGGGCGACAATTCCTCTCAAGAAAAGCAGCCATGAAGATCCCTCCTGTTACTGAGGTGAATTTATATTCTTTATAGTAATGCCATGTGTACATACAAATACAAATATATAGTTACTGTAGTTTTCACTATACTGGTATATATATCATCAGTTATATATATAGCATTTGTGTTTTATAGGCCCAAAGGTAGCTATTTATTTTTAGTAGTGACATTAAAATATGTCATCTTCAATACTTTAGATTGGAACAGGGAAGCCCGAGTGCACCACAAAAAAGAGGTGCATAGTGGTGCATAAGTCATGTCTTGGTGATGAGCTTGCAGAAGCATTGCAATCAGGTTGGTAGCTTAATAGCAGATAAAAGTATAGGTATATATATGGGACACTTATTAAATATTTTTGTATTTTGCGATTCAGTTTGCTCAGCTCCCAAAGCATCAGCTGCAAAAGATAAAAACAAGGACACAGTAGGGAATACTGACGTGAACAAGGACACTGTAGGGAATACTGACGTGAACAAGGACACAGTAGGGAATACTGACGTGAACAAGGACACAGTAGGGAATACTGACGTGAACAAGGACACAGTAGGGAATACTGACGTGAACAAGGACACAGTAGGGAATACTGACGTGAACAAGGACACAGTAGGGAATACTGACGTGAACAAGGACACAGTAGGGAATACTGACGTGAACAAGGACACAGTAGGGAATACTGATGTGGACACAATCTCCAAAAGAAAAAGAAAGTTAACACGAAAAAATATAAGTATGTACATAATATTATTACATGTATATGCTACAACATGTGATTTAAATGCATATTTATATTAGTAGAATCTACTGCAAAGCGAACAAGAAGCAAGATTAAAGTGGCAGAATTCAGTAAAGAACTTTGCTTTGGAGATACAATTCTAAAGTAAAATTTGACTTTTTTCTTTATTTATTTATGTAATAACTTTTAAATTTAATGTTCATTAATTCTTTTATTACAAAATATATATAACCATAATAACAATCATAAAATATTCTTTTATTATATAGCATGTTTTTAATTACATTTATATGAAATTCTAAAATACAATTACACTTTATAGGGTCCCGCATAATCTCATTACAATATTATATAAATTAAATATTACAATATATGTGCAGATCTATAGAGTCACTCATCAAAAGTACATGCATGCATCAAGTTTTCTACCAATTCTACAACATCTACATTATCTACTAATTCTACAGCATCTACTGAATCTACGTACAGTATCTACCAAATCTACAGCATCTACATTATCTACCGAATCTACCAATTCTACAACATCGACCGAATCTACAAATTCTACAGCATCTACCGAATCTAGAGTATCTACCAAATCTACAGCATCTACATTATCTACCAATTCTACAACATCTACATTATCTATCGAATCTACAGTATCTACCGAATCTACAGTATCTACCAAATCTACAGTATCTACCAATTCAACAACATCTACAGTATCTACCAATTCTACAACATCTACAGTATTTACCAATTCTACAGCATCTACCGAATCTACAGTATCTACCAATTCTACAACATCTACAGCATCTACCAAATCTACAACATCTACAGTATCTACCAATTCTACAACATCTACAGTATCTACCAAATCTACAACATCTACAGTATCTACCAAATCTACAACATCTACAGTATCTACCAATTCTACAACATCTACAGTATCTACCAATTCTACAACATCTACAGTATCTACCGAATCTACAAAATCTACCGAATCTACAGTATCTACCAATTCTACAACATCTACACATTCTACAACATCTACAGTATACACCAATTCTATAACATCTACAGTATCTACCAAATCTACAACATCTACAGTATCTACCAATTCTACAACATCTACAGTATTTACCAATTCTACAGCATCTACCGAATCTACAGTATCTACCAATTCTACAACATCTACAGCATCTACCAATTCTACAACATCTACAGCATCTACCGAATCTACAAAATCTACAGTATCTACCAATTCTACAGCATCTACCGAATCTACAGTATCTACCAATTCTACAGCATCTACCGAATCTACCGAATCTACAGTATTTACCAATTCTACAGCATCTACCGAATCTACAGTATCTACCAAATCTACAGCATCTACATTATCTACCGAATCTACAGTATCTACCAATTCTACAACATCTACCGAATCTACAAATTCTACAGCATCTACCGAATCTAGAGTATCTACCAAATCTACAGCATCTACATTATCTACCAATTCTACAACATCTACATTATCTATCGAATCTACAGTATCTACCGAATCTACAGTATCTACCAAATCTACAGTATCTACCAATTCAACAACATCTACAGTATCTACCAATTCTACAACATCTACAGTATTTACCAATTCTACAGCATCTACCGAATCTACAGTATCTACCAATTCTACAACATCTACAGCATCTACCAAATCTACAACATCTACAGTATCTACCAATTCTACAACATCTACAGTATCTACCGAATCTACAAAATCTACCGAATCTACAGTATCTACCAATTCTACAACATCTACACATTCTACAACATCTACAGTATACACCAATTCTATAACATCTACAGTATCTACCAAATCTACAAAATCTACAGTATCTACCAATTCTACAGCATCTACCGAATCTACAGTATCTACCAATTCTACAGCATCTACCGAATCTACAGTATTTACCAATTCTACAGCATCTACCGAATCTACAGTATCTACCAAATCTACAGCATCTACATTATCTACCGAATCTACAGTATCTACCAATTCTACAACATCTACCGAATCTACAAAATCTACCAATTCTACAACATCTACATTATCTATCGAATCTACAGTATCTACCGAATCTACAGTATCTACCAAATCTACAGTATCTACCAATTCAACAACATCTACAGTATCTACCAATTCTACAACATCTACAGTATTTACCAATTCTACAGCATCTACCGAATCTACAGTATCTACCAATTCTACAACATCTACAGCATCTACCAAATCTACAACATCTACAGTATCTACCAATTCTACAACATCTACAGTATCTACCAAATCTACAACATCTACAGTATCTACCAAATCTACAACATCTACAGTATCTACCAATTCTACAACATCTACAGTATCTACCAATTCTACAACATCTACAGTATCTACCGAATCTACAAAATCTACCGAATCTACAGTATCTACCAATTCTACAACATCTACACATTCTACAACATCTACAGTATACACCAATTCTATAACATCTACAGTATCTACCAAATCTACAACATCTACAGTATCTACCAATTCTACAACATCTACAGTATTTACCAATTCTACAGCATCTACCGAATCTACAGTATCTACCAATTCTACAACATCTACAGCATCTACCAATTCTACAACATCTACAGCATCTACCGAATCTACAAAATCTACAGTATCTACCAATTCTACAGCATCTACCGAATCTACAGTATCTACCAATTCTACAGCATCTACCGAATCTACCGAATCTACAGTATCTACCAATTCTACAACATCTACCGAATCTACAGTATCTACCAAATCTACAACATCTATATAGTATCTACCGAATCTACAGCATCCATTATCTACATATATCGGCCATTTTTAATAGTATTACGTAAGATGCTAACTTCCTCTCTCTAATGGCTAGTCTTCTCCATCGCCATCGCCATGTTAATTTGGAGTCATGTGAGTTTTGGGACACACCCAACTCTAACTTATATGTAAATGTAGTTGCTACTTCTGTCAACTGTCAGAGTGTGTGGTCATGTTTATGTAATAGCTAACAATATGGTGGTACTGCAGTATTTGAATATTAATGGCCAGTCATGCATAACAACCGCAATAATAGCTACCAACATATACAATGTACAACATAACTGCTGCTTATATAAGGAATATGAAGTTACCTAACCTGGATAATACAGTATATCTAACTCTGCATATATAAAACAAGAATCTAAATTGGATCTAGATTACATGGCTATTACAGTTTTAACAAAAATCAGAATATTGGAAAGTTGCATTGAGAATCAATTGACAAACATGATTTCTTTGCTCTCCCAAAGAGAAGAGGAAGTGTAACTCTTTAAAAGCATCTCTCAAAGTTGCAAATAAAGGCACAAAAATCTTTTCCAAAGTCTTCCAATATAGCCACTTTCCAAGTTTTGCTGCTCTTATCAAAAAGAACGAGTAAGAACAAGTAATCGCATAAGCAGATATACTTGTAGGATCAATGGTCACTCAGATATTTCATTTCTCCAGTGTTTAATCTAGCTCTACTACGAGTGCAAGTTTCCAGTAAGATATAAGATATGGTCAGATAAAACATGGCGTCGCCCGTTATGATCTAATAAAGTTATTGCATGACCTTTTAGTTATTCACCGCCGAATGTAAACTACAGGGTAACGCCATATATCGTACCACAGTGGATCGTGGCCCCTTAGTAACCAAACCACCAGCTGGATATGTGCGAAAGGGGGAATCGGAACTTTTACTTTCCCTCTCCACTCTTCCCCAACCCAATTCCTATCCTCGTGGAGATTCTGGGAAACTTTTCATCTCAGGTACTGATGTATAGTCCTTTCAAACTTTGTAGTTTGCATTCTGACTTTTTCATTACCACTTAGTTAGCTTGTTAGATATAACCATTTACTAGTCAATAGACTGCGGCAAACCTTTAGGTAGTCGTAACTATGTTACGTATGTGCATACTGGCGATTGGTGTGTTGTAATGGAAGTGTATTACTAAAGTACTAAGAAATACCTTGCTTGGGCAAGTCCCGCAAGTCTACGAAATTTGTTTCTGATTTGCTAGACTCTACGTAGATCATCAACTAATAAGCTATATTTCATCTCCTTAGGCGGCCATGATGCGTATCACTCACTCGTGTGTGATTATGCATTTTGCAGCTTCTATTTCCTTATTTTACACATCTTTAGGTAGATGAGCGTTGGCCACGAGGAGACTTGGGAGAATGGTTTGGTGAGACTTTTGATGCCTTAAAGAGGTACTCCTCATTTGAAATGAGAGATCTGATGAATGCCATGTTCATTGCAGTATGTCTGGTACTTCTCAAGCTATTTCTAGACTTTTTTATACTAAAGGTGAGCTCAATATGCAGAGAGAGAGTGTGTGTGTGTGTGTGTGTGTGTGTGTGTGTGAGAGAGAGAGAAAGAGAGAGAGTGTGTGTGTGTGTGTGTGAGAAAGAAAGAGAGAGAGTGTGTGTGTGTGTGACAAAATTAAAATGGCAGGCATGAACAGCGGGTGCGAAGAGAACAGAGAAACAGAAACACTGCATCTTTAGATATTCAAAAGAGACTAAAAGACAAATCCTTTCAAAGATAAAGATTTGTAATTATACTGTAACTTTGCATAAAATATAATGTTTAGAAAGTTCATCTTTTACCATTGAAAATACGTCTTTAGACACTCTAAAAGTCGAAAGATGATCCTTTCAAAAGATAAGTTCGATGCAGTTAGAAGGAATCTTACTCTATTTTACCATTGAGTTGATCTTATCACTGTACGTATATCCTCCAATGTAATCTTACAGTTGTATATGTACGTACAGTATATAGGAAGTATCTCACAGACTTAGTTTATGAATAATCAAAGTGATAATCAAACCACAAGTAATTATGAAGAGGAAAACATGAAAGAACCAATTGCTGGGAATCGAACCCAGGACAGCTGGTTATGACCACCAGTGCTCTGCCACTGAGCTACAATTACCACAGCAATCCTGCATTCATGTTTCCCCTCTTATACTAACTAGGTAGAAGTAATAATCTCCACTCACTAATTAGTACTATTACGTACTTGTGTTACTTGTTTATTCCATAGAGGATCCCTCGATGGTTCAAATTTCAAAAGGAAGAAACTCTAAAATTTCCTGACACAAGTTGGAGCTGTTGTGTGTTCTTATTTAACTGGATTTGGGATCTTTATGTAATTGTTTACAATCCCAAAGGACTCTTCTTCAACCTTGATGCTCATTGGAAACGTAAGTTGTTAGCTGGTAGATTCAGGTGGCTGTTCTAGTGCCAAAGTATCTCCCTCTGAGAGTTTGGTTTTTGAAATGTTTGTCTTTTTGTGTATGTAAAAAGTACTATACAAATTCTATTTAAATATACATCCACCCATACATACATACATACATACATACACACATACATACATACATACATACGTATAGTTGTTACTCTTTTTTTTAGATTGGAAAGTTGGAATGGAAGTAGAACCAGACATCTATTGGTTGTATATGTTTCAATTGGGCTCCTATACTCATTTCCTATTCACAACAATATTTATTAATGCAAAGAGGAAGGATTTTAAGGTTCTCCTGCTCCACCACATCCTGACCATTGCTCTGATAGGCTGGTCCTATACTGTGCGGTGAGCTTATTAAGTGTCAATTGGTAGTGAACAAAGATGTATATTTCACTTTTCAAATGTACACATGATGAAGGGTGGTATTCCCAGAAACAGCTTTGGATGAGGATACAAGAGTTTTCTCCTTCAATTTCTCTTATTTTCCACTGGGCTGTACAGCTGTTTCTGGGAATTCCACTCTTCATCAGTGACCCTGGGAATCTTTGTCTTCTTCTTGATCTATTGTGAGTCCTTGACTCCCTGTGCTAAATCTTGAGTCTTATAATGCATAATTATGTATGTCTCTAGGTTCTACTACATTGGGGTGATGGTGCTATTCCTGCATGTATGTGTACACATATGTATATGCGTGTGTCTATAGGTTCTACTACATTGGGGTGATGGTGCTATTCCTGCATGACATTAGTGATGTCATTCTCGAAGGAGCCAAGACCATTACATACTTTAGAGTGATGGATGGGAAAAAACATAAAATGATAAAGAATGCGGGGGATGTGGGCTTTGCTACATTTGTGATCTCCTGGTCAGTTTATTATAGTATACACTCACTTTCAAACTCATTTTATCTCTCAACTTCTGTCTCAAATATATGTAATGTATGTATGTATATTTGCACCTAATATGTACTTCATATAGTAATTCATATACGTAGTAATTCATACGTATACACGTATAGTACTTCATGTAGTAATTCATACAGTAATTCATACAGTACTTCATATAGTACTTCATATAGTACTTCATGTAGTACTTCATATAGTAGTACTTCATACAGTAATACTTAGTTTGTAGATGTACGTAATATAAAGCAATTCACTTCCATATTTATGCATACATATAAAGTTTTCTTTTATTATTCAATTAGGTTCCTTTTTCGACTCTACTGGTTTCCGACAAAGGTGGTCTATTCTACCTGTGTGGCAAGTCTTCACTTTTGCAGAGATGGAGCTTTCTATCTTCCCTTCAATACAATGCTCTTTCTTCTCTACTGCTTGCAAATCTATTGGACCATCTTCATCATCAAGTTACTAATCAAAGTAGGAGTTATATTACTATGGCAACTAGATTAATGCACTTTGTGTATAGGATAAACAGACATTCAAGTAGTTAAGTTGGTTGTGGGGACCTTGTTAATTGTACGTATGTGCCACTCCATTTCTTATCTAATCGCCATAGAAACTCTCTATTAGATAAGTGCCATTTCAAGTGTAATTTTCAGTAAGGGTAAACTAGTTAAAACACTCACTGTACGTCATTTGTATGTAGTGCTGGAGTATGTATAGCAATTTAGTGGAGTTTGCCTACATGTATGTATGTACGTAGTATGCTTTAATGTAGAACATTATTTTATGCAATAACCATCAACAAGATATATGAGTAAGATAAAAATAGCTATTCAAATTGTAGCTATTCAAATTATAGACTTCCTTATTTGCCTACTAGATTTGTTCTTTGTTATACTCTGATGAAGGCCACAGTATGTGGCTGAAACGTTAGTAATGATCTATTGTGAATCATTTGGTTGGAATAGAGTGAATTATCAAGATAAAAATACCAATTTCTTATAGTCACGGTTGACATCATACAAAAATAGCACAAATTGTACTTAGAATATATATTCTATATGGTCTTGTGTTGAAGAATCTGTGAGAAAAAAAGCTGGTAGATAAGATTTATGCTAATAGATGCAATTACCAATATTCACTGTTTTTCCTAGGCTTACAGTAATACTCAGAAAAAACCTGTAGACCTCTGGATGAGGATACAGTGTCATTCCATATCAAGTTTTCTTCCTTTTATCCACTTTACCAGATAACTGTTTCTGTGAATTCCACTCTCCATCAGTGACCCTGTATGGGAGTCTTTATCTTCCTGTCTTCTTCTATATGCACTTAGCTTCATGTACAGCTGTTTCATATGTAATTGGCACACACTTGGGGTAGATATGGTAGGCAACTGTTCCATTGAGCATTTTTAACTGGGCTAATGTTGTTATTTATGTTTCCTTATTTTAAATGTTGTAAGGATACAAAAACTAAATTAGTTAGGACTATGAAAATGTTTGCTAATGTGATAATTGGGTTAGTGCTGGTGGTTTAACTGTCTTGGATTTGGTTCCCAGCATTTGCTTCTCTTTATGTTGTTCTCAAATTAAGTATTAAACAGTTGTGGTTTGATTATCACTATGATGATTCAAATTAAGGATTACACAGTTGTGGTTAGGTTATCACTATGATGATTCAAATTAAACACTTGTGGTTTGGTTATCACTCATGCTGCTTGATGTTCGTTAGGTGCTGGTGCATGGAGACGATGTGGATGACAACAGGGAGTACGATGTCGAGAAGAGAGAGAAACAAATGAGACTTCATTCCAAGAAAGTAAAATAAATTCAAAATAGATCTTCCTCAACAGTTAGCAGTTTTAGACAAATGTACCTAGATTCTCCTTAGACCAGTAGTTGTACGTTATTGTTATAGGTGTGAAACATGTAAAATTGCAGTATTGACCACTACGTATGCACGTAGCCGTCCTGGGTTCAATTTCCAGGAATTTCTTCTCTCATGATTCTCCCTCTTTATGATGTTTAGAATGGTTGATTGTGGTTTGATTATCACTTTGATTATTCATGCACCTGTCCATACCCTAATCATTTTTTGATTTGACCATGCATAACTGCAGTAGAAAGGTTTACAATAGCTTAATTATGAAAGACTTTAAATTGGAGTGTATCTACAAAAGTGACGAGCTTCTTCAACAGATTGCTTGTGAAGGTTGGATGTACGCAGTATCCATGACTACAGGTTATACCAATTATAGAAACTACATATACGTACACAATCATATATCTATAAAGTTAAGTTGTCTTCGAAGAGCATATATACTTTATAACTCTTGCTACTTTGCAAACATTTAAAAGATATTTGTTCACCTATCATGCATTTAGAAGAGGAAAAAGTTCCTGGGTCACTGATGAAGGGTGGTATTCCCAGAAACAGCTATCTGACCCAGTGGAGCAGAAGAAAAAAGAGAGGCCCTCTATACTCTTCCAAACCTCTCTAGGTTTAGTTGCTATATATAGTCATAAACTCGTAACTCTGGATTACCTACCTATAGCCACGCCCACTAATGACCAGCTGCTGCCGCGACCTCCTGACAAACTTGACCGAAGTCGGGGGCCTTGTATATACAACGCAGTCTTGTTATATTTTAGGACATACTAAATCGCGATGTGCGAGAAACCAGCTGTAGCTTACAAGCACCTAACGCCCGTCTTTCCTGACCCGATTGAGGTGCTGCATAGTATGTACGGGAATTTTACAGAGCAGGTGAGATTCTTTCCCGAATGATGTCTGTGTGTATATATACTGTGATAACTTAATATGCTTGGAGGAGAAGGCTAACGTTTAACCTAATTGGAAATTTTTGCAGGCTCTAAATAGTCTAATTTATTTCTTTGTATTTTCTTGCGTACTAAAGGCTCGCCATTCTTGGGAAAGTGGGAGCTTAGGAGAATCTCTTAATCAAGGTTTCGTTGACCTAAGCAAATACTTCTTTTTTGGTAAAGGAGAGATAGTACACATTGTGGCAATTGCTCTAACTCTCACGGTCTTAAGAATTGTAGTGGAGAAAACTCTTTTAAAGGTAAATTAATTAAGTATCCAGATCTCCGGTTTGTGAATTAAGTTTTTTTTTAAAACAAGTGTATGTATGCAATAAATGCTTATTTATATATATTTTTAATTGGTCCAGAGAATTGCAGAACAGTTCAACTTAGAGGAAGAAACTGGAAAGAAGTTTCCAGAAAGTGTGTTTAGTTTTTGTATTTACCTTGTTAGCTGGTGTTGTTCCTTGACTGTTGTCATTGGAAACAAGGGAACTCTCTATTCAGATCTTGGCTCACACTGGTCGTGTAAGTGTATCTAGCCGTATTCAATATATGTATGATTGATATTTTGAGTATCAGCAAAAATGGATTTATTGAACAGGTTTGAACTTTTCAGGTCTACCTCAGAAATAAGCTTAAAGAGGCTCCTAACGATTATCAAGGGTGTGCAGCAAGGATAAATTAGTGGTAAAATCCCTTAGAAAGAATATAGCCAATACAAAGTCAGGCACAGAGGGAAGTGCCGAGCACCTCCCCTCCCCCTTTGAATTTTGAATTTGCGTGCCACTGTATACATGAATTCAACCATAAATCATTTACACCTCTAGTCATATTACAAGTTATATATCTACACTGCTCAAAGAAGGATGACTATCCAGCCATCACGTAAATCCTCCCCCACAGACCAAATGGTCACAACTTGTTAAATATGTTTAGTTTTGCATGGTTAATCACATAATATTAATGCGTGTGCTTTTCCTAACCATGTTTATTTGTTGTATGTATTCACTTTTAGAAATGTTTATCTTGTGGCTATTCTTATGTATATAAGTATAAATTTTCATTTTCACTTTCTGATCCCATTTTAGATTGGAGTATTGGAGTTCAAGTGGAAACTGAAATTTACTGGTTGTACATGTTTGAGATTGGGTTTTATATACACTTTGTCATCACTACAATTTTTATCAACATCAAAAGAAAGGATTATTGTGCAATGCTGACACACCATGTGTTAACCATGACACTCCTTATATGGTCATACGGAATACGGTCAGTAATAACTTTAATATTATATATACAGTATATATAGGCATGCATAATCTATATTTTATCCATGATGCACTTTATATATATTATATAATAAGATGGCTTCCCAGTTTATACAATTAGGTATATATGCATCCAGCTAAGTTAATTATCCATATAAGCAAAAATACTTCTTCCATATCATCTAATTATATATCTGTCTATCTTATATACATAGTTATCACTATATTGGTGTACTGATATTGTTCTTCTATGACATCGGGGATGTTTTACTTGAGTTTAGCAAGATCTGCGTCTACTTCAAAAAGACCAATGGCCACATAAACAAAATGGCCGATTTGATGGCAAATATTATCTTCATGATTTTTGTACTATCATGGTTAGTATAATGGAATAGATCAGTAATTCTGATGGAGTGTACAAATTATGTGTCTCTCAAATGCATACTAGAATTATTTATAACAACATATACTACATGCTACATGTATTCTATAGTAAAAGGCCTATAGGGAACTAAACCTGGAGTCATGTATAATATTTATCTGCTGTGTTCCTGGTTTGATGTATATAAAATATAGTACGTATTATTAACATAAATTATAATAAATATACATCTATATATATATTTTGATTTCTAACCTCTTATTTTACAGGGTAGTGTTTCGACTCTATCTGTTTCCTTCTAAAGCGATGTACTCTACTGTAGTAGCTAGTAGACAATTCTGTGCTTCAGCCGGTGCATTCTACATGCCCCTCAATTTAATGCTTTTTGCACTGTATCTACTCCAAGTCTACTGGTTCTATTTCATTGTTAACGTGCTTGTCAAGGTAAAAACTATATATATGTACATACATATATATATGATAACTCATAATACATTGAATAGGGCGACCATGTTTATTTCGTGTCATCTCAGTTTAGTATATTATACTGCCATGCTCTCTGATAAATAAGTGATACGATGCATTTATGCATGTGCTAGCTGAGTCCCATTGTCATTCTGTGTAAATGTTCTGTATTGAAATTTATTGTTTTAATATATTGTATATATCTGTTATATACCCGCTGTTACATGTTTTAGTTTGCCATATATGGTGAGGTGGAGGACAACAGAGAGTTTGATATACTAGAAAAGCAGAAACTAGCAAAGACGATTCAAGAAACACAGAAGAAGCTTATATAAGACAGTCCATCTTATCGGTAGCTTTGAAAGCATTAGCTAGTTTACATTCTTTTCACTCACTACGTCATGTGTCATATCAATTATAACTCACTACAGTAACTGTATATATAGGTTAATATATGCATGTGTTTTTGTACTCTTATAAGGGTATACTGTAGTTGTTAATTAGATGCAATCTCATTAGTAACTCGGTAAGAATAAGGAACTGGTTAATCATAAACAAAGTTGAAGGAGTCTGAATTGAATATTAAAATTGACATAATATGTATCTTTGACTTTTATCAGAAATCTGATCTGTACTTGCGTGGTGTATCTCTTTAATGTATGTATAACACTAGCATATAATCATTTCCACCAAATCGAGGGGTGTAAATAAAAATGGCCTCTTCGAATTCGGAGTCTGAAGAAACTCGGGAGCTGCTTTTTAATGCTCCCAAAGAGAGTTCAGTTAATAAAGTACAGTCGAATAGTGACAGAATATATCACGAAGCGTTAGAAACCACCGGATACGGGTTCTTTCACTTTATACTGGTTGTTGTAGCCGGTTGGGGAATAGCGTCAGATTCAGTTGAGATTCTCATGGTATCTTTTGTGGTTCCGGCGGCAAAGTACGATCTTCAGCTGGGTGATGTGTCCGAAGGAGCGGTGGAGTCAGTCATATTCGTGGGCATGATGATTGGGGGCCTATTTTGGGGCAGCTGGTCCGATGCGGTAGGTCGCAAGACCTCTCTGATCAACTCTCTCCTCATTAACGGCTTTGCCGGCCTCATTTCCGCTTTTATGCCAAACTTTGGATTATTTCTCTTCTTTAGACTAATAAGCGGAATTGGGTAAGTTGGGAGAGTCGTTAGCTTGAAACCTTGACATTATACTATTACACACGCTGCGTGTGCTTCCAAATACACTCTTATATATGCGATGGGTGTTTTGGGAACTGCTTTTTGTATTTACGTGTCCCGTTTGATTAATTTGATTTATAATATAATAAACCTGTTCTACGGTATATAAGTGAAAACTTAGAGTTTCAATCCCGTGACCGAAGTCTTCTATACACGCATTCCCGAATAATGCAATCATGCATATTACGTAACCACAGACATCTGTAGCTTGTTAGCGCAAATATGGTTTGCTGTCTACATTTACTGTGTACATACATTGCACATACTTAACCCAGATTGTAGTCCAGTTGGTGACTGTTACAATTAGCATCACAATTAGTTCTAATGGATACATTTTTCCATTTTCCTCACTTCCTGTAGAGTTGGAGGATCATTTCCTGTAGTGTTCTCCTATTTTTATGAATTCTTTACTCCAAAAAGAAAGGGTCCCTTTGTCATCATCCTGGCCACATTCTGGTCTTTTGGGCAGATCCTGACAGCCATACTAGCTCTGGTAGTCCTGAGGGAGCCATGTTCCATATCAGCTTCACTTGGAGCTGTCGTTCTGAGGAACTGGAGAGTGTTTGTAATGCTCTGTACTGTTCCTGCTCTCTCCGGGGCTCTCTTTCTCATTTGTATGCCAGAAAGTCCAGCTTGGCACTACCAAGTAAGAATTGCTCAATCACTGGAGTATGTTGTGTAATAGTGGCAGAAGTTTACGTAACTCAATTATATTATATATTATCTATATGTGTAAACCTTAGACTGATGATATCTCTATAGCATGTGAAACTAACCAGTAGGTACCAGTAGGTATCTTTTTGTCTTCTTTGGGACCTTCCTATTGCTTGCTAATTCTCCTGTTTTTGAGGAAGCCAAAAGACAGTGATAGACCACATCTCCATATGTAACTACTTGTACTGTATGTAATATTACTTGTCTAACATATTCCTAGTGCAAGTCAAATTTGTTAATGCTCAGAATAAGTTATAAAAGACCATATAATTAGATTCCAGTTATTAGGTAGTTTTAATAAATTAACAAATCCACCTGTACTGCTAGTACCAATGGCTGCTGCGTGTAGAAGTACCATATGGAATTTACAGGAAACACTGTTTGCTTGAAATATGATACTTCACTTGTACATGCTTAAGTTGTTATTCATATCCATCATGCACTTTTTAATTCTCTTGTACCGGCAGTAATAAAAAATGTTGCTTAATCTTGATAGACAAAGACACATAATTAAAAAGCATATAAATTTGTTTAGAGACCAAAATTACATAAATTTCTCACATGCATACAATTGTAGCTTTAAGGTATATATATATATATGCATTCATATAACATGTTGTATATGTCTTCCCTTTAGCGAGGAGGAAAGGATAAAGCTAGAAGAATCCTCCTTCGAATAAGAAAGATAAACAATATATTCTCCTGCTGTAGGAGAAACAGAAAGGAACTACCAGTAGATTTCTTCTTTCCAGAGGAGCCGGAGGATTACAAATCTGGATATGAAACTATTTCAAAAAGCTTTATTGACGAAGAGGAGGAAGTCAAGCCTTCATCTAGCTGGACTGCAAAGGCAGCCAACATGTGCAAGAGCATTCCTCAGAAACTCAAAACTGTAATCAAGCTACATATGAATAAACACTGTGAATGGAAATGGGCAGACAGTATGTAGTATCACCTCGTTGGGAGGGAGGCGTGTACCTTATAGAGAGGGAGGGAGGCGTGTACCTTATAGAAAGGGAGGGAGGAGGGAGGATGGTACCTTGTGAGGAGGGAGGAGGGAGGAGATTACCTTGTGAGGAGGGAGGGAGGAGGGTACCTTGTGAGGAGGATGGTACCTTTTGAGGAGGAAGGAGGGAGGAGGGTACCTTGTGAGGAGGGAGGAGGGAGGAAGGTACCTTGTGAGGAGGGAGGAGGGAGGAGGGTACCTTGTGAGGAGGGAGGAGGGAGGAGATCACCTTGTGAGGAGGGAGGAGGGAGGAGGGTACCTTGTGAGGAGGGAGGATGGTACCTTATGAGGAGGGAGGGAGGATGGTACCTTGTGAGGAAGGAGGATGGTACCTTATGAGGAGGGAGGGAGGGAGGATAGTACCTTGTGAGGAGGGAGGGAGGATGGTACCTTGTGAGGAGGGAGGGAGGGAGGAGGGTACCTTGTGAGGAGGGAGGGAGGAGGATGGTACCTTGTGAGGAGGGAGGATGGTACCTTGTGAGGAGGGAGGATGGTACCTTGTGAGGAGGGAGGGAGGGAGGAGGGTACCTTGTGAGGAGGGAGGGAGGAGGATGGTACCTTGTGAGGAGGGAGGATGGTACCTTGTGAGGAGGAGGGAGGAGATTACCTTATAGAGAGGAAGGAGAGTAGTTGGATGTAACTGGTGGAAGCTGATACTCCATGCACCTCTTTATATGTACATATATACAGTATTTATATATGTATTTACAGTGTATATATGTACGTATATTTACAATGTCACGTATATACATGTGTGTACGTATATGTATTATATAGGGGCTCCTGGGATTTATAAAACTGTTTCATAGAAGTCTACTGCGAATGACAATAATAATGATTCTAATATACTGGACACTGTCATATGGGTGAGGAAGACTGTATAACACCACTTCTTGTTTCTGTAGTTTTTGTATATACCATCCCTACATCTTCACCATTTTTGTAGAAAATTTTTAATATTTCTAGCTGCTTTGGATGTACACTTAACATAACATAACAACGAGCCAAGGATTCGCAGAAGATCAAAAAATACAAAGATTTCCAGGGTCACTGATGAAGGGTGGAATTCCCAGACAGCTGTTTCTGGGAATTCCACCCTTCATCAGAGACCCTAGGAATCTTTTTCTTCTTCTTGATCTTTTGTGAGTGCATGAACGTACGTGCTTTTGATGGTAGTTTTCTACATTTTGGTGCTGCAGGTATTATGGTTTGGTGATTTGGTTTCCTGGGTACTTTCAGAGGTTACAGGGACAGTCAAATACATCGTGCGTATTAAACTGCACCAATGTAGGACAGAACTCCAATTTCACATCTTCTGGAGACTCCTGTACAAAACCGTATCTGGACTCTGTGTACAGCACCTTAGCTAATGCTCCGGGTACCCTCATCGGACTGCTCACCATCAATATAGTGGGGGAGAGATTTCAACTGAGTTAGTGCACGCAACCATAGCAACCTACTTTTCATTTTCATTCTTCTTAATGCTTTTCAGTCTGTTTTAGTTTCTTGGATAATATTTTATGAGATATTTCAGTTTGTTAATCCTGTTTCTATTCCCGCTCTGCTTTCCAGTGGTGTCCATGTTGATCTCTGGACTGAGTGTCTTCTTCATCTGGTTCCTGCCCCCAGTGGAGAGTACAGTTGTAATTCTCTCCTGCCTCTTCAGTGGCTTCAGTATTGTGGGCTGGAATGCACTGGACATCATGTCGGTAGACGGATTCCCTACCGATGTTAGGTAAGTGTATATTTGGTATTGCATTGATATTAATACTGTGTCACTGTGTATATTTGTACTATTTTTGTGTGTAGATAGTATTAATAATTGTAGTATTGCTGTGTGTAGATAGTATTAGTAATTGTACTATTGCTGTGTGTAGGTAGTATTAATAATTGTACTATTGTAGTGTAGATAGTATTAGTAATTGTAGTATTGCTGTGTGTAGATAGTATTAATAATTGTACTATTGCTGTGTGTAGATAGTATTAGTAATTGTAGTATTGCTGTGTGTAGATAGTATTAATAATTGTACTATTGCTGTGTGTAGATAGTATTAATAATTGTAGTATTGCTGTGTGTAGATAGTATTAATAATTGTACTATTGCTGTGTGTAGATAGTATTAATAATTGTACTATTGCTGTGTGTAGATAGTATTAATAATTGTGCTATTGCTGTGTGTAGATAGTATTAGTAATTGTACTATTGCTGTGTGTAGATAGTATTAATAATTGTACTATTGCAATGTAGATAGTATTAATAATTGTGCTATTGCTGTGTGTAGATAGTATTAATAATTGTAGTATTGCTGTGTGTAGATACGTAGTATTAATTGTACTATTGCTGTGTGTAGATAGTATTAATTGTACTATTGCTGTGTGTAGATACATAGTATTAATGCTGTGTGTTAATATTTTTTATTTTTGTACGTAGATCGACTGCATTTGGCATTTTAGCAGGAGTTGGTAGGCTTGCATCTATAAGTGGCATATTCACATTTACATCTCTTCAAGAGAGTGCTCCAGGTACAATCTGATATTGTAAAGACATTGATTGTTCTTTCAGAAATATGAAATCAATCTTAAATTTCACAATGTGATGCAATACTCTTTTAACTGATGTATTTCCTTACATAGCAATATCAGCAAGACTATATACACTTGTCAGTAAAGTATGCATTTTAGTGAAGTATTTGTATATACAGTAGGTTTTGGGTTGGTTCACCTGGCAGGACATTATAATTGGTAATTGTAAAAGGTTATCGTTGCATGCATGTATGGTGATGTCATTCTAGTGGGAAAGTTTGTTTAATTGGTAGTTGCAAGTTACCGATTGCAATATCCGGTCTGGACAACCAACCCTAAAGTACTGTATTTCATTTTTCTTGGGGTTTTAACACAAAATGACTGACTTTTAATGCTATTAACATAATAAAACACTTATAATAGAGAAACGTGATATCCTTAAAATATAGCTACTTGCATGTGATTGATAACTCAATTTTCTATATAAAGATATATGAAGGAACTAGGTAGGTAGCTCATTACTATCTCCTCCATTTTTACAGAAATTCCCATCTTGATTGTGTTTATCATGCTGATCATTGGTAGTATATGCACTATATTTCTACCACTGACCAAGGACCCGGAACAAATGACAATTCTGAGAAGAAAACTTCTCCCACGCATAAAGTCTTTCATCAAAAAGAAGAGAAAGTCCAAAACAAGGAATTAGGAGAAGACGGACATTTAAATACCAACATTAACAGACTTGAATCATTGTATAATATTGATCAAAATCATAATTTCCATATTGAGGTATTTTTAATTGAATTCAAGAGAATTCAAAAGAGAATATTAAAATATAGCTTTCTCCAGCGAAACCTATATATTATACAAGCCAAAATCTAATCCATAGTGGAGAATTGAAGGTTTTCATGATACAATTCATGCATGTCAGTCTATATAAATGCATCTTTTCCTACGCGTGGTTTTGGTTGTATATACGTACATTAGCTAACCCCAATTGCGTAATACTATAAATGGCCGACCTTGAGTAGGTATAAGAGTGAAATACGGTACTTCATATATTTCTGTAAATTAGAACTCTTTGAAAGATTTCTTATACACATGGATATGCACTGTGTAGTACTTGATTGTTGTTGAAGCAGTATTTATCCACATATATTATATGGATGTCGTTAAAGTGAAATTTTGCCGATCGACGGCCAACGAAACTCCAAAGAAAAAAAGTTGGACCATACCGAACGCTACCATCCACGACGCTCATGCAGAGGCCGGGATCGGTGGTAACGCTCTGCCGAGTTGAGCTTTGGGTGTCACTTGCGTGAGAAGAACCAGTTCTTCTCGATATGGCCGACTCATATGAATCCTTAAAGATATCAGATGCCAATCCCACATTACGTGGAACCCCCCCGAAATCCGGATTATTGATGAGCACGTCTCTATGGCACCAACCGATTAGGAGACAGCTTCAGAGTCTAAGCGCTACCAACCCCTATGGGAACCGCTACCACCATAGAGATGTGTCCAGGTAGGCCTACTTTATAAGGTTTTGCGCTTCTATTTAAACAACAAAATTTCAAAAGGAAACGATTGTGGTTGGCGCTATTCCATACTTAAGAATAGGGTATTTGCGAGAAAAATGTAGTCAAATTATATCAAGTTAATTCGGGATCAGTGCATCGTTCCAAGCCATTTTAAAGGCATATCCAGTATTTGTGGTTCATCTAGAAACTGGGAAAAATGGATAGAATCCTGTAAGTGTCTTGATTGGCGGAGGAGAACTACTTTTCTGTTCCCATGTAGAAACCATTTTAGCGAGAGGTGTTCCGATATGAACGTAAACTAGTATAACCAGCCACACTCAATCTCAATTGCTGTAATAGTATAATGGCTACCTGCCTCTATATAAAGACCTTCTGATAGCTGCGTTCTGGACTGTCACTGCATGTTTCTAGTTGCCCCATTCATATCAAATCATTTTAACTTGGTATGCCGATAATTTCCATAATAGTATCGCACGATATAAATGCTACACCATTAAAGGTCGTATAGTAGAAATTTAATGTACATTATAGTGCTGTAACTCTTCCACATGAAGAGATATGAATCTGAAACTCTATCTCAATATTCATAGAGATGTATGAAAGGTTTTCATTGAGTTTTGCGAATTTTGATATCTACTCAAATTTGCCCTATCTCTCACCATTCATTAAATTTGTATAGCAGTAATTTTAAGAACATTTATGGCTCTAACTCTTCCAAATGAAGAGATATGAATCTGAAACTCTATCTCAGTATTTACAGAGATGTATGAAAGGTATCCAATGAGTTTTGCAAATTTTAATATCTACTCAAATTTGCCCTATCTCTCACCATACGTACATTAACTTCATATTGCAGTAATTTAAAGTACATTAAGTGCTGTAACTCTTCCAAATGAAGAGATATGAATCTGAAACTCTATCTCAATATTCACAGAGATGTATGAAAGGTTTTCATAGAGTTTTGCAAATTTTGATATCTACTCAAATTTGCTCTATCTCTCACCATACATTAACTTTGTATAGCAGTAATTTTAAGAACATTTATGGCTCTAGCTCTTCCAAATGAAGAGATATGGATCTGAAACTCTATCTCAGTATTCACAGAGAGGTATGAAAGGTATCCAATGAGTTTTGCAAATTTTGATATCTACTCAAATTTGCCCTACGTACGTACATTAATTTGGTATTCCAGTCTATTAATGTACATTTGGTATTCTAACTCTGTCAAATGGAAAGATATGAAGCTCAAACTTGGTGTCAGCATTCACAGACATGTATGAAACATTTCCAATGGGAATTTGAAATTTTCATAAATCTTTACATTTGCCCTATCTCTCACTATACATTAATTTGGTTTTCCAGTCTATTAATGTACATTTGGTGCTCTAACTCTGTCAAATGGAAAGATATGAAGCTCAAACTTGGTGTCAGCATTCACAGACATATATGAAACATTTCCAATGAGAATTTGAAATTTCCATAAATCTTTACATTTGCCCTATCTCTCACTATACATTAATTTAGTATACGAGTATATAAATGTACATTTGGTGCTCTAATTCTGTCAAATGGAAAGATATGAAGCTCAAACTTGGTGTCAGCATTCACAGACATGTATGAAACATTTCCAAGAAGAATTTGAAATTTTCATAAATCTTTACATTTGCCCTATCTCTCACTATACATTAATTTGGTATTCCAGTCTATTAATGTACATTTGGTGCTCTAACTCTGTCAAATGGAAAGATATGAAGCTCAAACTTTGTATCAGCATTCACAGACATGAATGAAACATTTCCAAGAAGAATTTGAAATTTTCATAAATCTTTACATTTGCCCTATCTCTCACTATACATTAATTTGGTATTCCAGTCTTTTAATGTACATTTGGTGCTCTAACTCTGTCAAATGGAAAGATATGAAGCTCAAACTTGGTATCAGCATTCACAGACATGTATGAAACATTTCCAAGAAGAATTTGAAATTTTCATAAATCTTTACATTTGCCCTACGTATCTCTCACTATACATTAATTTGGTATTCCAGTCTATTAATGTACATTTGGTGCTCTAACTCTGTCAAATGGAAAGATATGAAGCTCAAACTTGGTGTCAGCATTCACAGACATGAAAGAAACATTTCCAAGAAGAATTTGAAATTTTCATAAATCTTTACATTTATATACCCTACGTATCTCTCACTATACATTAATTTGGTAATCCAGTCTGTTAATGTACATTTGGTGCTCTAACTCTGTCAAATGGAAAGATATGAAGCTCAAACTTGGTGTCAGCATTCACAGACATGTATGAAACATTTCCAAGAAGAATTTGAAATTTTCATAAATCTTTACATTTGCCCTATCTCTCACTATACATTAATTTGGTATTCCAGTCTTTTAATGTACATTTGGTGCTCTAACTCTGTCAAATGGAAAGATATGAAGCTCAAACTTGGTATCAGCATTCACAGACATGTATGAAACATTTCCAAGAAGAATTTGAAATTTTCATAAATCTTTACATTTGCACTATCTCTCACTATACATTAATTTGGTATTCCAGTCTATTAATGTACATTTGGTGCTCTAACTCTGTCAAATGGAAAGATATGAAGCTCAAACTTGGTGTCAGCATTCACAGACATGAAAGAAACATTTCCAAGAAGAATTTGAAATTTTCATAAATCTTTACATTTATATACCCTATCTCTCACTATACATTAATTTGGTATTCCAGTCTGTTAATGTACATTTGGTGCTCTAACTCTGTCAAATGGAAAGATATGAAGCTCAAACTTGGTGTCAGCATTCACAGACATGTATGAAACATTTCCAATGAGAATTTGAAATTTTCATAAATCTTTACATTTGCCCTATCTCTCACTATACATTAATTTGGTATTCCAGTATATAAATGTACATTTGGTGCTCTAACTCTGTCAAATGGAAAGATATGAAGCTCAACCTTGGTGTCAGCATTCACAGACATGAATGAAACATTTCCAAGAAGAATTTGAAATTTTCATAAATCTTTATATTTGCTCTATCTCTCACTATACGTACATTAATTTGGTATTCCAGTCTATTAATGTACATTTGGTGCTCTAACTCTGTCAAATGGAAAGATATGAAGCTCAAATTTGGTGTCAGCATTCACAGACATGTATGAAACATTTCCAAGAAGAATATGAAATTTTCATAAATCTTTACATTTGCCCTATCTCTCATCATACGTACATTAACGTAAATGTACATTAAGTGCTGCAACTCTGTCAAAACCGTAAATACGAAGCTTAAACTTGGTATCTACATTCACAGACATGTATGACACATTTCCAAACAGTTTTAGAAATTTTGATTTGTACATAAATATACCTTATATCTCATCATACATTAACTAAACTCAAATTGCGTAATACTATAAATGGCCGACCTATAGTAGGTGTAAGAGTGAAAATGCGGTACTGTATATATTTCTAAAAAAAATAGAACTCTTTGAAAAATTTCTTATACACATGGATATGCACTGTGTAGTACTTGATTGTTGTTGAAGCAGTATCTATCCACATATATTATATGGATGTCGTTAAAGTGAAATTTTGCCGATCGACGGCCAACGAAACTCCAAAGAAAAAAAGTTGGACCATACCGAACGCTACCATCCACGACGCTCAGAGGCCGGGATCGGTGGTAACGCTCTGCCGAGTTGAGCTTTGGGTGTCACTTGCGTGAGAAGAACCAGTTCTTCTCGATATGGCCGACTCATATGAATCCTTAAAGATATCAGATGCCAATCCCACATTACGTGGAACCCCCCCGAAATCCGGATTATTGGTGAGCACGTCTCTATGGCACCAACCGATTAGGAGACAGCTTCAGAGTCTAAGCGCTACCAACCCCTATGGGAACCGCTACCACCATAGAGATGTGTCCAGGTAGGCCTACTTTATAAGGTTTTTTGACTCTATTTAAACCACAAAATTTCGAAAGAAAACGGTTGTGGTTGGCGCAATTCCATACTTAAGAATAGGGTATTTGCGAGAAAAATGTAGTCAAATTATATCAAGTTAATTCGGGATGAGTGCATCGTTCCAAGCCATTTCAAAGGTATATCCAATATTCGTGGTGCATCTAGAAATTGGGAAAATTGGATAGAATCCTGTAAGTGTCTTGATTGGCGGAGGAGGCCAACTTTTCTGGTCCCATGTAGAAACGATTTTAGCGAGAGGTGTTCCGATATGAACGTAAACTGGTATAACCAGCCACACTCAATCTCAATTGCAGTAATAGCATAATGGCTACATGCCTCTATGTAAAGACCTTCTGACAGCTGCGTTCTGCACTGTCCCTATGTGTTTCTAGTTGCCCCATTCATGTCAAAACATTTTAACTTCGTATGCCGATAATTTGCATTATAGTATCGCACGATATATATGCTACACATTTAAGGTCGTATAGTAGAAATTTAATGTACATTAGAGTGCTGTAGCTCTGTCAAATGGAAAGATATGAAGCTCAAACTTAATGTCAGCATTCAAATACATGTATGAAACATTTCCAATGAGAATTTGAAATTTTCATTAATCTTTACATTTGCCCTATCTCTCACCATACGTTAATTTGGTATTCCAGTATATAAATTTACGTTTGGTGCTCAAATTCTGTCAAATGGAAAGATATGAAGCTCAAACTTTGTGTCAGCATTCACAGACATGTATGAAACATTTCCAATGAGAATTTGAAATTTTCATAAATCTTTATATTTGCCCTATCTCTCACTATACATTAATTTGGTATTCCAGTATATTAATGTACATTTGGTGCTCTAACTCGGTCAAATGGAAAGATATGAAGCTCAAACTTGGTGTCAGCATTCACAGACATGTATGAAACATTTCCAAGAAGAATTTGAAATTTTCATAAATCTTTACATTTGCCCTATCTCTCACCATACATTAATTTAGTATACGAGTATATAAATGTACATTTGGTGCTCTAATTCTGTCAAATGGAAAGATATGAAGCTCAAACTTGGTGTCAGCATTCACAGACATGTATGAAACATTTCCAATGAGAATTTGAAATTTTCATAAATCTTTACATTTGCCCTATCTCTCACCATACGTACATTAATTTAGTATACGAGTATATAAATGTACATTTGGTGCTCTAACTCTGTCAAATGGAAAGATATGAAGCTCAAACTTGGTGTCAGCATTCACAGACATGTATGAAACATTTCCAAGAAGAATTTGAAATTTTCATAAATCTTTACATTAGCTCTATCTCTCACCATACATTAATTTGGTATTCCTGGCTTTTAATGTACATTTGGTGCTCTAACTCTGTCAAATGGAAAGATATGAAGCTCAAACTTGGTGTCAGCATTCACAGACATGTATGAAACATTTCCAATGAGAATTTGAAATTTTCATAAATCTTTACATTTGCCCTATCTCTCACCATACATTAATTTAGTATACGAGTATATAAATGTACATTTGGTGCTCTAACTCTGTCAACTGGAAAGATATGAAGCTCAAACTTGGTGTCAGCATTCACAGACATGAAAGAAACATTTCCAAGAAGAATTTGAAATTTTCATATATCTTTACATTTACCCTATCTCTCACCATACATTAATTTAGTATACGAGTATATAAATGTACATTTGGTGCTCTAACTCTGTCAAATGGAAAGATATGAAGCTCAAACTTGGTGTCAGCATTCACAGACATGTATGAAACATTTCCAATGAGAATTTGAAATTTTCATAAATCTTTACATTTGCCCTATCTCTCACTATACATTAATTTGGTTTTCCAGTCTATTAATGTACATTTGGTGCTCTAACTCTGTCAAATGGAAAGATATGAAGCTCAAACTTGGTGTCAGCATTCACAGACATGAATGAAACATCTCCAAGAAGAATTTGAAATTTTCATAAATCTTTACATTTGCTCTATCTCTCACTATACGTACATTAATTTGGTATTCCAGTCTATTAATGTACATTTGGTGCTCTAACTCTGTCAAATGGAAAGATATGAAGCTCAAATTTGGTGTCAGCATTCACAGACATGTATGAAACATTTCCAAGAAGAATTTGAAATTTTCATAAATCTTTACATTTGCCCTATCTCTCAGAATACATTAACGTAAATGTACATTAAGTGCTGTAACTCTGTCAAAACCGTAAATACGAAGCTTAAACTTGGTATCTACATTCACAGACATGTATGACACATTTCCAAACAGTTTTAGTAATTTTGATTTGTACATAAATATACCTTATCTCTCATCATACATTAACTTAACTCAAATTGCGTAATACTATAAATGGCCGACCTATAGTAGGTGTAAGAGTGAAAATGCGGTACTGTATATATTTCTAAAAAAATAGAACTCTGAAAAATTTCTTATACACATGAATATGCACTGTGTAGTACTTGATTGTTGTTGAAGCAGTATCTATCCACATATATTATATGGATGTCGTTAAAGTGAAATTTTGCCGATCGACGGCCAACGAAACTCCAAAGAAAAAAAGTTGGACCATACCGAACGCTACCATCCACGACGCTCAGAGGCCAGGATCGGTGGTAACGCTCTGCCGAGTTGAGCTTTGGGTGTCACTTGCGTGAGAAGAACCAGTTCTTCTCGATATGGCCGACTCATATGAATCCTTAAAGATATCAGATGCCAATCCCACATTACGTGGAACCCCCCCGAAATCCGGATTATTGGTGAGCACGTCTCTATGGCACCAACCGATTAGGAGACAGCTTCAGAGTCTAAGCGCTACCAACCCCTATGGGAACCGCTACCACCATAGAGATGTGTCCAGGTAGGCCTACTTTATAAGGTTTTTTGACTCTATTTAAACCACAAAATTTCGAAAGAAAACGGTTGTGGTTGGCGCAATTCCATACTTAAGAATAGGGTATTTGCGAGAAAAATGTAGTCAAATTATATCAAGCTAATTCGGGATGAGTGCATCGTTCCAAGCCATTTCAAAGGTATATCCAATATTCGTGGTGCATCTAGAAATTGGGAAAATTGGATAGAATCCTGTAAGTGTCTTGATTGGCGGAGGAGGCCAACTTTTCTGGTCCCATGTAGAAACGATTTTAGCGAGAGGTGTTCCGATATGAACGTAAACTGGTATAACCAGCCACACTCAATCTCAATTGCAGTAATAGCATAATGGCTACATGCCTCTATGTAAAGACCTTCTGACAGCTGCGTTCTGCACTGTCCCTATGTGTTTCTAGTTGCCCCATTCATGTCAAAACATTTTAACTTCGTATGCCGATAATTTGCATTATAGTATCGCACGATATATATGCTACACATTTAAGGTCGTATAGTAGAAATTTAATGTACATTAGAGTGCTGTAGCTCTGTCAAATGGAAAGATATGAAGCTCAAACTTAATGTCAGCATTCAAATACATGTATGAAACATTTCCAATGAGAATTTGAAATTTTCATAAATCTTTACATTTGCCCTATCTCTCACCATACGTTAATTTGGTATTCCAGTATATAAAATTTACGTTTGGTGCTCAAATTCTGTCAAATGGAAAGATATGAAGCTCAAACTTGGTGTCAGCATTCACAGACATGTATGAAACATTTCCAATGAGAATTTGAAATTTTCATAAATCTTTACATTTGCCCTATCTCTCACCATACATTAATTTGGTATTCCAGTCTATTAATGTACATTTGGTGCTCTAACTCTGTCAAATGGAAAGATATGAAGCTCAAACTTTGTGTCAGCATTCACAGACATGTATGAAACATTTCCAATGAGAATTTGAAATTTTCATAAATCTTTATATTTGCCCTATCTCTCACAATACGTTAATTTTGTATTCCAGTCTTTTAATGTACATTTGGTGCTCTAATTCTGTCAAATGGAAAGATATGAAGCTCAAATTTGGTGTCAGCATTCACAGACATGTATGAAACATTTCCAATGAGAATTTGAAATTTTCATAAATCTTTACATTTGCCCTATCTCTCACCATACATTAATTTGGTATTCCAGTCTATTAATGTACATTTGGTGCTCTAACTCTGTCAAATGGAAAGATATGAAGCTCAAACTTTGTGTCAGCATTCACAGACATGTATGAAACATTTCCAATGAGAATTTGAAATTTTCATAAATCTTTATATTTGCCCTATCTCTCACAATACGTTAATTTTGTATTCCAGTCTATTAATGTACATTTGGTGCTCTAATTCTGTCAAATGGAAAGATATGAAGCTCAAATTTGGTGTCAGCATTCACAGACATGTATGAAACATTTCCAATGAGAATTTGAAATTTTCATAAATCTTTACATTTGCCCTATCTCTCACTATACATTAATTTAGTATACCAGTATATTAATGTACATTTGGTGCTCTAACTCTGTCAAATGGAAAGATATGAAGCTCAAACTTGGTGTCAGCATTCACAGACATGTATGAAACATTTCCAATGAGAATTTGAAATTTTCATAAATCTTTACATTTGCCCTATCTCTCACCATACATTAATTTGGTATTCCAGTCTATTAATGTACATTTGGTGCTCTAACTCTGTCAAATGGAAAGATATGAAGCTCAAACTTTGTGTCAGCATTCACAGACATGTATGAAACATTTCCAATGAGAATTTGAAATTTTCATAAATCTTTATATTTGCCCTATCTCTCACAATACGTTAATTTTGTATTCCAGTCTATTAATGTACATTTGGTGCTCTAATTCTGTCAAATGGAAAGATATGAAGCTCAAATTTGGTGTCAGCATTCACAGACATGTATGAAACATTTCCAATGAGAATTTGAAATTTTCATAAATCTTTACATTTGCCCTATCTCTCACCATACATTAATTTAGTATACCAGTATATTAATGTACATTTGGTGCTCTAACTCTGTCAAATGGAAAGATATGAAGCTCAAACTTGGTGTCAGCATTCACAGACATGTATGAAACATTTCCAATGAGAATTTGAAATTTTCATAAATCTTTACATTTGCCCTATCTCTCACCATACATTAATTTGGTATTCCAGTATATAAATGTACGTTTGGTGCTCAAATTCTGTCAAATGGAAAGATATGAAGCTCAAACTTGGTGTCAGCATTCACAGACATGTATGAAACATTTCAAATGAGAATTTGAAATTTTCATAAATCTTTACATTTGCCCTATCTCTCACTATACATTAATTTAGTATACCAGTATATAAATGTACATTTGGTGCTCTAACTCTGTCAAATGGAAAGATATATATGAAGCTCAAACTTGGTGTCAGCATTCACAGACATGTATGAAACATTTCCAAGAAGAATTTGAAATTTTCATAAATCTTTACATTTGCCCTATCTCTCACTATACATTAATTTGGTATTACAGTCTATTAATGTACATTTGGTGCTCTAACTCTGTCAAATGGAAAGATATGAAGCTCAAACTTGGTGTCAGCATTCACAGACATGAAAGAAACATTTACAAGAAGAATTTGAAATTTTCATAAATCTTTACATTTACCCTATCTCTCACTATACATTAATTTGGTATTCCAGTCTGTTAATGTACATTTGGTGCTCTAACTCTGTCAAATGGAAAGATATGAAGCTCAAACTTGGTGTCAGCATTCACAGACATGTATGAAACATTTCCAAGAAGAATTTGAAATTTTCATAAATCTTTACATTTGCCCTATCTCTCACTATACATTAATTTGGTATTCCTGGCTTTTAATGTACATTTGGTGCTCTAACTCTGTCAAATGGAAAGATATGAAGCTCAAACTTTGTGTCAGCATTCACAGACATGTATGAAATATTTCCATTAAGAATTTGAAATTTTCATAAATCTTTACATTTGCCATATCTCTCACTATACATTAATTTAGTATACGAGTATATAAATGTACATTTGGTGCTCTAACTCTGTTAATTAAAATTAATTTAGTATTCCAGTCTTTTAATGTACATTTGGTGCTCTAACTCTGTCAAATGGAAAGATATGAAGCTCAAAGTTGGTGTCAGCATTCACAGACATGTATAAAACATTTCCAAGAAGAATTTGAAATTTTCATAAATCTTTACATTTGCCCTATCTCTCACTATACATTAATTTAGTATACCAGTATATAAATGTACATTTGCTGCTCTAATTCTGTCAAATGGAAAGATATGAAGCTCAAACTTGGTGTCAGCATTCACATACACGTATACAACATTTCCAAGAAGAATTTGAAATTTTCATAAATCTTTACATTTGCCCTATCTCTCACTATACATTAATTTAGTATACCAGTATATAAATGTACATTTGGTGCTCTAACTCTGTCAAATGGAAAGATATGAAGCTCAAACTTGGTGTCAGCATTCACAGACATGTATAAAACATTTCCAAGAAGAATTTGAAATTTTCATAAATCTTTACATTTGCCCTATCTCTCACTATACATTAATTTGGTATTCCAGTCTATTAATGTACATTTGGTGCTCTAACTCTGTCAAATGGAAAGATATGAAGCTCAAACTTGGTGTCAGCATTCACAGACATGAATGAAACATCTCCAAGAAGAATTTGAAATTTTCATAAATCTTGACATTTGCTCTATCTCTCACTATACGTACATTAATTTGGTATTCCAGTCTATTAATGTACATTTGGTGCTCTAACTCTGTCAAATGGAAAGATATGAAGCTCAAATTTGGTGTCAGCATTCACAGACATGTATGAAACATTTCCAAGAAGAATTTGAAATTTTCATAAATCTTTACATTTGCCCTATCTCTCATCATACATTAACGTAAATGTACATTAAGTGCTGTAACTCTGTCAAAACCGTAAATACGAAGCCTAAACTTGGTATCTACATTCACAGACATGTATGACACATTTCCAAACAGTTTTAGTAATTTTGATTTGTACATAAATATACCTTATCTCTCATCATACATTAACTTAACTCAAATTGCGTAATACTATAAATGGCCGACCTATAGTAGGTGTAAGAGTGAAAATGCGGTACTGTATATATTTCTAAAAAAATAGAACTCTGAAAAATTTCTTATACACATGGATATGCACTGTGTAGTACTTGATTGTTGTTGAAGCAGTATCTATCCACATATATTATATGGATGTCGTTAAAGTGAAATTTTGCCGATCGACGGCCAACGAAACTCCAAAGAAAAAAAGTTGGACCATACCGAACGCTACCATCCACGACGCTCAGAGGCCGGGATCGGTGGTAACGCTCTGCCGAGTTGAGCTTTGGGTGTCACTTGCGTGAGAAGAACCAGTTCTTCTCGATATGGCCGACTCATATGAATCCTTAAAGATATCAGATGCCAATCCCACATTACGTGGAACCCCCCCGAAATCCGGATTATTGGTGAGCACGTCTCTATGGCACCAACCGATTAGGAGACAGCTTCAGCGTCTAAGCGCTACCAACCCCTATGGGAACCGCTACCACCATAGAGATGTGTCCAGGTAGGCCTACTTTATAAGGTTTTTTGACTCTATTTAAACCACAAAATTTCGAAAGAAAACGGTTGTGGTTGGCGCAATTCCATACTTAAGAATAGGGTATTTGCGAGAAAAATGTAGTCAAATTATATCAAGTTAATTCGGGATGAGTGCATCGTTCCAAGCCATTTCAAAGGTATATCCAATATTCGTGGTGCATCTAGAAATTGGGAAAATTGGATAGAATCCTGTAAGTGTCTTGATTGGCGGAGGAGGCCAACTTTTCTGGTCCCATGTAGAAACGATTTTAGCGAGAGGTGTTCCGATATGAACGTAAACTGGTATAACCAGCCACACTCAATCTCAATTGCAGTAATAGCATAATGGCTACATGCCTCTATGTAAAGACCTTCTGACAGCTGCGTTCTGCACTGTCCCTATGTGTTTCTAGTTGCCCCATTCATGTCAAAACATTTTAACTTCGTATGCCGATAATTTGCATTATAGTATCGCACGATATATATGCTACACATTTAAGGTCGTATAGTAGAAATTTAATGTACATTAGAGTGCTGTAGCTCTGTCAAATGGAAAGATATGAAGCTCAAACTTAATGTCAGCATTCAAATACATGTATGAAACATTTCCAAGAAGAATTTGAAATTTTCATAAATCTTTACATTTGCCCTATCTCTCACTATACATTAATTTGGTATACCAGTATATTAATGTACATTTGGTGCTCTAACTCTGTCAAATGGAAAGATATGAAGCTCAAACTCGGTGTCAGCATTCACAGACATGTATGAAACATTTCCAATGAGAATTTGAAATTTTCATAAATCTTTACATTTGCCCTATCTCTCACTATACATTAATTTGGTATTCCAGTCTATTAATGTACATTTGGTGCTCTAACTTTGTCCAATGGAAAGATATGAAGCTCAAACTTGGTGTCAGCATTCACATACATGTATGAAACATTTCCAATTAGAATTTGAAATTTTCATAAATATTTACATTTGCCCTATCTCTCACTATACATTAATTTGGTATACCAGTATATAAATGTACATTTGGTGCTCTAACTCTGTAAAATGGAAAGATATGAAGCTCAAACTTGGTGTCAGCATTCACAGACATGTATGAAACATTTCAAATAAGAATTTGAAATTTTCATAAATCTTTACATTTGCCCTATCTCTCACTATACATTAATTTGGTATATCAGTATATAAATGTACATTTGGTGCTCTAACTCTGTCAAATGGAAAGATATGAAGCTCAAACTTGGTGTCAGCATTCACAGACATGTATGAAACATTTCCAATGAGAATTTGAAATTTTCATAAATCTTTACATTTGCCCTATCTCTCACTATACATTAACTTTGTATAACAGTAATTTAAAGTACATTAAGTGCTGTAACTCTTCCAAATGAAGAGATATAATTCTGAAACTCTATCTCAGTATTCACAGAGATGTATGAAAGGTTTTCATTGAGTTTTGCAAATTTTGATATCTACTCAAATTTGCCCTATCTCTCACCATACATTAACTTCGTAAAGCAGTAATTTAATGTACATTATAGTGCTGTAACTCTTCCAAATGAAGAGATATGAATCTGAAACTCTATCTCAATATTCACAGAGATGTATGAAAGGTTTTCATTGAGTTTTGCAAATTTTGATATCTACTCAAATTTGCCCTATCTCTCACCATACGTACGTACGTACATTAACTTCATATAGCAGTAATTTAAAGTACATTAAGTGCTGTAACTCTTCCAAATGAAGAGATATGAATCTGAAACTCTATCTCAATATTCACAGAGATGTATGAAAGGTTTTCATTGAGTTTTGCAAATTTTAATATCTACTCAAATTTGCCCTATCTCTCACCATACATTAAATTTGTATAGCAGTAATTTTAAGAACATTTATGGCTCTAACTCTTCCAAATGAAGAGATATGAATCTGAAACTCTATCTCAATATTCACAGAGATGTATGAAAGGCATGAAATGAGTTTTGCAAATTTTGATATCTACTCAAATTTGCCTTATTTCTCACCATACGTACGTTAACTTCGTATAGCAGTAATTTAAAGTACATTAACTCTTCCAAATGAAGAGATATAATTCTGAAACTCTATCTCAGTATTCACAGAGATGTATGAAAGGTTTTCATTGAGTTTTGCAAATTTTGATATCTACTCAAATTTGCCCTATCTCTCACCATACGTACATTAACTTCGTATAGCAGTAATACAAAGTACATCAAGTGCTGTAACTCTTCCAAATGAAGAGATATGAATCTGAAACTCTATCTCAATATTCACAGAGATGTATGAAAGGTTTTCATTGAGGTTTGCAAATTTTGATATCTACTCAAATTTGCCCTACGTACGTATCTCTCACCATACATTAACTTCGTATAGCAGTAATTTAATGTACATTATAGTGCTGTAACTCTTCCAAATGAAGAGATATGAATCTGAAACTCTATCTCAATATTCACAGAGATGTATGAAAGGTATCCAATGAGTTTTGCAAATTTTGATATCTACTCAAATTTGCCCTATCTCTCACCATACGTATATATACCATTATGTGAATACTGCATGTGTGTTCGTGTATCTATATATTGTTCGAGCTGTGTCTATCGTTATCATAACATCCCCACCCATAGAAGATGACCGAGAGCAGCTCACTGCCGATTAAGCCTAGCGATCTGCGTCTTACTGACAAAGAACTAGGTTGTGGTGCTTCGCCGTTAAGGTCATTCACCCAGTAATTGCAGTCGGTAAACCGAGAGAAGACTTTGAAAAAGAGTGTGATAGCGCAGAAGAAAAGACCTCGAATTGCTACCAGACCAGCATCCTCTGAAGCAAGTCATCTTGATTGTGTTTATCGTGCTGATCATTGGTAGTATATGCACTATATTTCTACCACTGACCAAGGACCCAGAACAAATGACAATTCTGAGAAGAAAACTTCTCCCACGCATAAAGTCTTTCATCAAGAAGAAGAGAAAGTCCAAAACAAGGAATTAGGAGAAGACGGACATTTAAATACCAACATTAACAGACTTGAATCATTGTATAATATTGATCAAAATCATAATTTCCATATTGAGCAAGAGAATTCAAAAGAGAATTGTAAAATGTAGCTATAGCTTTCTCCAGCGAAACCTATATACATATTATACAAGCCAAAATCTAATCCATAGTGGAGAATTCATATCTTGAAGGTTTTCATGATGCAATCCTTCAATCATGCATGTCTATATCTACATCTTTTCCTACGCGGGTTGTGGCTGCATACTATTATGTGTACGTATATCATTATCATAGCATCCCCACTCATAGAAAATGGCCGAGAGCAGCTCACTGCCGATTAAGCCTAGGGCTCTTCGTCTTACTGGCAAAGAACTAGGTCGTGGTGCTTACGGAACAGTATATGAAGGGAAGTTGGGGGATGAGACGGTTGCCGTTAAGGTCATTCATCCAGTAATTGCAGTCGGTAAACCGAGAGAAGACTTTGAAAAAGAGTGTGATATTCTGTCAGACCTGCATCACAAGAGCATTATAAGATCGCATGGAGCATACAAGAATGAAAAAGGGGAAACAATTTTGGTAATGGAAAAGATGAAAGAGGATTTAAGGAGTTTTTTAGAACGACACCGTGGTCAGCTCAGCCTTAAAAGACAGCTAGAAATATGTCTGGGGATTGCAGAAGGATTCAAGTTCCTCCACGAAAGACCCAACCCGGTGGCACATCGCGATGCGAATGATAAGAATATTCTAATGTCAGAAGATGGTATCGTAAAAGTTAGCGATTTTGGTCAATCAAAGCTACTTTCCAACGCCATGGAACCAATGACAAGTACTGCACCTGGCAATGCTATGTTTATGCCACCAGAAGCTCTACAGCCTGGTAATATCCCGTATAATTTGAAAATTGACATTTTCTCAATTGGTGTCTTGATGCTTGAAGTCTGTACGCAAGCTTTTCCATCTTGTGGCCTGACTGATATTGGGGCAGTTCCAGAAGTGGAGCGCAGAAGAAAAGACCTCGAATTGCTACCAGACCAGCATCCTCTGAAGCAAGTCATCATCAAATGTCTGCACAATGATGCTGACAGAAGACCAGATATAGCCCATGTATACAGTGAAGTTCAAGAGCACCTGCTGGAGGCTACATTGCGCAGTTGGAGTACTTTACAAGATTTTGGGTATTTCTTTGATGATGGTAAGTCTATGATTATTATATATCATTATTGAACTCTGGATATTACCCCATCCACTCATGTCCCCTGAGGAGCGCACTGAGCTAATAGATGAAACCAAAGTTCGCTTGGTGGGAACCAGAGTCTCCCCCTAGCCACTCAAAAAGATGGTCTAGCCATAGACAGCTGTTTTGTCCTTATTAGGACTCATCACTGATCAGTATGGCATGATGATGCTTTAAGATCAGCTTCTGATTTTAAAGTTCCCCATATTATGGTTATTGTGTTGATGTAATTCTTTGCTTCAATTTATGTATTTTTATTATTTTTGTTTCTAACTCAAGCATTCTTTGGTCCATTGTTTAACAAGCTGTATATGACTATTTTAATAAACAATTCACTTACTTATTTCTATATTAGATGGATCCTTGAAATCTTTGGTGGATGGAAGCCCGTTTCAGTTTGATCTATTTCCAGATCAGAAGACAAACAAACTGAGATATGAACTTCTTGGAAATGTACGTACAGATGTAATTACTATTTATACACAATGCACTCACTTAGCTTCACACTTGAGTGTGGTATAATTAATATATATCAGGTATGACTTGAATCAATTGTAAAGGTGATGATAAGTAAACATGAGTAGGCCTACTGGTGATATAACATTTATCACTAGTTTAAGTGTGAAACAAGGTTTATAACACCCCAGATATCACCCGGTTGCCCTGGTAACGTGATATAAATTTATAATACTTATATATTATACGTATGTGATGTATATGTCTATGTCTATAGGTTGTTAGGGAACACGTGTATAATTTACTTGAAAGGGAAACTGATTTGGAGAAGATATTTGTTCCTGTAAGAGTTAATTTGAAGTTGAAAACTTGTTTGAGTTATAGTAAACTTGTGTCCTTAATGGATGGTTTTTATACAACTCTAAATCTAACTTTGACGTAACTCAATGATTTAATTAATTACTTATTTGTGTGTAGCTAGCTGCAGTGGAAGATGAGCCTAGAACATTCTTTTTTAGAAGTAAAGGAGCTAGTGCTAGTAGAAAGAAGCTGTTGATATTAATCAATGGAAATGGACCAGTCAGAGCTGGGCAGTGGTCCCGAAGGTAAGTGTTGATGGCCAAACTGCCAAATTAATGTTCTTTCAATATTCAAAAGACTTGTTTCGATACCTTACTGCACACAATAATGTAACAATGATGGTTATTACTGCTGCTATCAATAGCACCACTTCAACAGGAATAGCAATATTCAAAATATATTTTGTAATTAGAAGAATTAGATAGAGTCAATCTCATTTCCTTTTTACTTATATTTACTTGCTGTATTTTATTTACACTACAGATTGATAATAAACAACAGTATTGACAGCGGATCACAACTTCCTTACATTAAAAGAGCTATACAAGTATATATATATATATATAAACTTGCACTGTATATAGCATAGTTTAATTAAGTAAACTTAATTTCTAATATTTTAAACGTTTGCTTACTGTACTTTGTAGGTTGGATATGATGTAATTGTTCTGAACCCCAATGATGGCAGTGGAGTCAGGGTGAGGAGTGGCACTTGCATTTCCTAAATAATTGATAAGTTTTGGACCTTTTAGATGAAATGGTTAACTAATTAAGACCCTAACGGTAAAATGGAGATTTAGCTATTTTCAAATTATTCTTGAGACTTAATTACTCACATTATTCTTGTTAGGGAAGTGCTACACCTGAAGAACATGCAGCTTATATTTGGAATCACTTTGTTGTACCATCACGAGCTCCCTCAGTTGACATTGTTGCCCACAGCTATGGTGCTATGGTAACCATTAATCTGGTAAGTACAATTTCCCAATGTACTTGTCTACATATAGCATGCTTGAGGTTGGGTGCAGTTGTGTAATTTGTTGCTGGTTGTCTTCATTAGAAGCTATGAATCTCATTTATCTACATTATGTACTGCAGTCAAGCCAACAGCAGCAGTCATTCAGAGAGAAAGTGAACAAGGTCGCACTGACTGGTAAAAATGTTAACATCAGACTGCTAGGCCCTCGAAGAGAAGTTTCACATCTACTTTCAAGTGCCAATGTAATGTACACACACAATAAAATATAATATATATTTCTAGTACATACTATATATATGTCTGTATGCGCATATGGGGTATATACAGTACATATATATATATTAATGTATCCACAATTTGATGTGATAGTGTGTATATGTATATACTATTGATATTCAGCAAACAAGTATGATCATTTACTTGTAAAATATTAGTACTATTTTTCATCTGTGCATGTGGTCACTGGAGGTTTGTTTGTGTGCATGTGGTCACTGGAGGTTTGTTTGTGTGCATGTAGTCACTGGAGGTTTGTTTGTGTGCATGTGGTCACTGGAGGTTTGTGTGTGTGCATGTGGTCACTGGAGGTTTGTGTGTGCATGTGGTCACTGGAGGTTTGTTTGTGTGTGCATGTGGTCACTGGAGGTTTGTTTGTGTGTGTGCATGTGGTCACTGGAGGTTTGTTTGTGTGCATGTGGTCACTGGAGGTTTGTGTGTGTGTGTGCATGTGGTCACTGGAGGTTTGTTTGTGTGCATGTGGTCACTGGAGGTTTGTTTGTGTGCATGTGGTCACTGGAGGTTTGTTTGTGTGCATGTGGTCACTGGAGGTTTGTTTGTGTGCATGTGGTCACTGGAGGTTTGTTTGTGTGCATGTGGTCACTGGAGGTTTGTGTGTGTGTGCATGTGGTCACTGGAGGTTTGTGTGTGCATGTGGTCACTGGAGGTTTGTGTGTGTGTGCATGTGGTCACTGGAGGTTTGTTTGTGTGCATGTGGTCACTGGAGGTTTGTTTGTGTATGCAGTATACTGTTCAATGGAGGACATCAAATCAGCCAGTTGGTGAAGTCCTCAGTAACCGCTATCTCCAGGAAAGATCAGGAGGAACTACCACAAGTGAAGAGATCCCTTGGAGAGCCATGGAGGATGTGTTTACCTTCCTCACAAGTGACCACGAGTCTAGAGAATACAAACCTGATTCTGGGTCTTGTAGCATTCAGTAACAAGAAACAGAGAAAATGGACTGATTTAACATTTTTATTTTTTTGGACCTTTTTGAAAGCTTGTCCTTTTGTGCATGTAAAAGAGCTTTCCAATGAAGGCTCAAGATCCCTTCATACCTGGACAAGATTAAATCTTCATTTTACATTATTGGAGTGGACTCTTTCCAATTGAAGCACTTGTGGTTTGCGGTTGATATCGCCTATCAATTAAAATGGCCATCTAAAGTCACGATAAATTGTATACCTGTATAGTTTCTCTTATGGCAAAGAAACAGAAAAAGGATTCAAATAAAGGACGTACATTGTCTTCCAAAAGTAGTCAAAAAGCGAAATCTTCTAAATCTGGCGGTACATCGCTGGTTGCTCTTGCTGCTTTGGGATTGGCTGGAATTGTTATCGGTATCGCGTTTGTTTACTTGCGTTCTTTGCGAGTCAATCAAAGGTTGCAACTTCCCTCAGTGATACAGGGAAATTTAGGAGGCCCAGCAGATAGGCTCTGGGGAACATACAGGTTCACTTTAGTATGGTGTACATAGGTATATATACCAATATAAAAAAAAACGTATATATGATAGAATATTAATGTTGATGGTGTAGTATTATATATTGTATGGTACTCTTAAAGCCAGCAGGTTATGTATGTAATATTGTACATATACATAGCTAAATGCATGGTTTAATGTATCTTATGTAGAGGAAGTTATTTTATATGTTAATGTGCCAGTTGTGACTGGTTTCATAGTATTTTCCCACTTCCAGATCAAATGCATATTTTGGAATCAGACCAAGGTTGCCAGAGTAAGTGTGTGCATGTTGTTATATGGTGAAACACTTCCCTATTAAACTAAGGGCTTGTGATAATTTCAAATGTACTATATATGTGTGAAGTTCTGTAATAACTACCAGATGTAGTGGGTGGGGACATGTGTTGATGGCTTTAATGGATTTAATGGTGCTCACATGCGTATCAGTCATTATCATCGCATAAGGGTTTTCCCCCTCAATATAGTAACCTATTTCTCTGCTCATACTCTTGGTTAGGGCAGCCTCCTTTGGATTAATGTGGTTTGGTAGGGGGCGTGGCTCACTAGATATACGACACGACTGTGATCACAGTGATCCTAATATTCAGTACGGCTGGACCAGACATGATGGAACATCATTTGGTCAGCAAGATATCAAAGACCTAGGTACGCATCTACAGTATATGAAGACCTCATCAATATGTACAGTATTAGTGTATATATATATATACACAAGTGTCAAGATACGTATATATATATTAATATGTGTACATGGTACATAAATAAGTAGCTGTTAAATGTGACATACATCACGACATACAAAAGTCCTATATAAAATTGAACATATACCAGGCCACTGATGAAGGTAGCATTTCCAGAATTAGCTCTGTGACCCAGTTGAGAATGGAGGAATATTCTAGCTTCATAGATATAAGATATAGATCCAGTATAATGACTACTTTAATAATAACACAGATACACTGTAACTGTATTATGTAGAGTACAATCTTGTATATACCTTCATGTTCAATAAGCAGCTGTCCTCATTGTGTTCATTCATAGATATTCAGATAAAGACTACCTTTTATAAAACAACTGACTTCTCTTGGACCTCAAGAATTAGTGTAACACCTCTCAGTACTACCAGTCAGGCTTCCAAACCAATGGTTGTGATATTTTATGTGGTAAGTTATCAGTATTACTTATCAGCTCATTAAATAAGTCTTAGTTATAGGTACGTACGTATATGGAGACTGTATATATGTATATAGTACTCAGAAGGGGATTCCCCTTTAGAATATGTTAAAGGAAAGCAGAAAAATTCAATTACTAAAGTCACTGGTAATATCAAAGAGGTCAGTTATGCATACGTACATATGTACATATATATTATATATTAGTTCTGTATTGGTCAAGTGAAACACCTTTTTGCTATTCATATTATGTGAACGGTACTGGTGTCACAGTTATATATTATGCAAATGTGTGTTCCATATTCCCCAAATGTAGCTGGGTGACTTTGAACTCAGATTTCATCTAAGCTCACTTCCTGCCAAATCTGTAAGTTTGTCTCATAATATTTGTCCATTTTATTAACGTAAATATTTGTCCGAGTTTAAAAGCGTGTCATCTGTGTTGCCATAGGAACATCATTACCTAGCAACCAACCTGCCAGGAGGTCTGAGCTTCCTTGAAGAGAAGATGGGCAAGATATTGCGATATGATCAGAACAGTGGAAAGATATACCTTCCAGGAGAGATTGACTTCTTCCCACAAGAAGGAAAAAAGGTACACCATCACTTGGTAGTATGCCAGATATTGTACAGTGGAATCCTGAAATATGTACAGAACGGCAGTACATGCACTATATACGTACTTATATTACATGAATTGTACCTCAGAAATGGAGTACAATGAAATGCAGTGTTTAAATTGATATACAGTACCTTTAGTTATATGAGGTATATGTAGATATGTGTAGATATATGTAGGTATATATAGGTGTGTATGTATTTGTATGTAGTTATGTATTATATAGTATATGCATATTAACCTTAATAAATGTATGCTCATCTTAAATAATACAGGTGGTAGGAGTTGATATTTCTCAAGATCTTGTTTGTAGGTACACGAATATTAGTCTTTTTTTCATTATCTTAGGATAACAACTTTATAGCCGTTCAAATCAAAACCACTCTACCATTTGAACTTGACATAACCTACTCCCCAATTAATGGTTTGGGATCGGATTCACAGACTCCGCTACATGGACCAGCCCTCACAGAAGCACTTAAAAGAAGAATAAGAAAATTTGATCAACAATTTGAAGAGACATTTGCCCTAGAGAAAAAGGTTTACTTTTCACAACTAATCACGCATTTTTCCTATAGTTAATTTAGTTAATTCTTCTTTACTGGACAGAACTTTACCACAAGAGAAATAGACTTTGCCAAGTTGGCCTTTAGTAATTTAATTGGAGGAATATCTTATTTCTACGGAGCTTCAAGGTACGTACAGTTTTGTGGTATGGCTGGTAAGAATTGCACTTTCAACTTTTCAAGTTGTAGATGTATAAAGCTCTCACTAGGCATAACCAAAACTCAGTATATACATATACGTATATGTACTTATATGGAAATGTGTATTGTATATGTACGTAATAAAGTTGGTAGAATTGCGTCTATAAGTGGTATATTCACATTTACATCTCTTCAGGAAAGTGCTCCAGGTACAATCTGATATTGTAAAGACATTGATCATTCTTTCTGATATAAAAATCAATCCTAAATTTCACCACATGATGCAATACTCTTTGAGCTGGTGTATTTCCTTACATAGCAATATCAGCAAGACTATATAAACTTGTCAGTAAAGTATGCATTTTAGTGAAGTATTTGTATATACAGTACGTTTTGGGTCAGTTGTCCAGACAGGACATTAAAATTGGTAATTGTAAAAGGTTAACGTTACATGCATGGTGACGTCATCCTAGTGGAAAAGTTTGTTCAAATGACAGTTATGAGTTACCGATTGCAATGTCCGGTCTGGACAACCAACCCAAAAGTACTGTATTTCATTTTTCGTGTTTAACGCAAAATGACTGACTTTTAATGCTATAAAACACTTATAATAGAGGAACGTGATATCCTTAAAATATAGCTACTTGCATGTGATTGATAACTCAAATTTCTATATAAAGATATATGAAGGAATTAGGTAGGTAGCTCATTACTATCTCCTCCATTTTTACAGAAATTCCCATCTTGATTGTGTTTATCATGCTGATCATTGGTAGTATATGCACTATATTTCTACCACTGACCAAGGACCCGGAACAAATGACAATTCTGAGAAGAAAACTTCTCCCACGCATAAAGTCTTTCATCAAGAAGAAGAGAAAGTCCAAAACAAGGAATTAGGAGAAGACGGACATTTAAATACCAACATTAACAGACTTGAATCATTGTATAATAATATTAATCAAAATCATAATTTCCATATTGTGGTATTTTTAATTGAATTCAAGAGAATTCAAAAGAGAATTGTAAATTGTAGCTTTCTCCAGCGAAACATGTATATTATACAAGCCAAAATCTAATCCATAGTGGAGAATTATATCTTAAGGTTTTCATGATGCAATCCTTCAATCATGCATGTCTACATCTTTTCCTACGCGCGGTTTTGTGGCTGCATACTATTATGTGAATGTACTGTGTGTTCGAAGTGTGTATCATTATCATAACATCCCCACCCATAGAAAATGGCCGAGAGCAGCTCACTGCCGATTAAGTCTAGGGCTCTGCGTCTTACTGGCAGAGAACTAGGTCGTGGTGCTTACGGAATAGTATTCGAAGGGAAGTTGGGGAATGAGTCCGTCGCCGTTAAGGTCATCCATCAAGTAATTGCATTCGATAAACCGAGAGAAGACTTTGAAAAAGAGTGTAATCATAGATTATCTATACTACGTAACCGGGATTGGAATCCGCCTACGCACAGCTGTCACCATGTTTGTTGTAGTTCCGTTTTTTTTGGGTATAACGTTTCCGGGACGTACGATGAGCAAAAGCTTTTACTTCGAGCAAATAAATGACTTAATTCGAGTTTTTTTAGAACGAATTCGTAACGTTCAAAGTGATATGGCGGAATCAAACGAAAAATCCTTTTTTAGTACCCTTCGATGGCGATTACTCAAGCCGAAGTATTAGGCGTCATGGTACGATAAGGGAGCAGATTCAAGTGACCATTTTCTCCACTAATAATGATTCTGTGGTGTTGGTTTGTAACGTAGATAATAATCGAATAGGAGCCTGTTACGTATTATTAAAGGCATAAAAACTGTCAACTATACCAGTCCTCATTCGTACTATAACAAATGAACTACTAACAAGTGTTTAAGCGAAGTACACGAAGCTGTTCTAAAGGCTTGGGTAACGATTACCCTAGAAGTACAACAAACATGGTGACACAGGAAGTGATGTCAGGTTTTATTTTATACACAATGTACGTTTAGTCATAACAAAACTCAGTACGCAATACTCGATGATTCCAATCCCGGTTACGTAGTATAGATAATCTATGGTGTAATAATCTGTCAGACCTGCATCACAAGAGCATTATAAGATTGCATGGAGCATACAAGAATGAAAAAGGGGAAACAATTTTGGTAATGGAAAAGATGAAAGAGGATTTAAGGAGTTTTTTAGAACGAAACCGCGGTCAGCTCAGCCTTAAAAGACAGCTAGAAATATGTCTGGGGATTGCAGAAGGATTCAAGTTCCTTCACGAAAGACCCAACCCGGTGGCACATCGCGATGCGAATGATAAGAATATTCTAATGTCAGAAGATGGTATCGTGAAAGTTAGCGATTTTGGTCAATCAAAGCTACTTTCCAACCCCATGGAAATGATGACAAGTACTGCACCTGGAAATATCATATTTATGCCACCAGAAGCTCTACAGCGTGGTGATATCCCATATAGTTTGAAAATTGACATTTTCTCAATTGGTGTCTTGATGCTTGAAGTCTGTACGCAAGTCTTTCCATCCTGCGGCCTGACTGATATTGGGCCAGTTCCAGAAGTGGAGCGCAGAAGAAAAGACCTCGAATTGCTACCAGACCAGCATCCTCTGAAGCAAGTCATCATCAAATGTCTGCACAATGATGCTGACAGAAGACCAGATATAGCCCATGTATACAGTGAAGTTCAAGAGCATCTGCTGGAGGCTACATTGCGCAGTTGGAGTACTTTACAAGATTTTGGGTATTTCTTTGATGACGGTAAGTCTATGATTATTATATATCATCATTGAACTCTGGATATTACCCCTGCCCACTCATGTCCCCTGAGGAGCGCACTGAGCTAATAGATGAAACCAAAATTTGCTTGATGGGAGCCAGAGTCTCCCCCTAGCCACTCAAAAAGATGGTCTAGCCATAGACAGCTGTTTTGTCCTTATTAGGACTCATCAGTGATCAGTATGGCATGATGATGCTTTAAGATCAGATTCTGATTTTAAAGATCCCCTATTTTTCCATATTATGGTTATTGTGTTGATGTAATTCTTTGCTTCGATTTATGTATTTTTATTATTTTTGTTTCTAACTCAAGCATTCTTTGGTCCATTGTTTAACAAGCTTATATATGACTATTCTAATAAACAATTCACTTACTTATTTCTATATTAGATGGATCCTTGAAATCTTTGGTGGATGGAAGCCCATTTCAGTTTGATCTATTCCCAGATCAGAAGACAAACAAGCTGAGATATGAACTTCTTGGAAAAGTACGTACATATGTAATTACTATTTATACACAATGCATGTATATGTATGTCTATAGGACAGGACATATAATACTTATATATTATACTTATGTGATGTATATGTCTATATTATTATATATGTAGGTTGTTAGGGAGCACGTGTATAATTTACTTGAAAGGGAAACTGATTTGGAGAAGATATTTGTTCCTGTAAGAGTTAATTTGAAGTTGAAAACTTGTTTGAGTTATAGTAAACTTGTGTCCTTAATGGATGGTTTTTATGCAACTCTAAATCTAACTTTGACGTAACTCAATGATTTAATTAATTACTTATTTGTGTGTAGCTAGCCGCAGTGGAAGATGAGCCTAGAACATTCTTTTTTAGAAGTAAAGGAGCTAGTGCTAGTGGAAAGAAGCTGTTGTTATTAATCAATGGAAATGGACCAGTCAGAGCTGGGCAGTGGTCCCGAAGGTAAGTGTTGATGGCCAAACTGCCAAATTAATGTTCTTTCAATATTCAAAAGACTTGTTTCGATACCTTACTGCACCCAATAAGGTAACAATGATGGTTATTACTGCTGCTATCAATAGCACCACTTCAACAGGAATAGCAATATTCAAAATATATTTTGTAATTAGAAGAATTAGATAGAGTCAATCTCATTTCCTTTTTACTTATATTTACTTGCTGTATTTTATTTACACTACAGATTGATAATAAACAACAGTATTGACAGCGGATCACAACTTCCTTACATTAAAAGAGCTATACAAGTATATATATATATATATAAACTTGCACTGTATATAGCATAGTTTAATTAAGTAATTTCTAATATTTTAAACGTTTGCTTACTGTACTTTGTAGGTTGGATATGATGTAATTGTTCTGAACCCCAATGATGGCAGTGGAGTCAGGGTGAGCAGTGACACTTGCATTTCCTAAATAATTGATAAGTTTTGGACCTTTTAGACGAAATGGTTAACTAATTAAGACCCTAACGGTAAAATGGAGATTTAGCTATTTCAAATTATTCCTGAGACACATTATTCTCGTTAGGGAAGTGCTACACCTGAAGAACATGCAGCTTATGTTTGGAATCACTTTGTTGTACCATCACGAGCTCCCTCAGTTGACATTGTTGCCCACAGCTATGGTGCCATGATAACCATTGATCTGGTAAGTACAATTTTCCAATGTACTTGTCTACATATAGCATGCCTGAGGTTGGGTGCAGTTGTGTAATTTGTTGCTGGTTGTCTTCATTAGAAGCTATGAATCTCATTTATCTACATTATGTACTGCAGTCATGCCAACAGCAGCAGTCATTCAGAGAGAAAGTGAACAAGGTCGCACTGACTGGTAAAGATGTTAACATCGGACTGCTAGGCCCTCGAAGAGAAGTTTCACATCTACTTTCAAGTGCCAATGTAATGTACACACAAAATATAATATAATATATAATACTAGTACATATATACTATATATGTGTCTGTATGCGCATATGGGGTATATATTAATGTATCCACAATTTGATGTGATAGTGTGTATATGTATATACTATTGATATTCAGCAAACAAGTATGATCATTTACTTGTAAAATATTAGTACTATTTTTCATCTGTGCATGTGGTCACTGGAGGTTTGTGTGTGTGCATGTGGTCACTGGAGGTTTGTGTGTGTGCATGTAGTCACTGGAGGTTTGTTTGTGTGCATGTGGTCACTGGAGGTTTGTTTGTGTATGCAGTATACTGTTCAATGGAGGACATCAAATCAGCCAGTTGGTGAAGTCCTCAGTAACCGCTATCTCCAGGAAAGATCAGGAGGAACTACCACAAGTGAAGAGATCCCTTGGAGAGCCATGGAGGATGTGTTTACCTTCCTCACAAGTGACCACGAGTCTAGAGAATACAAACCTGATTCTGGGTCTTGTAGCATTCAGTAACAAGAAACAGAGAAAATGGACTGATTTAACATTTTTATTTTTTTGGACCTTTTTGAAAGCTTGTCCTTTTGTGCATGTAAAAGAGCTTTCCAATGAAGGCTCAAGATCCCTTCATACCTGGACAAGATTAAATCTTCATTTTACATTATTGGAGTGGACTCTTTCCAATTGAAGCACTTGTGGTTTGCGGTTGATATCGCCTATCAATTAAAATGGCCATCTAAAGTCACGATAAATTGTATACCCGTATAGTTTCTCTTATGGCAAAGAAACAGAAAAAGGATTCAAATAAAGGACGTGCATTGTCTTCCAAAAGTAGTCAAAAAGCGAAATCTTCTAAATCTGGCGGTACATCGCTAGTTGCTCTTGCTGCTTTGGGATTGGCTGGAATTGTTATCGGTATCGCGTTTGTTTACTTGCGTTCTTTGCGAGTCAATCAAAGGTTGCAACTTCCCTCAGTGATACAGGGAAATTTGGGAGGCCCAGCAGATAGGCTCTGGGGAACATACAGGTTCACCTTACATACAAAATACATGGTGTACATAGGTATATACGTATACACGTATATATAGGATAGTACAGTATATCCATGGAAAGTGAATCATGATAATATGATAGAATATTAATGTTGATGGTGTAGTATTATATATTGTATGGTACTCTTAAAGCCAGCAGGTTATGTATGTAATATTGTACATATACATAGCTAAATGCATGGTTTAATGTATCTTATGTAGAGGAAGTTATTTTATATGTTAATGTGCCAGTTGTGACTGGTTTCATAGTATTTTCCCACTTCCAGATCAAATGCATATTTTGGAATCAGACCAAGGTTGCCAGAGTAAGTGTGTGCATGTTGTTATATGGTGAAACACTTCCCTATTAAACTAAGGGCTTGTGATAATTTCAAATGTACTGTATATGTGTGAAGTTCTGTAACACAGTCTAATAAGTACAAGATGTGGGTGGGGACATGTGTTGATGGCTTTAATGGATTTAATGGTGCTCACATGTATATCATCAGTCTTTATCATAACATAAGGGTTTTCCCCTTCAATATAGTAACCTATTTCTCTGCTCATACTCTTGGTTAGGGCAGCCTCCTTTGGATTAATGTGGTTTGGTAGGGGGCGTGGCTCACTAGATATACGACATGACTGTGATCACAGTGATCCTAGTATTCAGTACGGCTGGACCAGACATGATGGAACATCATTTGGTCAGCAAGATATCAAAGACCTAGGTACGCATCTACAGTATATAAAGACCTCATCAATATGTACAGTATTAGTGTATATATATATATACACAAGTGTCAAGATACGTATATATATATTAATATGTGTACATGGTACATAAATAAGTAGCTGTTAAATGTGACATACATCACGACTTACAAAAGTCCTATATAAAATTGAACATATACCAGGCCACTGATGAAGGTAGCATTTCCAGAATTAGCTCTGTGACCCAGTCGAGAATGGAGGAATATTCTAGCTTCATAGATATAAGATATAGATCCAGTATAATGACTACTTTAATAATAACGCAGATACACTATAACTGTATTATGTAGAGTACAATCTTGTATATTCCTTCATAATAAGCAGCTGTCCTCATTGTGTTCATTCATAGATGTTCAGATAAAGACTACCTTTTATAAAACAACTGACTTCTCTTGGACCTCAAGAATTAGTGTAACACCTCTCAGTACTACTAGTCAGGCTTTGAGACCAATGGTTGTGATATTTTATGTGGTAAGTTATCAGTATTACTTATCAGCTCATTAAATAAGTCTTAGTTATAGGTACGTACGTATATGGAGACTGTATATATGTATATAGTACTCAGAAGGGGATTCCCCTTTAGAATATGTTAAAGGAAAGCAGAAAAATTCAATTACTAAAGTCACTGGTAATATCAAAGAGGTCAGTTATGCATACGTACATATGTACATATATATTATATATTAGTTCTGTATTGGTCAAGTGAAACACCTTTTTGCTATTCATATTATGTGAACGGTACTGGTGTCACAGTTATATATTATGCAAATGTGTGTTCCATATTCCCCAAATGTAGCTGGGTGACTTTGAACTCAGATTTCATCTAAGCTCACTTCCTGCCAAATCTGTAAGTTTGTCTCATAATATTTGTCCATTTTATTAACGTAAATATTTGTCCGAGTTTAAAAGCGTGTCATCTGTGTTGCCATAGGAACATCATTACCTAGCAACCAACCTGCCAGGAGGTCTGAGCTTCCTTGAAGAGAAGATGGGCAAGATATTGCGATATGATCAGAACAGTGGAAAGATATACCTTCCAGGAGAGATTGACTTCTTCCCACAAGAAGGAAAAAAGGTACACCATCACTTGGTAGTATGCCAGATATTGTACAGTGGAATCCTGAAATATGTACAGAACGGCAGTACATGCACTATATACGTACTTATATTACATGAATTGTATCTCAGAAATGGAGTACAATGAAATGCAGTGTTTAAATTGATATACAGTACCTTTAGTTATATGAGGTATATGTATGTAGATATGTGTAGATATATGTAGGTATATATAAGTGTGTGTGTATTTGTATGTAGTTATGTATTATATAGTATATGCATATTAACCTTAATAAATGTATGCTCATATTAAATAATACAGGTGGTAGGAGTTGATATTTCTCAAGATCTTGTTTGTAGGTAGGTACACGAATATTAGTCTTTTTTTCATTATCTTAGGATAACAACTTTATAGCCGTTCAAATCAAAACCACTCTACCATTTGAACTTGACATAACCTACTCCCCCATTAATGGTTTGGGATCGGATTCACAGACTCTGCTACATGGACCAGCCCTCACAGAAGCACTTGAAAGAAGAATAAGAAAATTTGATCAACAATTTGAAGAGACATTTGCCCTAGAGAAAAAGGTTTACTTTTCACAACTAATCACATGTTTTTCCTGTAGTTAATTTAGTTAATTCTTCTTTACTGAACAGAACTTTACCACAAGAGAAATAGACTTTGCCAAGCTAGCCTTTAGTAATTTAATTGGAGGAATATCTTATTTCTACGGAGCTTCAAGGTACGTACAGTAATGTGGTATGGCTGGTAAGAATTGCACTTTCAACGTTTCAAGTTGTAGATGTATAAAGCTCTCACTAGGCATAACCAAAACTCAGTATATACATATACGTATATGTACTTATATGGAAATGTGTATTGTATATGTACGTAATTAAGGAGGTAATTCCTATACGTATGTCTTCCTGTGAACATACGTGTGCACCAATCAAAACTCTGTAGTGTCATTTCAAGTGGAATGAAGCAGCCTGTCCCGTACTGGCCAGCTCCTCTGTACACGGCAGGTAAGTCAGGTTCTGGCGAATCACACACTCCACCTCACCACTCCACCTCACCACTCCACCTCACCACTCCACCTCACCACTCCACCTCACCACTCCACCTCACCACTCCACCTCACCACTCCACCTCACCACTCCACCTCACCACTCCACCTCACCACTCCACCTCACCACTCCACCTCACCACTCCACCTCACCACTCTACCTCGCCACTCTACCTCGCCACTCCACCTCACCACTCCACCTCGCCACTCCACCTCGCCACTCCACCTCACCACTCCACCTCACCACTCCACCTCGCCACTCCACCTCGCCACTCCACCTCGCCACTCTACCTCGCCACTCCACCTCACCACTCCACCTCACCACTCCACCTCACCACTCCACCTCACCACTCCACCTCGCCACTCCACCTCGCCACTCTACCTCGCCACTCCACCTCACCACTCCACCTCACCATCTCAGCCTCTGAGGACTATAAAATACTGATTGTCTGATTTGTATGTAGTACCATCTAGATCCTTCTTTCCAAGAGGATTTCTTTGGGATGAAGGTTTCCACCAGTTGATTGCCAGTAAATGGAACGTGGAAGTCACCAAAGTATAATAGTCTCCTGACTTCAGTATACATTGTCTGATAATGCGTTTCCATGGCAATAGGATGTGTTAGGCCATTGGCTGGATTTGATGAATGTGGATGGTTGGATCCCAAGAGAGCAGATCCTAGGTCAAGAGGCACTCAGTAAAGTCCCGGCTGTAAGCCTATTGGTTGATGCACTACTCGCGTGCTTTAGAGTACCATATTCACATGTGGAATATCTAAAACTTACGTTTGAAGGAGTGGGTAGTACTTGTTGCGATCATTATATGATAATCATTGATTTGTTAAGCCAAATCTGTTATAACAATCTGTTGCTGATGCTCAACACATCAATAACTGTCATAATAATCGCAACAAACACTCCCTACTCCTTTACACATATGTTCATTTACTACAGAATGTATGCACGTATGTAGAAATACAGACTCTCAATAGTTATTGTATATATGATAATCAAAAACTAACCATCATTGAAGTGTATCACACTGATGAGCCCAAATGAAGGCGAAACAGCTGTCTGTGGTTCTTTGATGAATTTTTCCATCTTGGATGACTGGGAGGCGATCACTGGCTGTTAATTTAATAGAACTTCGGTCCCCCAGCCAAGATTAGACTTAGGTCACTTGGCTGGTTGGCGTAACACTTTCCAGTGAATATTTTTGCTTCTCATCCTAGCCTTTGCACAGGCCAAGTGTAATTAACTCCCTTTATTCATACACCTATATATGTACACATTTATATTTATTCCTACTACATACTATGTAGTACACTCAGACTGAGTCTGGTATGGGTAGGGCTGGTATGCCTTATGATGCTACATAAATCAGAACCCACTTAAATGTGTCAAGTTAACTTTAACTGTGTTTGGTTTAGGAGTTTGTAGTACAACATAATGAGAACGCAAATCCTCCAACCTTCTTCCTAACGGTCGAGCATCTCATCTCAGAAATGGAGAAACTAGATAGAATAGTGAGCTACTGTACGCACCTCAACACTGTACCTCAACACTGCACCTCAACACTGCACCTCAACACTGCACCTCAACACTGCACCTCAACACTGCACCTCAACACTGCACACCTCAACACTGCACCTCAACACTCACCTCAACACTCACCTCAACACTGCACCTCAACACTGCACACCTCAACACTGCACCTCAACACTGCACCTCAACACTCACCTCAACACTCATCTCAACACTGCACCTCAACACTGCACCTCAACACTGCACCTCAACACTGCACCTCAACACTGCACCTCAACACTGCACCTCAACACTGCACCTCAACACTGCACCTCAACACTGCACACCTCAACACTGCACCTCAACACCGCACAAAGCATAACTTTCATTTTGTAATTTTATTTCTTTTGATTTTAGGACATTGATTATTTCAAAAGGCTGTTTCCACGGTTACAAATATGGTACAACTGGTTCAACACAACTCAGGTACACACTCTAATTGATTGCAACCTGCTTCCTATGGTACAGCTTACTTCCTGTATCTTTGTATTTCCTGTTTCCTGTTTTTATACTTAGGCTGGCCCACTTCCTACTACCTTTAGATGGAGAGGAAGGAACAGTACAACAGATAGAGAACTGAACCCAAAGGTAATGAATTGTCGTGCCAGTTTCATTTCCATTTCCATTTTATGATTTCCATTTCAGACTCTGACTTCTGGATTGGATGACTACCCCAGGGCCACCCATCCCACTGATGAGGAGCGTCATATTGATCTGAGGTGCTGGATGGCACTGGCCAGCAAAGTCATGAGCAAAATGGCCAAACTGATTGGCGGTGAGTCACTGATCAGTAGTATATAGGTCACCCATAACATTATTCATAACATTAAGTATATAAGGCCCCTAGATTTAGCATAGAGAGCCAAGGATTCACAGAAGATCAAGATTAAGATAAAGACAAAGACTCCCAGGATCACTGATGAAGGGTGGAATTCCCAGAAACGGCTGTCTGACCCAGTGGAGAAGAAGATGAAAGAAGGGAAAAGAAGGAAGAAAAGACTCCTGTATCTTCATCCAAAGCTCTCTTCAGGTTTAGTTCCCCTATAGGCTCTTTTACAGAGTAGGCATAGCATGTAGGAAAATGGTGTAATGGATTTTTCATTAATAATCCTCAGTAAAATGTCCGTATATCTCTGTGCTGTCCTGTAAACATAAGTTAGTACTTTCTACAATTTAGAATTGATTTTACAGTGTAATCTCATTAATTTGAACCTATTTAGAACAAGTAGAAACATTTGAATTTACTCAAATGAATTATACAACCGGGCAGTGGGGAATCCATGATTACATTAAATACCTTTGCCTGGTCTGCGTACGTACATGTGCTGTAAAGATTGGTTCTCTCTTGTGTAGAAAACTATGAAGTATATGAAAGCTTTTATGTTCAACTTAAGAATAATGGACTATTGGACAAGTTGCACTGGGACAAAGCTAAGAAGGTACGTACACCATTCAGTCTGAACTATTAACATGAAGATTATATAAACTGTAACGTCAAGACCTTTTCACAACACTAGTACTGTTATGTATTGTGTCTGATAGGCCTATAGTGACTACGGGTTGCACAACACTAGTGCTGTTATGTATTGTGTCTGATAGGCCTATAGTGACTACGGGTTGCACAGCACATCTGTCAAGTTGGTGAAGAAGAAAGCGGAGAAACCCAATCTTCCAGGTACATACATTACATATGTACTCATCTAGCAGTCTATGTCTGTATCACTGTAATGTGTGTACAGTATCTGCTACTACTTATACATGTGTGTTGGTTGTTTAATTTATTTTGGTTGGTCGTTTAATCTTTTCATCTTTTTAATTCGTTCTCTTTTCTCTCGGTTTCTTCCTTCCAGAGTACAAGTATCGAGTTGTTAATGAAGAGCCGAAGCTGAGATTTGTCAAGAGTTTTGGATATGTCAGTTTGTTTCCATTTTTATTGCGTTTAATTGACTCCTCCTCCGAGAAGCTGGGACATACCTTAGATAATTTGAACAAGACTGAGGTTTGTGTTGGAACTACATACATACGTATGTCCATAATCTGTGTACAATATGTATTTCATTGTGTAGCTTTCTATTATATATTAATACACATTCCTAGGTGTCCATTACAGTTGATAGCAGTATAGTAACTATGTTAAGTACATGTAATTTTATACACATAATGTACTATTACAGTGTAACTATATGAAAGGTCATTTCTCCATGACGGTCACTTTGCTCTAAGTCCTCAATAAAGCCCTGAAACGTTCACTATGTATATTTTTTAAAATTCTGATGATCTCCTGATCTGCCTAAAGATTAGGTCATATATATACTAGGAAGATCCACTGTATTGTGTTTTTATACTGTACATACACATAGCTATGTAGTATTACTACTTTCTGTGCAGCTCTTATGGACTCAATATGGTCTGAGAAGTTTAGCTAAAAACGACCCTTTTTATAACAAGGTACGTCTATATACAAGACAGTGAATGAAATGGGATTGCTAAAACACAATGTCACATGACCATCATGTGATGTACATGTGCCTCTGTAGTATAACACAGAGCATGACCCGCCCTATTGGAGAGGTTCCATCTGGATAAACATGAATTATTTGGCAGTCGGAGCTCTCCATCATTATTCACAGAAGGAAGGACCTTATCAGATGCAAGCCAAAGAGCTCTATCAGAAACTCAGGTTAGTATAATTAACTGTATCTTTGCGATGGTTTATCTTTAAGTCTTTCGAGCATCTAGATACACAGTTAGTTCTTTTAGGATTTGGACGTTTCGACCCTGGATCTTCTACAGCTGCCAAAGATAAGTTTGGTGCAGTTAGAAGAAACCCCCTTATCAACTAATAAGTAGCTCTACTTAAGAACTATAGTAATCTCTCACACACTGAAGTACCTATAATCTCTGTGGCACAGCTAAAATTACAACACCACTTAATTGGAGCCTTTAAAGCTATACTTTCCATCCACATGCACTGGCCTACAAGTTTCTCCTTTGGGAGAAAGTTGACATGTGAATTATTGAAGTTCTTAGTTGTACTTACATGTCATTTTGAATGTCACAGATCAAACTTGATAAAGAACATGTTCACCGTTTACCAACACACTGGCTTCCTCTGGGAACAATATAAAGATGACATTGGAATGGGAAAGGTATTCAGGAGTTTCCTATTGGTCACTTTTAGCCTCTTATAAGAGATTGTATAGTTTAACAAATTATTCAATGGGATCAATAAGTTACAGGACATTTGGACTACAAAGGTCTTCATACAGCTGATAAAGACCTTTGAGGTCATATAGACTACATACCTGATTCTATTAAATAGGTGATATCCAAAAATTTCCTTTGTTTTGTGGTAGATATTCGCAAATTTACGGCATATCGGATTGGAAGGCAATGTTTTTATTTAATTATATCTCTTTTTTGTACATGTCTGTGACTGAATTGGTATATGTACAAAGTTTGTTTTTAATGAAGACTGCCCTTTACCATACCTTTCTCTTTGTCTTTCTTCCAGGGATCACATCCTTTCACAGGTTGGTCTTCTCTGATCCTTCTCATTATGTCTGAAACATACTAATTTAAGAACATATTTATAGTTGGTTTTAATCATTGATCTCTCTGATCTTACTATAATAGGAGTAACACTTAATAGTTTTTCATTGAAATTTTACATAAGAAGAATGTAGAAAATGATTCACAATATTCAAGATTGCGTATCCTTGGACATTCCATTCTATGTACGTATAATGTAGAGCTACATTCCTCTACGTACACGTGAGGAAATGGAATCGCAGTGCAATGAGTTGTATAGCGCAATTATTAAACAATGTACAAACAATATAGTCTTTGACACGTGTACCATCGATATGTAGATATAAATTATTAGAAGCGTCCGTTTTTATACGTATATAGCTCATGATCTGATAGGAAAAGTTTCAGTTATAATTGGAGTTTAATTAATTAATCTGCTATATAAAACTTTTACATAGTGATTTAGTTTACATAATAATATTATATACGCGGCGCGCCGAGGTGTGTGAAACATTTGAGAAAACATGATTCAGCGTTCGTTAGTCGCAAGTCTCCTGACGCTTTTCTCTGTAAGCAGCTGCTGGAACGTTATTGTAGGTAAGTGTTTAAATAAAATACATTGTATATACAGTGTATATACGTAAAGCTATATCTATATATATCTATGGATTTATTATATTATTTATTTATATTAGATTACCTTAGTATATATATTGTAACTTGTACTGTATATATACGTACCTTCATATCAGTATTATATTTGAGCCATTCATGACATGTTTAATTAATGACCGTCTTTCGAATTCCTTTTTATATTATTTATGACAAACTTTAATGCTCTGCATGTAAGAGGTATAATAAAGTAAATAGAGTGTTTAATTTTATATCTTAAACATTTGGTCCTAAAAGTTATCAAATTAAGTATATGTGTATGTACACATGTAAAGTGTACATTTTAGATTGTTTGGAATGTATATCTAATCTATTATTTACATACAAAACCCTAGGCCTATAGATGAATTATCTGTACACATGACATATATACATAATGTATTATGATATAGCTCAAACTGAATATCAAGTTCGCTTATCAGACGGTGCCACTGTACGAGATGGTCGGGTTGAAGTGTATGTTAGTGGAAGATGGCAGAGTGTATGTAGCAATGATTGGGACCTGCATGATGCTAATGTGGCATGCCATCAGCTGGGCTATTCCTATGCTGTAGTAGCTAGTACGGCTGATCCATATGGAAGTGGACCGGAGGTGATGGATGAAGAGTTTGAATGTACAGGAACCGAATCAAGACTATCAGAATGTTCACGGCAATCTGTATTTTTCTTCACATGTACTCAATCTGCTGGAGTTTTGTGTTCAAATGGTAATTTTATCTATGCATATATACTCTTTCTCTCCCTCACATATATACACATACATATATACTCTCTTTCCCTATTACTGTTGCTTATATAAATGCGCATGCATATACTGTATACGTAAGTAGTATATATATTGTCATATATTATGTGTTTATACTTCCTTATATCTGTGTGTACTATAGAATTACTTAGAGAAGGATCTCTGAGAATGGCAAATGGATCATTTCACAAGTATGGTGGTCGCTTGGAATACTATTCTTCAAACAGAGGGTCATGGGGGACTGTTTGCAAGAGTGATTGGGACTCTAGGGATGCTAGAGTTGCTTGTAGGCAGATGGGGCTGTCAGATGTGACCACTTCCTTCCAAGAATTCTTCCCACGTGCATCCCCACAGCAGCACATAGCTGTAACTAATGTAGGGTGCGGTGGCAGTGAAACACAGATACAACAGTGCAGTTCTAGTTCCAACACTGTAGCCTGTTCCCATGGTGATGATGTAGGAATAATTTGTTCCATTACTGCAAACACCCCAGAAACATCTTCTATACAAGGTAGGCTTTGTGGATTATGCATATATATATAGCTTAATTGCTACTACCAAGGCATCAAATCATATATATATATATTATATAATTATGTGAATAGGGTGTTAATTGTATACGTAAAATAGCACTTCTTTTTGTCAATATATATATGCTATTTTTGTATTCATTATAGGTATTGGAGGTATTGTTGGAGGTATTGTTGGTGGTGGAGTTCCTCTATGCATATGTTTGGTGTTTACTTGCATATGCGTAGCTTTTGCAATTAGCAATAGGAAGAAGCGTTCTAACAGAACTAGATCTCCAACCACTACAGCTTCAGTAAGTGCTGGTGGAGCAGGGACAACTACTGACACCCCACCAAGTTACCCCATCTCTGGATCATCCCTACCCAATTATGATGACTTAAATAATCCCACTCAAGGTGAAAATGAAAAGCTACCGCCACCTTATCCAATTGGACAGGATACGTTCCAACAATCTCTTCCTTATCCTCCTCCATCATCAGCCTATGTTGGATACAACCAGAGCCACCACTATCCCCACCCCCCACCCCAGGAATACCCATCTGATAACGTGTATGTAGTTGCTCAGGCCCATAGTATGAATGATCACATGACAACACAGTATCACCATCCCCTGCCACCTGGGACCAGCCAGCCAGCCTTTAATCCTGACATTGAGGCAAGCACTGGGCAATCATCTGACACACTTGCTCCATCTGCTCCTCCTCCAATGGGAGCTACAGCTATGCCCAACTAACATGCTAGAAACACTCATGAATTACTTCATAAATGTACATAGACTATATGTATATGTATTTTGCACTATAATTATACAGTCTACAATAGCACTGTGTAGGACCGGATTTCCAAAACGCAAGTAACCTCGCGCTCGGTATAAAGTGACGAATATAAATGAAGCGTAAATCTTCTTACCTTCTCCTGTTGTAGCTGGACGATATAGTCTTCAGTTAACAGGGCTCGAATATACAAATGAACAAGATGTAGGCGAATAACTTAATAGAAATTAAAGGTTTACGCGAACATCTTTTTGTAACCGAACTTCGAAAACGCATAGTCTAAATCTCGCGAAGGTTTTTTTCCCTATAGCTAGCTAATTTGCAGCAAATGTTTGCAGTGGTTTATTAGCATTATTAGCATCATTACCTTAATATATTTGAATAGGCCTGTGTGGCTAGGTATAGGTTTTCCGTGTATACAGCTAATCAGGCTAGAGACGAATGATTAGCTACATGGAATTATATAATATATTTAATTCAATCATACTGAAACCATCAAATATACATTAAATACAAAGTCATGGTAATATGTACAAGTTGGTAAAAAATCAAAAAGATATCCAAGAGTTTACGAGTCCATGCAGTATTGACAACAAAATGATCTTTTGAAGTGATGATCCATCCAGGATAAGTCGTAAGCTTTACTGCACTTCTTTTCGCATCATCTTGACAGATGATCCCAGGGCACACCATGTGGAGGTATACGTACAGTACTTCGTGTCCCAAATGGCCTCCGGTTTCTCAACTCTGTTTTGATACTTCCACTACTGGTGTCGTAAGAGAAGCTGCTCAGGAACGGTCCGGCGTACCTGACCGACCTGTGACCAGTTACTAGTCCTGCACTACCTCACGCTACGGACAGAACAAGCCCGACCCTGGCGGACCTATAATGGCATGCTAATATTAAAGGTTTTACAGTATGTCATTAGTGCATGGCATGTAGGTATAGGTACGGTTATATATATAGAAGAGTTAGAGTGGAGCAGAGCAGAGCAGAGGAGTAGAGTGTGCTCCATTAGGTGAGTAATAGGAATTTCAGGCACCTCTCCTTGTGACCCCAGGAATTGAAGTACATCAATAAATACCCATGTACAAGGTCAAAGTACTAGACTCCCTGGTACATTTCAAAGGTATCATTTATAAATATATATGAGCCAAATCATGTTACATGAGAATAATAATCTTTGACACGTGTACCATCGATATCTATTACCGTATATCGGGAATAGACTGCGTGTGTCAAAAGAATGCGAATTGCGAGTTTTGACTGTATGCGCTATCTTTTGACACGTATCGATTTGACACCTCTTAATTTCGTATACACGTCCCATACACCTAAGCTTTATCTCGCATTCTTTTAACCACAATGTTTACTTAAACCCGTAATTCGCAATCTTTAACTCTCGCATTCATATCCCGATATACGGTATATGTATAGATATTAATTATGAGAAGCGTCCGTTTTTATACGTATATATAAAGAGTATATAGCACAGATAGGAAAAGTTTCAGTTATAATTAGAGTTTGTATCTACTTCAATCTGCTAAACATTCATATAATTACTTCGTCATTAATTCCTGTTTATTTTATATACGCGGCGCGCCGAGGTGTGTGTAACATTTGAGAAAACATGATTCAGTGTTCGTTAGTCGCTAGCCTCCTGACGCTTTTCTCTGTAAGCAGCTGCTGGAACGTTGTTTTAGGTAAGTGTTTAAATAAAATACATTGTATATATGTATAGCTATACTTATATATAATCATATCAGTATAATATTTATTAATGAACATGATACCAGAGAGTACGGTAGTACTCTCAAAATGTATATATTAGTTCCTATAGGCATTTTTACAGAATAGGCAACGGCATGTAGGAAAATGGTGTAAAAGTTATCAAAGTAGACTCAAAATGAATTATCTGTATATACACATGACATATATACATAATGTATTATGATATAGCTCAAACTGAATATCAAGTTCGCTTATCAGACGGTGCCACTGCACGAGATGGTCGGGTTGAAGTGTATGTTAGTGGAAGATGGCAGAGTGTATGTAGCAATGATTGGAACCTGCATGATGCTGATGTGGCATGCCGTCAGTTGGAGTATTCCTATGCTGTAGTAGCTAGTACAGCTGATCCATATGGAAGTGGACCAGAGGTGATGGATGAAGAGTTTGAATGTACAGGAACCGAATCAAGACTATCAGAATGTTCACGGCAATCTGTATTTATCTTCCCATGTACTCAATCTGCTGGAGTCTTGTGTTCAAATGGTAATCTTATCTATAAATATGAATACTCTCTCTCTTTCCCTCACAAACACACACATATAATACTCTCGTTCCCTATTACTGTATATTATTAAATTCGGTAAATTATTAGGACTTTTAACACATGTATTCGATTAATTCACTTCAAAAATAATCACTACTACAACGTTTCACCCTTCTCGGGCTTCTTCAGGTATGAACCTGGTATGAATGAAATTACCTGAAGAAGCCCGAGAAGGGTGAAACGTTGTAGTAGTGATTATTTTTGAAGTGAATTGATCAAAGACGTGTGTTAAAAGTCCTAATAATTTACCGAATTTAATAATTTCCACTATACTGTATACTAACTATATTAATGTGTATACGTATACGTAAATAGTATATTGTCATAGTTGTATGTACTAGTTGTAAGTACTAGTTGTATGTACTAGGTGTATGTACTAGTTGTATATATTAGTTGTATGTACTAGTTTCTAGTTGTATGTAGTCTAGTTGTATGTACTAGTTATATGTACTAGTTATTTGTGTATGTACTGGTTATATATATGTACTAGTTGTAATACTATAGTTGTAAGTACTAATTGTATGAACTAGTTGTATGTACTAATTGTATGTACTAGTTGAATGTACTAGTTGTATGTACTAGTTGTAAGTACTCGTTACTAGTTGTATGTTATAATTGTATGAACTAGTACTAGTTGTATATACTAGTTATATGTACTAGTTGTATGTACTAGTTGTATGGACTAGTAACTATCTGTATGTAGTTATATGTACTAGTGTATGTACTAGTTGTGTGTAATTGTTGTAAGTACTAGTTATATGTGTTTATATTTCCTTATCTGTGTATACACTAGAATTACTTAGAGAAGGATCTCTGAGAATGGCAAATGGATCATTTCACAAGTATGGTGGTCGCTTGGAATACTATTCTTCAAACAGAGGGTCATGGGGTACTGTTTGCAAGAGTGATTGGGACTCTAGGGATGCTAGAGTTGCTTGTAGGCAGATGGGGCTGTCAGATGTGACCACTTCCTTCCAAGAATTCTTCCCACGTGCATCCCCACAGCAGCACATAGCTGTAACTAATGTCGGGTGCGGTGGCAGTGAAACACAGATACAACAGTGCAGTTCTAGTTCCAACACTCTAGCCTGTCACCATGGTGATGATGTAGGAATAATTTGTTCCATTATCACAGAAACATCTTCTATACAAGGTAGGCTTTGTGGATTATGCATATATATAGCTTAATTGCTACTACCAAGGCATCAAATCATATATTATGTGAATAGGGTGTTAATTGTATACGTAAAATAGCACTTATTATTGTCAATATATGTTATTTTTGTATTCATTGTAGGTGTTGGAAGCATTGTTGGAGGTATTATTGGTGGTGGACTTCTTCTATGCATATGTTTGGTGTTTATTTGCATACTTGTAGCTTTTGCAATCAGGAAGCGTTCTAACAGAACTAAATCTCCAACCACTACAGCTTCAGTAAGTGCTGGTGGAGCAGGGACAACTACTGACACCCCACCAAGTTACCCCATCTCTGGATCATCCCTATCCTATTTTGATAACTTAAATAATCCCACTCAAGGTGAAAATGAAAAGCTACCGCCACCTTATCCAATTGGACAGGATACGTTCCAACAATCTCTTCCTTATCCTCCTCCATCATCAGCCTATGTTGGATACAACCAGAGCCACCACTATCCCCACCCCCCACCCCAGGAATACCCATCTGATAACATGTATGTAGTTGCTCAGGCCCATAGTATGAATGATCACATGACAACACAGTATCACCATCCCCTGCCACCTGGGACCAGCCATCCAGCCTTTAACCCTGACATTGAGCCAAGCACTGGGCAATCACCTGACACACTTGCTCCATCTGCTCCTCCTCCAATGGGAGCTACAGCTGTGCCTAACTAACATGCTAAAAACACTCATGAATTACTTCATAAATGTACATAGACTATACGTATTTTGCACTATAATTATACAGTCTACAATAGCATTTGTAGGATCGGATTTCCAATATGCAAGTAACCTCGTGCTCGGTATAAAGAGACGAATATAAATAAGCGTAAATCTTCTTTACCTTCTCCTGTTGTATCATGTCCTTGACGCTATGTAGATTAACAGGGCTCGAATATACAAATAAACAAGAAGTAGGCGAATAACGTAATAGAAATTAAAGGGTCAAAAGCTTACGCGAACATCTATTATATAACAATGTGAAATTGGCATGTTTGGACACCACTATATATATAACCACTAGTTTATATATAGTACTCATGATATTCTCATAGATTGAATTATATATATTCCTCTCCTAGCCACAGAATTATTTATTCCTCTCCTCTATAGTCGCGGTCAAAAATGTAAAAGTCTAGATCTCCCTCTATATGCAGCTTTAATATTTAAATGAGAAATCATGTGCACATATGTGTACTATAGTCTCGTGAATTGGGGGGCTTTCCATATGTATAGCTTGCTAATTTACAGCGAATGTTTGCATTATACCATTCCATTTTTCTCTATAACATTCATGATCATGATCAGTTTTAATTCAATCATACTTAATACAATTGAAAGCCACAATGTACAAACATTAAAAGTAAAATGGTAAAATGTACAAGTTCTATGATAAAATAAATATCCAAGAGTTTACGAGTCCAGCTTGACAGCAAAATGTTCTTTTGAAGTGATCCATCCGTAAAGCTTTACTGCACTTCTTTTCGCATCATCTTAACAGATGATCCCAGGGCACACCACGTGGAGGTAGAAGTACTTCGTGCCCCAAATGGCCTCCGGTTTCTCAACTCTGTTTGACACTTCCACTACTTGCGTCGTAAGAGAAGCTGCTCGGGAACGGTCCGGCGTACCTGACCGACCTGTGACCAGTTACTAGTCCTGCACTGCCTCACGCTACGGACAGAACAAGCCCGACCCTGGCGGACCACAAACTCCCACCAATGAGAATCATCATGTGCACACAACGCAGCTTGGGAACACTGTACACAGACTTTAGCTCATTGGGATCGGCCAGGTTGCTTTAGAGTAGGGACCCATCGATGAACTATAAGAAAAGAATTAGAGAATACCATGTAAAATTGCAATTTTAATACAAATTTTAAATGTCTTCAAAACCAACCTGATGCGGCAGCCTACAATAGCTTCCTGACCGACTACGTAGTGGCACTGGACCCACGCTCCTCCAGGTACGGGTCGTATAGCAAGAATCCGCAAGTGCCAATTTAAACACACAAGCAGGATTAATAGTGAGATACATCTCCAGGCACTAACCCATGATGGAGAGACCACCCCACTATACGAACACCGATGACCCTTTGTCGCATGGTACCATGGTCGTGCTCCTACCACGGTTTTCGCATCGATCCACACCAAAGTAGACCTCCAGAGTTGATAGCCCGGAGGCCAAAGACTGAAAATTTGCTCGACTATTTATTAGAAATTGTCGGCGGGAAACATCGTGAACTTGGCGGAAAATTGTAGAACTACAATTGTTTTCGATATCTCTTTCAAGAACAATAGACAACATGTAGTACATGACCCAGCCTATTCAGCAAATTGTTATTGTTAGTTTGCAAACATGCATGGCTATGCAGCAAAGCTACTCAAAACATGTCCAGTGACCCCATGAATAGAATCGCTTTATTGAAATAATTGTCTCAATGAACCTTTAATTAATTCAGCAATAATCAAACACATGCACAATCTCTTTGCAAGCGCATGAATTGACATATGCATGTCACATGCAAACCTTTTGATCTCAGTCTAACTGCGTATTTCATGTCTACAACACAGACATTGAAAAGCGAGGATTCAGATAAAGTTGTTAATAAAAATCTCCGGTTTCTTTATTATTTGCATGTTGACTTTGATCCAGGCAAAAGAGCACTGAGCGATTGCTGATCTACAGAAATCTTATGCTATTGCTCAATCAATTTGTGAATCCAAAATGGCCGTTGCTACGTACTATAGCTAGATAGCTCAATTGCCTAGTTTGAGGAACTTTGGCGTTGTACATGCCCTAAGCTACACTGATTGGTAGGTCATCTTGTTTAGGGAATCTGGCAAATGTATAGTGAAACTATAATGTTTATTTTCTTTTACAATGTTGTGATTAGCATATTAATCAACATCTTTACCTAATTTAAGAATATGAGACTGTTAAAAGTGTAGTTTATACTTTAGATATATAAAATTTATACAAACATTGAATTACAGAAGTATACGGTTTATTGTGCAGCCTATACTTTATTTGCTGTTATACAGAAGAATTGCCATGGAAATGTCAGTTACCTAGCAACAACATGTCCAATTAAGGAAGTGGTGGAGAATCATCAATGTTATTGGCTTGACCCATTCAGGTGGGAAAAGAAAGTATTGGATCAGGGAGATTTGCATGGAATCAGCAGTGAGTCAGTATATAATAACTGTAAAGGACCTTGACTACCTTTGTCCAATAGGATTACCAGATTTAGTATCTCTACCAGTCCCTAGTAACTAGTAACTCCTGGCTACCATAGTTCAGTTGGAAGAGGTGTATAGTACAGGTTTACCAGGCTCTCTGTATCCTATAGATCAGTTTGCCTTGCTATCTGGCTATGAAACTGTACAATCCCTTTGAGCAAGGTTATTAAAACTAATTGGTTTTAATATTAGTTAACAGGTAAACTGTTTAAGATTTTCTTGTTTCTGTAGCTACTTAGATAGTCTATTGTTTTTACTCTTCTTGGGTATCCATGGTAACTAGATAGAAGAGTACTTCAAATGACCTAGATTAAATTTGTCCAACTGGTATACCTGATTTAGGGTCCATTCCAGCTTCTAGTAGCTATGGTTACGCTCATTTGGGGGAGTGGTTACAGTGTTGACCCATCTAAGTGTTAATAAAGCAATTTAGACTTGTAACTTATGTTGTACATCTTGTTTACTTCTGTATAGCATTTCATATAGAAACGTCTCCATAACAACCAGGTCGGTTCCCTGGCAACCATTCAATTGAAAATAAAGTTAATCAACTGTTCATGTGGCTCTCACTTGAAGAACAAACTTCACACATGTAAGTCAAGCAGTATCTTCACCTAGTCAGCTGATCCCGATTTAGATCAGGCAGTTTCTCCAAAGTCATCATTAATGGATATACATGAAGAAACAAACTTTAATTTGTTTTATGTGAAGTTGATGTAATGTGTGTACTTATGTGCATGTACTTTTAACAGGACCTTAATGTGTGACTATTATATGTAGAGGATAACTTTGTAGATTATAACACTAACATTGCCACTTTTTGTTCAACTGTTTCACTGTAACAGCACGTGACAGTGGTTGATGCAATAACATATTTGGCAGGATTTGTGTATGAACATGCATAACAACTTCTTTAGAAGGGTTACAATGCCTTCTTGTTGTATGTCTAGAAAACTTTTATGATCTCATAAACTATAAGAATTACAGTGCTACCAAATGAGCTGATTTGAAGCTACAACTTGATGACAAGGAGACATCTATAAAGAATATCCAATGAGTATTTGAATATTTGACGATTAATAATATTTGACCTATATCTTACCATACATTAAGTTAATATACTAGAGAAATTAATGTACATTTGGAGTTGTAACTCTATCAAATGACCTGCATATAATGAAGCCACTATTGCAATGTTGTGACAGTAGTCACAGAAATATAAGGTATTGACAGAGTTTTGGAAAACAATACGTAGATCTTGCCATATGTACATTTATTAAAGGACATATAGAGCAAAAATTCTGCCACATTTAATGAGCAAGCATGCACGAGATATATAGCACTTAGTGTTAACATTCACATGCATCTATAAAGCATGTTCAATATAAAGTCTATATAGTAATTTTAGATGTATACTTTGTTTTTCCCATCTCTGCTGATAAAGACCTCTAAATGGAACAAATGATCTATCTGATGACCTCTGTGTTAATATAGAACATTCAAATTAATTTCTGCTGTATTTGTGTTGCTGATGCTGAAATATTTCCTCTCATATATCATGCAATCGCTTATTGAATTTGTCTCGCCCAATGAAATCTTCAGCCACTTAATGTACTGTATGATCATTATATATACAGGCATTTACATGCATCTCTACTTAACATATTTTGCACTCAAATAAATTGCTATGTATAATTACGTGAGCTACAATTAAAGCAAGGTAAATTGTGAATTGTGATGAAAAATAGATTCTTAGGAAAAGATTAGAGTGTAGTGTTAATAACATTTTAAAGTTATGGATGGGTGGTGGTTTTGAAGAAGGAGTGTCTCTTTGTGACACTAAGAAAATGATGTTATTCCCAGAGGAGGGCTCATTTGAACCAGCACTTTATCCAGCCACTGTAGCGGTCCATTGAGTGTCAACTCTATCCAGCAAGGGGTGCTTGTCACTGTCTGCCTTCGGTACTCCACCCCCCAGCCTTTCACAAAGCTAATTCGAATGGTGCACATTCTAGTGAGCTGAAATACTGGCTCATACCCACGATGCACTGATTGGGACAAAATGTCGGCAAATTCTTGGTTATTGAAGATGTTTAGGTGGCATCCGGGAGGTACCTTGCAGACGGTTGCAGGATGCCAGTGGTGGCGGACATTGCAGTTTTGACTTTGGACAAAGACACTTGTCTCGCTTAGGTTTTCTATGTACACCTCTCCGCACACATAGGTTAACCGAATTCCTTTGCCAATGTGACGTCTCGTCTGTTCAATCACCTGGTCCCGATTGACATTGGACAGGAGTCCTATGCAAAAACGATCTTCACTGCTCGGATCAGTCCCTCCATCGATAATTAGAGTGGGCTTTGTTGCTTGAAACTTCTCTCCAACAGGGTTGTTCATTTCGTAATAGCTGACTTGACACCAAAATGGCGGCTCTATGTAGGTAACAGGTACTCCCTCATTATCAACTTCACCTGAAGAGAGGTCAAAGGTTATAATACTCTAGTGTTACCACTATCATTGGTGGGGGAGGACTGAATACTTACTAGTATTTGGGGGCAGTGGTGTCATCATGGAGGACATTGGAGAGCCAATTGAGCCAATAGGTGAGCCAACTAAGGAGGAAGAAGAGACATTGTAGAAACAAATCCAACTCAATTTACATGCAACCATCCTCATTATGTCATTAGTAGGAACATGGCCACTGGGATGTGGTCTCGCAGGTTGTGCAATCACTCAAACTGCCGGACAAGAAGCTGATGGATCTCTATGAACAAGTGAGTGGTGATTGCACAACATTACTGTAAAACCATTAATATTAACGTCTATTATGGTTTACCGTATATGACTTATTAGCATCCATTAAATTTAGCGTTTTGTTGTAAATACTTACTCCACACTACTGTGCATGCATAATAATAAACATTTTAGTGAACATAAATGTTAGCGAATGATATCACATTGCCAATTTCGCTAACATTAATGGCATGCTAATATTAAGTATATACGTATGTCATTAGTGGCATGTAGGTAGGTACTGTTATAGTAGAGTTAGAGCAGAGCAGAGCAGTGGAGTGGAGTGGAGTGGAGTGGAGTGGAGTGGAGTGGAGTGGAGGGGAGTGGAGTGGAGTGGAGTGGAGTGGAGGGGAGGGGAGTGGAGTGGAGTGGAGTGGAGTGGAGTGGAGTGGAGTGGAGTGGAGTGGAGTGGAGGGGAGTGGAGTGGAGTGGAGTGGAGTGGAGTGGAGTGGAGTGGAGGGGAGTGGAGTGGAGTGGAGTGGAGTGGAGGGGAGGGGAGTGGAGTGGAGTGGAGTGGAGTGGAGTGGAGTGGAGTGGAGTGGAGGGGAGGGGAGTGGAGGGGAGGGGAGGGGAGTGGAGTGGAGTGGAGTGGAGTGGAGTGGAGTGGAGTGGAGGGGAGGGGAGTGGAGTGGAGTGGAGTGGAGTGGAGTGGAGTGGAGTGGAGTGGAGGGGAGTGGAGTGGAGTGGAGTGGAGTAGTGTACAAACAGTACAGCATATAATAGTAATTGCACACAGGTTCTACACAATAGACATACCCAATGTTGATACATACGTATAATATGTATTTGATATGTGCTCCATTAGGTGAGTAATAGGAATTTCAGGCACCTCTCCTTGTGACCCCAGGAATTGAAGTACATCAATATATGTATCCAGGTATGCATAAATTTCATTCTGTTATGCATAATATTTTGCTTTTTATACATAGCTATGTATGTAATAACTTTACACCTCATTCCACACATACGTATTATATGTGTGTACATACGTAGGTTGTTATGAAGTGTAAAGTTAAGGATCTTCAGTATTATTGTTAAAGTTGCTTGGGCTGAAACATCTAGTACGTACGTTGGGTTAGAAAACTGGTTTGCTGAAACTTAATACTGTTCAATTCATTATGCAAACACTCTCTATGATCTCTGTATGGTACATATGTACGTACATACGTATGTTTGAGAATACAACTAACCAGAAGATGCAGATCCCAACTGAGTGCTGCCCTGAGGAGAGTAAGAGCTAGATTCACTTCTGCTATCATCATAGACTGGAGGAGGGGTTTCTATAGAAATGCCGTAAAAGGGAGTATCTGAATGACAGTGATCAGGAGAGAGAGAGAGAGAGTAAAATGCAAATTGACCAATTAATTAAAAGAAGGAGTAAGGCACAAAAGTGTAGTGTGTCGAAAGAAAAAAAGTTGAAAAAGAGAGAAGACTTCAAACACATTAGAACTCTTAGAGGTACCTATATAGTTAAACCATAAGGTCAAAGTACTAGACTCCCTGGTACATTTCAAAGGTATCATTTAAAAAAATATTAAAGCCATTACTAATCATGTTACATGAGAAGAATGTAATTCAGTTAAAAGGTTAGGTGACAACAGATACTGTGTAACCACAACTAAACTGATTACAATAAATCACAAATTAAATAAATTGAAAGGCACACTTAACACAATAAAGAATACATCAATGTTGTTCTATAACATACTGATTATAATTACGTACTTGTGGTTTGCTTATCACTTCAATCAGTCATATGTTACTTACCAGGTAGAGAGAAGTTGGGCAGATTGGAGGTTGTCTGTTGGCTGTAAGAGGGGGGAAATTCATCTAGACCACTGCCTACTGACCCTTGTCCCGAGGTAGTGGAGGTGGGAGGAGTAATTTGAATGGAATCCAAAGAAAATGGGGAGTTGGGCACCAAAACTGGAGGGAGGACTATAAAGTGGCCAAGATAAACAACAATTAGTAACTCATTCAAATATTTAGTTGTGAAATTATTTGTAAGTCAATACAGTTCGTGTGTAGACACATACCATCTAATGTAGCTGCATACTCAGCTAAAGGCTTGAGTGCATATCACATAACAACATGTCCCCTGACACTATGAAGCCAGAGAAGATGTAATACTGAAGCTAACAAATGTACTTCAAGAAGCACTTTCAATTACTTTTTAAGTTTTCAAACATTTGAATTAACCATGTACTAGATTTCCTTTGATGTGATGTGATTTCATTTTTAATACTCCCTAGCTACGTAGCATGTGCAGATTCTCAGGCAAATAGAAAAGAAACACAATTCAAACAAAAACAATATTAACACATGTTTGAGAAGGTTCAATATTACACAAGAATAATCTAACACACCATTTTTCTTACATGCTATGTACGTATGCATGTATTGTACGTATGTACGTACATCTACGTACTTTAGAGTAAAAGCCTATACCTAGTGAGAGCTTTGGATGAGGATACAAGATTCTTCTCTTCTCCACTGGGCCAGACAGCTAGTTATGGGAATTCCACCCTTTATCAGTGACCCTGGGAATCTTTGTCTTCTTCATTAGAGATTGATAGACCAACGGTTGTGTACAATATTGACATTCACAGACAAAAAAAGGTAAACTGAAAACAAGTAGATGTTCAAAACAAATGTCTGGCTAAGCTTAGATATATAGAACAGTAAATAGTAGTAAAGCAAGTACTTCTCTGAGACTGAATGTTGTAGTAAAGATACATACAAGGAAACTTGTATCTTTTTGGATCCGTATATTATGACACATGACTGTAATAATACAAATATCATGAAACATCTCACATATGAAAAATCTTACTCATATATGAATTCTTTGACAGTAACTATGGTAGATGAAGAGATTTCTAAAATTTACACCTTGCGAAAACTACCTTTCCTAGAAGACAATCATTTATGGATCGTTGGTCAGCTCTGTGTATAATCAAATAGAGCCCTAGTAACAATTAACAGGATATTTGTCTGTCCTAATAATAATCCCGTTGAATCATGAAAGCAATCATGAACAAATATTACATTATGCTATCAAAAAGCAAACTTATGGAAAGCTATAGGTACAATTTCCTTTACAAAGTGAAGTTGGTCCTACATACATATGAAAATCTAAGATACCATTTTCCTACATGCTATGCCTATTCTGTAAAAGAGCCTATAGGGGAACTAAACCTGAAGAGAGCTTTGGATGAAGATACAGGAGTCTCACGTATGTAACATTTACAGCTGTCTGACATATATATGTACATACACACAAACGAATAAAACAAATTGGGCTTAATTAGTCACAGCTTTGATTCAATGAGCATTCACCCACTCAAAATAGCTCCAAGGGCAGTGCCACCTTATTAGATTAGTGCACTCAGGAACCACTCCTGTCTGGAAGCATTCATGCAGGCTATGATTACTAAACTATCTCAAGTGAGACGTTAGTAGGTAATTACAAGCCAAGAAATCTAACAATTGTAGTTTACAGACAACCACAGGCAGGTCGTAAGAACAGGAAATGTATAGTATGCACAGTCTAAGTAAACAATTGTATTGTGGGACCTACGTAAGAAAAAACATTGACAATCTTATACAGAGCTGATGAAATTATTTCACACAAAAACTACCATCAATCTTCAATAGTGTCAAATACGTACGTACCTACGTATGTAGTTATTGCACATTAATAATAAGGACCCAGCAATCCTCCCCCACCCCCCAATGGACAGGCAAAATGAGTAGGTCTTGAAGTACTGTATATAATGCATATTAGAATACTATTAAAACTTACAATCATACGGAATGTCATGATATTCACAGATAAGAAGCTTATTAAAGAGGAACAAGTGTCTTCAAAGGCATAACTGTTTAAACAAACTGGCTACATAGCAGGGCAGCATACACTACCCATGGAGAACTAAACCTAATGAGAACTTTGGGTGAGGATACAAGATTTTCTTCTTCTCCATTAGGCCATATACGTGGAACTTCACCTAATAGAACATTCTATATTGTAATACATTCAATATAATTCCTACACCAAGTGCTGAGTAACAACTCTCTATTCTAAAAGACAGTTACTATGTAAAAGGAGTTCAGAAAAATAATACACATCCACAGAGCCCATTTCAGACTATACAGAGGTATTGCATTAGAGTGAAGATTGATTGCATACATGCACCAGGGGTCCATCTTCACACTTCCATAACCACTCAAGATGAAAAGGCTGAAGATATATAAGTCCTTTTAGATAAGATTACTGTTATTTGTTAGTGCAACAATATATCTATTATCTTCCACTCAAACCATGGGCTATCTAACAGTCCAATGAATGAGGTCAGACTGCAGTTAACTGCAGTGTGTTTGGACTTGAGGTATTCCATCTGAAATCATTATTATTTCTATCATGCACTAGTAACAATGGGAGGTAGTTACACAACCTCATGTTAATGTTTCTGGGTTACGCCCTGGCTATGTTCTTACAGGCTTCATTAGGCAGGATACACTAACAGTATGGGACTATAAATATGTTTGGAATATGCACTGCTAATAATTAGTTGATAAAATCCAGTCTCGCTGACTGGACGCCCCTTGTACACACAAATAATTGTTGTTTATCTACCCACTGTTAGATGAAGAGATAAAATCTTCATCAGTACAGCGATAAGATATACCTACACTACAAACAAACAAACTAATAAATAATGCAAACTCTATTTGTTTTTTCATACCCAGGTTTTTCATTGCAATTAACTCAATTTCAAGTACATAGGTACAAAATATGTACTATATAGTGAACCCATAAATGTATGTTTAAGTAGTATGTTGAACAAAAAACTGCAAAAAATTTAAGGAATTGCAATTTTCCATCATTATTTGCAATTTAAAGTGTATGTATACATACGTACGTACGTATATGAGGTGAAAAATTGAAGCATTTAGGAAAGTTCACACAAAGACTTTTGACTGGACTTGGGAAGACAGTGAACTTTCCTAGCCTCAACTACTACCCTACTTCCTAATCTTTACATGACAAATACCTATTAATTTCATTAACTATTCACCAATTATATGTCAGGCACAAATATGCAAGTGTAAGGAGTGTAGATACTGCTAAATAAGGTATCAGAGCATCATATCACAAGATAGCCACAGAACCTCAATCTAACTACCCTTGGCATCCATTTTTAAGCATACAGATCCAGTTAAGAAGAATCTGCCCACTAACATTACTTATTTATTTAACTAGAAGTATTGCTTGTTGAAGAATAAGTTTCTAAAGCATTTCAAATATTTTTTCCATCGCTATGATTGAAATATGGTAAATCAGTAAACGTGCTGGAAACACAAAGAAAGCCAGTTTTCTATTGGCGGTGCTCATACGTACATAATTCAGCTGTGACCATCTTCCCAGAAAGATTTTGTATTCTTTGAATCCTTTAGTAACTATGTATATCTCTGACTATTGAACTGTCTCTCCACTTTTGCTGCTATATCACAGAAAATGACCTCAGGTACTTATGGAAAAATGGCCGTCATAAATTTTTGATACGGTAAAAATGTATACAGTACGATAATTTTAATCGATCATATCCCCTTCGTATAAAAAGATATTTCGTTCAAACTTGGTACAAATGTTCTCTAAGGGCCATAAAGACATTTGCTAGGAAAAAGTCGGTTTCTGTTGGGGGCCATTTTCTGCGATTTCTATTGGCGGCGCTCACACTCACATGTATGTCACCACTTAGATACCATTTTACCAGTTACACAATTGTAAGCTATACTGATTATTTTGATCAGCCAATAGCATGTCTAAAATAAAAGACCACCACATCCAGATTCCTTTTATTAAGTACATACGTAGAGACAAGGGAGAGGACAACAAGATCATTTATTCTATTAAATATTTCTCTTCAAGAATCACCCAGTGATTTTTGTGCTTTAGTAGTAGTTTGATTTTAAACCCTTCTAGTCCTCTATTCAGTGATTTTTGTGCTTTAGTAGTAGTTTGATTTTAAACCCATCTAGTTCTCTATTCAGTGATTTTTGTGCTTCTGAAAGTATGTACGTATATGGAATTATCTGTTGAATTCGTGTACTTGCAAAAATAGAGACTTTTATAATAGATTTATTTTATTGGAGATTTAATACATGTTCTTGTGCATAACAAGGGTTAAAAATTCGACATACTAAATATAAGGTATGTGCCAACAATAAATCTTTTGAATACTGATAAATTCAATCTACCAATATAGACAATTTACTGAATAATTAGCACTTAAAATACCACACATTAACATGTGGTAAACAGGGATGGAATAACAAATGCAACAGAAATTAGGACGTTTCGGACAAGATGATATTTATCTTTTAACTGAATTCCTCTTTGTCGAATAATACTGCGTTAGCATGAATAACGAAATGCTTAGCTGTACAAAGTTATGTATGCACTAAAGAATGGCTAATGGGGTCTGATGTACTTACTCGGCGCTTCCACTCGTACGTAATGATACGGATTAATACAAACTTCTTCCTTCTTCATACTAAATCCGTATTCACAGCTGTCAATAGACCTCAATTCGTGATGACTTTGAAGGTCCGGCCATCTCCATAATCTGCAGTACATGACGTGAGGAAGGCCTTTCCTGTGGTGGATCTGCAGTCGTCCATCCATGCTCTTTTGCATCGTGACGCATCTACAGACAGCGGGACGAATAAAATATATAACGCCATAGCAACCTTCGAATAGTGAGTCGTACATCAATACTCTCAGAAAGGGTATTGTCATTAAAAGTCGCCATTCTCAAATTATGGACGGTAACATACGGATACACACATGAATCAATACAACTATTATATAACTCACTTTGAGGGTTTATCAGGGTTAGTGATCGCTGCTTCCAGGTCTGAGAGACAAACTGACTTCTTCAATTTCTTTACCAACGATTTAATAGCTAAATCGGACCAGTTATCTTGATCGTCGTCCTGAGGTTTCTTAAGGCTTAACAACTTTTTCAAAGCGGTGGGTGTTGAGAAGAAGGAGGACATCCTTTGCGATTGAGCGATCTACTATTAATCAAGTAAAACTTTCCACTCTATAAGTGTTTACGGCTGGTTCACCGTCTAAAATTCAGCCTCTTACCAACACCTATACGGTCACCCGAGCCCTGTGTCAACTTTTAATTATAAAAACAGGAAGTTATTGTTACTTCCGAATTACAATATAGCATAATCTCTTTCATGTATTATTATATTATAATGGTTGCCATGTTCCCAAGATAAGCATTCATCATATGGTTTTAGCGAAATATCTTCCAGTGTCTATAGCTCATTTTTCATATATGCACACAGACACAAAAACACTATATTTATCATATCAATCAATCAATCATCTATGTAAGTAGCTATAGTACATTATGCTAACTTAGATTGCTTCTATCCATGCTACACGGAATTGTTTATATTAACCACAACCATTGATAATGAGCTCACATTTAGTCTAGAGATCCATAGCACCAAGAAACACACATCAAACCCATTGATTTTCTAAACCGTTTATGTATATAGCATTCTAAAGCTTCCATGTTTGTGTCTACTGTCTTAAAAGTCCTATAAATCTCATGTTCAAAGATTTTTTATACACATAAACTTAGTATGTATGTTTATATAACTCTCAGTCTATATAATCATAACAACTGGCTATATCAAAACTAAAACTTCGATACCTCTTGCAATTGGACTAATTGAAATCCAAGATCCAGGTTCATCCGGTATAGCATGTGTTGATCATGCCAGTTAATTAAAGTGCGTAATGTACTAGGAAAACTTAGATTAGGAAAAAACAGATTATAATAATCATATTAAAAGCTACTAAAATAAAACAGTTCAAATAATCATTAAATCTCAATAAAAATACAAGTTTAAATGTGAAAAGTAAAACCAGTTTCCAGTTACTTCTCATTTGATAATGTTGGCTTTAATCCCCTGATGGAAATGTCATACACTATCTCTTCTACCTTTTTAACATCATACTTAAGTACATCATATCTCTTTCTCAAGGAGTCATTCTTCAAATTAAGCAACCTTTAAAACGAAGGAAAAGGGTCTGATGACTATGGAGCTCGACCTAGGAAGAAGACCATCCTATGTATACATAGACAATTTGTAAAACTGCTCCCCCTAGGCACTAGAGTCAGCCATTTTGTTAGCCAGGCAAAGGTAAACACTTCAAACAGCAGACAGACAGCAAGCTTGGTTGTGAATACTTGTGGTTTGATTATCATATCAATTTACCACTAATACAGACTTAAATTACAGCTAAAACATTTGCATTTGTTCAAGTTAGAAAACCTCCTTATGATTTTTTAGACTATGTAGGTGAGATACAACTAAATGTACCAACTACCTGTTTAAATCTTATTTCTATGAAAAAAAATTCTCTTTCAACACCCTTATTTTTTTATTTTATCCTTCCACTGCATTATTACAAATATGTACATACGTACGTATGTCATGGATGAATATTGACTTGACCTATAAGACTTTTAGTGGAGTTTCAGGTAGCATCCATATAAAATATTCAAAATAATGATATAATATATCACAATGTGTACACCATTATACAGCATCTCTTTCATCTCTTCATATGCAGGTAATTAGACACATTCTTTAGACAACTACGTATTACAGAAAATGTCATAGGAAGTGTAGTTTTATGTATACTGTAGAACCATTTGACAACTCCCGGCTTTCTTTGACTATTCACTACACTACACTACACCGGGAAGGTACATAGATGACTGATGTAGTGAGGAGAGAGTGAGGAGTGACACTGGTAACAGCCTGTGAAGTGCATCCAGTGGAGCAAAAGAAGAAAGAGTAGACTCCTGCATCCCCATCCAAAGCTCTCACCAGGTTTAGATCTCTATAAACCTTTAATTTATTACAGAATAGGCATAGCATGTAGAAAAATGGTGTTCATGTCATCATGATGCATGCAGAGATGGAAGAGACAGCTGACCCTGGGATTCGATACTAATGACATATGACATTCCCCTCATCATTGTTGCACTGCATACACTCACCTAAAACCGCAGTTAATCTCAGAGAGAAACGAAGCAATTTGAAAAGGTCTCTGGTAATCTCCCTTGATCACGCTATTGACAGCTAATCTCGACTACAAAAACATCAGAAGTGCGTCATTATAGGTACATACTACAAAGTATGACAACATCAGCCATGACCACTATATTAACAGTTACCATGACAACACTAGAGTGGGTGGTGTCAACCCCCTATTTCAGATCTCTAAGAGATTAGCTAAGAACATAAAATTCACTAGATTTTTACACTATATAGCTGTAAGCTGCAAAATAATACAGAAATTGTCCCTATACAGCTAAATGTAAATAGACAACAATAACATGAGACAACTGAGAGACAATCATGAAGAGAGAAAAACACAAAAGAAGGAATTGTTGAATCGAATCCAGGACAGCAGCAATGCTCCATACATGTTTCCCCTCTCATACTAACTATGTACATATCCTTTTTGTGCCATCCCTACATCTTAACTATTTTGGTAGACATTTTTAATATTTCTATACTAACTACATGTATGTACATTGTATACACATGCACAATCTATTGCCTTGTCATGGAAGGTTGCTCTGAGGGCTTATAACCAACCATGCAACAGAGGTATGTCTGTGGCTGACATGTGGTATCTGCCCCCCCTTGCAGGGATGTACAATACCCAACAACAGCATGACAAGTCTATGACATCATCTTAATCTCATGCACCAGTGCAACCACAACAGAGACAAGAAGTATCCCCACAGCTCACTAGTTCACTGGCCATAGTCAAAACACCATGCAGATAGTCTTCAACATCAAGGTGAAAGCCTGCAGATGACACTGTGGCAACTACAATGCAAGCAAAGAAGAATTTTCAGAGACCCCGCCCCCTCTATATAATTAATATATTCAGAGGCTAGACTTGGGGTGCTCTGGGGAAAGATGCATGATTTCAAAGTAAATTATGTGGCATATCACGTTAACATTAAAAGTACACTTGAAAAGATGTAGAAGGCATACAAAATTGTAGACTACAAAAGATGCTGAAAATGTACAAGTACATATACTTCAAAAGATGCTGATTATATGCATTTCTCAGCATCATAAGGAGCAATATTGTATGATGACGGAGGAGAGTGTTGATCCATTAGCTCGACTCACTTTTCAGGGATGATGCAACTTCATTTCTATCAGGAAGTCTACCAGTCTCGAGGAAAGCCATCATCACAACACTATAGCACAACTTTTGTAGAGTAAACCTCCAGTGATCGTGATATCTACCAGATCACAGACAGCAGAATGCAATAAACAGGAAGCCATTATATGTATAATAGGCCAACGCTGCATGTAGTGCAATATATTAGTTTTGGAAATCTGCATATTATATAGAACAAGTGATCCAATAATTAATAAAACATAACACTTTACAACTTAGATTTACTCAATAGATATGTATAATGTCTAATATATTTTAAAATTTTAAACCTTCAACTACATTCATAAATTGTAAATCTACTCTCAATTGGCTCTTTCAGTGAGTTGCCCATCTCGGAGAGACATACCTGTAGTAAGCCATTGTGGGAATTAGTGCTCCCAGATCCTTCAATTTTACCTGTACCTTCTCCAAAGTTGATTTCGTGTGCATACATATTTCATCATCTAGCAAAATATAATTATAAGCAATGTTATAGAGACCAAGCAAGATTATCTCTAAAAGTAGCTGAGGAGTAGTGAAAAAACTGCTCTTCATCTAGCTTTCTCTTTTATGTGTGCGAGTGCAAATGTATGTATTTGAGGTGAAACTTTGCTTAAGAACACAAGGTATACATACCAAAGATTAACAGAAGATCAAGAAAATACAAGTCACTGATGAAGGGTAAAATTCCCAGAACCAGGTGTCTGGCCTAGTGAAGCAGAAGAAGAAAGAAAAGACTCCTGTATCTTCATCCAAAGCTCTCTCCAGGTTTAGTTCCCCTATAGGCTTTTTACAGAATAGGCATAGCATGTAGGAAAATGGTGTACAATAAAACCTCTAATAACAGACCCTGGATGGTATAGCTTTCGATAATTTTGAGCTTCTAAAGAAGAGGGGACACCTTCTTACCATCTTCAGTCGCTAAAGAAGACCCCCAGGGTCGAAACGTCCGACGGAACAGAGAACAGAAAACTGCGCCTTTAGATGCTCAAAATTATCGAAAGATGAACCACCCAAAAGATAAGTGTGAGGCAGTTAGAAGAAATCCTTATCTACATGATATTAGTTAGCCAACCTTTAATTGATTCTATTTGATGCATCTTTTGCAATTCTGTAAACATATCTCGAGACAGCTGATCAAGGTCCCTAGTAACATTCCTTATTTCCTGAGACATATTGGAAAACAACAATTGACTAAAGATGCTCCCATCATCGCATAATAACAGACTATATATGACATGCTGTATAGGTAACCTATAAGTAATGCTTCTGAGTATAATATACAATACTATTTATAGGGTATGTAGTTAAATATGTACTAGCACACACTCAATAATTATAGAGTGAACTCGCTAGAACTTACAAAAATCTCAGTTAATATACAAATTGTAGTTCAATAAGCATATCATATACAAGTGAGCAATTGAAATTAAAAACAAAATTAAGCTATTGAGCATTAACTCCTTGCTTCACTATATAAATATGATATATACAAACATTGTTACAAGTAATAGATACCCCATGCAGTTTCAGAATTAAGCATACTTCTTTAAGAGTCTGTTCTGACTCGAGATGATGGTTCAGCGAGCTAAATATCGTGTTAATCCCTTCTTCTGTCTTGGAAGCTTCGTGAGGGTGTACTAAAACCGGAAGTGGTCCATCTTCGTTCATTGAGGTTGCTAGTGAGACTGTTTCCTCTGCCAAACCTTCGGCCATTTTAAAACTTTCCCCTAGCATGGTGTAAGGGAGAGTCAAGGATCCTGGGAAATGGCAACAAAGGACAGTAATAGTCACAGTCCGTCGCTAACTACTTCTGGAACTTATAGGAACTATGGTTCATTTGGACCGTCCAGAACAAACGCAGCAATTCATTTACAACACAAAGTGGTCCAGAGCGACACGCTGGAAGGACTTGCCATCAGATATAATGTTACTGTAGGTTCCCCTCAGGTTGCGTGTAGTAGCGATACGTGTTGTATTTAATTATGCCTTTCTTCGGAGCTTGCCTCGCTTTCGTAGCGCAACTACATTTTGCTTAAATTAAGAGAATTCACATACGTATATTTTGTCAAGCAAAGTACGGTCATATAGTGATTATCTATAGAAGTTTATCGGCGAAAACTATTAATCTCTTACCTGTTTATTTATTTTAACTTCTTCACTTTCCAGCATGTTACAGGGAGTTTTTAAATCGATATTGATATATACAATGTACAAAAAGTCATATTTCTAAATTCTTGGAACATGAATAATCAATTATACCATGTCACCAGTCACCACCATTGTGTGGTATACTCAGTGACAGTAATTATAGACAGTTGTATATTCTGTGACCATGGTACTGAGTGTATTATTAAACCTATCATCCATCCATGTATATATATTGATGAACATTCAACCATGCAGTGTATCAAGATAATAATTTTAAAAAAGGCTCAGGTGGAGAATTTGGGAGATGGTGTTCTAGTGCTTCTCTATAGGGATCTTACTCCTTATTTGTATCCTTTCTGTTAATATTAATCACATCATACCTTTACAAATTTTTAGACCTGCACCCGAGTGTCATTATTAGAATTAGTATTAACCATTAAGACATAGCTCTTAAGTACATTACATTGTCACGGGAACTGCTTGCTTCCAAAGCTAGAAAGGGAACTACCTACCACATTTCCTAATGCAACCTCCAGTATAACAAGGTCACAGATCATGCCCTATATTGATTTCCCTCCATATTTTGTAGTTTGTTTATACAGGGGAACCACAAGTATGAAGGTCCTCGTGTACGTGTATATATATATAAAATCTCTCTTGTGGTTTCCCACTCTCAATGTATGGGATAGCTGTATAGTGCATCAAACAACGTCCAACTGGGAACAAAGCAGTCAAGTGTATTCACGTGCATGTTTTTATTTTATATTCAATGTTGATTCATCCTAAATACTTTCTATCTTCTCAGGAAAAGTGAATCTATAGACTTCCGTCCTAGAGCTATTGTACCAGTCTGTATTGTATTAGTTCCTATTCTGTATTAGCTAAGACATTAAGCACATTGGAAACTTTATAAATGTACTTGGACGTAGTTATGGTCCATTGGACCCATTAATCCCTTCACATCCATCCCTTAAGGGTTGCTAATTCTGTATGGCATACACAGATGTATAGGTATATAGGTATATGTAGGAATATAGGTATATGTAGGAATATAGGTATATGTAGGTGTATAGGTATATGTAGGAATATAGGTATATGTAGGAATATAGGTGTATGTAGGTGTATAGGTATATGTAGGAATATAGGTATATGTAGGAATATAGGTGTATGTAGGTGTATAGGTATATGTAGGAATATAGGTATATGTAGGAATATAGGTATATGTAGGAATATAGGTGTATGTAGGTGTATAGGTATATGTAGGAATATAGGTATATGTAGGAATATAGGTGTATGTAGGTGTATAGGTATATGTAGGAATATAGGAATATGTGTATATATAAGTATATGTTGGTATGTAGGTGGGTATAATAGGTATATGTAGACATATGTAGGTATATAGATATACGTATGTTGATGTACATGTATATGTATATAGTTTATACTATTCCTTCAAGTCTTTTCTATAGGAACTGTAGTCTGGTATTTGTATTGTTAATATTACAAGTAGAATTATCAGGATTTTTTAGTTAAAAAGCTCCCTTTAAAAACTATCATTTTATACTGTTGCAATAAACCGTTCCCATTGTTGTACACATTTCTATAACTTTCACTCTGTACTATACTAACTTTAGTATTCAAACCTATGCTAGTATTACAGTACTCTGTTAGTATTATAATACTGTGACAATACATAATATGCTGTTAGTGAGTACCATCAGGTGTGATCAGGTGTAATGTATTTCTGTCTCAATACTATAGGTCGAAGATATAATGAGAGTTAATAAGTTATGGAGTCGTGCATCCCTATACTGTAAGAAAACTCTTAGCATTCCAGCCAGTGAAGATTATTTATCAAACAATAGCAAATCAGAGGAGGTGAGTACAGATCAGGATGAGGAAGTGGCAGAGATCACCGTTAACCATCATCATACGACTGCCAAAACTACACTAGCACCAGTTTTGACTTCAGACGAGAAGTCCATCGACAGTATTCTTCAGATGGCCGACTCTGGAATAAGAAGAGGAGTTAAATTTCAACAGATGCTGGCGGCAAGACATCCCATTGCGCAACAGTCGGAAGGGTACAACAGGGAGGTTATCGAAGTAGAAATACATACGCATTCAAATTTCTTGAATAATTACAGCTCATCCTCAAAGTAAGTGAATTGTCAGCATATATTGTGTAATCATGCTCTTTGATAAACACACCACAACCATTAAAATACTCAGAGGGAAGGCAAAAAGTAGTTGAGAATGTAAACCACACTCATGTCATGTGGTGCAAGTCAGCAGCAGAAGCTGCACAAGTGTTGTGTTGCTGAGCTATGCCTTGTCCCACAGGACATGACTGAAGTACCTCACTTGTTCTTGTTCATAGAAACACTTGCCCAACGTTTCTCATTTTAGTCATCAAATTGTGTTTACATTCTTGTTCATAGAAAGAGATCGAAACCTTCTCCATCTCCTACACTCCAGCAACAAAAGAAATTTGAAGAAGTAGAAGAAGAAATGTACAGACTTTGACTGTTTTTATTAATTGTATGTCTGTTAATTAAACTTCACACATTGCACAGCTAAGTAATTATGTACGTATATATAGTATATGAAATGAATAGACTTCAAAATCGAAAGAAATAACAGAAGCCATGCATGAATTCAAAGTAAAAAAATACATCTAAAATTGTTGTCATTGAAATAAAATTTCTATATATAGATATGTATATTTACAGTTCAAACTGACTTACAAACACGGACATGTATATAAGTTACTTGGAATCATGTATGTTTTCATTGGGTACAATTAAGTTAGCTTGATTTACTGCCTCGCACAACTCCTCCGTTGCTACAACTGCAATCACTCGCTGAGCTCTTTCACCTTGCCCAAATTTGTAGTAAAGCTGGCAGGAGTACTTTGCAAACTCAGACTGGGTTCCAGGAATTTTGGAAAGTATTTTGCTTTGAAAATCTTCATTAACCCGGTCTGCAATATCTGCTTGACTCTCAGCAACTCCAACATCACTTAGACATCGCTTACAATCATCCATGTGCTTATCAGCAGCAGCCATGTTCCCTATGCTCCGAAAGTGTCGACTCCGGCCAAGATGGAAATCAGCTTTGTAGAACTTGAGACCTTGGGCAAACCACTGCATCTGATTGCAATGCTGTATAAAGTTGTTGGCTGTGTATAAATAGTCTTCCACCTTTTTCATTTCAGAATCTTTACTTTGATCTGTTTGCCACATTACTTGTCTGGATTTCCAGGCTAAAATAAAGGCAGCACTGAAATCTGGCTCAATTACATGTGCTTCTTGAAGGGCATTTTCCAAGTGGTACTCTCTTTTCTCCACATCTCCCATTCTGTCATAACACCACATTAGATGCCAGTTGAGGCGACAGGAGAGGAGGTTGGCATTCTGACATTCATCCTTCTGACAGTTCTTCAATGCCCACTCTAGCAGAGGGATTGATTCTTCAAAAAAACCAGCTCCTGCCTGGATCAACCCAATTTTGATATCTAATGGATGGTCGCCATTTTTGATGGACTCTGCACAATAGAAAGCTAGTTTTGGTTTTTCTTCACAAAGGGCCCACAGCTTCTGATAATTTTGTAGGAATGAAGGATGATGGAGAACACCTTTGACTCCAATTTTGGGCACGGGGTATGATACGGACACTTTGAAGGCAACAGCTTTGTCCTCGTCGTTTGAAATGAAATAGCTTAGCATCTTCTGAATGTCTTCATAACTCTTCTCTGCTCTGTTGTCATCAGCTAACAGTATGACCCTAATATCTTTAGCTATCTCCCTGTGTTTTGGTAGGTTTTCTTTGTCATCACTTTGCTCCAAAATATCACAACATTTTAAAAGATCAGTCTCACTCAAGCATAGCAGATGGTCAGCAACTGCTCTTTTCTGATGGAGCTTGGAACTTGTATCACTGATCTTGTCTTTCAGTCCTCTACCAATGATGCCATTTGAGAAGAGAAGCCCAATTATTATATCAAGATTAAGGAATTCCTCTATCTTTGAATAGCATTCACGCACTGCTCTCTCCGATTTAGGCTATATACAAACAAACAAGATATTACAAAGGTCGTAACAAGTAAAGCCGGACTCAAATAATATAACGAGAATAGCCATAGTTAAATACGGTCGCGTATTAGAATTTGAGATTGAATATATAGGCGAACAACACATGTAAATTTTACAGAATAGGCATAGCATGTAGGAAAATGGTATAATTGATTTTTCATGTAAATACATCGATACTACAATAGACCAAAAGTCGAATCACGCCGCGCCGATCATGAATTATCTTTATTAAGTACTCATTTCTCTAAAACCAACGGTTCGCGCAGCCATTCAATAACCAACTAAAGATTTATTTCCCTTGCAGTTCATCAAAATGTGACATGTGATTAAGGTGTGCGGGAGGTGTGCGCTAAGTGCCAATTTGCATGAGATATGCATGTGACATATATAATACAAGTTCAGAGTTCATCTGCCGAGCAATGGGAGATTCGTTTAGCAAGCACTCTCCTACAGCAGGAATAAATTGAAAAGACATTTAGGTACAAGATCAAATGGAATTTGGATTTGTGTGAAATATGAAATATAGCTATCCATTAATGTAATTCATTTAATTAGTTTGAAAATTACATGCAAATAGAGCATCAGACATCCAAGGAAGTGTTAACCATCACCAACACACAAAGGTGTTTTTGGTGGAAACTGCGAAATTGGTACATCATCATTTGCTCCAAAATAATGATAAACTACTGTATTAAATAGAACACTCACAAGATGGCTTCACAAGATGGAATTGTGAACATTGCAAACAAGTTACAAGATGTTTGGCTGCATCATTCACACTACACCAGTCCCTATTTGGAAACATTACAGAATCAGACATTATAAAACCAATTTAGGATTAGCAGACAATTCAGATAACAATACCCTAACATGAAGTAAACAGGTGTTCAATTCAAAGTCCACTGGTTCATTTAACTTCTACACTTGACAATTCAAGTCTAATTAGTGTGCATTGTGTGAACATCTGACATGGCAAAGATTGAGAGCTCCATCATGGCAAACAACACATGCATTGGCACATGAAGCGGTCAGGAAATGGACAAATTGTGTCATCATCTGTTCACACAACAGCAACACACATGTACTGGGAAACCTTACTTACACTTCCAGCCCTTCAAAATCTGACTCAGAGTATTTGGAATAATTGAGGATTTCTTCCAGGGCAAAATGCTTTAAGCTTCCATCCGCATCACTGCATTCAGGAACAAAGAAGACAAGAGTAATATGAAACTCGCTTTGACCAGAACACTACATTCGTAAACACCTTGCATGAGGTCTCTTTCATAATGTGATCAGAAAAATTGGCTTTTTGATAAAATGGATATCGTCATTTATCGATAGGATGGGGAAAAAAGATTTAGCTTCATCACTTCACATCAGAGACCGTTAGCCGCGTGAGAACTACAGCGGTGGCATGATTACTATACCTTGTCCGATGAGATTCCAGTTAGGGGAACGCCTATCTGAACACTTGGTCTAGGCACTCCTTTAACAAGGATCAATCTCCTGAATAGAGAGAAGCATTGACTTTATTGCATCTCAGGGTTCAATTCTACATGCATAGGAACATTGACAAAGTGCATCAGTATGAACAATTGGATTAAAGAAATCATTTCACAGGCTCTGAACAGCCTCCAATATCATTGTCTCCTCACTTGCACGCATTTTTTCCCTCTAAACTAAGCAAGTTTACCTCCCATCTGCGTCGCTAAATGACAGAAATCGAGACTGCATCGCTTCCTTTGTATATCAGTTGTTGATGAAGCTCTGTCCTAATGAACAGAACACGTGTTTTAGCCACATGTCGGTAAAAGCTATCCAATCAGATTTCAAGCTTCGTTGCTAAGTAACAATGACATCATCAATAGGCGTGGTCAAGTTAGAGGCGGGGCTGTAACATCAAGTTGATAAACCAGATTCCTTGAGCAGCTAAAGTTATAGACAGCCTTAAAGATGGACTTGCTCTCACCTTACCCTATTAAAAGCACTATACTAAGGATACATATAAGGGAATTAATTGCACTGAGGTGTGCGGCTAGATAATAATAACCTAATGATGATGATTGCAGTAATACATTTCCAGTGATTATTTGCTTATAAATTATATATCATAGCCTTAATTCATAGCTCATGCATCTATCAGTGCAGTTAACTCCGGGATCCAGATCTCTATATTATAGTTCATAGTGGACACGCAGGTATGCAGCCTATTTTTTCACACCAATTTTAACTAACTAAAGACTCACTGGTAAATTAAAATAAAGCTAGAGTGTTTCATGAAAGATCTTTATATATAGAGCTATGTATAAACGTGGTAACGTATACGTATTTATAATTGCAAATTTTCATTAATAATATACAAACAAGTAAAACACTGAAATGTGTGAATACAATGTACAGCAAAAAGAAAAAAAGATTAAAATTTACAATACAAAGTTCATGAAACAGTTTGGAAGAGAGAGAGACAATCAGTGGTGGAGTAGCTTAATGAGTGAAATTAACTAATATTATGAATTACATTAATACTTCCTTAAACCTTAGAGTTAGGACTTAGAGTTATATAGCTGTACTACTTACAATTATTATTACTGAGATTGTGGTAGAAAATGTATAAAGTTCACATGTATAATTTAAGACTAAATCATTAGTATAATATTCCAAATTTGGTGATATATTTTTGAGCTTGAAGTGATATAGAAATTATTATTTCATAAGTTGCAGTGGAGATGTTTCATAGATGTGTTTCACCTGGTTGATAACTAGTATCCTACAAAGAATACAGAATAACATTAGGATTCAGAAATACAGATTTTTACATTTTTATCTACAACATTGTTATTATCTCCATTGTACAGTAAATAGTTGGAAATCAATAACATGTCTGGCCCAGTGGAGCAGAAGAATAAAGAAATGAAAAAACTCTAGTATCTTTATCCAAGGCTCTCTCCAGGTTTAGTTCCCTATAGGCTTTTTAGGCATAGCATGTAGAAAATGGTGATTAGATTTTTCATGTATGAATAATCCAACACCATTTTCTAACATGCTACATCTACTTTAAAATAAAGACATATAGGGAACTAAACCTAGTAAGAACTTTGGATTAAGATACAGGAGTTTTCTCCTTCTCCTTTTCTTCTTCTCCACTGCACCCAATATATATGCATTTTACACAACAGCAAACAATCTGTATTAACAATGAGATTGAATACTGGATTACATACGAACCTCTGCTTCCCGTACACGAGACATGTGAGCTTTCAATTCTTCCCTCATTTGCTTTTTTTCCATTTTCTGTTGTTTCATTGACTTTTCATAAGCCACTACCAAGGCGTGATTTGCCCGATTCAGATCCTTGATAAAATCCATGCACTTTTCATGATTAATCTGCAGGAGGAGGAAATGAACCCATCTTCATAATGTACCAGTTGTATGAGCTCTCCATTTATCCTATAAAGCTTATAATATCCGAGTATTCCGCTTCAGTGCACTTTATACCTACGTACTTTGGATTTTCTAATATGATCCTTCAAAAAGAGATAGAGCTCGTCATACTGTATCTGCAAAGCCTCTTCTCTCTCTTGGACCTCTTCCATTTCAGGAGGATAAGAACCTTCCTCACTCTAAATAAGACCAAGCTCAAATGAAATAGACACACATACATACAAACTGTATATCAGCTAGGGACAATACTAAACTACGTATTATAACTGTGCTAAAGTTATCAAAAAGCTAATATTATTTGATCTACGTACCTTTCTGTCTCTGCGTTTTCTTCTTTTTCTCTCTTCAGTGATCTGTGTTTCCAAGAGTGTTATCTGTTTCTCATGCTGAAGCAGGTCCAAATCTCTTCGACTTATCTCCAAGTCAATCTTTTTCTTTTCCTGTTCCATCATATAAATCCGAGACTAAAAGGAATTCAAATTAGAAATGACACCACACATCATATAGAATATACATACTACAGAACAAAACCTTGGTATATTATTAAAATTGACTGCATGTCCAATTCTTTATATTTACTGATAGTGATAAGTATTAAGACCAGACTTACTCTGAGCTCAGCCTTCTCTTCTCGAACATTTTGTAATTCCTCAAGATTGATCTCTTCTTCTAAGACTGCGATTTCGGATGTTCCAGTTGTATTTGGGGGATCTGGTGAGGTTGATGGCTGTCTAACAATATCTAAACCCTTGAGGCCATTGAGATGTTTAAGGGATTGCTGCATTCGCTTCTGATAGGCAAATATAAGTCGGGAGTACTGTTTCAGCTGGTACATCTCGTCTGATGTGAGTTCCCCATCAATAGAACTGCTTGTTACAGAACTCACACCGCTAGTTGTGTTTTGGGACAGCTCGTGGCTCCAGGAAATTGAAATGGATGAACTTGTCAATTCTTCTGGTTTACTTGTAACAAATGTCTGAAATTCCTCATCATTATCCAGTTCACTGAGGTAGTGTCTTGCCCTGGACACTAGGTAGCTCCGGGAAGACGTTGTATCAATTGGGAAGTTGGATGTTAAATTGGTGCTCGTGCGATCAAGATGGGCGTGACGCAGCTCATTGAGTAGATCCAGCATATCTACCACTTTTTGGCAGTAGGTCAGAGCTAATTTTAGAATGACTTCATTTGATTGGTGCATATTGGCCTGAATGTACAATTCTTCCATTGATTTCTTCAAGTCATCGAATGCTCTACTCAGCGTACTCTGCTGTACCTTGAGATGATCATAGGAATTTTTCAACAGCTGATATTCCATATCTAGTTGCTGGTAGCGATCACTCCCATGCGGCACACAGCCATAGGAGAGAAGGGTTCTAATAACTTCTTCTTGAGTGTGACAGTGAGAAAGTGATCTTATTATCCCAAGTCGAAATTGCTCTGGTAGACTTTCAGAAAACTAAAAAATATGACAAATGAAGCAATATATGTACCTTCAAAGAAACATCGTAAATGTACACAAATGCATGTCAAGTTTAAACCTGAAAGTTCTACATAGCAACTTTAGGAAGCATTCTGTGTTTTCCTACAATTAAAATTTTTTGAAACTCACAACAGATTTTGCAACATCTTCATTTAAAACTTTAAAGACATTTCTGGCCTCTGAAGATGTGGCAGCTGGGAAGAAGTGTGGACCATCAGAATCATCAGAGCGCAGAGATTTCTAAATTATGGAAAGTATATGAAAGTCATTATAAACAAAGGCAGTAAATCCAGAGTTCACTGATGAAACATCTTTAGCCTAAGATCAGCTTAAAGTCCCCTACTTTTTTCAAAGACAATAGGTAGTAGACACTGGTAGTGGAAAGAATGCCTTTTAATGAGAGTTACATACTGTAGATAGATCTACGCACTTACCAATGACTTGGCTTTTTGTCTGCTGTAGACTCCCTTTCCCTTTATATTCTCGCTATCTGCTTCAGTTCCAACATCCGGGACTATTCCATCGCTCTTAGTCCGTTGCATGGGTACACCGACTGGAAGGGGTTGCATAGAATCCTCTGCTCCTTGACGCAGAGGTTTGGGTTTGTTCCTCCTCTGATCAGTGTACCGTTTCTGGCTATTGGCTTTAATAGTAGCCGCAGTGCACTCAACTTCCAACCTTTCCACTTCCATATCCTTTTGGTAGTTTCTGGTTTCCAGTTCACGAATCTGAAGTCAAACATGAAGAATTACTGTATGGTACCAGGTTTAGAATACGTACGTACAAAAGAGTTTATCCATGTTGTTTTTGTAAATAACTAAAATAAGTTTGTAATAAATGTTTATTATCAATTATATCCAAAAGACTTTGTTCCTATGGTTAATACTTGGATTGGTAACATAAGATTTTGTTGCCATGGTAACATACTTGTCTTTTCTGTCTGGTCCACTCTTCATGAAGACTATTGTAATCTCTGTTCCTTTCCTGAAAAGCGAGCTCTAATCTGTGGATTTTATCTCCATAGTTCCTTTTCATCTTATCAAATTGATCTGTACAAGGAGATAATAAAAAGTCTCTAAAGATACTGTACATAAGTATACTGATTCTCAAGCAACATCATCATAAAATTTAAGTTATGCCAGTCATTTACAGTATGTGCTCTTAAAGTGTTTCAAACAACATACGTACGCAAATCAGAGAATTAAGCACTTTCAATAAAAACTTTGCAATAGACACAGATCATATTCTATATTTAGAAACACACCATATTTGGACAGGTAGTACTAGATCTACTCTTTTACAATACCTGCAAAGCTGCCCACAGATATAAAATCCTCCCTTTAACAAACAAACTGCATCATCCTTCGTACACATTACTATATATGTAATTACACAGGTGTCTCTAGGTGGTAATACCAAGGTGATATGGTACAAGCAAACAATCCTAAATTTGTCATTATCCAGATATTCTTAGAGAAGAGATAGAGAGGAGTTGGCTAACAAATATACGACCAATGGAAATGAGTGGGACTTAAGCTCCTAGCCCACACAAAAATAAAATTCCAATGTTAATTAGTTAAAATGTTAAAAGATATATGGTCCGTGATCCATTTCGGAATTCAATACATATTTCTATACATTTTTTGTCATTTTCCCTGAATGCAGTTTACATGCCTAAGCCAACTAAAGCCGACTTGGGTACGTAAGCAAAGATACATACGTACGTATTTTCACTGATATTCAAATGGTTAAAAGCAATTGATTCAATCAGTCTATGTAGGTCAAAGGGAAAAATGGCAGATCAAGATGGTGGTAAGAAGCGGTTAGCACTAAAGAGTTTTAGTCAACATTTCTTGTGCGTGACTAGACACATATAACTAAAGTTTTTGTTATATATTTATTTGTTTCTGTATATTGACTGAGCCTCGTGGACCTGTGGGCCACCCAATATACGTAAATTATGAAATAAAGTTGACCATGAATATAATTACCATGCATACTGTAACTCCAAACATTCAATCCATTACGGTATTGGATCTTCGGAGACATATGCATTAGCTTGTGTTCAAGAAGGTCAGTGAAGCCTACTAGTTCATTGTTTGTTGAAAAAAACTTAACAGATGAGATCATTTAATATCATTTTGTGACTTCAGTGTACCGCCACCCCACCCCACCCCACACAGTATCAAATAAACTGAGTGCTCTATCCTACCCCATCCCACACAGTATCAGAGTCATAATTAGATTCATATGTGCTAGCCGCTATTATGCATATATTACATAATAGCGGCATAAACCTATAATCTAACTTCCTGGGTCAATTTCAAAAAAGGGAAATAATCACAGCTGGATCTAAGAAATAGTCAATAAGCCCCATCAAGGAATTATTCATTTAAAATCTCAAGGTTAAAGCTACGTATCAGTAATACCAATCTTGTAATCCAATAATTTCTAGAGTTCGTCACCAAGGGGTCATGTATATAATCTCAGCATTTAAACTGTGTCCTTGAAGACATAAGTTAGTGTAGGCTCTCCCAAACACCACACAACCAGGCAGCTAGACGTCTATAGAAATGTTCCCACATATTTTAACATGTGCTGGCCCACAGAATTGTGGGGGCCAAGAGGGAACGATGTCTTCAAAATATTGCCACAGTGGTTTGGTAATGATATAGGCTTTGATCTGACATCCTACCTCATCTACTCCATGGTACAAATGGGACACATACTTACTGTTATTCTTTGTAGATTTGATTACTTAGTTACAGACTTGACATTACAAAATTTAGCATTATTACAGATACAAAACAAAACTTGCATTCGAGCAACAAGTGGACACCTTGAAAAGTAGAAAACAAGCCATCTGTGTTTATTAAATTTCCTCACAATCAGGACACCATATTATACTATATATATGCCAGTCTCATAATATTAAGTACGTGAGTAATTGTATAGTTTGCTGTCCCAACTTGCCACCTTTAATAATAACACCGTGCATACATACATGTATAAGCTATCACTGTAGTACATTAAATGTTAGGAGATATTGAAAATCTATCATTGATATCTACACAAACATGCTTATACAATGTGCTTGCAGTTCTTAACAAAAGTGAGAATTTCTAAATGCAGAGGAGATGGGGTTATTCAGTCAAAGGTGTTCAGTTTTGAAAAGCTTGTAAAATTATCAGAGTCAAGTCAAGTTCAAAGGGTAGCTTGTAAAGCATACCTTTGAGAGATTGCAAACACAGTGAACTGAGAGTACCAGTACTAAAGATACTAAAAGAGTAATATGAGATTTTGTGAACATGTAAGATGTGTATCAGAATATACTGAGCACCGTGTTTGACATGAGAAAATAGTGAAAGAGAACGGGAATTGTAACCGCAAGATTAAAAGCTAAAAGCATTCCACTGAGTTACCAAAGTACACACAATCTAGTACTTCTGAATAGTAAATTATTCTTATTAGGAGAAATGTACAGAAGGAATGAGACTCATTTTAAATTCAAAGACATATCTAAGATTCCAAAGGCCAAAAATTCCTATTTTGAAATACAATAGCCCTGTCTGTAAATTAAAAATGAATTTAACACTTCAAGTGAGCATCTCAAAATATGAGAGAAGTACGTCAAAGAACTACATATATACCAACATACAACATTCTATATTAGACATGTCAAAGATACATATATTCATATTCCATTACTCAATCAATGGCAAAATGATTATGAAATATGCATTATTGCAATCTCACTAGCCACTGAAAACACAATTATGACACATGAAGTATGAAGAATTGTCACAGCCTACGTAAAGTATTATAAATACTGCACATTTAAAATGAAGTACGTACGTTAACTTGTAATGACCAGACTATAACCTCGTATAACAGGAACGTATTACACAATACTTGCAGAAAGTGTGTAGCAGCATTGAAGAGCTACGTAGGTTAATACGTACATACGTATCATATAAGTAAGCTACATATTGTAGGCTTTAAAAATGAATTAGAAGGATAGTGTGGGCTTATGTAAGAGCTCTTTGAGTGCCGCCGATAAATACAAACATGAAAGTTATTTATGGTTACAGAAATCTTTGATAACAATATACGTAATAACTAAATGAACTATTTAACCTCTAACATTATGTATGTATATATATATAGCATTTTAAAATCCAAATTATGAACTATATGCATATAAGCCGAGGCTAAATAGACTCTTATTACTACAAACTCACAATCTGATATAAGATGGTCTGAGGACTCGGAGTCCACTTTCCCATGATATCGCAATCGTTCAATTTCCATCTTGTACTACAAAAGGTTAAGGAAATATTATTATAGACTTCAAACATTTCCATATAAGGGTACACAAAGCTTTGGTAAAATTCAAATATTTGAAACTAAAAATTGAATTTTTAGATGAAGGATGTCAAATTATTGGATTATCTACCAATTTTAACATTCAAAACTTCAAGGGAATCCCCTAATCTTAGTCTAGATAAAGTTGTTACCATGACTACCAGTGTTTAGGATATCCCATAATTGAGACCAAATGCATACAAATTTGGAGGGTAACAGGAGCTACCTATGCAAGCCTTAGATCATTCTATGTAGAGAATGAAGTCATGTGTGTAGGATAAGTCTCTGTTTGTACATGTGTGTAGGTAGAAGAGTGCAAAGTTCAGTGAGGTCATCTCCAGTGAATGGGTACACCTTCTTGATTACAATTTTTCGTGCTTTCTTAAAAAACCTCAATTATGTATATCTACGTATGAACAATTTTGTGCCTCACAGCTCCTTTAAGAAAACCACATTACATATAGAATGCTATCAATTCTGTTAACATCTGTAAAATGTTGCTTACAGGTGGCACGACTATATATAGCAGGTCTCATACAGCAAGACCCTTTTTAATCTATTCATTGGTAATTGTGAAAATGAACAGTTAAGAACCAAATACGTTCTTCCCTTTAGAAGTCCATTAGTACGTATGTGAATACAGTGGTGGTTCAATATGTATAAAGTTGGTATTGGAATTTAAATGGTGGCCATTACTCTAATTTTAATGAAGTTCAACATTATACAACATTTATATAGAGCCATTTTGTCTCTCTTTATTGTGCATTTAAATACAAACACACAAAGGCTACGAACACGTAAGTGAATTTCCACAGACATTCACCTCATTAATTTTATCAGATTTTTTGCTCAATTCACGTCTGTGTCTGCTAACGCTATTTCGTAATGACTCAACCTCCTTCTCTAGTTGTTCATTTTGTTGCTGCATCTTTTTGCATTGTTTACAAGTCCGTCGCAGTGCACTGTGGGTCGGTAAAACAGGCGGTGAGTAGAGATCAAACTCTTCATCACTGTTCTCATCATGTCGGCTCCTAGCTCGGTCACTGAGTGGAGCTCTTTTACTGGGTCCATTTCCATGTTTATAGTCTAATAGTAAATAACAATAATAAATAAAATACTTCATTATAGATGTAAAGTTTGATGTAAACAGGATTGTTTAGATGATAGTTATCCACAGAGGTACACGCGTAGGGTGATTAATGAACCAGTAGTGTATACTGGTTATGGGATACGTATATCATTATTTATTAGTAAATCAATATTCATTAACATGAAGAAAGGTAAATAAGGTAAGAAAACATAAAAATACACGATACAAAAATAAGACTACCAATCCATACATACGTACATAGCTGCATATGTATATTTTCTTACTACAAGAGGAGTCGTTGTTTCGTCCTGTCCTACCGCTGGTTGTGAGCATTGGACCACCGTATGAATACCGTAGGTCATCCAATGAATCCTCCTGTAAACGGATCAAAGAAAAACAGTTCACATACGTAGGTTTGTAGAGGTCATAAGATTACATGATGACAAATATGTTTAAGATGCCACTCCTGCATCCTGAGAAGATACTTGTCTGTGTGTTGCTAACAACTTATACATAAACTATCTGTAAAAATTCGTAGAATGTCTTTCTATAACCCGAGTATTTATTTAATTAGAATAACAGGACTTAATCAATACAATGCTATGTACATCCTTGCTAAACCATTATCAAGTTTCACTATCAACATAAAGGGTGATGCAACATGTGAACATGCACACAATATTGACACTGATTGTGCTGTGTCTTATAATAGAGTTAGTACTGTATGTATATAGTATAATTATACATAATATTAGTATACATATAATGCATATAATAGTATACACATGCATGCATGTGTGTTCATATACATTTAGTAGATTTTATATATTATTTTATCACAGCATCATTATCTAATATCTAGGGAGGAGTGACCAATTGAATAAAGCAGCAATGAGTATTCTACTAATTGTTTTTCATAGCATACAGACCAAGGGAGCATTGGTTTCAGGGCAGTAAGTGTCTGGTTCCTTAGCTAGTTTTGAGTTCAAATTTAAATTCTTGCATTCTATTTTAACTGGGAAAATCTTTAGCCATTGCCTATGATCCTCACAGAAACAAAATATGTTAAAAAACTAAGCTGATGATAAGAAATGGATGGACGTGAGGAGACCTAAAAATCATAAACGTACAAGAAAACTTTAGGATTAAATAACAAATAATTTATAGGTGTGCTAGAACTTCCATTACTCCCCCACAGGATATAGGCACAGAACATAGGCACATAGGCGCAGAACATAGGCACAGAACATAGGCACATAGGCACATAGGCACAGAACATAGGCACACAACATAGTCACATAACTCTATTCAAGGACCATTTGTTAAGAGATGATATCATATTATGAACAACCATAAAATTGAAATTTTCACATGTCTTCAGCCAACGCCTATCCCATAGATGGCTAAGAAACATTTCACACTTTTGACTTACTACTCAAAGCAGATACTCCCTACGTAATCATTAAACCACGAGACATCTACACTGAAACACATCCATAGACTATATTTATAAATTAGGGTAGGAGTATCTGAAGATAGACAAGATGGAATTCATACCATCTCAAAATGCTTCTTATACACTAGGACAATTAACTACAGCTAGCTTGAATTAGTCTAAACTCTCTTAAAATAAACTCAGAAGAGCAACTGAAATACGTACGTAGCAACAATTAAATGTTTTAAATTAAATCTTTTTAAACCTCGATCTCCTTACAACACACATCTTTATCTTTGTAAAGAAGCAGAGCAGTGATAGGGAGAAGAAGAATAGAAATAGGGCTTCCTACATATCTCCTGTAGTGTAGTCCTGTAAATCTAGCAATGCAGACTTTGGAGAAGGAATAGTGAATTTCCTCCATATTATCCTAAAACACTACTTGTTATAGCTTCTTAAATAGTTATTCAAAGGATCTGAGTTTCTTACACTGTTCAATGAAAGAGTACAATTTGTACAGGACTCAATTGCCACAAAAAAGATATTAGCCTATCAAAATTCATTTGGTTTATTGCACCACCTTTATACACAATTTATATAATCAGAGACCACTTAGTTGGGTCCCAGGCAATCCCCACTGACAGTCTAGACAGTATGACTGAGAGCTTGTAAAGCAGGAGGTATCAATATGTCACCTAAGTGTTTCAGGACCTCTCACACCCTTTACGACTAAAGTGCATAATTATATTCATTAAGCTATGTAAACATCATACATATTTCAAACTTCTGGGCACTTTCAGCGTAACCTTGCAGGCCCAGAAAAGTGTAAACAACCACTAAGAACAAATATATACATACATTATTCTAGAGCGTGCACTAATTAGAGAAACATCTTTTAAGGGAAACAACACAGAGCAATTACAAAAGCATTTAGACCACAGACATACAAAGCAACCAGACATTACGTATACAACTTTGTTGTGTATACTTTACTGGGCTGCTATTATACATATATACACATACAGGTAGGTCTAAAAATAGGATACATGCTCTGGTAGAATGAGATGGATCAATAACATTCTATTAAGTAGCTACATACTGTACATTAAAGTTTGTTTTTTACTGTTATCATGTTAAACACCAGAGGTAGTTGACTGATCAACTGATTGATGAAACATGGGTAATTTTCTTATTTATATACATACAAACGTTTATATGTAAATATAACTGTACGTACATGTGTCTTTTTATATTATGGTCAAGTTATGTAAGAATGGTTTGAGTTAGTGGGCTTAAAAGTTAAATAATGTGATAACAACATCAAACAGCAAGGTTGTACGAAAAACAGATTATCTAAAAAATAAAATAAATGTACGTACGTTATTTCAAGATAGGTAAGCATATGTATGCCATTTAACTGTAATATATGCTTAAAAAATTATAATTGCAACTGAAATCATTTCTAATGTAGAATATGAGTACATATGTAAGGAGAATTAGTTCTTAGCAGCTAGTCTTTATGTCAATAATATTGCAAAGAATGCTTACAATTAAGGATATTATTATCCATTGCGGTCAGTACAGTTAGAATAGTTAGCTCTGTTACATAACCGCTGGTATTAACACTTTGCACAGCAATCTCCAAAGCTATGTCAAAAATGAACAACCACTGGGTGATATAGCAACTACTAACAAGACAGTTACAAGCACTAACACCACAATGTACGTAGTTCTTCTAAAAAGGAAACTTGTTTTTCGGTTACCTGGGAGATGATCTAGTTGCTATTTACGTACGTATGTACGTTCCATGGGCAAATTGGTGAAAACGCTAGTTCACCCACTTTTGTAAGTACAAACGGTTTGGTGTAGAAACACAAAGTGATCTTCGTTTAATCATACTGTCTGCGTACAGTAAACGTCTTTGTACATACATTCAATTAAACATATATCAACCACACATTATCAATAATTGTCTTTTAACTCCAGTAGGTTAAAGGATTTAAAAAATTGAAATGACACCAATTACAGTTGCTGTAGACACAAGGTCGTTGTAACACATACGTATGAACATGTACGTACATATGCACACAGTCATATCTTATTTCAAGGAAATATCATACCACAAGACTACACAAGAAGCCCTCAAATGAGGATGGTCAGTAACAGAATTATCACGGGGCCAACTGTAGAATGAACATGCTAATGCGATAGATAGCTAAAATGTTCACATTAAAAAGTCTAATTTACAGACTTCCTGGCTAAAATATTCAAGTTTGCTGAAATGACTACCGCAGGGATCAGTTTATTCCACATGGTAACTGTATTAATTCATACAAAATGACTAACAGCTCAAACTTCTCACCAATAGGATGCATTCCTTGTGCATTAGAAGTATTTTCTGAACAAAATATACTAAAAGTCTGTTAGCAATATTTATACCCAAGGCTCCTGTGTGTAGGAGCTGTAAACATTTCTGTATATTTATGCAAATTACATAGGTGACCTGGTCACCTTAAGAATTAGGGATATTTTTAGAAAATTAGATATCACTTTCCAATAGTGTGGGTGGATGACCTTCAGTAAAATATCAAATGTCTTCTTCCTCCATATCCACATCCCCTACTAATCACAAATTCAAATTTTTATGGAAATAAGATCTATCTGCATAACAGATATCAACTGATAACCAACTGATGGTCACAGATATCATCAATTCTAAGCACCAATCAAAATGGAGGAATCATTAAGGGACAAAATCAAATGAATGGTCTACATCTCCAGAAGAAAAAGTCAATAAACAAGCATGTAACTATGTACGTACACAATGTACGTACTATTAAAAACTGACTCAAGGAATGCATAAACCATTGGAATCAAAAGAGAATGGATTCAACAATTTGTGGAAGTTTCTTCAATACACTCTTCCACAAACTCGACTTTACTGCCAGCTGGTCTCCACTGAGAATACGGTTTTGTTATATGCTAGATCAGTGACATTTCAGAACATCCAGTGGTTTTCTAATACATATTATGTATGTACAAGGTACAAGCGTACGCCATTGGTAATCACTAAATAATACTTCTATCATTCACATACATACAGTGGTGTATGTTGTATGTGCCAATGAAACCTGACTTTGAATTCATAGAAAAATTGGGAACCTTAAGACATCTAATTGTGTTAAGTACAAGTTATTGGGTGGTGAAACAGAGTGGTAGATTTAGGCACTACAGTGTTGCTTAGTGCTAATTGTATTTGGCAGCAGAGCTAATTACATCAGGGACTGCAACATTCAAGACAGTGATAAACAAGTTTGTAAACCTCTACAAGTAACAAATGAGATCCTAGGTCACTTAGTTTAGGGGATAACTCCTAGGCTATAGAAAGACAACATTTCAAACATTTAGAAGAGCCAGTTACACCAACGGAGCATAACAAACTTCCACTGTAACATAAATAGCAAGATACCATATCACCCCTAAGACCCCACCCCTAAGACTCCTACACATCCCCTTAGATGTTCTATCCAACTGTTTTGTATTCCTTAGAAAATTATGTGTGTACGTAGGTGTATAAGAAAGACAACTTTGAAAGAATCCAGAAACCAGATTGAGAGGGTTACTTCATTGGATCTCATTCTTGAACAGATCTATTTTAATTCCACATAAGTGTTAGCAACAACAATTCATGGGAACAACTATAATTATAATAACAAAAGCTGCATACTACAGTCTATTTATATGGGAACATTGCTTATAGTAAAGCATATTTTATACAGTGGGCCTTGTAGAAGACTTAGTGGGAGCTTGAGAGTAGAAAGATCAAAGGCTTTGGTTTGCCTGGGAGTTGACAAGCAAGACATTTAATCCAAGATCAGGAAATCCAGTACCGTTATAAAATGGTACAATCAAATTCTATGGATCAGAGTCTTCCTGTAAATAGTTACATGCATTGCAAGAGAGCTAAATTTAGAAGAGGCACATTACCATATAAGGAGTTGCCCTGATATTTAGAATTTTATGTCACTGAAACATGACCACAGACATTAACAGTTAGTTTTTCATTTATTATGAGAAAGAGAGCTTCCATAAGCTGTCAATTTAAAGCTTACATCACTCCAAGTGTCTAATAGGTTTAAAGTACGTAGTTGTGAAAGAGTAATTTACGTAAATTCATCCATCTATTGTACACTATTTCTTTTTGGGTCAACCATACCCTTACAGCATACATACAGAAAACAGCGTAAGTATACATACATACACATTGCTTTCCAAAACACTAATAATATTTCATATTCTACACTTGTTACTATCAACAAGCTCATAAGAGTGTACTTGTAACTTAAATATCTCAGATCTTTCTATCTAGACCATTAGATGCCACACCTAACCACAACTGGTAGGTTGATTCAGCGGATATCCCAGCAGACAGAGAGGACGCGCTGTTCACAGTCTAATAATCGTAAATTGCTTGTTAAGCCCAAAGCAAGGGGAAACACAATATCATATCAAAGGAATTTGGTCCCACAAAATTGTCTGGTGCAAACATCAAGCATTTTAAAAACAACATTAAGGAGAGAATTACCCTAAGGCATTGACAGAAAATGATATGTACAAAACAGAGGCATTTCATTGCCAGACATTGCATAACTATAACCATTACATCACACTTAAAAGAGGTACATATACACAGACACGGGTAGCAAGCGCCACAGAACTCCATACCTTCCACACCTACACATAACTTGCATAGTTAGTTACATTAGGCGAGAGTTTTATATAATATGATATTTATACATCATTTGCAAGCTTCACCTGTTGACAGCATACAAGGGTGACATTCCTACATACTAAAGTCCACATTCTAACATCGTAGGCTTCTACTCTTTAGTATAATACAACCTAAACCCACTAAATAAAATAGGTCAGGCCTCCCTTAAATGTGAAATGGCTAACTACACATAAAATGTGCAAGATCCATTCTTGATATATATACATACGTACAAAGATCAAGAAGAAGACAACAATTCCCAGGGTCACTGATGAATTCCCAGAAACAGTCCAGTGAAGAATGAAGAGAAGTAGAAGGAGAAAACTCTTGTATCCTCATCCAAAGCTCTCACTAGGTTTAGTTCCCTATAGGTCTTTTACTTCAATAAAGTAGATGTAGCATGTTGAAAAATGGTGTGTTAGATTCTCTTTGTGTATTATTTGTATGTTAACACCAACACAGACTAACTATGGAGGATGCCTTGAAAGGAGGGTAGACCTTATTGTATATTCCTATGACTAATATTTTAAAATGCCCATAGGTAACACAGCAAAAAATAACTAGTCCCAAGAAGTTATAAATAATTAAATAAATACTTCCACTAAATACTGTTACTAAATATGTAGGTCTTCATTACTAAATACACATCTAGATATAAGTATACACACTAGTACATCCATCCATATGTCAATCAATTGGGGTCCAGTTATGAAAAAGGTTGAACCTGTAAGTAATCAATACATGATTATACTGATGTCAACTATCATGCCATTTTAGGAAAAAGACTCTTGCATTTTTACAATGGGAGAATTACCACCTACACATACTAACACACCATGTTAAATTGAGGGCATTTCACTGTCTGAAAACGTTCACATTAAATGTGATTGAATAAACACTTTAGAGGGTATACACCTATTAAAACCTTAAAAAGTCCACAGCAATGATTGTTTAAAATTCACAACTACCGCTCTATTCACACAAAAAAAGTCAAGGAACTAAAACTCACCAAGTGTGGAGGCAATCTATCTTTGGTGTCCTTGCGGTCAGCTCTCATGAGATGAGTACTCCATGCTTCTTCTTCGGTAGATTCAGCATCATAGTGCTGATAGCGTGCATGTCTGTGGGGGCGGGTTGGACTCATCACTTCCTTGCGAGGAGTGTAGAAATCTGGTTGCGGATCCTCGTCAAACGATGCATATGAGTACATGTGAGAAAAGTATTCCAAGCACTTTTTGACTGATAAGCGATGTGCTCTCCAATTCCTCTGAATGTCCTCTGCAAAAGGATAGCCATCAGCACGTAAAATGGCTACCACCTCATTCCTAGCAAGGTTGAACAGAGGAATAGGGTACAGATACATGATTACAAGATCAACGTATTTAACATTTCTAAAGGTTAATCATTATATGGAAGTGTCAAGCTTTTCTAAATAACCTACTATTGGCTGTTTTGATACTAAGTACATACTTTATGCATTAAGTTTAAAGTGTTAATAAGAGCTGGAACTTAAACTATTTAACAAAACTCTCCTGAAACATTGGCCCATACATAAAGTCAACCTATCCTCCTTTAAGTACACTTAATAGGTAAGCATAATAGGGGTAATTTTAGTTGCGTTCATTATGAAAGACAAGTTTATTGGAGCTATCGGCAACAAAATTGAGCTAGATTGAACATTTCGACCCGTAGGTCATTACTGCTGATGAAGACCTACGGGTCAAAACGTTCAATCTAGCTCAATTTTGTTGCCGATAGCTCCAATAAACTTATCTTTCATACTAAATATACTACAACTCTTTAATCCACTGAGGTCAAGTAATTAAAGTACAGGACCTCTGGTCACTTCTCAGTCTAAGATTTAATTTACAAGTAAGTCTTTTTATAATGAAAGTTGCCAATAAATTAGGACTAGAAATTGAGACCACAAAGATATTATCGAAGAAAGAGATAAACCTCATTTCAAATTTAAATCAAGTGTATAGACTCCAAAATTAAGCACAGGAAACTACATATTGCGTGTCACTGGTTCAAGTAAGGTTTTATATACTTGGTGCGATTCATCATCGCAAATACCACCAAAAGAGGTCGTCAGCCGTGTGTAGTCTACATCGAAGAGTGCGATGCAGAAAAACACCAACGAACGGAAATGAGAATGGAAAGACACTTAAGTCGGCGCATAAACATTTGGACGGATCGTTTATATTGAAATGACTATAATACATCAATGATTCATTCATTTTATGTAACATTTTCGGTAATAATTACATTCTACTACCTTTGCGGTCAAAGTTTACATCGCCAGACAAAGAAAACAGTCGAAACGCCCAAGAACCTAACGCTTTCACTAAAGGACACGGCGTTGTAAGCCGTCGGTAGTCAAGTAGTGCTATTCTGTGTATAATCATTCTATAACATGGTCAATCCTTTCTATATTGAGAACGGATGTAAAGCCAAATAAATTCATTTTTTCTTCAATTTCAAAGAATAAATAAGAAACGAATGCATATACACTAAACTCATGATTATAGAAACTAACTTGTCTATTGAATCGTCTGCGATATCGTAAGTACGGCCGTTCTTTAGCCGTCTCTCCAGCCTTGTCCAATTAGGATCCATCGGATATCTTCTTCAATTCGGTCACAAACTCAAAGCAGAGAGTTGAACAAGATAAAGGTTACTTAATTCTGAGCTTTAATTAAGGTACTTTTAGAGATTAACAAGTGAATACGGTATAACAGGAGCCAGCCCGTAAAAGTGAATAAAGAAAAATTATAACAGCAACACTGGGGGAACGGAGTCTAATCTTGGTTGAGCAAGACAAACAAGTTCTTTAGCATAATTCGTTCCCCTGTCTCCCCAATATGGACTAGTCCAAAAACTTTGGTACACAGAAAACAGTCCTATATATTAAGTCAGGTCGGAATCCATTGACTCCTTACGTAGGATGTTCAGTGTCAGATATCTGCGTGTTGACACTTTCAAGGGTACTACACAAACTGTGAATCAATAATGAGATTCATAGCATGAATTGAGGTTGATGTCATAAAATGGTTTGCAGGGGTGGTGTTTGGGTGTGTTAACCTACAGACCATTGTGGGGGAAACGTTTATAAATTAAGGAGTAGGGTAATTTAGTTCCAAATTACTAAGTTAGCTTTACTTTCTAAACTGATCTCCCTAAAACAACATATGCAATAAAGATATGTTCACATCAGTTTTTGTTCAGTCATATATATACCCAAAGAGAACATTAAAATTATTGATAACTTACAGACAGATAGAGTAGAGGTTCATTGCTACGTTTCAAGATGAGTTCTCAAATTAAATAATTATTGGCTGCAGAAGGTCCAAAACATCCTAATTACTTTTTTCACGTTTCGCTCTGCTACTCAACTAGACGTCTTATACTCAACTTACAGACAGTTAACATAATAGTTTGACCTCACATTGAGGAATGAGGATCAAGTATAGAATTGTACTACCATACATATGTATAAAAATTCAAATTTGGTGGGTTGCACTGGAGTCAAGTTCATGTGTGAACATTATCTTTCTTGATTAATACATGTACATGTATAGAGTGGTAAAGTTTACATTAACAGTGTAAATGTACACCCCTAGTCTTTCCTACCTGTGAATTATGATCCCCCATAAAATAGACACCTGTAATAATTATATGGCCCCCATATAGACACCTGTGATAATTATAATTATTTTATGATCCCCCATAAAATAGACACCTGTAATAATTATATGGCCCCCATATAGACACCTGTGATAATTATAATTATTTTATGATCCCCCATAAAATAGACACCTGTAATAATTATATGGCCCCCATATAGACACCTGTGATAATTATAATTATTTTATGATCCCCCATAAAATAGACACCTGTAATAATTATATGGCCCCCATATAGACACTTATGATCCCCCATATAGACACCTGTGATAATAATAATTATTTTATGATCCCCCATATAGACACCTGTGATAATTATAATTATTTTATGATCCCCCATATAGACACCTGTGATAATTATAATTATTTTATGATCCCCCATATAGACACCTGTGATAATTATATGGTCCCCCATAATGCACCTTTGATAATTATAATTATTTTATGATCCCCCATATAGACACCTGTGATAATTTTAAATTGCTGATACCACTGGTCTATGTCTTTTGGGAAAGAATCATGGAACATCATTTTTATAATTAATAATGGCTGACATCAAGGCTAGTAAGAAATATTTGGAATAGACTGTTATCCTATGGAATAATAGAGTATAGAGTAACCTATTTAAAACCACATGACAAAAGACAAAGATTCCCAGGATCACTGATGAAGGGTGGAATTCCCAGAAATAGCTGTCTGGTCCAGTGGAGAAGAGAAGAAGGATATCCTCATCCCAACCTCTCACCAGGTTTAAATTAATTAGTAGGTATAGCAAGTAGGAAAATTGTGTATTAGAATATTTGTGAGATAAGGTATGCATCAATAAAATTAAACAATGTTTGCAGATATATATATATATATACAATTTAATCTTTTTAAAAATTCTTGTAGTTTTCCAAGAGAGTTAGATTACTTGTACTTAACTAAAAAAGATTGATACGATGGGACAATGTCTTCCTGGTTCTGTTCAACTTCTTCCCTAATTGTCAGCATATCCCCCCCTTCTCCCATGACAGAATAGGGAGGAGGTAAAGATAGTGTGGAGTTCAAGGCAGATTCAGGAACAAGGGATGGGTAACTTGTAGCTTCCTTTAGCCCTCGTGATTCCTAATAACACAATTTGGACATATACAGATAACCTTACACAGCTTACACTTTGCAACTAGTATAAGGCTACCAATGGCTTCTGAGGCAATTGAAATTCTAATATCATTGTGAATGAACAGCCAAATGAAGTGTGTTAAATTCTAAAATCAAAACATTCCAATGTTTCTGGCAATGCTAAGTTACAGATAATCAGTAATTGGCTTGAAATAAAAGGTAAGTTTTCTAATTGATACCTACTGGTTAAGTGGAAGTTAGGATGTAAAGGTTGGTATAGGCTATTTTTGTGCTACATAATCGCCAGATAAGTATTGAACTATTATTAAGTGGACACACCTAATTAGCTGATGAGTGTGCACCACTTCTAATATCTAGTATCACAGCTTCTGTGGAGAAGTGGCTTTTAGAAAGGAGAGGCAAAGATGTCCTCTTGGTGTTTGATGAGGCGGATGAGGCAAAGGATCTTCTAAGTGAGAATGCTCAGTGTGTACTGAATAACCAACGCAGTAATGACAATACTATAGGTGGATTATGGTTCTAAAATGTTGGAATCTGTTACTTTATCAGTATTCCAAGTCATGGTCACTGGTCACGGGACATGTTGTTTAGACATGTGTACGCACCTGAAATCTTGGGTTTGTAGTTTGCATTTCACGAGGAATTGACGACTGCACACGATCGTGTTCCTCCAGTTTTCTCTTTGAGTTCCGGCAGTAGCACACACAGCAAAGGCAGATCCAGAAGGTAATGCATAACAAAACAACTGCTCCAGCGCCACAGGAAACTGCTATAATTAGCGTTGTCATTGAGAAATCTGCATATATCAATAAAGTGAAACATGTGACTTGCTTGCTATACTACAACATTGACCTATCAAAAATTTGTAAGCATGTTGATTGGTTGATATACGTATACAGTATCTGAATTACGTATGTACATAGTTCAAAGAAACAATAAGAAAGAAAGAAGTTCTATGGCTGGGTCTTTGAACAACTGGCTTCACCAGGCACATTTTACCACAAAGCAATATCTGACTCGTCAATTCTGTCAACTTATTATCCTCTACTGCAGATCTGTAATCTGAACTTTTGATCATGAACTCACCTTCTATTGAGCAGACTAAATAAACATCCTCAAAATGATCACAGTCGTGAACACCATAATCCTGATGGTCACAGTCTATTAGTCTGAACTCATTGCCAGAACAACTAATTTGATCCAGGATTATATTCAAGCTCTAATTACAGAAAAATATTTGGTACCAATAAATTAGCTTATATAGCAGGTACAACATAGCTTCTCATTGAAGTAAGCCTTCATAAACTCCCTTTGTAAATCTATATATGTCCAGAGACGTGCTGCCCTATTACCCTGTGAGTGTATGTGACTACAAATTATTACATTGTTGGGAGACAAACAGTGAATGTCCTTAAAAGGGCATTCACTGTACACCTATTCAAATGCCTCTATTACATCAATTTGAAATCAGAAGACCTCTGGCCTATTAAAAGGTGTTATATATCTATACATGGTATTCTCCTGAGATTTGACAACTGATACAGTCATTTGTAGACACATATACGTATATGTACCTGATCTGAGGAGCTTGACCCAGTAAAACTAGTGGACTGTGCTTTCTCAAGAGTGAAGCCGTTGAAGCCAAGCTGCTTACAGGCAACCATGGCAGAATTTGAGTCCCATCCATCATCACACACTGTTCCCCATCGGCCGTTATAAAACACCTCCAATCTCCCTCCATAGAGGACTGAACTGCTTTTAGTAAGACGCAGCGATCCTTCTCCTAGGACTAACACATTTCAAAGAGAATACACAAGGTTGTGACCAGGACATGTACCTCCTTGCATAGCTCTATACACTTGCCCAAAGCCACATTACTATTTAGTCTGTCATACATTTGCCTCATAAATGTTAACTACAATACATACATATAAGCGTATACACATGCATATACCCAGTTTTGGATTATAGTAGTAACTTCTTCCTTAGTCTAGTAACAATGTATTCCTTGAATGGAATAAGGTCCTCCCAGTACTATTATTGTTAACCAATGAATAATTATCACATAAATTTATTTCTATTGTCAAAATTTCTTATTCTTGTGAAAGTACTACTTTAAGTTCATGATATGTAGAGTACCTGCATTAGTGCATATTATTCCCGCTTCGTTGCCATGGCCACATGATCCTACAGAATCTACAACTGGTGTGCTGTAACAGTTCATTAAACTGCTCTCACTTCCTTCACATTTGATATCGCTAGGCCACACTGCTCCTTCTCCCTTATCAAACACACTCCCATTCAGTGCCGATATTGCATAAGTGTGGTCCAGCTCCCGGCAGACTACATCAGCATCGTTGATGTCCCATCCAGCATCACACAAAGTCTGCCACTGATTGTCCATCTTAACTTCCACTCGACCTTCATAGATATTTCTCCCACCAACCAAACGAATACTCCCCAGCAACAACTCATCTATATACGTACAATTAGTATATGTACAAGAAAAATGGCCAATAAAAGCTTATAATCTGGTTATGCTACGTATATGCTTAATGCTTAATATATACATTCTACACTAGACATCAAAATTTCAAAAACTCATTGGAAATGTTTCATACATGTCTGTGAATGCTGATGCTGCGCCAAGTTTAAGCTTCATATCTTTCCATTTGACAGAGTTACAGCATGAATACTGATATACATATAATTAAACTGTGAAGAGCTTTCTGCAAAATCTATACCCTTGAAAATTTCCCACTTTACAGTAGATATTATAATACACATGTCAGTACAAGAGCCCATATATATTGCTTTACACTTAGAGTTATATAAAATAACAGTATAACATACCTCGAGAACACTCAATGCTAACATCTTGTGTGTGTTGACAGTTGTGCTTTCCAATTCCGTTGTGGGAACACCTTCTCAACTCTGGCTCGTCTCCAAAGCAACCAACATTGTCCAACCAAATGGGTTGAGCATTAGAGCCACCATGAATCCCCAAATTATATCTGATATAGCTTCCGAAACCCATTTGTCTACAAGCCACCTCGGCATCTTTACCATGCCAATATTCGTTGCATATAGTCCCCCAGACACCTTCATTAAAATACTCCAAACGACCTCCAAATCTTCTGGAGTCCCCATCTCTAAATCTCAAGGAACCATCTGTGAGGGCTGGATCATTTAAAAATAACCATGGTGACAACAATTATATATTATATTATAATATTATATGTGTATTTTGGAGATGAAATGGCACCATCAATTTTGGAGAATTGAGAGGCTGATCATGAATAAACAATTCTCTCAGGGAAATTTTGATAATAATAATAATAATTATAATTAATAATATATAGGTATGGAGCTATTTGCATGTACTAAGTTTAACTGGTTATTAAGCAAGAAGTGATAAAAGTCTTTGCTGATTATTTGTAAACTAAGTGGTTTCTTAATCTCAAAAGGAAAGCTTCATTAATTTAGGCAAGCCAGGTAAAGAAGGTGCAATGTATCATTTCTAACCTGTGCCCGAACATACGGCTCCCGCATCTTCCGAATGGATGCATCCAGACTGTATATTTGTCATAGGACAGGCAAGAAGACTATTTTCATTTCCAAAGCACCTTATTGAATCCCTCCAAATGCCCCCGCTTCCCGACCCGAACGCAGCTTCTTTGACGGCCGCTAGCGCGTACCCCAAGTCTAACTGTCTGCATACCACGTCAGCGTCGTTTAGATCCCAATCGTTATCACAAATAGTGTACCAGAGACCGGAGCTGTACAGTTCAACTCGACCTTCGGTTGAAACACGCCCATCACGAAGGCGAACACTCCCTTCAACTTGGCCTGTGATAGAAAGTCGTTGCAGACATTACGAGTGTACCTGTCAAAGTAATACGGAATCAATTTCTTACCTAAGACACGATGAATCTGAGGAAGTAAACAAAAAATATAAGACACGATAATCTTGGCATTCATTTTAGGGGCGGACGTGTGTGTGCATTAAACGTAAGATAACGTAGGTAAACGCTCACAAGATTAATAATGATTTCATTGCTCAGTGCTCAAAACTGTATATAGGTAGCCTATAGGTAAGATATATTTACGTGAAGGATATTATTTAGAATATTAATGTAAAAAATAAAAAAACATTCGTTGATGCGAGCAACTTATTTAAATGAAAGTTTTTGACATTGGGCATGTAGAATTCTCTCAGCAAAACTCATGTAAGTGGAGTTGTCCCAGGGCACACCACGAGGAGGTGATAGCTGTTTAACAGTGATCTAAGATATGTGGAATCCAGTTTTAATTTGTTAATCAATTGTTCATCTATGATTGCATCTCAAGTATCTGATCATGAAGTGAAAGTACATTGTGCCCCACCCAAGTACCCCACCCATTGACAACAACTATTGTACAACCATAGACTGTATTACATAGGTGTATTCATCTGATCTTTCTGAATCTTCTGTTTCCGTAATCACCAAATATGTATAGTCTAGAACATTGTTTATATTCATGTATTGTATTAAGGTGATCAATTTTCCAAAGCACTTTTGACAAAGAAGCTAAGGCTAGTAGTAATGCATCTGAAAATAAGTGCACACACTATTTTCTAATTACCAGCTATGTAATATATACTATATACAGTAAATACAAATAAAATGGCAGCATTTAAACAAATTGCTTGAAATGAAAATATAAATGTTCTTTAGCTAACTAAATAGCAGTGCTTGTAACATAGTCTCCATTAACAGATGGATTATATGCTGGTGGGGCATCACTACTTCCTGGGTAGGCTGGGGGGAGGGAAGAGGGTGTGGTGGGTTGAGGGGATGTCACAGAGTGCCCAGGTCTGGACAAACTAGATGTTTGGATTCCGTGCATTTGTGACTTTGGTTGTGATTTTGGTTTGCATTTGACGTGAAACACAGTCAACACAATCACGACTGCTACAATGATGAGGAGGAGTCCCCCTAGGGACAGTCCCACTCCAATACCCACAACTGACACAGAGGAGTCTTCTGGAGTGCCACTAGAGACTACAGTAAAAGAAGAAAGGAGATTGTACACCCAATAATGTGAACCTTGGATCTACCTATTCAAACCTATTACACTCCTTGGGAGGTTATTGTACATAATCACTGAAAAATGCTATACTATACCAAATAAAAAAACACATTATAGAATTAAGGATTTATAAAATTAATATTATACTGGCTCATTGCTGCAGTCACTGAAGAAGATCCACAGGATTGAAACGTTTGACCATGAACTCAAGAAGAAGAACCAACTGCATCTCCAAATGCTCTTCAAGCCTGGGGTCCAACCCTTATCATAAAATTATCTAACACACCATTTTTATTGCATGATATGTCTACTTTAGAGAAAAGGCCTTCTTAGTTCATTGTTTATCCAGTAGCTGCAATTATGCTCATTAACTCTATAAATCTATGCAGCAATGAGCCAGTATAATATTAATATAGATGTGACTAACCTTCCTCAACTGTACACGTAATGCCGATATCCATTGAATGTTCACAGTCTTGGGCGGAACTAACATTTCCACTGCAGTTTGAAAATCTCAATTCCTCTCCATTACAGGTTACATCTGTTACCATGACGATATGTGAGGACGATCCTGCAGGAAAATCAGACCTCACTTCCTGGACAAAAGGAATGCCAATCTGTGTGTAGGCTACTTGAGCATGCGTTTGGCTCCACCCATTGCCACACACTGTGGCCCATTCTCCTTCATAGTAGTACTCCAAACGACCGCCATATTTAATTACCCCACTGTCTGATAGTCTCAATGAACCTCTACGCAAAGGCTCTGCAAACACAAAAATGAAACATAGGTATGACAATTATTACTCTACACATAAGTGTGATGATCTCAATGTCTCCAAGTCACGCTTGTTGGTAGCAGGCATATATTTTACTAAATATTGTAGTAACTAAATGTATATACACTCCACTGCTAGGCAACCAAGGCAAATTATATTCCACAACTGACGTATAACTAAAATTAAGAGGCACTTTGGCCTCTTATTATAGTTATATAATGCGATATCCCACCGATAACTCAGTAAATGCCTATAAGCAATAATGCAAGAAAAGCCTGGGGGGAGAGTGTATAACTACTACATATTTAATATTTAAAGTTAATTATCCTATAAGTCAGAGTATTTTATAACTTGTACTGTGTAGTGGTTGCTATATAATAGTGTATGCATCCTCTAGTTATATACATTACTATAATTACTACACCAACCTCTACTACACACAACTCCAGCAGAATAAGCGCAGAGGGCCATAAATGATGTTCGACATTCCGATAGGCTAGATTCATTTCCGCTACAATGCAGCTGTCTTCTCCACACAGGTAAGAGACCAGTCCCGTAAGGATTATTCCTATTCGCCAGAACAGCAAACTCGTATCCCACCTGTCGACACACAACCGTTGCGTCCCTCAAGTCCCACGCACTGTCACAGACACCTTGCCACTCGCCGTCGACAAACACGTCCACACGACCCTCAGAGACTCGTCCAGTGTCAGATATTCGTACCATGTTTTGAGCTAATATATATATGTACAGATATACATAACATAGCGTCCATAGCACGAAGGATATCTCGTATAAGACAACATAAATAACGGACGGGCTAAATGTAGAAATGAAATGAATGGATCAATGTATTTAACTTTCCAAAGAGTGATTTCTACTGTCATCTGTCAAGCATTACCTTTCGCAAAACTATCCCATCGCAGGTTCAGTGACAACAGAAAAAGTATTGAAACAGCGACCATATTTTGGTATTGCAACAGCTTGTGACATTGTTACAAAATGGTATCTAGTCTGTGAGATGGTTTATGTTTTGTTTCCATCTACTATATATATATATATCCTACCATGTATACGTATTGCATGATATCAGGAACATATATACAAATTTGTCTGTATGTTTCAAATTACAAAATATCACACGCTAGTTTATAATCTACATATTAGCTATCAAAAAGATTAATAAGATACAACCTCTATTTATAGGTGGTAAATGAAGCACATCTTAATCATGTTTTATAGAGCTCAAAATGGAGGACAGGTGTCCATGACCAGTATTAGTGTGAATACAAAAGAGTAAAATAATCAGAGTACAGCAGTAGATGATATGTATACTATGGATCTTATTGGTATATAGTATGATTGACACTAAATTACTGATGTAATGAGGTGCATGGTAGGAAACTGTACTTGATGCACATATATCAGTTTGAACTGAATGTATAGGGTAGGGAACTCGAAAGTGAGCACTTTCAATGAGTATTCCAGATTGAAAGCACATTACCCTAACAATTGCAAGTTTCAGCTAACCATGCAGATCTGACAAACAAAAATATTTTCAATTCTAGACTCATTCATACAGTATATACATTACTTTCAAAGTCGTGTAGGAAATATATTAATAACAAACATGATTGCAAATTTGAATAATTAATGTTATGCATGCACTTTCAATCCAATTGAGTGATAAACAAATGTGTGTATATATGTGAAGACACATGCATCATAAAGTTACAATCATTTGATTGTTGCTTAGCACACACATATAGCAGCAGCTGGGATATACCAGCAGTATATAATTGGACAGGTAAGAGAGTTACATGACTGGGGGCGCCTGGTAGGGATGGGTTGGTTGGTGTAACTGAATAGTGTAGTCAACCTGCTGTGGGATTTGGTGGTAGGGATCCGGTGGATGGTTTTGGATGGGATGAGCAGGCAAGGGCAGCTGGACAAGGTAGTCACATTGCTGTTGGGGTTGATAGAAATAGTTAGGTGGTGCATCTGGTGACTGGTCCATATTGTATTCAATAGCAGCATTCTCGAGAGGATATTCCTTCTGATTAGGAGTGACGGGTGCTGTGTTTCTAGTGAATGTAACTGCAGTGTCTGACGATGTTCTGTCTCTTCTTGATCTCTTTTTTGATCTCTTTGTACATAATACACAGACAGTTAGAGCAATTACAACACAAATCAGTAGACCAAGTACACTCCCAACGGATATTCCAATAATGGCAGGTGTGCTCAAAGCGGAATTTTCAAATGAAGAAATTGGAGTGTCTATAAATAAATGTAGAACAATATTCAGTAAACTGCAAAAATTGGCTTATTAGTCACAAAAGTTAGTGGAGGGCTGTTACATTAAGATGAAATGGTGAATAAGAGGAACACATAAGTTCATATAATTTATAAAAAATTGGTAATTCACTGCACAACATATACATACGTCTACAACACATGCACTCACTAGAGCAGATGATACCGACATGCTCACTATCAAAGCATAAAGAGATGATTCTTCCAGGACAGTACTGCAGCGATTGTTCAGATCCGCTACACGACAGTTCTCCAAGACTGACAGAAAAAGCTACAGTTCTGGTTGTCTTATATAAGGAGACCACATAATTAAATCCCATTTGTCTGCAGGCCACTTGAGCATCTGTAATGGTCCATCCATTATAACATAATGTTATCCATTGAGAGACGAAAAAGTACTGCAGTTGACCACCATAGCGTTTTGATCCACCATCAGCTAACCTCAAGGAACCATGACTTCTGCGTTCTAAATGGAAAGTATATTTTAACACTTTATGTCTGTACATGTGACCTCATGTGTGTTGTGCATACATGTAAATATGTAGGATGGGCAGAATGATACAGAACCAATTATATTGTACATTAAGACTTGTCTTCCTATCTATATAGCACTAAAAAAATGATATACATATATTTACTGTAGAGTCATATTTGTATACATGTTTAGTATTATATAATTAATTAAACTATTAACCAGTCGAACATAGGATTCCAGCTGTTCCTTGAGAGCATGTGTAAGAATTACTGAAGGAGCACTCAGATGGAATTATATCAGTAGTTCCACAGTGCAGGTCAAATTCCCAAGTAGTCCCATTAATATGGGTTCCATATTGACTGCCTTTACTAGCAACAACAGCATAAGGGTAACCTAGGCGTAGACACACAGCATCCGCATCAGACAGATCCCATTCATCTGCACACACATCATGCCAACTCCATCTGTTCAGGGCGTATGTATATGCATATATCTGTACTCTTCCTTCATTGAGACTGCCTCCATTGGGACCATTTACCAATTTAAAAAATATGTGTGCTATATATATAAATGAAGAAATAAATGACGTACATACGTATATGCATAAACGTACACATGCAGAATATACGTGTTGCATAATAAACAATATAGCCAATACATATAAATTAATCCTACGTATATAGCCTAATGAATGTAAAAAGCATATACCGTTAGCTGCCCAGTGAATGATTTTATATATATATATATACAAGTATATTTACAGTAACTATATATATAATCACTGCTTAAATGGCCATGGATATGATGAGTATAACACAAAACATATGTATGGTCATGTAATCAACACATGTCCTAAGATGTAACACAACATCTTCAATCTAAATTGAATGTGTAAAAAATTCACCATTACGAGAACAGCTTATTCCTATATCTTCTGTGTGAGTACAACTGTTAGGTCCACCAAAGGTTCCAGAACAATCAGTTAGATGCATTTCATTTCCTGTACACTCAACATTATTAACCCAAATTGGCTGACTGCTAGATCCAGAAGGACTGTTTAATTTGTAATACTCTGCATTAAGGAATCCCATCTTCTTACAAGCTACTTTAGCATCAACATCGTCCCAATTACTGCCACACACTGTTCCCCACTGTCCATTAAAGTAATACTCCAATCGACCACCATATCGAAGTACATAAAAGGCTAACCTCAAGGCTCCATTTTCTAAGGGAGCTAAATATATATATATACAGTGCAAGTTATATATATATTATATGTATGTATTATTTTAATGATGCATGAGTTTGGTTACAAAATTTAATACATTAAAGGACATTTAATGTAAATGTTATAGTGTTAATGCATATTTTTCACCTTCGGCATTTTTAATGATTCTGTGTACCTTAATATTGCATGACTTACAAGAAGAACACACTACTCCAGCAGTACCCCTCAGACAGCTGTCACTTGTGCCTACTGTCGTTGAACATTCAGCTGTACTACGTTCTTGTCCAGTGCAGCTAAAACTAAAATTTGAAGTTCTCTCAGACGACCCGTAATGATTGCGATTGGCAATTATAGCATAATGGTATCCAAGTTGTCTGCAAACAACATCAGCACCATTGGTATCCCAGTTATAGGCACAAAGACCATACCACTGGTCATTGTCATATACCTCCACACGACCCTCATTGGCCAAATTGGGTTCATCCATCAAGCGAATTTGTTTTGCTAAAAGAAACAAAATATACCATTACTGATTATCTAATTATCAAATAAACATAACATTGGAAATGTATACATTAGAAGTCACTCATTTTCAAACATCATATAAAGAGGGAAAACATATATATAGGAATCAAACCCAGGACAGCTGATTAATTATGACCACCAGTGCTCTGTCACTGATCCTCAATTGCCACAGCAATGCTCCATTCATGTTCCCCTTAAATAAATATTTTTTAAATTTGAAGTGAATGATTAGTTGCAATTTATACTAATTATTATATATATATAGTGGTTATTTATTTTATCAGTATGTATTATATATAAATGCTGACAGTTAGCAGCTGATCATGATGATTGCATATACTATCCAGATCATTACCCTGACTCCCTGCATGGCTGCAATTAATAAAGATTCCCATGCAATTACAATTTAACACAGCTAATTTGTTACACATATATTTACAGGGAACTGCATGAAGTTCACATATATATATTAGAAAGAAATTAATTTATTCAACAAAAGCAGATTAATTAGCATTGTATTTCTTAATGTTGAATTGCTGCACTACATACAGTAGATATCAATGGTTAGGAGAATGACACAGAAATTTAGAATATGCATGGATATGTATATATACCTATATACTAAGATACGTATATATATATAAGTCCATGAGTATTTGATTATACGTATATATACATATATTCACATTAACTGACCTGAGATGTCTCTGGAGAAATATACCAAAAGACTGAGACATATATATCCAACAATAGACACAGTCAACATATTTAACTACGTATACCCTTGGCAACAAAATCAAACTGCATGCGTGTACGTACGTATATACGCTTTAATATATATGTTTTCCAAAGATAATGAAAGCAAAAATGATATACTAAAAGAATATTCCAACCACACACATATGTTTTCCCATATATTTTCCAAAGCAAAAAGGATGTTGTGTAACAAACATGCATGCTTTGCAACTTTACAGGGAATCAGAGTTTTATTGGAAATATAATATTATACTAATGCATATATACATACATTCAAAATGCAAGCAGCCTCACTATTCACAACAAAGTGTATATACATGATCATGAACAGGAACAAATTATAAGCACAACATGCAGTATATATATATTAGCTGATAAAGGTAAAGCAAAAAGCTACAAACTGAGTATATATCCAAGGCACCGCTGCTTGCTGGATCCAGAACTACTTCAAAGTACGTACAGGTCTATATGGCCAAACCATTTTCATACTTTAAACAACTTATTTATAGTGTCCATTAAATATTAAAACAATTTCTATAATAGATCCACCTCAATCTATTTGTTGTAACACTACTAATTGACTATATATTATAGTAGAGTTGGTCCAGGATCCATTTCTTTGTAAAGCATAGTATTCTTATTGAACATGCATTGATGCAAGCAATACACACAACTCAACAGTTCACATCATTAAATTGAATAAAACTATTACACTCTGCATGAGCAATGAAGAAATTAAGACCAATGTGATATGTTATCATTCTATTTTGGTTCAAGAATTCTGTAAATGTACACTACTACACGTCATAAGGTGGGGGTGGGTCATAACGACTCTCGGCAGGTCCTGACAACTGGGGAGGAGGTTCTGTAGTGCTGGCAAGTCCTGACAACTGGGGAGGAGGTTCTGTGGTTTCAATAGCAGCATTCTCAAGAGAATATTCCTTTGATGAAGCCTGCTGATTAGGAGAGACAAGTAGTGTGTTTCTAGTGAATGTAACTGCAGTTTTTGACAATGCTCTGTTCCTTCTTGATCTCTTCTTTGATCTCTTTGTATAAAATACACAGACAATTACAACACAAATTAGTAGACCAAGTACACTCCCAACAGATATTCCAATAATGGCAGGTGTGCCCAAAGCGGAATTTTCAAATGGAGAAATCTGGGTGTCTATAACTAAATATATATAGAACAATATTTCAATAATAGTAAAATGATGATTAATAGTATAACATTCAGTAAACTGCATATTATATAGTCACAAAAGTTAGTGGAGGGCCGTTACACCCTAAGTAGGGATGGCCGAAAAAACATGGCCGCCCTATCCAATGTATTTAAAACATAAGTTCATATATACATCTTATAAAAAATTGGTAATTCACTGCACAACATATACGTACGTCTACAACACATGCACTCACTAGAGCAGATGATACCGACATGCTCACTATCAGAGCATAAAGAAATGTTTGTTCCAGGACAGTACTGCAGTGATTGTTCAGATCCGTTACATGACAGTTCTCCAAGACTGACAGAATAAGCTAAAGTTCTGGCTGTCTTATATAAGGAGATCACAGAATCAAATCCCATTTGTCTGCAAGCCACTTGAGCATCCGTAATGTTCCATCCATTGTAACATAATGTTACCCAGTGAGAGCCGATAGAGTACTCCAATCGACCACCATAGCGTTTTGATCCACCATCAGCTAACCTCAAGGAACCATCAATTCTGCGTTCTAAATGGAAAGTATATTTAAACACTTTATGCATGTACATGTGACCTCATGTGTTGTGCATATGATAAGGAATGGGGAGAAGCAGGGCATAATACAAGTTGTGACAGAACCAATTTTATTGTACTTCAAGGCTTGTTTTCCTATCTATATATAGCACTAGAAAAATGGTATATAATATATATTTACTGTAGAGTCATATTTGTATATTATGTTTAGCATATTAAATATACGTATATAATTAAACTACTAACCAGTCGAACATAGTATTCCAGCTGTTCCTTGAGAGCATGTGGTAGAATTACTGAAGGAGCACTCAGATGGAATTATATCAGTAGCTCCACAGTGCAGGTCAAATTCCCATGTAGTCCCATTAATATGGGTTCCATATTGACTGCCTTTACTAGCAACAACAGCATAAGGGTAACCTAGGTTTAGACACACAGCATCAGCATCAGACAGATCCCATTCATCTGCACACACATCATGCCAATCCCATCTGTTTATGATGTTTGCATATGCGTATATCTGTACTCTTCCTTCATTGAGACTGTCTCCATTGGGACCATTTACCAATTTAAAAAATATGTGTGCTATATATATAAATGAAGGAATAAATGACATACACATGCGGTATATACATGTTGATAATGAATTGCTTAGGACTATATAATAAACATGCAATAGCCAATACATACTAAATTAATACTATGTAGCCTAATGATTGTAAAGAGCATGCCGCTATAGCTGCCCAGTTGTGTCCAGGACAGATCTCAAGGCATATATATATATAGCTGAATTGCCACAGAAACCCACTGGATAAATGCAAATGAGACAGTGAATGATTTTTTATACAAGTACATATATTTACAGTAACTATATAATCACTGTATAAATGGCCATGGATATGATGAGTATATTTGACACAAAACAATTGTATGGTCATGTAATCAACACATGTCCTAAGATGCAACACAACATGTCCTAAGATGTAACACAACATGTCCTAAGATGCAACACAACATGTCCTAAGATGCAACACAACATGTCCTAAGATACAACACAACATGTCCTAAGATGTAACACAACATGTCCTAAGATACAACACAACATGTCCTAAGATATAGCACAACATGTCCTAAGATATAGCACAACATGTCCTAAGATACAACACAACATGTCCTAAGATACAACACAACATGTCCTAAGATACAACACAACATGTCCTAAGATGTAACACAACATGTCCTAAGATATAGCACAACATGTCCTAAGATGTAACACAACATGTCCTAAGATATAACACAACATGTCCTAAGATACAACACAACATGTCCTAAGATACAACACAACATGTCCTAAGATGTAACACAACATGTCCTAAGATGTAACACAACATGTCCTAAGATGTAACACAACATGTCCTAAGATATAACACAACATGTCCTAAGATACAACACAACATGTCCTAAGATGTAACACAACATGTCCTAAGATGTAACACAACATGTCCTAAGATGCAACACAACATGTCCTAAGATACAACACAACATGTCCTAAGATATAGCACAACATGTCCTAAGATACAACACAACATGTCCTAAGATGCAACACAACATGTCCTAAGATGCAACACAACATGTCCTAAGATACAACACAACATGTCCTAAGATATAGCACAACATGTCCTAAGATACAACACAACATGTCCTAAGATACAACACAACATCTTCAATCTAAATTAAATGTGTAAAAAATTCACACTGATATAGAAAATTAAATTAAAATACATATAGTCTTCTTACCATTACGAGAACAGCTTATTCCTATATCTTCTGTGTGAGTACAATTGTTAGTTCCATTAAAGGTTCCAGAACAATCAATTAGATTCGTTTCATTTCCTGCACACTCAACATTATTAACCCAAATTGGCTGACTGCTAGATCCAGAAGGAATGTTTATTCTGTAATACTCTTCAGTAAGGAATCCCATCTTCTTACAAGCTACGTTAGCATCAGCAAAGTCCCAAATACTGCCACACACTGTTCCCCACTGTCCATTAAAGTAATACTCCAATCGACCACCATATCGAAGTACATAAAAGGCTAACCTCATGGCTCCATTTTCTAAAGGAGCTAAATATATATATATATATATATATATATATATACAGTGTAAGTTATATATATATATTATATGTATGTATTATTTTAATGATGCATGAGTTTGGTTACAAAATTTAATACAATAAAGGACATTTATTAATGTAAATGTTATATAGTGTTAATGGGTATATACATTTTCACCTTCTGCATTTTTAATGATTCTGTGTACCCTAATATTGCATGACTTACAAGAAGAACACACTACTCCAGCAGTACCACTCTGACAGCTGTCACTTGTGCCTACTGTCGTTGAACAGTCAGCTGTACTACGTTCTTGTCCAGTGCAGCTAAAACTAAAGTTTGAAGTTCTCTCAGATGACCCGTAATGATAGCGATTGGCAATTATAGCATAATGGTATCCAAGTTGTCTACAAATGACATCAGCACCATTGGTATCCCAGTTATAGGCACAAAGACCGTACCACTGGTCATTGTCATATACCTCCACACGACCCTCATTGGCCAAATTGGGTCCATCCATCAAGCGAATTGCAATTGGTTTTGCTAAAAGAAACAAAATATACCATTACTGATTACCTAATTATCAAATAATGGGTAATTCACTGCACAACATATACATCTACAACACATGCACTCACTAGAGCAGATGATACCGACATGCTCACTATCAGAGCATAAAGAGATGTTTGTTCCAGGACAGTACTGCAGTGATTGTTCAGATCCGTTACATGACAGTTCTCCAAGACTGATAGAATAAGCTAAAGTTCTGGCTGTCTTATATAAGGAGATCACAGAATCAAATCCCATTTGTCTGCAAGCCACTTGAGCATCTGTAATGTTCCATCCATTATAACATAATGTTACCCATTGAGAGAAGATAGAGTACTCCAATCGACCACCATAGCGTTTTGATCCACCATCAGCTAACCTCAAGGAACCATCAATTCTGCGTTCTAAATGGAAAGTATATTTAAACACTTTATGTATGTACATGTGACCTCATGTGTTGTGCATATATATGATAAAGAATGGGGAGAAGCAGGGCATAATACAAGTTGTGACAGAACCAATTTTATTGTATATACTTCAAGGCTTGTTTTCCTATCTATATATAGCACTAGAAAAATGATATGAAATTTATATTTACTGTAGAGTCATATTTGTATACATGTTTAGCATATTAAATATATATAATTAAATTACTAACCAGTCGAACATAGTATTCCAGCTGTTCCTTGAGAGCATGTGGTAGAATTACTGAAGGAGCACTCAGATGGAATCACATCAGTAGCTCCACAGTGCAGGTCAAATTCCCAAGTAGTCCCATTAATATGGGTTCCATATTGACTGCCTTTACTAGCAACAATAGCATAAGGGTAACCTAGGTTTAGACACACAGCATCAGCATCAGACAGATCCCATTCATCTGCACACACATCATGCCAAGTCCATCTGGTTATGATGTTTGCATATGCGTATATCTGTACTCTTCCTTCATTGAGACTGTCTCCATTGGGACCATTTACCAATTTAAAAAATATGTGTGCTATATATATATAAATGAAGAAATAAACGACATATATGAATATGCATATTCAGTATATGTATACTGTTGATAATGAATTGTTTATATATTGGGTATATGACTAATAAACAATAGCCAATACATACTAAAGTAATACTATATAGCCTAATGATTGTAAAGAGCATGCCGCTATAGCTGCCCAATTGTGGCCAGGACAGATCTCAAGGCATATATATATAGCTGAATTGCCACAGAAACCCACTGGATAAATGCAAATGAGACAGTGAATGATTTTTTATACAAGTACATATATTTACAGTAACTATATAATCACTGTATAAATGACCATGAATATGATGAGTATATTTGACACAAAACAATTGTTTGGTCATGTAATCAACACATGTCCTAAGATGCAACACAACATGTCCTAACATGCAACACAACATCTTCAATCTAAATTGAATGTGTCAAATATTCACACTGATATAGAAATTAAATTAAATACATACGTATAGTCTCCTTACCATTACGAGAACAGCTTATTCCTATATCTTCTGTGTGAGTACAACTGTTAGTTCCATTAAAGGTTCCAGAACAATCAATTAGATTCGTTTCATTTCCTGCACACTCAACATTATTAACCCAAATTGGCTGACTGCTAGATCCAGAAGGACTGTTTAATCTGTAATACTCTTCAGTAAGGAATCCCATCTTCTTACAAGCTACGTTAGCATCAACATAGTTCCAATTAGTGCCACACACTGTTCCCCACTGTCCATTAAAGTAATACTCCAATCGACCACCATATCGAAGTACATAAAAGGCTAACCTCATGGCTCCATTTTCTAAGGGAGCTAAATAATGTATTATTTTAAGGATGAGTTTGGTTACAAAATTTAATACAATAAGGACATTTATTAATGTAAATGTTATATAGTGTTAATGGTTATATACATTTTCACCTTCTGCATTTTTAACGATTCTGTGTACTTTAATATTGCATGACTTACAAGATGAACACACTACTCCAGCAGTGCTCTGGCAAAGGTTTAAACTTATTGTTGAACATTCATCTATACTATTTTCATTTCCAGTGCAGCTAAAACTAAAGTTTGAAGTTCTCCCAGATGACCCGTAATGATTGCGATTGGCAATTATAGCATAATGGTATCCAAGATGTCTACAAACAACATCAGCACCATTGGTATCCCAGTTATAGGCACAAAGACCGTACCACTGGTCATCGTCATATACCTCCACACGACCCTCATTGACCAAATTGGGTCCATCCATCAAGCGAATTTGTTTTGCTAAAAGAAGCAAAATACCATTACTGAATACCTTATTATCAAATAATGGGTAATTCACTGCACAACATACATAAACGTATATAACACATGCACTCACTAGAGCAGATGATACCGACATGCTCACTATCAGAGCATAAAGAGATGTTTGTTCCAGGACAGTACTGCAGTGATTGTTCAGATCCGTTACATGACAGTTCTCCAAGACTGACAGAATAAGCTAAAGTTCTGGCTGTCTTATATAAGGAGATCACAGAATCAAATCCCATTTGTCTGCAAGCCACTTGAGCATCCGTAATGTTCCATCCATTGTAACATAATGTTACCCAGTGAGAGCCGATAGAGTACTCCAATCGACCACCATAGCGTTTTGATCCACCATCAGCTAACCTCAAGGAACCATCACTTCTACGTTCTAAATGGAAAGTATATTTAAACACTACCTGTGTGTACATGTGACCTCATGTGTTGTGTATATATATGATAAGGAATGGGGAGAAGCAGGGCATAATACAAGTTGTGACAGAACCAATTTTATTGTACTTCAAGGCTTGTTTTCCTATCTATATATAGCACTAGAAAAATGATATGAAATTTATATTTACTGTAGAGTCATATTTGTATACATGTTTAGCATATTAAATATATATAATTAAATTACTAACCAGTCGAACATAGTATTCCAGCTGTTCCTTGAGAGCATGTGGTAGAATTACTGAAGGAACACTCAGATGGAATCACATCAGTAACTCCACAGTGCAGGTCAAATTCCCATGTAAAAATCCTAAAAATATGGGTTCCATATTGACTGCCTTTACTAGCAACAAGTGCATAAGGGTAACCTAGACGTAGACACACAGCATCTGCATCAGACAGATCCCATTCATCTGCACACACATCATGCCAATTCCATCTGTTTATGGTGTTTGCATATGCATATATCTGTACTCTTCCTTCATTGAGACTGACTCCATTGGGACCATTTACCAATTTAAAAAATATGTGTGCTATATATAAATGAAGAAATAAATGACATATATGCATATGCATATTCAGTATATGTATACTGTTGATAATGAATTGTTTATATATTGGTTATATATATGACTAATAAACAATAGCCAATACATATTAAAGTAATACTATATAACTCAATGATTGTAAAGAGCATGCCGCTATAGCTGCCCAGTTGTGTCCAGGACAGATCTCAAGGCATATATATATAGCTGAATTGCCACAGAAACCCACTGGATAAATGCAAATGAGACAGTGAATGATTTTTTATACAAGTACATATATTTACAGTAACTATATAATCACTGTATAAATGACCATGAATATGATGAGTATATTTGACACAAAACAATTGTTTGGTCATGTAATCAACACATGTCCTAAGATGCAACACAACATCTTCAATCTAAATTGAATGTGTAAATTATTCACACTGATATAGAAATTAAATTAAATACATATAATCTCCTTACCATTACGAGAACAGCTTATTCCTATATCTTCTGTGTGAGTACAACTGCTAGTTCCACCAAAGGTTCCAGAACAATCAGTTAGATGCATTTCATTTCCTGTACACTCAACATTATTAACCCAAATTGGCTGACTGCTAGATCCAGAAGGACTGTATAATTTGTAATACTCTGCATTAAGGAATCCCATCTTCTTACAAGCTACTTTAGCATCAACATAGTCCCAATTACTGTCACACACTGTTCCCCACTGTCCATTAAAGTAATACTCCAATCGACCACCATATCGAAGTACATAAAAGGCTAACCTCAAGGCTCCATTTTCTAAGGGAGCTAAATATATATATATATATACAGTGCAAGTTATATATATATTATATGTATGTATTATTTTAATGATGCATGAGTTTGGTTACAAATTTAATACAATAAAGGACATTTAATGTAAATGTTATAGTGTTAATGCATATTTTTCACCTTCGGCATTTTTAATGATTCTGTGTACCTTAATATTGCATGACTTACAAGAAGAACACACTACTCCAGCAGTACCACTCAGACAGCTGTCACTTGTGCCTACTGTCGTTGAACAGTCAGCTGTATTACGTTCTTGTCCAGTGCAGTTAAAACTAAAGTTTGAAGTTCTCCCAGATGACCCGTAATGATTGCGATTGGCAATTATAGCATAAGAGTATCCAAGTTGTCTACAAACAACATCAGCACCATGGGTATCCCAGTTATAGGCACAAAGACCGTACCACTGGTCATTGTCATATACCTCCACACGACCCTCATTGGCCAAATTGGGTCCATCCATCAAGCGAATTTGTTTTGCTAAAAGAAACAAAATATACCATTACTGATTACCTAATTATCAAATAAACATAACATTGAAAATGTATACATTAGAAGTCAAATATCAACACAAAGGAGCATGCAATTGTGATAGGAATCAACAGCTGGTTATGACCACCGGTGCTCTGCCACTAATAACGATCCTCAATTGCCACAGCAATGCTCCATTTAGGTTTCCCTTCTGATATATTATACTAACTTTGAAGTAAATATATGTTTCAATTGAAGTAAATGAATAGTCACAATTTATACTAATTATATATAGGCATTATATACAAGCTGAAAATTAGCAGCTATCTGATTGCATACTATCCAGATATACTCCCTGCATGGTGCAATTATAATATAGATTCCCATGCAATTACAACACAGCTAATTTGCATGAAGTTTACATAATATTATTATTATATTAGAAAGAAATTTATTTATTCAACAAAAGCAGATTAAATTCAGTGGACTATACGAATACAAAAATGTATTTCTTAATGTTGAATTGCTGCACTACATAGTTGGTTAGGAGAATGACACAGAAATTAAAATTATACACCTACCAAGGTATATAAGTCTACATATATAGAGTCACATTAACTGACCTGAGATGTCTCTGGAGAAATATACCAAAAGACTGAGACATATGTATACGTATCCAGCAATAGACATAGTCAGCATTCTATATATTTTACTAACGTATACCCTTGGCAACAAAATCAATTGCAAATGCATTAATATATGTTTTCCAAAGATAATATACCGTATATGTCCGTATAGAAGCCGGGCTCAAATAGAGGCCAGGGTGCCGAGGCCAATTCTTTAATAGAGGCCGGGTCTTGAATAGAGGCCCGGGCTTCTATTCGGACATATACATATACAGTAAACAAAAATGATATACTGAAAGAATATTCCAAACACATGTATATATAGGTTTTCACAAGCAAAAAGGATATTGTGTAACAAACATGTGTACATGTGTTATATCAACATTCAAAATGCAAGCAGCCTCGCTATTCACAACAAAGTGTATGCATGAACAGGAACAAATTATAAGCACAACATGCAGTATATAATTATACATGAAAAATCTAAGATACCATTTTCCTACATGCTATATGCCTATTCTGTAAAAAGAGCCTATAGGGGAACTAAACCTAAACCTAAAGAGAGCTTTAGATGAAGATACAGTAGTCTTTTCTTCCTTCTTTTCCCTTCTTTCATCTTCTTCTCCACTGGGTCAGACAGCCGTTTCTGGGAATTCCACCCTTCATCAGTGATCCTGGGAGTCTTTGTCTTTTTCTTTATCTTGATCTTCTGTGAATCCTTGGCTCACTATGCTAAATCTAGGGGCCTTATATACACTATTTTGGCGCCAAAAGTTAAATAAGGTGTTAACTAAGACACATGATGAAATTTAATTTTATGAAAGGAATGTAGGTCCAATTAACTTTTATGAATTAATTATAAATCTATTAGTAATCTTGCTTGTACAGGTAAAACAGACTCAGCATAACTATAGACACAAGTAGTACATATTACGTAAGTCTACCCTTAGGTCTTCTAGTAGTAACATTTCTTTGGAGGTGGGGTAACACAATATGGGGTAACACAAGACAGTCCTTAAGCATACTAGCTACTTTTTGCTTATACTTGATTCTAACTAGAGGCAGCCGGGATAGGAAGGTTTTAAAGGTTGATTTTAGCTTCAAGTATTTGTAACCCTGCTTAATAAGCCTACTGCATAACTGCAAACTTTTAGCCTGAAAACTGGAGAAGTCACTACATATTCTAGAATACCTAATTAGTTGTGAAATAAAAACACCATAGGCTGGGGTATTAGAAATATTACTATCTAAATGGGGGAAATTTACTATATCAAAGTTAAAGTCCTCTCGCTTATCATATACTTTAGTGATAAATTGATTGTTAATAATGGTTATATCTAAGTCTAAAAAGGGGGATTTTTTAGGGCTGGTATTTGTCTTTTTAAGAATAAGTTCTTTGGGGTAAATATCACTAATTGACAGTTCAAAATCCTTGTTGTTAATACATAAAAGGTCATCAATATACCTATAAGTATTGGAAAATTTAATAGCTAGGGTGATGTTATCCCTAAGTAGTCCTTTCATAAACTCATACTCATAGGCAAACAGAAAAAGATTAGCAACTACAGGGGCACAGTCAGTACCCATAGGGATACCTACACATTGCTTAAATACAGAACCGTCTACACATACATAAATGTTGTCAATAAGGTAATTAAAGAGCTCTACTAAATGAACAGCTGTGACTGCTTTATTGGAGACATTGTTAGACCAAAAGGCTTTATCCTGACAGACTTCTATATATTGGGACTTTCTACAGGTATAGGCACTATGAATTAGGTTAGTAATCTTATCTTTTAGTAGATTATGGGGGATCGCTGTATATAATGTAGAAAAATCAAAACTAGCTAGCTGGGCTTTTCTAGTGGGTATAGACCTAAGACTATCTAAGACTTCTAGTGAGTTTTCTACTATCCAAAAGGCATTAACACCAGTATTCCTATATATACCTAGGCAGTATTCTCTAAAATGTTTGAGAATTAGTCTGAGCGCCGAATTTAGAAATCTAGAAAGGGGTTTGGTAGTACATTTGTGAGAGGCGGCTATGAATCTGTAGCTGTAAGGGTTCTTATGTAGCTTAGGCATCCAGTAAAAAGAGGGAAGGTTACACCAGTCTGGTTTAGGTTCTAAGTTCTCTAGTTTTAAGAAATCTATGTGTTTCCTAATTAACTGTTGGGGTTCTACTGCACATTTAGCATAAGTGGAGGTACTGCCTAGTTCTTCATTAATAATTTGTCTATAGTAGGACTTACATATAAAAATTATATTATTAGAGGCCTTATCGGCAGGGGCTATAACATACTTATCATGTAGGTCTGCTAAGAATTTCTTACTTTTTGGGGCAAGTAAGGGTCTTCTTGGCTACTGAGGATTTGGTATACGATTTAGACAGCTTAGAGATTCTATCATTAATTTTCTTAAGTACAGCATTTTCCCACTCACTAAATACAGAAGTAGATACATTTTCTCTACGGGCCCAGGTAATCTTATATTTTCTAAGACCTTCCTTACACATTTTTAAAGCAGTTACCCAATTAAAGTTATTAGGTTCTCTAAATTTTGGTCCTTTCTTAAGAAGTTTTCTAAGTTTTGGGTTACTAACAATACGTAGATCACCTGTTAAAACATGGCCTAGGGGCTTGTAAATGAAGGGGGACTTGTGACACTCACATGGTTCTGGTTTTCTAAAAACATCTGACTTGGAGGCTTGTGAAAAGTTAAAGATTTGAGGTCCTATTGGTTGGGTATACTTATATACTACACATGGGGGCTCTTTGTTTTGTATAAAGGGTGGGACAGTTTCTAACACTAACTTTTGGTTTAAGATACCTGAGAGGCCTATTTTTCTACACCTTTATTATGAAACACGATTTTAAGAAACCCTTCTGGACTTGTCGTTTTCGTTGGGTGTTTGGGAAGGCTGGCTGAAGCGCGTGCTTTAATAACGTCTTTAATCATTAGCATAAGTCTAAGCGGAAAAGGTGTTTCTGGGGTATCGATGAGACATTGTACCGAGTTTAACAAACGATGAAGGTGTCGAGCTGGTAATGCAAAAGTATCGCGTTTAAGTTTGGCTAGAAAGCCAACGTTCTTGTAAAGTGGTAGTCGTTCTTTGAGCCATTCAGGGTCGTAGGCAGCGTTATTACTACTGCCTGTCGATTTTAGATTGGAGCGCCGATGCCGTCTTTTATGAGATAAGCGATTAAAAAGGTTCCATACGATGATTTCTTTTTTAAGTTTTGAAATATTGCCAACGCCTTTAATGTTATCGTTAAGTCCACATGATACAGATGAAGCAAAAAGCTACAAACTGAGTATATATATGTCAGCTAGTATACAAGGCACCGCTGCTTGCTGGATCCAGAACCACTTCAAAGTACGTAGAGGCCTTATGGCCAAACCATTTTTATACTTTAAACAGCTTATATATAGTGTTCATTAAATATTAAAATAATTTCTATATATAATAGATCCACCTCAATCTATTTGTTGTAACACTACTAATTGACTGTATTATAGTAGAGTTGGTCCAGGATCCATTTCTTTGTAAAGCATATTATTCTTATTGAACATGCATTGATGCAAGCAATACACACAACTCAACAGTTCACATCATTAAACTTGAATAAAACTATTACACTCTGCATGAGCAATGAAGAAATTAAAGCCAATGTGATGTTATCATTCTATTTTGGTTCAAGAATTCTGTAAATGCACACTACTACACGTCATAAGGTGGGGGTGGGTCATAACGACACTCGGCAGGTCCTGACAACTGTGGAGGAGGTTCTGCAGTGCTGGCAGGTCCTGACAACTGGGGAGGACGTTCTGCAGTGCTGGCAGGTCCTGACAACTGGGGAGGACGTTCTGCAGTGCTGGCAGGTCCTGACAACTGGGGAGGACGTTCTGCAGTGCTGGCAGGTCCTGACAACTGGGGAGGACGTTCTGCAGTGCTGGCAGGTCCTGACAACTGGGGAGGAGGTTCTGCGGTGCTGGGAGCCTGAGGCGGTTCAACAGGGTTTTCAAGCCTAACATATTTGAATCCTCTCTCAGCAGCTGATTTGTGCTGCTGCACCAAAGAGTCGCTGAAGGCTAATGGATTAGATGTAGTCCTAAAGACTACAGCTCTGAAGATACCATCAGTTGCATCCTCTTTACGGTCCTCTTGTTCTTCAAGATCTTCCTCAGAATTAAGTGCTGGATTCAAAGGCATTGCCTCTTCACTTGTTATTCTAGTCGTCCCAGTGGGAATAGGATTTGATGTCAAAGTATGAATGGATCTTGTTGCAGTGGAAGTAGTTTTCTTCTTCTTGTTAAAGACAACATGATAGCAAATACACAAAATCAGTGGACAACAAACCAGAACTAAAATTCCAATAGAAAATCCAAGGCCAAATATCAGGGCAAGATTGTCTATACAAATGGAATAAATAAATATAATGTCACATATACTTTCATGTCCAAAGGACGTACATGTTACAGTATCGGAAAACCAAATGTGAGAGAAGTGATTTTAAACTAAAATAATTAAACACCTCTATACTGTATACTGTAAATCCGTTTATTTAAGTAGCACCAAAAGTTAGCGAAACTGGATTTTACCCCTACATAGCGGAATCTAATGTTAGCGACTTACAAAATGCATGGAAGTTTTGTTCGTTAATTACAGTAATAAATACTTACAGTAGTACTCTATTTAGTAGTGTAATACTATATTTAGCGAACTGTAATTTTAGTGGTAAATGTCAAATCGCTAATATAGCTAAATTTAAAAGCACACTAATAATAAGGGATTTACAGTATACGATAAAAGAAGCAAATTTGTCTTAAATTGCTTGTTCTCAATAAATAAGCAGTATATATGATTCAGTACACACTATGGGATGAATTCATAAGATTGGTTCAAATCACCTGGAGGTCCGCCCTCACAAATAACCCTAGCAACACCATCGGTGCATGGAGGCTCATATGCAAGTATAGAAGGTCAATTAATTGGACAATCAGATAACTTCTTTTCCGAGCCTCGACAGGATATGCTAGAGCCTGACACATACGAAACAGAACCATAATGATCTGTTGTACTGATAGTAGAATAAGAGACATTGAAGAGCTGCTGGCACAGAACTTCAGCATCTTCACCAGTCCAACCGTCAGCACACAGAGCTGTCCAACTATTGTCAAGCAGAATTTCCACTCGCCCTGCTCTCTCATTCTCACCATTTACCAAGCGAACATCTTTGACTTGGGCTAAACCAAATTAAACACAAATGTAGTTATAGTAACATAACAATGATCTACAAATATCCCGAGTTAACTAGTAAATCCTTGAAATTATACAGCAACAATCTGCATAGTAGGTAGTTAAAGGTAAACTTTACTTAATCAACTATAATGTAGTAATGACTACTTTTCATAGTGGTGATAATATTAAGTTAAAACTATCATTTACTGTCTACAAAAATAAGATAATCTGATTAAAATTACGAGAAAATGATAAGGGATTTTGTTGCGTTCATAAGTATCCTATTTATTGAGATTCAGCAACAATTGTATTTGAACAAAACTGAACGTTTCGACCCGGAGGTCTTCATCAGCATAATCTATAATAATAATAATTATGCTGATGAAGACCTCCGGGTCGAAACGTTCAGTTTTGTTCAAATACAATTGTTGCTGAGTCTCAGTAAATTAGAATACTAATTACGAGAAAGCATCACAGACGCTCAAAAGACTAAGTTGAACCATCTTGGAGATACGCATATGAACATCTTTGAGAATTCTGTATTATTCTGTAGTGAAGCAGTTTGCTTTCTTGAGAGCGGGTATTCTTTAGTTTCTCAAAGACAAGTTTGGCGCAGTTAGAGTAAATCCCGATCATCTAATGTACATAGAAGGTATAATTTCTAAAACCTACCTGTGGTACTCCGTACTAGGCTTACTGTAAATAAAATAAATTGTAGGAAAGTAGCCATCTTGAGATACGTATCGTAGGAGGCGTGATCTTTGGATTATTATACGAAGGTATGTACAATGTACTACATGTATTGCATATAAATGAGTAAAACAATACTGTAACAGTTTAATTCGAATAAGCTGGTAAAATATAAATGTGTAGATAATTACAAATGGATAGGATATGGTGGTGGTTCCTCGTCAAAATTGGGTCCCCATGCACCTGAGGGTGGGGCGGAGGGTGGGTAACTGGCATCTGGGTTAAATGGAGGGGGGTTATTGGCCGGATAAGGTAGCGGTTGTATTTGGGGAGGTTGACTGTCGGGGAGATTTTGCTGCTGTGTAGATTCTTCATATCCACCTGGCTGATGTCTAGCTTCTGGTGATCTCCGTCCATTAGTATTACAAGTAGGTACTGTATTCTTTTTCTTCTTTTTGATGCAGATAGTAACAACCACAGCTACTACAACTACAACAAGTATAGCCGAAATGCTTGAAACAACGCCTCCAACAATACCTCCTACACCACTTGAATCACTAGGCGGAGTAGCTACAGATACACAGTACATAGTATACATAATACATGGTACCAAGGACTCACAAAAGATCAACAAGAAGATAATTCCACACACTTCATTATAACAAGCACAAAACTCCATTTCATTTATACATACACCTACACATATATATAACACTATTGACTGTTTAGAATGCATCAAAACCTTTCATTTATACATACACCTACACATATATATAACACTATTGACTGTTTAGAATACATCATAACCTTTCATTTATACATACACCTACGCATATATATAACACTATTGACTGTTTAGAATACATCAAAAACTTTCATTTATACATACACCTACACATATATATAACACTATTGACTGTTTAGAATACATCATAACCTTTCATTTATACATACACCTACGCATATATATAACACTATTGACTGTTTAGAATACATCAAAACCTTTCATTTATACATACACCTACACATATATATAACACTATTGACTGTTTAGAATGCATCAAAACCTTCCCTAGTGTAGGTTATTCCTATGCTTAAAGTTGGGTTTCTTACGCCCTGTGTCAATGTTGACTTTACAGGAATAAGGGAATCATTATTGGTTATGTAGTAATGTGTACATACAGTGGAATCTCATTATAGTGAAGCCCCAGGGGCCCCAAAAAGTTCCCTTTGTTCATTCAGTGGGGCATCTGCTTCACCTGGTAAACAGTATAATTACCTAAATGTAGGGTTTCACTCAATTAACACCTCTTGCCTTAAGAAAAGGTGAGTTACTCCTTCAGTTATTGTATCTGCAGTGTAAATTCTTTATAAATCTATAAATAAATCTGTGGGGGCTTAGAAATACCTCCTTATAGTGAGAAATTCACTATAAACCAATTTGTTATAAAGAAAGTATATTGTATATATATTGTATATAAAAGCATACAACTTTAGCAGGGGCTAGCAAAGTACTTCACTATACTGAGACATTCACTATAAGCAATTTCGTTATATTGAGATTCCACTGTATATATATATATATATCATTACTTTTCACTGATTTGATTGCAGACATACTTGAACAAATTATTCTAACATCTTGTGAATGTGAACATCCTGGCGTATTTCCAAATCCACTGTTTGGACAAGAGATGATACTTGTTTCATCTCCATTACATTCCACACTAGATAGGAGAATACTACCAGAACCAGTTGGAAATGATCCACTCTGCTCTGCTTCAACATTGGCAAAGCCAAGCTGCTTGCAAGCCACCAGCGCATCATTGGAATCCCACCCCAGGTCACAGATAGTTCCCCAGGATCCATCCTTGTGTATCTCCAGACGTCCGCCTGTGATGGATGACCCACTGTCAGCTAATCTGAGGGAGCCATCTTTAAAAACTAAAACATGTGTAATGTAACATGTTAGTGCAGTACAGATGAACAAATGTATCCTTAATATTACAACTGAAAGATACGTACATACGTACATTGCTTCATAGGCATCATAGCCATATATATTGAAATATGGTGCTCTTGATTTCTCATACAAATATCAATTTAAGATAAAGTATGTAGAACTGAAATGTTGCATTGTAATAATATAATTATCAAAAAACATCAACTATTGCCCAATAATATACCTATAAAGTATGCATATATCTATACCATTCCAGTTCTTAACACATCAACAGAAGTATACAGTTGAGACTTATAATGATATTTAGAAAGGAATTTCTCTAAGAACAATGTTTATATACACGCACAGCAGGATATATAATCTTATTTTCATGCCAATGTATTGCACCATGTACTGTACATAATTGTATTCCTGTGTGCATTCCTTATAACGTGTGGTATTGCCTCACACAAGCGTGTCTATTCATACACACCAATACTTGTTAGCTAACCGATATTAGAGCAGATAACACCAACACTGTTTGAACAAGAGGAAAGAGTAGTCGTGGGGCAATCGGACAATTCGTCGTCAAATGAGCCACAGTTGTATCGAATGGTCTCTCTGTCATTTCCATCACCAAAACCAGAGCCCGTAACCGCTGAAATGGCATAACCATAATTTAATTCTGCGCACACAGTATTAGCGTCATTAAGGTCCCATCCATCATCACACACTGCTTGCCATCTGCCGCCGGAGAAGACCTCCACTCGTCCTTCGAATGAGTTCCTTCCATCAACCAATCGAACGTTCTGACTGTAAACTACTAAATATTCAAGGATACAATTAATGATAACTATTAATTGTTATAAAATACCTGTCCCACCTTGAATTAAGCCTGAAAGCAACAAAAGAGTCAGTTCTGGTACCAGCACCATAACTAGAGAGCAGTCGTACCTCTGATTGGGTCAAGTGTGACGACATCTGATCCATGATCCAACCATGGTGCAATCAGCAACAGGAAGTTGCGAAATAACCAATTATATTATGATTATTACGATTATTAACGTGCCTATACATACAGTTAATGTGAAGATAAATACCAACCAATGCTGGTTAAGGGGCACAGGGCTATACCTGGACACGTATAAATCATCGCCACTTGTAATGAAAGGTCTAATTTCGTCAGACTAGTAGAACGAAGGCCATATAAGCCAAGCGTATCCTTGATTATCCCGTCACGTGACTCAGGTTTAGGTAGGTAGGTAGGTAATGTCTGATAAAAGGTTGCTCTCCTCAAAAGTGTCCAACAACTCTGATTCGCTTACCCTCCATTCTTACGAGCAGAAAAAGAAATGGAGTGGATCAAAGTGAGTTTAGGCTATCTTATCTTATCTTGGTGGTTGCGGCTTGTCAAGGGTAGAATGATATATAAATGCATATAAATGAGTAAAACAATACTGTAACAGTTTAATTTGAAGCTGGTAAAATATAAATGTGTAGATAATTACAAATGGATTGCAATTGGATATGGTGGTGGTTCCTCGTCAAAATTGGGTCCCCATGCACCTGGGGGTGGGGCAGAGGGTGGGTAACTGGCATCTGGATTAAATGGAGGGGGGCTATTGGCTGGATAAGGTAGCGGTTGTATTTGGGGAGGTTGACTGTCGGTGAGATTTTGCTGTGTAGATTCTTCATATCCACCTGGCTGATGTCTAGCTTCTGGTGATCTCCTTCCATTACCAGTAGGTACTGTACTCTTTTTCTTCTTTTTGATGCAGATAATAACAACCACAACTACTACAACTACAACAAGTATAACCATAATGCCTCCAATAACGCCTCCAACAATACCTCCTACACCACTTGAATCACTAGGCGGAGTTGCTACAGAAACACAGTATATATAGTATACATAATACATGGTACCAAGGACTCACAAAAGATCAAGAAGATAATTCCACACCCTTCATTATAACAAGCACAAACTCCATTTCATTTATACACTTACACACATATATATAACACTATTGACTGTTTAGAATGCATCAAAACCTTTCATTTATACATACACCTACACATATACATAACACTATTGATTGTTTAGAATGCATCAAAACCCTCCCCTTTCTAATACTATATACGGTCATTCCTATGCTTAAAGTTGGGTTTCTTATGCAGTCAATGTTGACTTTACAGGAATAAAGGGAATCATTATTGGTTGTGTAGTAATGTGTACATACAGTGGAATCTCATTATAGTGAAGTCCCAGGGACCCCAAAAGTTCCCTTTATTATAATTAGCTGAGACCCCTTTAAGACTGGAACCTTTGTTGATATATGGCATGCAGATGCATCATCTTCAGTCTATAATAAGGTGTGAAAAGGTAATTGGTAGGCCATGTGTTCTAGCTTGCAATTGGATGATCTGTATCAACTACTACTCTCTATGCAGTAGTTGAGGATTTCAAAGCCTGCAACAATGTGACTAAAGTCTTGTACTGTTTAAAATACTGATTATCCTATGGGTCACTTGGATCTCTTTAAATTTGTAACTTACACTGCATGTGTAGCTAGTATGTGATTGTAATTTTAATATTATATAGTCACTTGGACCTCTTAAATTTGTAACTTGTACTGTGTAGTACTTGATTGTAATTATATATTTGTATATATATACTTACCCCTTTCAGTGGAAGCTGTTGTTGGATTGCTGGATGAAATGGAGCTTGACTCTGTAGGTTGAGGTACTTGCGTATATATATATATATATATTTTTTTTTATAACTACTTACCTTCTTCAGTTGGAGCTGTTGTTGGATTGCTGGATGAAATGGGGTTACATTCTGAAGGTAGAGTTATTTCCATTTCTTTGGTGTTAGCTCCTAAAGTCAGGTTAGTGGAGGTTGAATAGTCCACTCCATAACGTACTCTGTAACCAACTCCTGCCGTACTGACATCTACAGTAATCTGTCCATTTCTATTCTGAGCATTGAGTATTATGTTTCTTCTAATGAGATCTGCTGTTCCAGTTAGCTTGGTAATTCTAAAGCTTAGCATCTTCTGCAAAAAGGTGATGGAATTCTCAGAGTTGACTTCCGGAAATTGATTAACTTGATAAGACACACTGAGAGTGTCACAATCTTCTGCTGACACTGTAACTGTAGCTATTATAGCAGTTAGAATAGTGGTGAAGATGCGGTTAACTGTGCTCTGCCAGTACTATTTACTTATAGAGATGTATTTACTGAGTTGTGCACTTACCAACAGGTTGAAAAGTATATGTGAAATGATTGCTGAAATCACCCCACCCTTGGGAGGTTTTTGCACGTATTCTAATGGAATGTGTCTGTCCAGCACTTTCTTCTGTCACTGCATAGGAAGTTGTTCTCACTGTTCCAACAACTTGTTTATCCATTGGAGACCCACTGCCGATTGTGTAGCTAACCTCATAGTTAGTGATTTCCCCCACAAAAGGAGTAGGTTCAGCCCAAGTCAGGTACACTATACTAAACAGCGGCACAACAGCAGTCAGCTCAGGAACATTTGGTACTACAGGTGGATACAAGGAATGCGTACATGTCAAAGCCAAAGCAGGCTTACATGCTAAGACATATATACGTAATTATATTCATTGCTATGGTAAAGGACTCATATATAGTGTATATACATATAAATAAATAATTATTGAAACCTTCAGATTGTGTCTCAACAGTGAGGCTTGCAGTATCAATGTCTCTTGCTGCTCCTTGTTCATTGACTGCTCGAATTTCAACTTCAAATGATCTTCCATCTATATATATTAAAGTTACAATCAAGTACTAGCTACACAGTGCAAGTTAGAAATCCAAGTGATCCCTAGGATAATCACTATTTTAAATAGTACGTATAGTTGCAGGCTTTGAAATCCTCAACTACTGCATAGAGAATAGTAGTTGATACAGATCATCCAATTGCAAGCTATATAGAACACATGGCCTACCAATTACCTTTTCACACCTTATTATAGACTGAAGATGATGCATCTGCATGCCATATATCAACATCTTAAAGGGGTCTCTGCTAATAACCACAGCTGCATTGTGAGGGAGCTAAGAATACCGACGGTCGGTTGCATGTATATGTCGCATAATCAACAGGGTTAGAGACCATTTTGTAACTTGTACGCAAGGACATAAAAGGCCATGCAAGGCCTATACGTATGTTATATGATGTCCCTTGCGGAAGGAAATACATAGTTGCCAACTGTCCCGGAAGACCGATGTGCGAGCGACGAAAACGACGAAGAGGACCACGTCAGACGTATGGAAGAAGAGCGAAGTGCAAGCGAGGATCGGAGCGTGAACGAAGTCGGAGGCAGGGGCGATTCTGAAGCACGGGAAGATACAGAGAGCGAGGATCGCGTAGCGAGTGGAAGGTGCGCTGACAAGGCCAAACATAAGACACCTGAGGTGTCTTAATTTGTGTTGTTTATTATTGTTTCTCTCTGTTTTTTTTGTTTGCTGTTATTTTATGTTGTATACTATGCTATATACTCCTGCACTGTGGGGTATAACATTTTAATGATTGTAGAATGTATCAAAACCTTTCATTTATACATACACCTACACATATATATATAACACTATTGATTGTTTAGAATGCATCAAAACCCTCCCCTTTCTAATACTAATACTATACGGTCATTCCTATGCTTAAAGTTGGGTTTCTTATGCAGTCAATGTTGACTTTACAGGAATAAGGGGAATCATTATCGGTCGTGTAGTAATGTGTACATACAGTGGAATCTCATTATAGTGAAGCCCTAGGACCCCAAAAGTTCCCTTGTTCCTTCTGTGGAGCAGCTTCTTCACCTGGTTAACAGTATAATTACCTAAATGTAGGGTTTCACTCAATTAACACCTCTTGCCTTAAGAAAAGGTGAGTTACTCCTTTAGTTATTGTGTCTGTAGTGTAAATTGTTATAAATCTATAAATAAATCAGCGGGGACTTAGAAATACCTCCTTATAGTGAGAAATTCACTATAAACCAATTTGTTATAAAGAAAGTTTATTGTATAGTACTTCACTATACTGAGACATTCACTATAAGCGATTTCGTTATATTGAGATCCCACTGTATATAAATAAGAGAATAAAAATTTTCTACAAAAATAGTGAGGATGTAGGGATGGCACAAAAAGCACAGAAACAAGAAAGGGTGTTGTATGATTCAATGCATATATAGCTAATGCTTCACTGTGTAACATGCATATGTCTCCTAACATAAATTTTAAATAAACATGAATTTTCAGCCTATTTCGGAATTTCGTTCCTATATCAATGTATGGAGAAAACGAAACAACCAGTACCATCGCTACATAGAGAGTACTACCGTACTCTCTGATATTATTACTTTTCACTGATTTGAATGCAGACATACTTGAACAAATTATTCTAACATCTTGTGAATGTGAACATCCTTGTGTATTTCCAAATCCACTGTTTGGACAAGAAATGATGCTTGCTTCGTCTCCATTACATCTTACACTAGTTAGGAGAATACTACCAGAACCAGTTGGAAATGATTCACTCTGTTCTGCTTCAACATTGGCAAAGCCGAGCTGCTTGCAAGCCACCAGCGCATCATTGGAGTCCCACCCCAGGTCACAGATAGTTCCCCAGGACCCATCCTTGTGTATCTCCAGACGTCCGCCTGTGATGGATGGCCCACTGTCAGCTAATCTGAGGGAGCCATCTTTAAAAACTAAAACATGTATAATGTAACATGATAATGCAGTACAGATGAACAAATTTATCCTTAATATTACAACTGAAAGATACGTACATACGTACATTACTTCATAGGCATCATAGTCATATATATTGAAATATGGTGCTCTTGATTGCTCATACAAATATCAATATAAGAAGAACTGAAATGTTGTATTGTATTAATATAATTATCAAAAAACATCAAACTATTGCCCAATAATATACCTATAAAGTATGCATATATCTATACCATTCCAGTACTTAACACATCAACAGAAGTATACACTTGAGACGTATAATGATATCTAGAAAGGAATTTCTCTAAGAACAATGTTTATATACACACAGTAGGACATATAATCTTATTTTCATGCCAATGTATTGCACCATGTACTGTACATAATTGTACTACTGTGTGCATTTCTCATAACTTGTGGCATTGCCTCACACAAAAAGCGTGTCTATTCATACACACCAATACTTGTTAGCTAACCGATATTAGAGCAGATAACACCAACACTGTTTGAACAAGAGGAAAGAGTCGTTGTCGGACAATCGGACAATTCGTCGTCAAATGAGCCACAGTTGTATCGAATGGTCTCTCTGTCATTTCCATCACCAAAACCAGAGCCCGTAACCGCTGAAATGGCATAACCATAATTTAATTCTGCGCACACAGTATTAGCGTCATTAAGGTCCCATCCATCATCACACACTGCTTGCCATCTGCCGCCGGAGAAGACCTCCACTCGTCCTTCGAATGAGTTCCTTCCATCAACCAATCGAACGTTCTGACTGTAAACTACTAAATATTCAAGGATACAATTAATAATAACTATTAATTGTTATAAAATACCTGTCCCACCTTGAATTAAGCCTGAAAGCAACAAAAGAGTCAATTCTGGTACCAGCACCATAACTAGAGCATTGCCTGCCTCACTACTTCAGAAGCCACATAGATCTGCCAAAACAAAGGAGCATTCCATATGCCTACAGCGCAGGCTGACATCGTGGAAACATGGAGATATCGATGCCCTTCTTCATGAAGGGTGCACTATACTGAACCAACTCCCGAATGATCTCTCCAGAGAAAGGTCCGATGCACAGGTAGCACGTTCCTTTGCCAACCTCATGTTCATGGGCAATGTTCAAACGGCCATTCGACTTCTGGGCGATCACAGCAGAGGAGGGAGACTGAGCCTAAACAGTTGTGTCCCAGGTGGTGCTGGTGAAAGTAGGACTGTTCGGGAGGTATTGATGGAAAAGCATCCGGAAGCACAATCCTTCAAGATATCTGTAGTTACAAATGAAGAATATTCCACCAAGACTCCCCATCCTATCCTATATGAACAGATCAATGGCCCTCTAATACATCATATTGCCCTAAGAAACAACGGGGCTGCAGGGCCATCAGGAATGGATGCTGCTGGTTGGAGGCGCCTTCTGTCATCATTTAGAAAGGAGTCGGCTGATCTGTGTGAAGCAGTGGCTATGGTAGCACGTCGCATCTGCCAGCAATTTGTGGATCCCACCGGCCTGGATGCCTTCACTGCCTGTAGACTAGTGGCCCTAGACAAATTGTCCTGGGGTTAGACCAATAGGGATTGGCGAAGTGGTCAGAAGGATTATCGGCAAAGCAGTGTTGGCTGCTGCAGGCCCACAAGTCCAAGAGGTGATGGGAGCATTGCAAGTATGTGCAGGGCAACATGGAGGGAGTGAAGCAGCTGTCCATGCATTGAGACACATTTTTCAGGATGCCAACAGTGAGGCAGTACTGCTGGTAGATGCAACGAACGCCTTCAACTCCCTGAACAGACAAGTTGCCCTTCAGAACGTCTTGCATCTTTGCCCGTCAATTGCCTCTACAATAGTGAATACGTACTGTGCTGATGCCCAGCTGTTTGTTGACGGAGAAGTTATTTACTCCAGAGAGGGTACGACTCAGGGTGATCCCCTGGCAATGGCAATGGCAATGTATGCCATGAGAGGTATAGTGGCAATGTATGCCATTGCCACTATACCTCTCATCCACAAACTGGGCAAGTTGAGTCAGGTAAAGCAAGTCTGGTTCGCTGATGATGCCTCTGCCGGTGGCCAACTCCATCAGCTTAAACATTGGTGGGATAAAATGGAGGAGATTGGACCAGACTTTGGTTATCATGCGAATGCCACAAAGTCTTGGCTCATTGTCAAGGAGGAACATACAGCCCGGGCTGCTGAACTGTTTCAAGGTACTGATGTGCAGATTACCAGAGAAGGGCAGAGACATCTAGGGGCTGCACTGGGGTCTCAGACCTTTGTGGCAGCTATTGCAGCTATTATATATATTATTGTTATTTGTGAAATCAGCAACAGGAAATTGCGAAATAACCACTTATATTATGATTATTACGATTATTAAACGTGCCTATGCATATAAGTTAATGTGAAGATAAATACCAACCAATAATACTGTTTAAGGGGCACAGGGCTATACCTGGACACGTATAAATCATCGCCACTTGTAATGAAAGGTCTAATTTCGTCAGACTAGTAGAACGAAGGCCATATAAGCCAAGCGTATCCTTGATTATCCCGTCACGTGACTCAGGTTTAGGTAGGTAGGTAGGTGATGTCTGATAAAAGGTTGCTCTCCTCAAAAGTGTCCAACAGCTCTGATTCGTTTACCCTCCATTCTTACGAGCAGAAGAAGAAATGGAGTGGATCAAAGTGAGTTTAGGCTATCTTATCTGGTGGTTGCGGCTTGTCAAGGGTAGGATGGTGTTTGGAGCGTCTTGCTTGAGTTGATAGCTTATAAGAATGGCCATATGACGGTGTTGATATATTCTATATTCCTAAAATCTATTATACGTGATCCTATAGTTGATTCCAATAAATCTTGATTCAACCTAAATATAATTATTTAACTTGTTGGTAATTTTAAGCCTCGTTTTATCACTCTCAGTTAAATATATGTACGTCTTTTGTTAGATAAGGTAATAGTGCGGCTGTGTAAAATGGCTTTTTTATCTTTCTTTTTATTGAATTGTTTGTGTTTATAGTGAGATTGCAACTTTCTTCAACTTTGCTAAAGCCTCAATTGGGTCTGGTTCATTTGCCCTTCCATGGGCGCTGGCTCAAAGTGGTCTTATTGTAGGATCTGCCGGTCTGGTACTCCTGGGGATAATCAGGTACACATGGCATGCTTTAGTTGCATCATCTTATTGGCATACCACACAGTTAGCCAAATTTCGTCATCTTTGTGTTTAAAATATATATTTCATCATGTAACTGCTCGCCATTTTTATGAGTGATTTCATCATCTAAATCCAAACCAGTTTAGAATTAGATTACGTATATATATATATGTCTCAGACTAAATGTGTTAATGTAGTCTATTTTTATGAACGATTTCATCATCTCAATCCAAACCAGTTTAGAATTAGATTATATGCACGTCTCAGACTAAATGTCCTAATGTAGTCTATTCGTATGCTTGTAATATCATAAAATGACCATTGCTTCATTACTGAAATTAGAGTCTACTTTCACTGATTAAGACCCTGGGTTGGGTCAAACTGTTTGAAATCTGTTAACAAGATGGTTAGGTAGTTCTGAATAAACTCAAAATGAAAGAACGTACGCAGCTATGTAGAAGTTCTTCACATTTTTGTGTTTTTCAGTGCCTACACGATGCACCTGATCCTGCAGTGTAAGCAGTACGCTACCAAGAACCTAAGTCCAGAGGAGAAGAGGAACTTTACATTTACTGACGTGGGGCGGTCTGCAGGTGGAGTTATTGGAAAGTGGAGTGTTGATTTCTCAGTTATACTCTGTAACGTTGGAGTATGTGCTGGATATATTGTATTTATAGCTTCCAATCTTCAGGTTAGCATCTGGGTTGATATGTTGAGAGGGAGGAGTTGGAAGGGGTAGGGGCTGAGGGAGGAGTTGGAAGGGGGAGGGGCTGAGGGAGGAGTTGGAAGGGGGAGGGGCTGAGGGAGGAGTTGGAAGGGGGAGGGGCTGAGGAGGAGTTGGAAGGGGAGGGGCTGAGGGAGGAGTTGGAAGGGGTAGGGGCTGAGGGAGGAGTTGGAAGGGGAGGGGCTGAGGGAGGAGTTGGAAGGGGAGGGGCTGAGGAGGAGTTGGAAGGGGAGGGGCTGAGGGAGGAGTAGGAAGGGGGAGGGGCTGAGGGAGGAGTAGGAAGGGGAGGGGCTGAGGAGGAGTAGGAAGGGGGAGGGGCTGAGGGAGGAGTTGGAAGGGGGAGGGGCTGAGGAGGAGTAGGAAGGGGGAGGGGCTGAGGGAGGAGTTGGAAGGGGGAGGGGCTGAGGGAGGAGTAGGAAGGGGAGGGGCTGAGGAGGAGTAGGAAGGGGGAGGGGCTGAGGAGGAGTAGGAAGGGGGAGGGGCTGAGGGAGGGGTTGGAAGGGGGAGGGGCTGAGGAGGAGTAGGAAGGGGGAGGGGCTGAGGAGGAGTAGGAAGGGGAGGGGCAAGGCTGAGAGAGGGTAGAAGTGGGGAGGGGTAAGGAACAATTGTATGTTCTATAGGGAAATATTGAAGTAATATAATAGATTGTATATTAATTATATGTACAGTATCACATAACTCTTGGGTATCTTATAACAATTAATGTTCTTGTTTGTCTTCTCCTCTGTATACGCACAGTGGGCTATGTCTTGTTTACCAGTGTTTACAGTTGGTTCCAAGGCAACTATCACCCTGCCAGAGGTCTATGCCTACCTCATTCCCATCCTTATACTCATAACATTCCTTCCCTCCTTCAAGTACCTTGCCTACTTTGCTTACGTGGGAATGGTGTTCCTGGTGGTCGCCATGGTGGTGAGTTGATGCTGAAACAGTCACATACAGATACCTAATGAAGTAGGGATACCTTCTAACTGTGATGAATGGTCTTTTGAAGTGGTACATCTTTCAATTCTTTGAGTGTCTAAAGAGGAAGTTTTGCCTCAAATCTTTTTGTCAAACATTTTGACCCCAAGGCTCTTCCTCAGCAGTTAGACTCCAAAGATTAAAACAGTTGCATGATAATCTATGAGACTCAAATACAATGAGGCCTTACACTGTACCCAACGCTGCTGGTATTTGCTGTGTCAGAATGTATATACATACGTACGTATATATTTACAAGATTAATAAGAAAATATTTGTAATGCTTGTTACAAATATAGAATAATGCCCAAAATGACTGTCTAAAAACAAAGCAATGTACAACTTTTGAGTAAAGTTACCTCTTTAAATTAGTCACAGTTAATCATAAAAATGGCTTCCACAGAGTCAGTTAACAATAAGTATTCTCTGTTCCTCTTCACATAATCGAGACCTACCCCTGACATTGCATGCTCCACGGCTGTGTACCTCTCTATTTATTGTTTGTAGACTGTGTACATATATCCAGCTGTCAGCACACCAAATCAAGGTTTTGAGGGTATTCCAATAAGTGCCGATAACATGTACAGTGTGAGTTATTATGAGTGGAAGACGCTTCCTCAGTTCTTTGGTGCTGCCGCCTTCCTCTTCTGTGTTCACACTATGGTAAGTAGCAACCAACGTCATATTTAAGTTTCTATTGCTGTCAAATAAATTATTATTTATTTCAGTGTTAATGAATAATTATGCTAATTGATCATACCACTTTTATTGTATATGGATTGTTTAGCTTTTTCCTTTCTAATCATGTTTCTTAATTACCATTGTTTAATCCTCAAAGTTTCCATATATTCTACATAATTCTATAAAGTCAATCTTGTTTATTGTCTATTGGTCTAATGGAAATCATTTCATTTGTCTCTCAAGTTGTCTAATTTGAATCTTTGAGTGTTTTAATGTACATACAGTATAACCTGCATCCACATGTAATGGATTGCATGCACAACCTGATTACTATTTAATTACTAGGGTCTACCCCCACCATCAATTTTCTAGTTTCAATATCTCATTGTCTAATTTGAGTCTTTGGGTGTTTAAAGTTTTGATATCAACTACTCATGTCCTGCTCTGGTGTAGGTGGTTCCTCTGGAATCTTCCATGAGTAGACCCGGCAATATGCAGTATGTCATTGATGCTGCAGCCTTGATTGTGGTAGTTGTGAACCTTCCCTTTGCCATCTACGCCTATCTCCTCTTTGGCAATGCTGTGAGAGGGTACTGCTTTGAGAACTTAACCGGCCTCTTTCCAGACATTGTCAGGTAGGTGGGTGTATACCTGCGATGTAGTCTCCTTTGATTCCCATGCTCTTGTCTTCAAAGAATTGATGATGAAAACTGGATTGCAACTTTACCTCATTCTAACATGATACAAATATTTAGTGCAACAACTATGTATGTACATAGCAAAATTTGAACTGCTAGTAATTTAATAAATTTCATATTAAATGAATTAGGCTTAATAATACATACTTTCTGCTGCCGTTTAGTTAGAGTGGATATACAGGTATTAAATGCTGGTAATTTATTTTAATAATGCCCAACTCAGTCACAATTCTTTCCTACTGTCTCTCTTGTAGATTGACTCTTGCCTTTGAACTGACTCTGACGTTTCCCATTGTCATAAAACCTCCAAGTGATGTTATAGAAGAAATTGGCATTCTCATCTACAATTGGGCAGTAAGTCAATGTCAGATACTTACTGTAGGTTTAGGCATGCTTTGGGTATAGGAAGAGAACCATAATATTCAGAGGCGACATTTTTTGAAATTGCATGAGTTGGATGTAATGTAGAAGTCTTTTGGAAAAAAGGACTTATAAACCTATTATGTTGAAATTGAGTATGCTGTCTAAATCTCTCAGATTCTTCTCTTTGTAAACCAATGCCACTGCAGAATCAGCATTTCTTAAAACTACATACATTGAACTTTTCTTTTTGAATGGTTTATCATTTCATTTTTTGAGCATCAAAGGATGCAGTTGGTTTGATCTGGAATTTATAATGTAATGCTGTATTTCATGTACATACGTATAGGTTGAACCACATTGTCATCCAACCTCTTAATATTAATCTTTCTCATAGTAGATGCTTTTTGTATACATGATACATGTACGTATGTGTGTGTATTTAAAGGTTTCTACTCATTCCTTTCTATTAGCATAACGAGAGTGGGTATGTTAACATTGATAAGCAATATAAGGTGAGTGTAGCAGTTTTGAAGAAGGTTTATAATCCAACTTTTAAATGCATGAATAACCTACATAATACACCATTTTCCTGCATGCTATGCCCTAAAAAGCCTATAGGGAAATAAACCTGTAGAGAGCTGTGGACAAAGATATACAGGAGTCTTTCTTCTTCTGCACCACTGGGCCAGACAGGTGTTTCTGGGAATTCCACCCTTCATCATGCAGTGCCCCTGGGAATCTTTGTCTTTTTCTTGATATTGATCTTTTGTGAATCCTATATAAAGAGAGTATGACATTGGTTTATGTACCTATGATTATGCATGCACCCTCCTTTTGCATTGTCAGTAACAACATTGCTTTCTCTATATAGAGATGTCCTACTCAGTGCAAGAACTTCGTCTGCTTTATCTCCAAACCTTACACAAAGACTAAAGGTCGTCTTCGTACAGTTGTCCGATTTTGTTTAGTCTGTCTTATGAGGGCTATCTTAGTTCTCCTTGCCTTCACCCTTGCTGCTCTTATACCTCGTTTTGAGTTGGTTATCAGTTTGGTTGGAGGACTAGCTACCACTATTGCAGCTTTTATACTACCTCCATTGTTCCACATTCTGCTGTTCAGGAAAATTAAACCAAAATACATGTCTATTTTTAATGCTGTGGTTTTTGTATTTGGAGTAGCAGCAGCCATCATTACCACGGTAACCACCATCATACAGGCTGTAAAGCCGCCCAGTAGTAACAGTACTGCTATTATCTGCAATGGAACTGTGTTTTGAACTGCTCTTTGTTTGATACTTTCTACAAGTGCAATTTATTAAGCTATACTACTAGACTGTAACATGTTTGTATGAAAGTTTATATTGTATCTCCATATATACACTAATAACATGAAACTGATTGTTTAAGTGAACATAGTTATGCAACCTAATTTGGATAATTGTTCTCAGATGCTGACTGAATGGAAGATATCTGCTGTTATAATTACAGGATTTTGGTTTTTATCAGGTGGCCTGTGAGTGCTATAGACCTGTATAAGTTAGCTAAGTTATTGAGTGCCAACAGTAACTTTGCCAACTCTCATCATGATCATAACAATTGCATCCTATTATCAATATATCTACTTGCTATATATATATGTCTATAAAGTATTCAATGTAAGGCACGTCGTGTGCAAGTGTGTCTATAGTTACAGATCGTGATCGTGTGTTACATTCAGTAGGAAATGACTTTTAGTATTTATTGATGCACTATATCAGTTAATGCTCATTGACGTGAAGGACTAGCCAGTTGAGAGAACAGATGGAAGGTACGAGTGGATTGGATCTCTTGGATGAAGGAGAAGGAACACCCCTCTTGCAACACTCGAATGAGTGCAATTATGGTTCAAGACAAAGTAATGATGTCTGCATGGAATCAGGTTGTTCAAATACCCCTGGAATAGCGGTTAAATTTTCCTTGTCAAATGGAGTTGCCGTAGAAGAATCAACTATCACATTGGCGAATGGAGTACCCATATCGGACGCAGGATCCCTGTCGAATGGCGCACCGCTGACGAATGGCGCACCGCTGACGAATGGCGCACCGCTGGCGAATGGAACACCCATAGGCATAGCGCCGAAGTTCTCTGATTCAACTAAAAATTTGAAGGGAACCAAGTAAGATATTAATTTAACGTTAACTGTTTGCGATTGCTGCTTTTGTCTCCTATAAATGAGTGAAATATACATGTATACAATCGCGGACCCGAAGGTACCTATATATTAATTAAACTTCTTGCAATTCCCATGCAAATATATATAGGTATATACGTATTCGCATGCACGTGATCATACATGTACTATTTTATTAATTTAATGTGCAATACAACTGCATGTACATGTTGTGAAGGGAGTTTGAAATGTTATCATTCGTCATTTGACATGGATTTACCTTATGCACCCTCTCGTGTGCATATATAAGGAGGGCAATGTCAATGAGCTAATGGATATAATGTGTACCCATTGATCATGAAAAACTTGAGGGTCACTCCTCAGGGACACAAATAGGTATAGCTCTATATATGGTAAAATCTTTGTCAAATGATGTGATATTCATATAACATTGAATGGTATATAAAATAATTTATATACGTACTTAATCATGCAAATTCATGATATAATTCAGGTATTACATAATACACAATAATACCTGGTACATTATTCCTATATTCCTGCCACACATTATATATATACAGCTCTATCCAAAGTGTCTATAAGGAATATAGGGTTAGGTTTCCTAAATATATATATGCTCTTCCTCCTTCCTTCCCCTTGTGGTAATGTATGCGGCTCACAGTTAAATGTCTGTAATAATGCATAACAGTAATGTAACAAGTTGCAATAACGTCAATGTTAACCCATGTATGCCTATTTTTTACATAATCCTCTCCTGGAAGTATCATGATATAATATATGTACATATATGCACAGCTAAAGTTACATGCAACCATAATATATAACCTGTATATGTAACCATATGAAGGTATATAATATATATAACCCATGCAATTTAAACATGCATGGTTGTATATACGTATATAAGATGTATATTATAACGGAGTTCAATCAAATCAATCAATCAAAACAAGATGAAGGGTTTTATCTCCCAAGTGGGAGGTCGCCCTGATTACAAACAAACAAATATAGAGTTTTCTACGGACAGAGTTTAATATTTATAACTATACTAGCGTAGAATATGATTTCCTGTATCAATGTACAATGTTAATAATTATTCAAAGTTATTTTCCTGGGATCTCACCATCGAGCACTTTCTTTGTCACTCTACTGCTACTCATCTCTTCTAACCTTTGCTTAGCTTTATTGCTTTGCTTGGATTTATATATAGTTATATAAATAATGAAATTTAACTATATAGTTTAGATGCAATTAATGGTGTAGTACACTGCTAAAATGTGGTAACCATTCTCATTGGTGTGAATATATTATATGGGAGGAATATTTATTCATGTAACAATAAACTTCCTCTATACATATATAGAATGTATAGAGTGTTAATTCTTCATGGAATTATTATATATATATAGTTAATTTGCACATTTTAATTTGAATTAGAATTTCTTTGATTTTCTTGATTGATCCATTTTAAATAGCAAAATTGCTGCTTTTGTTACATTTACAAAAGCTTCAGTTGGTACAAGTTCTTTTGCCCTACCCTGGGCTTTGGCTCAAAGTGGCTTACTCCTGGGGGCAGCAGGTTTGATCCTCTTAGGAATCACTGGGTATGTGTATGCATCCTATATATATATATACAATGTGCATATAATGATAATAATATGTATGAGTTAATATACGTACCTATATATATATATATCCACTTCATAATATATACATGTTTATGTAGTGCCTATACAATGCAGCTTCTGTTGCAATGCAAACATTATGCTTCACGTGAATTGAGTGCTAAGAGAAGGAAGAACTTCACTTTCACTGAGATTGGAAAGGCTGCAGGAGGGTGGATAGGAAAATGGAGTGTGGATGTCTGCACCTTATTTACTAATGTCGGAGTTTGTGCTGGATATACTGTCTTTATTGCCTCCAATCTTCAAGTTAGTAGAGCATATAAATATATATATATGTACATGTACTGTATTTATAAAAAACGGAACAATGAAGTATATATATTGATTGCAAAAGCTGACAAGTTACGGAGTGCACTTATAGTGTCTATAGGTGTTATAGCTATATAGCCGCACATATTTCTTATATGCATGGGTTTGGCATTTATATAAATAGTCAAATATAAAACTAAAACTCATTTCCTTGTTAAAATATTAAAGTAGTAAATATGTAACACGTTCATGCAGTGCTGCATGCATGTATTATTTCCCTGGGTATACGAATATGTGTATGTGCTCAAAAGTAAGTTCCACTCCAACAAAATGACTACAAAAAAGTAAAACTATATATTAAATTTGCTTCAATTGCTAGTGAAGTGTTAAGCACATGTTCCTATGTACAATATCACCATTTTTTTAGAGTGGAAACTTATATTTAAGTTTGACCACATGCATATGTGTATAAATGTATATTATATAGACCAATGATTAATTCTCACTATATATAGTTTCCTCTGTTTCATTCAGTGGGCTCTAACGTGCCTACCACTTGTGACTGTTGGAGAAAGGAATAATGTTTTCTTAGGGCAGGTATACTCCTTGGAGATTCCTATACTGATGTTGCTCACATTCTTGCCATCCTTTAAATACTTGGCCTATCTTGCATACTGTGGAATGATTTTCTTTGTTATAGCAATGGTGGTAAGTTGTAATGTGCCATAGATAAGATACCATTTTCCTACATGCTATGCCTATCCTGTAAAAGAGCCTATAGGGGAACTAAACCTGAAGAGAGCTTTAGATGAAGTTACAGGAGTCTTTTCTTCCTTTGTCTCCCTTCTTTCATCTTCTTCTCCACTGGGTCAGACAGCCATTTCTGGGAATATATACGTATTATACATGTCTATAAGCGTTTCCAATTCATTTGCACTTATAGTATGAGTATATTCCTTTATATCATTAAATTGTAGCACTTCCATTTCTGCATAATATATATATTTAATGCATGTTCTATATACACATAATAGACAATGATCATCTATCCTTTTGTAAGTACAAGTGGACAAGTCTTTGTTGGATTGGAGACGGAAGAATTTGCTATTGCTTACTACAAATTTGACACACTGCCTCTATTTTTTGGAGTGGCAACATTTATATTCTGCACACACACAATGGTAAATGTTATAGGCATAATTTACTTATATAGAACATTGGAATACATATAATCATCGCTATGCAACGGTACATTTCTCATATACCCTACGTATATGTATTTTATTTTATTTTTGTGCAAATCCTTGTAAAAATTGTAAATGATATTACATACGTATCTCACATACATGGCTGACCTATATTATACAGTGCAAGCTACATATATATATATATCACTTTTACTATTTATAAATACACTCAATTGCATTCTGTATGTAGGTAATTCCAATTCAGTCTTCAATGAAGAGACCTAAAACTATGAAACATCTTATAGATTGTGCTGTTCTGGTGGTCTTAATTGTGAATCTTCCATTTGCTGTCTATATATACTTTTTATTTGGGAACACTGTGGAAGGATTTAGCTTTAAAAATCTTACTGGACTCTTTCCTGATATTTTGAGGTGTGTCTATGTAATTAGCTATATAATATATATAATATATCCGAGCATATAATTATATAGCTGAATATAATATACTTCTTATACACACATACACATGTACTACATTGAACCTGGTTATAGATAGTTATTTAGTGGAATCGCAGCGACTGGAATACACAATGAACAATTCACTTAATTCACTTAATTTCCAGAATTGTGAATTGTTCATTGTGTATTCCAGTCACTGCGATTATGCTCAATAACTATCTATAACCAGTACCCTCCGCGCAGCAATGAGCCTTTACAGTACATTGAACCTGTATATATATATTTTTGAAATAGATAGTTCAGGATGCATATATATGGTTAATAAATTGTGTAATTAATAATTATCTATATATTTAATGCATTGCCAATTATATACATATGTATGTATATACGTATATGGTTGCATTTTAAATGTTTTTTAGTCTAATACTGGCATTTGAACTGACTGTGACCTTCCCAATTGTTTTGAAGCCTGCCTGTAATATTGTGGAAGAGGTTTCAACACTTATTTATGATTGGGCAGTAAGTTTAACATGCATGACCAAGAAGTCATTTACATCAGGTATATGCATGGTTACTATATATGCTATAATATGACCTAGCTGTATATATATATTATGCATGTATGAATAATCTATATAATACACCATTCTTCCACATGCATATGCTATATACAGTATACCTACTCTGTAATAATTAAATAGCGTATAAGGTACTAAACCTAGTGAGAGCTTTCTTCTCCTTCTTCTTTTGTTCCACTGGGTCATGTCTGCAGTTTTTTAAATGATCTTGGTTTTCCATTGTTTTATAGCATGAAAAATCACAACCTGAAAGAAATAGGGTAAGTTATTTACCAACAAATTAATTTGTGCATTTTAGTCTATTGCTGTGCATCTATTTATATATATATCTTCAGTCAATATTTGTAAATATTATGCATATACCTCTTACCACGTACCATTTGAGTGTATATGTAATTTACGGAGTTCTAGTTTTGTTACTATATTAGTTAGTATAATATAGGAGTCCTAGAGATTTACTGTATAATGTATTGTCTACAGACATATAAACTATGAAACTATGCACATTTATATTGTACATATATACAAAAATCTAGATCTATATATATGTATATTAGTGTTATCTTCATTTATATATAGACTTGTTGTATTCAGTGCAGGGGTGCAATCCAATATCTATGCCAACCATACACAAAAACTAGAGGCAATATTCATAAATCTATCCGTTACGCACTGGTGTGCTTTGGGAGGGCTATCTTAGTTCTCCTTGCCTTTACCCTTGCTGCCATTATACCACGTTTTGAGTTGGTAATTACTTTAGTTGGAGGACTGGCTACCGCATCATCAGCTTTCATACTACCTCCATTGTTCCACATTCTGCTGTTTAGGAAAATCAAGTCAAAGTATGTATCCATTTTTAATGGTGTGGTTTTTGTATTTGGAATAGCAGCAGCCATCATTACCACGGTAACCACCATCATACAGGCAGCACAAATTTCCAGCAATGAAAGCATTATAATCTGTAATCCTAACGGAACTTTTATCTAGAACTTTTAATGTATACATGCATAATATATATACCTATATGCATATGTGCATATGGTAATTTAGGTTTTGAATTGATCATGCATCACTAACTCTTATAATTAAATGTTATGTTATATTTACAATTTATATTAGTATATATGCCAATGTTATCTATGTATAATGTATGTGCACATGTGCATATGTGTATATAATATGATGTAGCACGAAATTATGAAAGATGAACAAGTACTTAATCAATAATTATAATAGAACAGCTTACAAAAGATGGCCACGTGTACAGCAAATTAAATCAAAACCGCCCTAGCAAAGGTTACAATTACATAATATTTAACACAGCTAATAAAGTAAGTACTATAAATATATAGCAATCAATCAATAAGGTAAATACTATATATAAATAGCAATCAATAAGGTTAGTACTATATATAAACAGCAGTCAATACCGTATATAATAATAATAATAATAATAATAATAATAATAACATTTATTAGAGTGACACGTGCAAATCAAAATATGATGTATGCACTAGGCCAGACTGGGCCCATGAGTCACTATAAAATATAAAATACAAGGGTCAGTTAAAATACCATAACACAGATCAGAATCGAAGCTACATCTAAAGAGTTTCAATCAATATTACTATATCTCTTCCTTGATTTCTTGCAATTGCATGCATATGGACTTGGGTCTCTATTGATGACTGTAATATATATATCTGACACATTTATCGGAAAATTGACACCATATAGTAAGGTACTATCAACACTCCAATGTTCTCAAGCCTAAATGGGTCTGCTGAGGATACAGGTCATTGTGTATACAGATAAGAGTACAATACAAATAAAATAAACTAATACCCAGAGGATCATCTACGTGTACACCTACCTAAATTCTAAATGTATAACAGTCTAACCTCTTATCTTGAATTACCCTATTGCATGTAGTAGTCTCATGCATCAATTCATCAATAAATTACTTTAAAGAGTCATCATAAATGATATGCATATATTAAAATTACTGCATGCCTACCTATCTATATTCATGTCACCATGGTACTGGAGGGAGCTTGTATTAAACCAATTTAAGTATTATATCCTCATTCTCCTATATCGCACCTTACTTTATAAAACGCCCTTAACCGCATAGCCACTGACTCATCCGACACACCAGCTGCAGCCAAGCACACGGCTAGGTGTTTGCTGGATGAAAAGGAAGTGCCATCCCACTGCAGGCACCTCAGGATCGCTTGCCTACTATCAGACAGTTGGGGACAAATTGCTAGGAAATGGATAGTGTCCTCAATCTCTGAGAAATTACTACAAATTCTGCACCATCTGTCTTCTCTAGCCTCATTAGAGAATCTCCCAGTTTCTTCCCTGATTGGCAAAGTGCCACCTATTAGGTTACACAAAAAACTGCGAACCTGTCTCAAATTAATCTGATCAGCTATGGGGAGGGATCTGAAACCAAACATTTTTTGATAAAAATTGAGCTTAGGCTTTTTCTGCACCTCATTGGTCCATCTTTGTTGCTCTTGTACCATCACTTTCTGATTGATAACATACTTGACTTCATTGAATTGGTGATTTAATAAATAATCAACAGGTATACTCAATTCAGATAATTTATCTTTCATCTTACCCCACCAACTTCTGGGGTTATTTTTCCTCTTCATATATTGTAGTATCATATAACACAATCTGTTTGATTCCATGATGGATACCTTTCTAAAAAATAGTACTGCTTGTACTAATTGTCTTTCTGAGGCACTCCTCCAGCCCATATTATTTTCTAGGGCAGGTATGGGGTGTAATCTAGACACTCCCAAGAAAAATCTTGCAATCTTGAGGTTTAAAGCCTCCTTAGTTAATCTCATTACAAACATGCTCCATTGGGGACAGCCATAATCAAAAATTGGAAATATGCAAGTGGATATAACCTTCTTGAATATGATTGGACTCATTTCTCCATTCCTGTACCATTCCTGTTTAATTGTATTAAATGCTCTTTTGGCTTTCTCAAGATTCATATTGCCCATCTTGTCAAAATCAAGATGTTCATCAATGACTACCCCAAGGTACTTGTACTCATTTTGAATTCTAATTGGCTTTCCATTCATGGAAAACTGAAAATTGCAAATTGGAGCCTTCTTATTTCTAAAATGTACAATTGCTGACTTTTGATTATTAATATTCAATAAATTCTTATTGCACCAGTCTCCTACCCTTTGTAGGAGAATCTGCAGTGCTTTTTCATTATCGGCCATTAAGGCCAAATCGTCAGCATATAATAAACAATTGAATAGAAACTCCCCTAGCTGAATTCCAAGATCAGATTGCAAGTCATTACATAAATCATCTATAAAAAGATTAAATAACAGAGGAGACAAGATGCAACCTTGCTTTACCCCCTGATTTACAGGGAAGAAGTCACTTTTATCATTGTCTATCTTGATACAACATGATGTCTCTTCATATAAGTTTCTCAATATACTAGTCATTTTACCAGAGATGCCAATTCCCAGCAACTTCTGCCATAGCAGTCTTCTGTCTACCGAGTCAAAAGCTTTCCTTAAGTCAATAAAAGCCACAAAGCACTCCTTTCCATCCAACAATTTACTGTGTATCACATTAGTAAGAGTAAAAATATTGTCCATACAGGACCTACCGGGTCGAAAACCACTTTGTACTTCATTTAATGAATTAGTTAATTGAAGCCACTCAGTTAGCCTATGATTAAGAATTGAACAGTATACTTTATACACTACCGATACTAGGGAAATGCCTCTAAGATTATTAGTTTCTATACAATTGTTACTTTTAGGAATAGGAATAATTATACTCTTTCTCCATTCTAATGGACTAAGTGATTTTTCCAAACATAGATCGAAAAAAGCCGCCAAAAATCGAATCGTTAAATTATTTTGTAAAGCTTCTCCAGGTACCCCATCATGTCCGAAGGATTTATATGATTTAAGGGAATATACTGCTTGCTGTACCTCTAGGAGACTTATTTTCCTATCCAAAATGTCTGGTGCTATCTCTTGGTGTTCAGGGAGGATATTATATTTTTTAACAGACCCATTTCCTGACTACCACTATCATAATAAGTGTATCCTTAAAATGGCTAACTAGACATTTTATTACTTCATTCTTACTTGTAACTACTTTCTGTCTATACTTAAGTCTATTAATCACAACCTTATGCTTCTTACTCTTATTTATTATATATATACACAGTTAACTCATGCAAGGTCAGCAATATATATACTTGTTACTAGACAGACTAGCTATAGATTAGTTCCTATTGTATATATAACACGTAGGAAAACCATGCACGCGCACATTATGACACAATATTGTATAATAGTTTTTATAATGCATGAATATGAGCATATTTAATTAGATTCATGGTTTCAAATTATTAGCACTAATAAAATTCATTCAATGTGTGTTTGTAATTGAACGAATGGTATATATTTAAAGCCATGCAGACTCATAATATTTTTGCAAGTACACATACATGCATGATCATGATGGTGAAAAAAGAATGCATGTATATAAGTCAAAGCTGCATCCATATACATTTCAGTACATGCAGCATCCATGCAAGCATTACGTATCTTGTCAAATCTATAGATATTTTTGAATATTAAACAGCCATATAAATAATATATCTAGTTGCACATATCAGTAAATAATACTTCTTTGCTTTCGAGTTAGATGTAAAAAATTATAAATAGAAAATATTCCTTTTTGCAAAATTGGATAATCATATAGATGCATATTTCTTCACTTAAAGTCTAATTTGCTATCTAATATTGACAGTTAAAATTTTGATAGGAACTTGATTCTTGCATGTTTGCTGAATTGCAATCAACTCGTGGATTTGAGTCATAATTGGTGATATAAGACTGAATTCCTCCATTATCTCCTGACATCTTGTAGGAGGGACCAGCAGGTGGTCCTGCATATGCAGTACTGCTCCATGTGGACAATGTGGCATTTGTATCACTGAGGAGTTGTCTCAAAGTTTCAACTTCAGCTTTTAAAACTGCCACTTCAGAACGTAATTTGATATTTTCTTCTGAACAGACCTTTCCTAATCGTGAAACTGATTCTCTGTAGCCTTTGGGAGATTTTTTATACGATGAAGTCAATAGCTGGGATGACGGCTTTGAAAATATACTAGAATATTGATCATTCCTTTTTTGATCAGTAACTGAATTATTTTCATACATATCTTCACCTATATAGACATAATACAGAGTCTTTAGATCTGTAGATGTATAGGGTCCATGCATTCTGTGCTTATATATTAAATTCGAATGGAGGTAAAGAATCAGAAAATACATGCATGTTCGGGTACGTATATTAGCTATAACCTGGTGCTGTATACATGCAGGCATATATATACATGTTCCTAGAAATATATTTTATAAGCATTAAATTGATACAATCTATACAAAGCAATATATTTGCTGCTAAACTTACAGTGGTCGCTTGATCTTGTCTCTTTGCAGGCTACTTTCCCAAGACGAGTATTCTTTTTTTGTCCTTCTCTCTCCATACTAGTCTGGTGGTTATGTAATGATTAGTAAGCTTGCGGTTTACAGGGGCGCATAGGAAGCATTTTGAAAGTGGTCCGATGCAGAAATGTTACGAGTGGCAAATTTTTTTGGTATACGACCGAAAAAACATGGCCACCCAATTTAAGAAAGTACGTTAGAAGTGGCATATTGTCTTTTGGTTTATAGTTTAAGTTCAATTATTCTATTGCTCAATCAATTAGTGAATTCGTTGCTACTGGAGCTCAATTGCAGTTGCATATATACACTGATTCGTAGGTTATATTATCTTGTTTAGAAATCAGACAAACTATACATACAGCGCCGCTTTAAGCCGGAGTCTATAATTAGCTTTTAAGTTACAATGTTTTGATTAGCATCTTTACTTTTAAGAATACTTGTGAAACTGTTCAAAATTTAGCTAAGTTGTACTCCAAGTACAATTTGCATGGTTGTCTATATACTAGCCTATATACTTTATTTGCTGTATACAGAAGAATTGTCATGGAAATTGACATTACCTAGCAACATGTCCAATTAAGAAAGTTGAAGGACTGAGTGGTGCATGGGGAATCATTATGTTATTGGGTTAACTCACTCAGGTGGGGAAAAGATATTTAAAAAAGTATTGCATGGAGATCTAGTAACTAATAACTCCTAGCTACCATGCATATAGTTCAGCATATTGCTAGTTCAGTTGGAGGAGGTTCGCAGGTTCTCTATATCCTATAGATCAGTTTTGTGTCTGCATGAGCATGCACTAATTGAATAACAACATTTTGGGGGTTACAATCAATGCCTTGTTATTAGTTTAGAAAAACTTAAAATTTATAATCCCTTAAACTAAGACACTGCATGGGAAGGTATATATATAGTCATAGCAACCTTAACTTACTACACTATATACACTGTATATACCTTTATTTTGTAATAAATTATTATCATTTGTTACGTGTATGTATATACTTGTCAATAGGTCAGCAAGACCATGATGTTTGAAACACAGGATCAAATGTCATGCAGGTTTCAGAAGGCATGAAACCTATTTGAAACTCTTTAAACAGCCAGGTTTCAAAAGGTATGAAAACATGTATAAAACCAGAAAGGGGGCTGTTAAAATTTGATACCCGTGAAATTAATCTATAAGCACACACTTGAGCACCCTTTGAAACCTGGCTGTTCAAGAAATTTCAAACACGTAGGTTTCATGCTATGTGAAACCTGAAATTTAAACCTGTGAAATATACATGTAAGCACATGCATGGCTAGTTGGTTATAGACCATTTTGTTACATAATGGATTTTACATTACATTAAGGCCTTTCATGACCTACCAGAAAGCAAGAGGGAGGTCATTTTAGTACAGGAAGTGTATTAATTTATACTAGTCTTTAAAGTAAAGTATTTATGTACATGCAAACCATACCAAACACTACAGGATTGGATTAGGTGTAGGAAGACCACGAGGTGAACTATGAGTGTGCACACTACACACTTGGCTCACACATCACAAAAATATTGGGGTTTTACCATGGGTATATGCCAGCCCATACTAAAAAAATATGGCTGCTTCCTGTAATACCTATACATAAAATGGGAGACTAAAGATTTGGATCCAGTCCCGGAGTTCCTAAATTTCTTAATAAATTAAAAGCAAACAGTTCCACAAGTACTACTTAGAAATGATTTTACTAAATTTCATTATCTTCATGTGATGTTTTTTCCTGGGTACAAGTAATTTTCCAAAATTTCTGTGAATTGCCCATGCTAAAATGGTCCATTTTGATACATTCTACTTTTATGTCTGACCATGCAGGGTGTCAAAAGCATTCCGAATATTTGCCATAAATGTAGTCTAGCTGGATCTGATCTGTTACAGGCCAGCCATTTTCTCTGGGCCTCCTTCAGCTCTTTTCTACAGAAAGAACAAAACACTCTTCCACTATATAAGGTTTAGGGAATGGGCCGTAGTGTCTTGTATTATTAAGGCTGTGATCATCAACTTCAGACTTGATGGTATAGAATGTGGTAAACCTTTGTTAAACTTAAGAAGGCTTGGTTCTGAAGAGGTAGTTTCAAGTTCTATGATGAGTTTGTTTATAACGTAAGTAGCTTCAGGAGTTGGTCTTTGGTGAAGTAAAGTGGTAAGAAGGTCTAGGATGGTCTAGATTCATCTCTTTCTTGAGTTACATGATTAGGTGCATTTAGAGTCAGTTTGAGGAGTTAAACTTACGACTCTAAATGCACCTAATCACTCCCTTCTATGGAATTATATGGACAGGTAGAGCTAAGTTATATGCATAAAACTTCATTTATACGTAATTGCAAATGGCGTCGTTCGGTAACCTTAAGTTTTTTGCCGTTCTTAATGATTTTGAGGATGTATGAGGGTAGAAATCGTTAAGATTACTACTATATATATTCCTTAAATTGACCAAGTAATTCGAATGCGGGGTTGTCTCAAATTATTATTGTTTAGCTATATAGCTAGTAAAGTAGTTTGTTTGCTCATAGGCCTCTCCCACTTCATTTCCGTATAAAGTACGCAACGTATAGCGACACTTGTGGTTATCTTTGAGTTATAAATAAGCCTATTAGGTATACCACAAGCCTATATAGACCTAGTAATCCATTACATAACCGGCTGTAATGGACAAAGAAGAACAAAGAAAGAATAGTAGTCGTACACGTGAAAGAGAAGCATGTAAGGAGAAAGGACCAGCTAACCACTGCTAGTTTTGCAATTTGTCCGATCGTGCATGTATGTATCGATACAATCTGAACATTAGGCCACCTGCACAGCTCGTATATTATAGGTGCTGTCAGCATACACGTAATGCGTTTTATACATTTATAGATGAAGACACAATGAATGAATCAGTTACCGATCAATATTCTAGTATATTTTCAAAGCCGTCATCCCAGCTATTGACTTCATCGTATAAAAAATCTCCCAAAGGCTACAGAGAATCAGTTTCACAATTGGGAAAGGTATGTTCAGAAGAAAATATCAAATTACGTTCTGAAGTGGCAGTTTTAAAAGCGGAAGTTGAAACTTTGAGGCAACTCCTCAGTGATACAAATGCCACATTGTCCACATGGAGCAGTACTGCATATGCAGGACCACCTGCTGGTCCCTCCTACAACATGTCAGGAGATAATGGAGGAATTCAATCTTATATAGCCTATCCTGACTCAAATCCATGTGTTGATTGCAATTCAGCAAACATGCAAGAATCAAGTTCCTATCAAAATTATAACCGTCAATATTAGAGTTCAAACTTTAAGCAAAGGAGCATGTGCATATCCTTTGTTCTATATAGAAAAACAACAACTTTTTTGCAAGAAATTTATATATTTTCAAATTGATAATAGGCAATAGTTTAACTTGTCGAAGAATATTAAGGTGGTATATTTGATGTATTTTCTGTACACAAATAATGCAGTAAGCAAACTTATTTGTGACTAAAGCTATATATAGCAATCAAATACGTACAGATCTGGTAAGTAAGGCATGCATGGGTGGCCATGTATATATATGTAAAGCTTTGGCTCTCTTTCAATGCTAGTGTAAACTTATATGAAAAAATTGATTTACAATCTGAGCCATGCATGTATATACCATTAATGCAATTTAGAGCACATATTATATACCTATATATTAGTCCATATATAAATTGTATTTTTAATACTTAGATAGTATGGCATCTGATACTACTTATATTAGGAACCATGAGGCCATGTATATGCATGCATTATAAAAATTATTATATAACAGTGTGTCACAATAGGTGCGTGCATCTATAATTTTCCTACACATTATTATGCAATACAGGAAGTAAATACATACATATATATATGCAATACAGGAAGTAAATACATACATATATGCAATACATAGGGAAGTGACTGAAACCCATAAAAATCTGATATTTGAATAAGAGTTGGTAGTGCATGAAATGCAATCATACCCTAGATCATGCATGGAATTAAGTAAACCATAAATTTTTGAAATATGGTGTTCTAGATTGTTCCACCCTTCGTTCTTCTTCTTGATCTTTTGTGAATCCCTGGCATGTAGTATATGCTTTATGGATGTTTGAGAATAATTATTTGTGGCTTGATTATCACTTCAATTATTTATTAAAATATATCAAGGTAGACAAATGTACATATAAATGTGTCTTAGGTGTATATATGTATAGCAGCTATAGCTTGATCTTTGGGCTCCTGTAACAAAAGTGCATGATATATATATGTAATCTTCTCTACAGCTATATAGGATCGTCAGTTTTCTTCAATTTTGCATGAAAAATATTGTTTTACACTTTTGATCTTTCCTTTACACTATAATCATAATACATTAAAAGTAAACATTCATGTAAGCATTGTTATAGCATATATATTAATCAGTGTAAACCACACACAGCCAAATTAAGATCTAGAGTTATCAGCTTCTAAGAGTAAATTAAGCTAATATTGCATGAAATTTTCTAACTTTTAAAGCAAATTAACTAAAGATCTCACCTACAGTAAATAATAAAGAATATGACAGCAATTAATAGCAATATGGGCACAATTAGAGGAATTTTTCTTGGTGTGGTAGCTTCTTGTCGTCGTCCACAGGTTCTTGGTTGCGGTATTTGCAGGCTATCGTACTCATAGCCAAAAGCACTTGATCTGTTGTACATGTCACTGTTGGTAGCCAAGGGTAGAAATGGAACAAGCCAGTCATCACGATTATGTCCTGGGTGTGCCCCTGATATAGGCTGGTAAGTGTTCTGAGAAGCATTTAGGTAGTACAATCTTAGCCAAATCTCAAGAAGCCTGTCGACATTGACATGATGCAAAAAGAAAATGGGATCATTACTAGAGGCAGGAACTGCCGCCAAGTGACCTCCAATAAATAAATGAATTTGATTATGAAGGAAGTTGTGAGCTCCATTGAGATTACCCACAGGATCAGATGTAGTGTTTATACTGGAGCCATCGGAAGTACAATTCATACCCACATAGCCTTCTAACTTATTTCTAAAATCTGTAGATTTGATAGTCCAATTTCCATCAGGGTCTGGACTATTAAAAATGTCTTCCTTAAGTGCTTCAACTATCTCAAATGGTGCAGGAAGGCTGCGTTCACTTGTAGTATTAGCCCTTCCTTGTCTGCACAATGTGCTGTTATTCAATAGATCTCTCTCAACATTGCATGCAGCCCTAAGTGTTGCACAATCTGCCTCTGGTATTCTAATAATAGTATCACATACTGTTAGCCAATTTCTACCGTCTATGACCAAATTTGCAATACATTCATCACTGGGCACTTCTCCTTCAAAGTCAAATCTGCCTAGATACTCATCTGTTAGAATGCTAGTCCCGTCCTCCTCTCCCCAGTCCCAATAAGGTAAGGAAAAATTAGGATCTCTCGAAATCTTTTGTAGCTCTCGCTCCACAATTAACATGAAATATCTGTGCCATGTTGGAAAGTTAGGACCTTCATGTGCAAAATCTATCAGCATGGAGAGGGTCGAGGAGCATGCTGCATTATTTTCACGAGCTGAAAAGGAGTGCAAATATACAAATAGATTGTAAGTACTAACATTTTGCAAGGTAACTGAGTCTGAACTGCCAACATCTGGTTCATCTGTGATTACTGCCCATTGCTTCTCAGATTCACCTCTTGATTGAATTAAGACATCTCTAAAACGAAGTTTTTCCTCATTAGATAGACTGGTAAATCTCCGCCTTATTATCGTCTTCTCTTCGTTGCATTCCTCACCCATTCTACCAAATACGCATTCACCACAATCTGTGCCAAAGTATGGATCATTACATACACATACTTGACTGAAGACAGCTGAAGGCCAAGTGACACGGCTGTCCTGTTTACCAAACAGATTAGGAATAGTGCTTGTTAGAGCTGTAGTTATCCTTCTGTTAGCCAGCCCCCATTGTCTCCTGGCAAGTTCTTCAATATTTGTACAGTTTCCCCTTCCTCTGTCAGCATTACAGTTGTTTGGACAGCATATCTTATTATCAAGGTTCTCCTGAGTGTTACAGACTGAAGGGAACTGGCCTTTGGCATTGCCAACCTTGTAAGATAAGAGGAATGTCAATAGAAGAATACTAACCTTCATCTCCTTGTCTCTATCTCTGACTATACTGTATATATACCATATACGCTAATACCCAACTATTATATCATAAACACTTTGTAATAGGCAGTAATAATGCACAAAATTCAGGTAACCGATTTCCTTGATTGTTTACCACATGTACGTACTTATATCCTTACTGAAGATATATGGAATTTGGCATAATCTTGTGGCAGACCATTTCTAAGTAGTACTTGTGGAACTGTTTGCTTCTAAATTAATTAATTTAGAAGTTTAGGAACTTCAAATCTTTAGTCTCCCATTTTGTGTAGGTATTACAGGAAGCAGCCATATTTTTTAGTATGGGCTGGCCTACCAGTATTATATACCCATGGTAAAACCCCAATAATTTGCGATGTGTGAGCCAAGTGTGTAGTGTGCATACTCATAGTTCACCTCGTGGTCTTCCTACACCTAATCCAATCCTGTAGTGTTTGGTATGGTTTGCATGTACATAAATACTTTACTTTAAAGACTAGTATAAATTAATACACTTCCTGTACAAGTCCCATTTTACCTTTTTGCATACTCAATGTAATTAATATTAATAAAAATGACCTCCCTAGGCCTCTTGAAATAATTAAAGTGACCTCCCTCTTGCTTTCTGGTAGGTCATGAAAGGCCTTAATGTAATGTAAAATCCCTTATGTTACAAATTGGTCTATAACCCACTAACTATGCATGTATTTCAATGCAGTCAAACTTCACAGTCTTGTTAAACCTATTGACAACTACATACACATAACATTACAAAATAAAGGTCTACAATGTATAGTTAAGGTTGCTATGACTACCTTCCAATGCAGTGTCTAGTTTAAGGGATTATAAATTTTAACTTTTTCTATAGACTTATAACAAGAAGGCATTCCCAAAGAAGTTGTTATTCAATTAGTGAATGCTCAGACACAAATCCTGCCAAAACATGTCATGCAATGTTACAGTGAAACAGTTGGACAGAAAAGTGTCAATGGCAATCTACAAAGTAATTCTCCACCTAAATAGAAGTCACAGATACGTAAGTCCTGTTAAAAGGACATGCACATGAAGTATATATAGGAACACATATCACCTTTACATGCAACAAATTAATGTTTGTTAGTTTCTTTTGTATACATCCAGTAATGATAACTTTGGAGAAACTGCCTTTTTCAATATTGGGATCAGCTAAGATATACTGCTTGACTTACATGTGTGAAGTTTGTTCTACAAGTGCAGCCACATGAACAATTGATTACTTTGAATGGTTGCCAGGGACTTTGGTTGTTATGGAGACGTTTCTATATAAATAAATAAAGGGAGACTAAACAAGATGTACAACATAAGCACATTTAGACAAGCTTTATTAACACCAACATCAACACTGTAAACATTCCCCCAAATGAGCTATAAGATATCTTTCTCTCTGGTCAAATCAGCATTCATGTGTATTAGAGGTAACAGATCCATCAAAGCTAATTATAATGATAATATTACACTGGGATTGACTGAAAGTCACCCAGTTTACTAACTCTATATGTACTCCATTTTTAAATCTATCATTTAGTAATATATCAACTCATTGACTTGTTTTGTTTTGTTGTTATTGTTGTCATTGTTAGCATTTGAAAAAAAATTATAGGTATGACTGAATTCATTGAAAAATATGGACAATTTGTTATGTGTTATGTGTTATAACACATTGTTGTAAAATAATTTTTAGAATGTATAGTTTCCTGTGGCAATCCTATGTTTGTATACATTCTATTTACATAGAGTAGGCAGCCATATTTATGTTCAGGGAAACCCATAGGGTTCATGCATGCATGTTGCTTGTTACCTAGTTAATGTTTAATACCTAATTTCAATATTGTTTCTACCTTTTTTATGACTGTAATTACTTGTGGTTTGCTTATCACTTTGATTGTTCATATACATATTATTACAATAGAACAAAGAACAATGTGATATGTGGTCAATTTCAAGAGTGTGTACATGTGTCTATGCAAGCTATTTTCTATCATCGTGGGCAATCTGGTCCATAATGATAGGTAGTCGGTACTTGAGTGTTTTCAGGATTGTAGACAGTTCTTGAATACATTGTATAATTGGATGGTAAAGAGTGGATCCCTTGATTAAACCCTGACATATTGTAGGAGGGACCAGCAGGTGGCCTTGCACTACTCTGCATCCACATGGATAATGTAGAATTAGCATCATTAAGAAGTTGCCTTAAAGTGTTGACTTCTTCCCTTAAAACTGCAACTTCAGAACGTAGCTTGACATTTTCTACAGCACAGACTTTTCCTAATTTTAAGCGCGACTCTTTTGCAGACCTTGAACTTCTACTCCTGAATGATGCATTGGACCTTTTAGAGGACGATGCATACGACTGCGTTTCTGATCTCGATTCTAGATCACTCTCCCGACCACTAAATGATTCGTTTTCAGAAATATCATCTATCATTAGAGAAATACATTTATAATTGGTATTTATACACGGATAAATATAAATTGGTAAAAGCTATTTAGAAATTTCTTAAATGCACGTGCATGCATGTGTCTTCAATTTATGTACTACATCTTTAAATATTTTATCTACTTGCACAGTAGCTATTTGTATCTATAATTAAGTCAATACTCTCTGTAATAATTTCAATACTCTGTATAGGTGCCATCTATAGGCTTAAAATCGAAGATCTTCAGCCTCAAAAACAATGTAGATTATAATAATACTAACTACATACACGATTAAAATTAGTGAGGACAACTGATAGACTTCTAACATTAGTCAAATTAGTATCATGGCAACCTGTATCATGCGGTACGACTACACTACATACTGTTATAACTATAGACTTACCACGACACTGATACTGTCTTTTCATTTTGCCTGTAAAGCCTTGCTGATCTTTTTTCGCACTCTACTAGTTAAATAAAGCTGAATGTATTATGTAACCTTACATCACCCCAGCGGATGTAATATACTCTTACGTAATCGCGAATTGAAGCCTCGAATTTTTTAACGTTCGCTCAATGCAGTCTCTATATAGACACAGCTATGGTGCCTGACGAAATTGATACAGAAAAACCCTTAAATTTTTACTTTAAGATCGAAAGCTGATCTTGAGCTCATATGTTATCTTCAGTGACTCTGCTGATAAGGAAACCACAAGCTTTTTGAATTAGCAGTCTGAGAGTAGCCATCCAGATTTCCAATGTATGCCATACTAATAAGGGCAGAGCAGCTGTCTACAGTTCGCCCATCTTTTTGAGTGACAAAGAGGAGATTCTGGTTCCCATTAAGTGAACTTGGGTTCCACCCATTAGCTCATCAAGCTCCTCAGGGTGGGTGGGTGGGGTAAATCCATAGTCCACTGATGACGTAAATGATATACTCAGGTTCTGAAAATGAAAGCCACAATTTGATACACATTAATATGTACTAGGGTAGTAACCAATTAGGTAGGTGGTTTGTTTTGTATCATCATTAATCAGACTACATCCTACGTGACCATTACGAATAATCAATCATGCAAGATGTTTTTGTCAGTACGGATTCCTTCAATCTCATTTAAAGTACTTAAATTATACAGTAAGCAATATAATGCAAGTTAATACAAAATGCATAAAAAAGTCAGAAAAGAATGTGCACTAAGTTCAATTGCTAAAGTAATTGAATCAACAGCTACAGGTATTGGAACCAGATACTTGTTTAGAATGTATTGAATCTAGACGTAAACTCTCTTGTGTTGTATGTACAGGCCGTGATTTCTCATATTTTTGCACCAATTTGGTTGCTAAGGTGATAAAGGTGGTGTCTACGTTGGTGTCCTCTTTAGAGGAAGTTTCAATGACATCGACTATTCTTTCATCATTCAACTCCAGTCCTTTGGCCTGGGACAGCTCCACTTGTCGTAACTTCATCTGCTGTCTAACTATGTCCAACTTGGTACCAATAACGACTATAAGAATATCTTCTCCAGTAAACTTCTTTACTTCGTCGAACCACTTGTAAATGTTCTGAAAGGATTGCTCCTTTGTGATATCAAAACACAGAATCACCTGCGTATATAGAATAGGAGTATAATATTACATGTTACGTAAGGATAGATTAACGGAGGTGGATTAACAGGTGAATTTTATTATCCAACAATTTATAATAGGGACATATTTAACGTGGAACTGAAATTATAACACAAAATTGTTAATTAACAAGGAAGTGAATAAGAAGAATTACAAGTGCTATTTCTGCTCTATATAATATGAGTTTTATATGATTCGGATAACATTATCAATTTGTCTCAAACGGTATATGCAGTACCCAAAAACATACATCCATACTAATTTAGTTTCACTGTACTATACCAGTATTAATAACTGATTATGAGAACGTAAAGCATGGCAGAGGTACTGAATGATTAGTTTTGTTTATGTTTAATTAATTTTTGTTTGTTTATCTTAAATAAAATCACAGACATTTTATCACACACACCCCTTCTCCCTCCAGATTTGTGTATTTATTCCATCCCCATCTCTCATTTGCTGTATGATACCACTGATGAAGACAACCGAATAGTTGTTGAAATATTTGGTTATATAATTTCAAACTTTGGTTAGTGTCGTGCTCATATATACAAAGTAAAGATGATTAGTTGATATTGCATTTAGTTATATATGTATGACTGTGACGCACACTCTACCAACATCATCTATTCAAACAGCTTCAATACCAAACATATGACTCATGTATGCTACACGGACTTACACCATTTGCATTTCTGTAGTAACTCTGTGTAATAGTTCTAAACCTCTCCTGTCCTGCGGTATCCCAAATCTGAAGCTGATTGAAAGATTATCACAGTTAAACATTAGCTAGACAGTTTATAGTGTAGAGGTTATCTTTGAGATGGCTTGTCTTTAGTCTTTTGAGCATCTAGAGATACCGTTTGTTTCTTTAGAATCGGATGTTCAACCCTGGGGTCTTTCTCAGTGACTGACTATAAAGAAACATCACTAGATGCTCAAAAGACTAAAGATGAACCATAAGAAATCCTTATCATCTAAGTTCGGAGGATTATACCATATATGGTATGAAAAAATGGCTACCTCTTCAATTTCAAAACACAGGGAGTATCTTTTTTTCACTTTCAAAAGTATCATTCACTGACTTCAATATATATCTCTTCAAGTTGGAATATAATATCGGTATATTCTATAATGGTATATTTTGTACTAATACTAATGCAGCAGGAATAATATTAATCGGAGTGTTTCAACCACTCAGCAGCTGATAGGTTGAAATACGGGAGGTCTGGGTGAATAAAATGTTCCAATTACTAGTGCCGCTATGTTAGAATGAGCTTGAAGTCTACCACCACCCTACAAAGCACTAAGTCTCTACAGTATTACGTATGTCAGCACATTCTTTAATAGTTTAGGAAGGGTGAAACACAACAGTTAATAATTAAAATTTATGGGATATTCCTTTTAGTATGTCTACCCTTTAATCTATAGCACTGTCTGTGGTTCTACATACAGTGTAGTCCACATAATTCAAATCTCAGAATTCATTATCAAAAATTTGAATTAGGTGAAATTTGAATTGTCAGTATTTTATCAAAATCAAATATTATGTATTAAACACAATTTCTACTTACTGAAAGAAAATTAGTTATAATAGTCAATATTGCTGAAATACAGGGAATATACAGATTCTTCTAATTACGCAAAATTTCGAATGAATCAGATACGAATTATGTGGACTACACTGTATTACCTTTCAGTATGTGTACACACGTACCCTAACACCCTTTAATCTATAGCACTGTCTGTGGTTCTATATATTACCTTTGCAACCAAATAAATAATATCCTCAAGCTGTCACAATGTCTATGTATGTGGATGGCATATAGTCAGTCTAATTTTAAAGAACACTCCCTCCATATAAAGCCATTTTTCAGTCTGACATGTACTAAAGTTTACTTTATGTACTACAATATATGCAGGCAAGAAATGTCTTCCAATTAGCTTGACTACCAAAAAGGTGTGTGACTTGGTGGGAATAGACAAGGCGTGACTTTACTGTAGTCAAAGTGAAACATAAGGAAGTGAGAATGTGGAGATTTAAGACAAACATTAAACTAATTATGGTTTTAGGTAATTAGATTATATGAAAGTTAATTGGTGAATTATTTGATTATTTACATGTATACACCAATTATATATGCATGCATATCAAATTACTATCAAGAAATATAGCAGTCTATTAGCTCGAACTGGTGTAAAGTACAACTTTAACGAACCTTTACTCGTTTTCCGCTGACGTCTATTGTTTTGAGTGTAAAATCAACTCCGATCGTATTGGCTTGTCGCTCGTTAAAGATTCCGTGTTTATAACGCTGTACAATGCAAGTCTTGCCAACACCAGGATCACCAACCAGAACAATCTTGAAAAGAAAGTCATATCCGTCATCACCCTCGGGGAAGACTGATGAACTTGCCTGAGTCATCTTTATTCAAATTCCTTTTCACGATCAAATTGAAAGAATGTGAAATGGGCACAATCACGTGACCATCAGATGACAGAAGGGGCCGTCCTTAGACGCACAACTGATTTCATTAACAGTCGACCGAGATGAGCGACCGTTCATTGATGGTAAAGCGCGACTCATACAGTTATTGCTATCACAATCTTCTTTCATTTCTGTATTAGAATATCCCCTTTCTTTACAGGAGGACATTGGAGAGTTTCTCTATTACGCATGTTGCTGTTTCATGTGCGAGTGCTGCCTCTGTTGCGAGTGCTGCCCTTGTTGCGCACATCATCGCAAGCTGGTAGAAGAGGGGCACACGCGTCTAATAGAGTCTCCTAAGCTTGAAGATTCGGTAAGTCGGGTCGATGTGAGTTTACGTACGTACGTATCGAGTGACTTGCTGAATTCCGATTTAGTAACTGGTAGCGATGCGGAAATGCACGTGCCAGTTAGTAGAGATGTAATGATTATAAAGGAAAGTGCGAGCTGTACATCTATCTGTCTGTATATCTGTCTGTCTGTACATCTATAGATGGTCCTTGTATGGACTGTACATTCACATCAGAAACCCTTAATTTGATAAATATACAAGCATTATTAACATAGCAGGGGAGAATTAGTTACAGAAGAAGCAGCAATTTGAACTTTATTTGATTAACTCTCAGATAACTGTATGTATAAATTGCTTGATTTGTTTAACTTTACACTGACCGTTGCTGTGCATAGCCATATCTTGACTAATGGGAGCTTTAGTATAGTAATGACACGAGATGATATGTTGCCACGTTAGGCAGTTTTATATTGCTGTTCATACAGTTGAAAGGTAGTGAAATATCTTTTCCTCCTTGCCCTAAATTTTATTACTGAATTCTATCTATTATTGCTGTATAACCCATGGACCTAGATGAAATAGGTAATTAGTACCTCAAATTACCCCCTAAAATGGAATCTTCTTCCCCAAAGCACTTTGAGTGTTAGTAAAAATCTGTTCTGCAAGGAAAAGTTTCACTAACATGTTATTGAACTGTGAGCCCACATTATAGGACCTTGTGTATATTGACCTTTGACCCCCGAATTGAGGTCTCATGTTTTATCTATGGATGAATAGCTGTTTGTAAACTGTCCCCCTATAGCTCGTATTACCAGCATCACACTCTTACAGTGTTGTATAGTATATCGTTTGTCCACATTGTAGATCCTTATTCAATTAAAATGTAATGGCATTATCGTACTCCTGTAGATGTACTGTATAAGTGGCATAATGGAGTATATTGCACCATAGATATATGGCTCTTTTACAGATTGCACTAAACCGTGCAAAGGCTACAAAGAGGAAGTGAATAAGATGTTTTGTTGACCCTCAGCAAGTGACTAAATCGGATAATTGATAAAACAGAGAAGTTACCAATCTTTCTCTTTTCGATGGATTTTCTCCAAGTGTACATTCCTTAATACATAGTTGACTGAAATCTAGAAAGTACTGCTAAACTTTGTACCAATAATTCAGAAGGGACTGATTGTATAAAACCACTGCATTATATATACATATATGTAAATCTCACTTTACCCCTTCATTCAATACTTTTACAGTTAATTCAACTATTAAGTCCATTTCCGTTTGGAGCTGGTAAACTTTACTGTTGGAATATGTTTTCACCAGTTCCCTAATCAAATGTTATTTGATGTAGATTGGGTTTCCTTGTTGCCTAGGAGACCAGCATGATGTAATCAAAAGTGTAATTAAAAGGCAGATTCCCACCTTAAGGAAATGTATTTGTAGGACTCCCCCACTTAATCTTGTACGTACATCTTCACAGGCTGGCACAACTAGTACTGTATTTACAAAGCTTTGAGGACACTCTATTATATCCCATGGCCTGTTGCAATTGTGATTATACTAGTGTAGTCCAAATTATCAGCCAATCAACTGGACAATGTCTCCCAGAAGTTTGTCCTTATAATAGCCATACGTATAAAAGACGGTATAGTTACATATATATCGTTAATGTGTCATTGCTTAAAATTATCGTTCCATTTCTTTCTTGGCCGCCCTCTTCCTTTCTTCCTTCCATCTCAGCTTCATACTGTAATAATAATTATTCCAAATTATTTGTTGTTTAATCAGATAATGTCACTGAATGTGTTGTCAATGCCATAACAATTAGTAGTGTATTCATATGTTTTTACACTTCCTTATGTATATATATATGTACTAGGTGATGTACTTGTGTCCCATGTGCACATGCTGTCACATGACTATCACATGACTATCACACACACTGTCACATGTGCATAGACTATTGTATGAATATGTACACATGACTGTCACATGACTGTCACATGAACACATGCTATGTAGGAGGCCGATGAGGAAACAAAATTGAAAGCAGTTGTTGAACAACCACGTAGACAAGTATGTAAACATCATTTACTGCTCAATAGCTATATAATTATGTTATATTACTAGTCACTCCTCCAGGAACACTGTACTAGCTACCCCATACACTCCTCCAGGAATACTGTACTAGCTACCCCATACACTCCTCCAGGAATACTGTACTAGCTACCCCATACACTCCTCCAGGAACACTGTACTAGCTACCCCATACACTCCTCCAGGAACACTGTACTAGCTACCCCATACACTCCTCTAGGAACACTGTACTAGCTACCCCATACACTCCTCCAGGAACACTGTACTAGCTACCCATACACTCCTCTAGGAACACTGTACTAGCTACCCCATACACTCCTCCAGGAATACTGTACTAGCTACCCCATACACTCCTCTAGGAATACTGTACTAGCTACCCCATACACTCCTCTAGGAACACTGTACTAGCTACCCCATACACTCCTCTAGGAACACTGTACTAGCTACCACATACACTCCTCCAGGAATACTGTACTAGCTACCCCATACACTCCTATAGGAACACTGTACTAGCTACCCCATACACTACTCTAGGAACACTGTACTAGCTACCCCATACACTCCTATAGGAACACTGTACTAGCTACCCCATACACTCCTCTAGGAATACTGTACTAGCTACCCCATACACTCCTCTAGGAACACTGTACTAGCTACCCCATACACTCCTCTAGGAACACTGTACTAGCTACCACATACACTCCTCCAGGAATACTGTACTAGCTACCCCATACACTCCTATAGGAACACTGTACTAGCTACCCCATACACTCCTATAGGAACACTGTACTAGCTACCCCATACACTACTCTAGGAACACTGTACTAGCTACCCCATACACTACTCTAGGAACACTGTACTAGCTACCCCATACACTACTCTAGGAACACTGTACTAGCTACCCCATACACTACTCTAGGAACACTGTACTAGCTACCCCATACACTCCTCCAGGAATACTGTACTAGCTACCCCATACACTCCTATAGGAACACTGTACTAGCTACCCCATACACTCCTCTAGGAACACTGTACTAGCTACCCCATACACTCCTCTAGGAACACTGTACTAGCTACCACATATACTCCTCTAGGAATACTGTACTAGCTACCCCATACACTCCTCCAGGAACACTGTACTAGCTACCCCATACACTCCTCTAGGAATACTGTACTAGCTACCCCATACACTCCTCTAGGAACACTGTACTAGCTACCCCATACACTCCTCTAGGAACACTGTACTAGCTACCCCATACACTCCTCCAGGAATACTGTACTAGCTACCCCATACACTCCTCCAGGAACACTGTACTAGCTACCCCATACACTCCTCCAGGAACACTGTACTAGCTACCACATATACTCCTCTAGGAATACTGTACTAGCTACCCCATACACTCCTCTAGGAATACTGTACTAGCTACCACATACACTCCTCCAGGAATACTGTACTAGCTACCCCATACACTCCTCTAGGAATACTGTACTAGCTACCCCATACACTCCTCTAGGAACACTGTACTAGCTACCCCATACACTCCTCTAGGAATACTGTACTAGCTACCCCATACACTCCTCCAGGAATACTGTACTAGCTACCCCATACACTCCTCCAGGAATACTGTACTAGCTACCCCATACACTCCTCTAGGAATACTGTACTAGCTACCACATACACTCCTCCAGGAATACTGTACTAGCTACCCCATACACTCCTCTAGGAACACTGTACTAGCTACCCCATACACTCCTCCAGGAACACTGTACTAGCTACCCCATACACTCCTCTAGGAACACTGTACTAGCTACCCCATACACTCCTCTAGGAATACTGTACTAGCTACCCATACACTCCTCCAGGAATACTGTACTAGCTACCACATACACTCCTCCAGGAACACTGTACTAGCTACCCCATACACTCCTCCAGGAACACTGTACTAGCTACCCCATACACTCCTCTAGGAATACTGTACTAGCTACCACATACACTCCTCCAGGAATACTGTACTAGCTACCCCATACACTCCTCCAGGAATACTGTACTAGCTACCACATACACTCCTCTAGGAACACTGTACTAGCTACCCCATACACTCCTCCAGGAATACTGTACTAGCTACCACATACACTCCTCTAGGAATACTGTACTAGCTACCCCATACACTCCTCCAGGAATACTGTACTAGCTACCACATACACTCCTCCAGGAATACTGTACTAGCTACCACATACACTCCTCTAGGAATACTGTACTAGCTACCCCATACACTCCTCTAGGAATACTGTACTAGCTACCCCATACACTCCTCCAGGAATACTGTACTAGCTACCCCATACACTCCTCCAGGAACACTGTACTAGCTACCCCATACACTCCTCCAGGAACACTGTACTAGCTACCACATACACTCCTCCTGGAACACTGTACTAGCTACCCCATACACTCCTCTAGGAACACTGTACTAGCTACCCCATACACTCCTCCAGGAACACTGTACTAGCTACCCCATACACTCCTCTAGGAACACTGTACTAGCTACCCCATACACTCCTCTAGGAACACTGTACTAGCTACCACATACACTCCTCCTGGAACACTGTACTAGCTACCCCATACACTCCTCCAGGAATACTGTACTAGCTACCCCATACACTCCTCTAGGAACACTGTACTAGCTACCCCATACACTCCTCTAGGAATACTGTACTAGCTACCCCATACACTCCTCCAGGAACACTGTACTAGCTACCCCATACACTCCTCTAGGAACACTGTACTAGCTACCCCATACACTCCTCCAGGAACACTGTACTAGCTACCCCATACACTCCTCTAGGAACACTGTACTAGCTACCCCATACACTCCTCTAGGAATACTGTACTAGCTACCCCATACACTCCTCCTGGAACACTGTACTAGCTACCCCATATACTCCTCTAGGAATACTGTACTAGCTACCCATACACTCCTCTAGGAACACTGTACTAGCTACCCCATACACTCCTCTAGGAACACTGTACTAGCTACCCATACACTCCTCCAGGAACACTGTACTAGCTACCCCATACACTCCTCCAGGAACACTGTACTAGCTACCCCATACACTCCTCCAGGAACACTGTACTAGCTACCCCATACACTCCTCCAGGAACACTGTACTAGCTACCCCATACACTCCTCCAGGAATACTGTACTAGCTACCCATACACTCCTCTAGGAACACTGTACTAGCTACCCCATACACTCCTCCAGGAATACTGTACTAGCTACCCATACACTCCTCTAGGAACACTGTACTAGCTACCCCATACACTCCTCCAGGAATACTGTAATAATTTGGTTCTCCATTATGCACTTAAACTATTCTTATCCAATCCTTTAAAGTCTGATTCATCTCAAAAGATGAAAAATGAAGAGAATGGATCAGCAAAGGTATTATGGACATCCTCATAGAGCAAGTCTACCTAGGCAAGTACATAAAGTCATTAGAATTTCTGTACCCTCCCTTTGGTTGCTAGGTAACACAAGAGGAGAAAGATGATCCTATATGGGACAGCATGAGGAGAGAAAGTCTACCAAACAGTGAAGCTCAGGAGGCGCTCCTCTCCTTTGACAATGAGGTAGACGAAGCCTCTGAAGGAGGTAATACCCACTGTATATCCACTGTATATCCACTGTATATCCGCTGTATATCCACTGTATATCCACTGTATATCCACCGTATATCCACTGTATATCCACTGTATATCCACTGTATATCCACTGTATATCCACTGTATATCCACTGTATCATGTGTTGATGATGGTTAACAGGATAAATACAAAAGGCAGGATGTTTCAACCACAAGTAGTAAAGTGAAGTTTATAAAATACTTACATAATGTATAGTTTGTACAATACTATGTTTATGTATGTACATACTGATTTACATAGGAGTTCTGCTAGTTACATAATGTGCATTTTGTCATTGCCTTTAGACAAATCCATCACTTTCACTTGGGGTGACATGGGAGATGAAGATGAAGATGAAGCCGATCACGACACTGCCAAGCTAGTATCTCCAAATGTAAGTCTTGATCAGTCATACAATGTAAATAATACTACTCCTGGACTTAGCGGCTACGTTAATGATTTTATGACATTCTCACCCTTAATCATATTCATTAGCTCATAAATCTAAAATGCGATGTATGTATATTAGATATTATTTAGATGTTTTATACATGCTTACAGAGATCTTTTTTACAAATTGTAAAATGTTACTTCTACTAGAAAGTTTATGTACTTGTACGTATATATGTGTAATATATTACAGGCTACCATTTGATAAACATAATGTACGTACTGTATACTAGTTGTTCATTATATTTATTTGATAGAAGTCAGAGAATGATGGTAACTTTTCAGGAGGCAGTGGTGGGAGACAGTCCAGTGGAGGAAGAGGCAGGCAGTTCATGAAAATATCTGCCTCTGATAAAACAGGAGATGATGACAAGATGGCACCAGAAGGCATTAAGGAGTACTTTGCACCCAAAACTGGCAAAGAGGTTAGTTCTTAGAAGAAACAAATTGCTTTTAACTTTGTGTCAACTTTTTAGTTGAATGCCTACATAATATATATTTATATGTGTGTGTTATCAAGTGATTATCATGTGATCATCATGTGATTTAAATATTTACAGGAAGTTGGGGAAGTTGAAATTAATGATCGTGTCATCTTGTTTGAATGGAGTGGTAGTGCTAATATAGTAGCGGTGGCTGGTAGCTTTAACGAGTGGACACCAGAAGACATGAGAAAAGGGTGAGTGAGGGAGTGAGGGGGAGGGGAGGGGAGAGAGGGAGTGTGTGGGGGAAGGGAGGTGAGAGAGTGTATATCAAGGAGGATATATTTGAAAGGTGTTTTCCTTCTCTGCAGTGAGGATGGTGTATTTCGCTTACAAAAAAGGCTGCGAGTTGGAAAGTATGTCTACAAGTTTGTGATTGACGGAGAGTGGGCCTGTGATGAAGGAAGAGTAAGTCCCTATAATATATATTAAACCAGCCCTGAGCCAAATAGAGAGATATTGAATACCTGCTATATAGAGCCATTTCCTGTGCTAATCATAGACATTTCCTGTGGGAGGGGCCATCATATGTGTACTTTTACTTTGTAAACACTAAACGGACAAGTTGGACATTCTCAAAATTGTAATTTTCTATTCTTTAGGACTCTCCTGATAATTATGTATAATAACTAATGTAATCCATGCACTGTATGAGGAATAACGCTAACATGATTGGTAGACTGTCACATGTTAAATTCTCTTCCTTATTAGGAGACTGAGGATGATGGAAAAGGACACTTGAATAATTTCATCAATGTTTTGTAGAATTTCTCAAAATTACACTTTTTGGCAACCATCTCTATAATTTAAATCATATTAACTGGATTAAGAAGTCTTATAACACTCTATTTTTTAAGCATTATGTTATATGTAAGTACGTAGTCCTTCCAAATCTGTTGTTTACTTATGCTGCATGTCGTTATTTCAACTATATATACACACCATACACATACGTAGCTATGTTATTATTATTATTTGAGTGCAATGTGTGCATATAATAATAATGCATACATAGCCGTATATACTATGACTGTGAACACTGGTGCTCCATATATAAATCATACATACCATGCAGTACAATGTTCACAACAAATACTCCACTACGTATACTCTTTCATAATATAAGTGACTGTGAACATTTGTGTGCTATATAGTTCCAGTTTAGTATTATACAGATCAAGAGATTTTGTAGTCATAGGAATATAAAGGCACAATTTCTCTTAACTCCACATCAACAACACACTAGTCATATACACAAAAGAATTTGGTTGGGTTGGTAGTTCCTTCTTCAACAATGAATGAATGACCTGGGGGTTGAAACATTCTAATGTTTGTAACTAGTATTGCGCTGATGCAGAACCATGCAAAACTCTATATCACAGATTCCTTAACATTTCATAATGCTGTTGCACATGCAATAATTGACAGTGAAAATACAAGCATTCATGCACAGGTAGCACCTTTGCATAGTCAAGTTTACAGCTATAATCTGCAACTAGTACAAATGACTAAAGTAATGGAGTGTTCTCGTTTATTGCATTCGTTAAAGGAACACCCTTTCTGCAACCCTTTCTCTTTCTTCTGCATACAACACAACACGGAACACCCACAGTGCATAAACAGCACATGCCAGTCAAAATACCTACACAAGGTAACCATAGCAACATGTATAACAGGGAGTTGCAGTTGTAAAGATTGTATGCTTTTACGAAAGCATCTCATTTAAATGGGTAAAACCCTTCTTGTAGAGAATGATATAATTTTCAATGCATATAATCACATTCCTATAGTAGATTTTGTGAGCAAAAAAAACAAAAAAATAAAATTCAGTAGAGTGTTTCATAGTACATTCATTCAAGTAACAGCTGCTTAAGTGGTTAAGGGGAGACATTTTGTTCCTCACGAGACAGGCAGTGTATAATCCAGAGTCAGTATGTAATGATGTTCAAGTATGATTGAGGGGAACTAGCAATGACACTAGCTAAGAATCACCGCCAGTGTTTCTTTCAGAGTATTTAGGAAGGGAGGGGGGATGATAATAGAAATGAAGGGGGTAAACAGATTTAGTGCACCAATGTTCATTCTGACACACCAAACTCATGCATGTACCATTTTTCTTACATGCTACATCTATTTTCGAGTAAAGGCCTATATTGAAGAACTAAACCTAGTGAGAGCTTTGGATGAGGTATGTACAATTTGAATACTTTACCAATGGCTTACCCAAGAGAATCACCGCTGCAAGCACTAGTTTATGAATCATATCCACTGGACCATCAATGGTGCTCTTAAATTGTGAGGCAAGTGAAGGGGTGACTCCGCCTTCTTCACACGCATAAAACACCGGGAACATGACATCTTGAATATGCTCTATAGGACTACAGAACCAAAATTGTGGACACACATTATAGGCTATTACAAAATGACGATTTTTCTACATATTGTACCATCTAAATTAAACCATGAGTGTTCCATCTAAACAAATCAATAAAAATAAGGTCATATATATACATATGAACATGGCTAACAATGATTGGACTTGTATAAAAATGTCTACTAATTACCTTAGTTTTGGATCTCTTTTCAGCAAGAAATTTAGCTGTATCCTCTTAGCAGCGTTCAGCACGGCACCAGTCATCTGAATGGACACACACACTATAAGAACAGTCTTCTGAATGGACACACATATGTACTATATAAACAGTCATCTGAATGGACACACATATGTACTATATAAACAGTCATCTGAATGGACACACATACTATATAAACAGTCATCTGAATGGACACAAAAGTGCTTAACAACTGGTACTAACTGGTTCCACGTCCAGGTGAGAGTCATGCAACGTTCTATTTGGATGGAGGCCTTCAACATTCCGAAGATAAATTGGATCCGCATCCAAAAAATTGGGTTTTGAAGCGAACACTGGAGCATCTGAGGGTGATACCGTCATGTGATAACAAATATATGGGAATACACTTGTGGTTCTATTATCACTCATTCAATGGAATTCACTTGTGGTTCTGTTATCATTCACTCAATGGGAATACACTTGTGGTTCTATTATCACTCACTCAACGGGAATACACTTGTGGTTCTATTATCACTCAGTCAATGGGAATTCACTTGTGGTTCTATTATCACTCACTCAACGGGAATACACTTGTGGTTCTATTATCACTCAGTCAATGGGAATACACTTGTGGTTCTATTATCACTCACTCAATGGGAATACACTTGTAAGGTTCAACACTCCAGAGGGACCATTAGCGTAGTACTTGGCATTGGCCGGATTCTGTGTCTTGTTCTGCAGTTCCTCCACTGGTATCACATACCTGAACAAGTCTATTCCATATAAGGATATATCCTCAGAAAAGGTGAAGTAACCAGACCTGAATTATAGAGAAATCACATTTCTCAAACAATATAAAAAGACAGTCGTTGTATCAATATACACTCCATTGCTAGGCAACCAAGGCAAATTATATTCCACAACCGTTATATAACTATAATAAGAGGCACTTTGGCCTCTTATTATAGTCATACAGTGCGATATCCCACCGATAGCTCAGTAAACACCAAAAGCCTAGGGGCAGAGTGTATACTGTAAATCCCTTTATCTAAGCGGAACCAAAAGTTAGCGAAACTGGATTTTACCCCTACATAGCGGAATTTAATATTAGCAACTTACAAGATGCATGGAAGTTTTGTTAGTTAATTACAGTAATACAGTATAGTAGTAGTACTATATTTACCGAACTCTAATTTTAGCGGTAAATGTCAAATCGCTAATATAGCTAAATTTAACAGCACGCTTAATAATAAGGGATTTACAGCAACAGTTATACAATGTCACTTTGCACCTGAGGCGAGTGCGTGTATCATTGATACAAAATGACAATTACAGATTTGCCAAAATTTCAGTATCTAAATTTACTATTAATTTAGGACGAGGTTATATGTAACTTTCTTCTCACTGGGAAAACCCCTTGATGCCGCCCACACAATAAAGTCAAGAACATAATCTCATTAACAACAAAATGGCCGCCTCACCTAAATAGCTGATTTATAAAGGCATAGATAATGTCTGTACGGGATAGGGCAGGCTGAAACATTATGCCTTCCCCGCCCATGAACACGCCCCCATCCTCCAGCCAGCCATTAATGTGTGTAACACTATTCCACTGAGTGTACCAGGCGATGTGAGTGAGGTTATTCTTGCCCGTTTTAACAATGCTCCAACCTTGGGAATTGTTCAGACTGTTATTTTGCTAGGGGGATTACCAAAATGAACAAGTTGGTTACAAAATACGTACACTACAGATTTCACAAAACATACCTGCAGAGCTGTCAGGGAAGGTGGTACCACAATATGAGTACGGAAAATTTCATTAAAAATTTTTACAATCTTGTCTATGTCCTCCAATAGTTTATCATTATATCCCCAAAGCCAGTCGTGAACACTATGCTTAATTATAAAGGTTTCCTCTAGCAGACTTCCTGCTGCTTTCAGGAACAAGCTTATCAGGTCCTTTTCTATAGAATGTTTCACGATTTCTTCTATCTTATTTAGCAGTGCCTATAAAAGGAGAGGTGGCATCAGCTGATAAGATTGAGGATAACAATTAGTCTCATTCCCATCCCACTTCCGGCCGCCATTTTTACTGTAGTGGGCTGGGAATGAGACTAGATAACAATGGACTCTCCTTTGTACACAGACTTACCACAATTACAGTGTTAACTTGCACTACTTCCACATTGTGCGGATCAGCCATAGACTTTTCAAGATCAAGGACGAAAGATTCTTCCAAATTATAACCAACCTCCGTCTCATCCATTGTCCACTTCATGTTAACTTTAGTCTTATTCTCCCTAAAATGCATAAAAATGAAAAGCTGCTAAAAAGTGTAAAATTTGTTCTCCTTCAATTTTGCTAGATGTATTCAAATCAATAAAAGTGCAATAGCCATTCAATATCAATTAAGCTCTTGAGAATATCGTCTAAATGGCTGAAAATAACTCTTAGGTTTGAAACATCTCTATCCCTTCTTCTACAAACTCCACCCTGGGGCCAAACAATTAAGAAACAAAATAGATTTGGTATCCAGACAAGATGGCTGACCAAAATCTCGAATGCCCACACCAATGATTTTTTTCTTGAAAATTGACCAATGATTGACTGCTAATGTTGTTACAACTATTATATCATGTACATATTATAATAGGAATTTGGTTTTCCAACTTTAGACAGGATTGATTACATTACACATATAACATGGGACAGAACACTCAAGGAGCATCATTCCCACGTTCATTATGATCCCACACTTTGTACCTGTATACGAAGGGGCCTATTTCCTTGAAAACAGGTCTGGCTCCATTTTGAAAATCACTTGGGTTTGTCAGATTGAAGAAGTAAAATTTGGCGTATATTTCAGTTGAAGCGTGAACCCACTGCTCTGTTCCTTGGCTGTTTGGCAATAGCTGAACCTTCTACATACCAAATAAGGAAATGAGATTAACAGACATGATAACAATACAAGTTATTTTAAAAGAAAAAAGAAAATTATAAAAAATATGTTGTTATAAAAGGACAGTAGTTGTTTGTGAGGTTTCTAATAAAAAAGACAATTAAGTGACCAAAGGTCAACGAAAAATAAACAGACTGTCACATAATTCAATTACATATTTATTCTGTTCCCAGTGAGAAGATCTAGCATCACGTGCCGATCACAAAATAATTAAGAGATCCTCACCAGCTGAAAAGAAAAGGTACCACTACCTTATGCAACACAATCATACTAAGGCGAGGAAGGTCATACGCATTCAAAAGTAAAAACACAACTAGTTACGGATGAAGCTAGCTATCTCCATATGGGTACCTCGTCTATCTGCTCCTGAATGAGGGGGTTTAGGATTCTATCGAGAAGGTCCAGACGAAAGACTAGAACGGCAATGAACAGTATAAGCGAACACAAGGTAGCTATGGCAAAGCTTCCAGTGAAACAGATAATACTGGGAACAAATCGCATCCGACAACAACGCCGCTTAGCGGCCATTTTAACCAGAAGTTGATCATGTGACGGATGAAATGAACACGTTCATTTCCTACACAAAATGTCTGTTCGTTCTCCTGGAGTGTTATTGTACGCATCTCCGACAAGTATTGTTTCTTGTGTGTTCATATTTGTAGTCAATAGAATATACAGTAGCGCCGGACAGCACGTGTCTTTATTGCATGTGAGTTTATTCAGTATACAAAGTCTATCTCATCCTTGTACGATATACGTACAGTATAAACAGCAATGTTTGAATGCATCAATCTACGTATCTCTCAACAGAGCATGAATGTACGTACGTACTAACAAATTGGATGCATTTTTCGGTCAACATTTTGCATGTGTTTGTGTTGTTCAAAGCCATTTATTTACCAAAGAAATACAGGAAAACTATACGACCGTAGATTTAGTACAATATATATACTTACGCATGAGGAGTGCAAGTCTCATTTGTATGCTCAGTAGACATGAGTAGGGGTGGTATACACATAGTCACGTGATAGTCACATGATAATATTGACTATTTTGTGCTCAGCTTTAGACAATATGTTTAGACCTTAAAAGTTTGCTCTCATTTTCATTGTACTCCTTAAAAACTGGAAGATAATTCAATGTTTTGATGTCTTATCTTGTATTGTTTGTCATCATCATTGAACTCTGGATATTACTCCTGCCCACTCATGTTCCCTGAGGAGTGCAGTATTGTATTGTATTATTTTGACATTCACTTTTATACAGATGATGAAAATTGTATCAAATTTAATGTTATTGGAACTGTAGAATAAGAACTTGATATTTGCTCATTTGAGATTTCTATGGACGGGCAGTGAAGCTGGCAATCAGTGTCCTGTAACAGTTTATAAACTCGGAGCCCTCTCAATCCCAGCTGCACTGATGGCAGAAAGAAAGGTAATCACTGACAGAGGAGCTGTCCAAGAAGAACGGACAGATTCTAGTGAGCTGAAGAGATTAGATAGTCTTTCAGGTCTGCCATCCCCTTCTGGATTTGATGAAGACATTAAACAGCGTTCTGTGACCAGTAGAGTGATCGGTGATTGTCCAGTTCTGACAAATATGGATACAGATAGAAGTGTGTCGCAGTGTTTATATGTTGCTCTTGTGTGACATAATAATGCAATAGGCCCAGTAAACACTTAGGTAGTAGTCAGCCATTTCAAAATGTTTGGTAGATCCAGTGTCACTTAATAGCAGTTCCATGTAGTGTGGTTAATGGTATAATCTCGGTCTTGCACACTATCCAAATTAATTATGACCTTTAAACTTTGACCTTTCTGAACCCAGGTCCTGAATTCCCAGTTGGTTCCAAAAGTAGAAGCAAGCATCGCCAAATAAGGCAAGAAACCAGAGCCAAGCCCGCCTCTCCTGATGCCTTCCTGTCACTGAGGATCCAGTCGCCTCAAATTAGAGCTTCCTTTGAAGAGGTGCAGCAAGTACTGGTGGAGAAGAACCCGAAGCTGAAAGGAGCCTTGGTCTCCTTGGACAAGCTACACATCACTCTAATGGTCATGAAACTGGGAAAGGATGTAGATAGACTAGAAGTGTGAGCCTTCAACATCCAACTATGTCAACTGTCATCATTGAACTCTGGATATTACCCCTGCCCACTCATGTCCCCTGAGGAGCACCTAGGCTAGGGGGAGACTCTGGTTCCCATCAAGCGAACTTTGGTTCCACCCATTAGCTCATTGCACTCCTCAGGAGACATGAGTGGGCAGGGGTAATATCCAGAGTTAAATGATGATATATCAATGCTTTAAGATTTCCCCTACTTTTTCTGTATAAAGTATTGTGAACTCTAAGTCCTACCAGTGACCTACGTACGTATATGTGTAGCTGTGAGGTGATGAAGAGATGTAGTTTAATTTTTATTCTACCAAGTCACATATCAATTCATACCTGTGACCTTTATAAAAATAGTCTAATATTAGTCTACTACACCCTTTCTCTCACATGCTACATCTACTTTAGAATAAACGCCTATAGGGAACTAAACCTAGTGAGGGCTTTGGATGAGGATACAAGAGTTTTCTCCTTCTCTTCTACTCCACTTCACCAGACAGCTGTTTCTGGGAATTCCACCCTTCATCAGTGACCCTGGAAATCTTTGTCTTTTTCTTGATCTTTTGTGAGTCCTAAGTATGTATAGCTGGGAGGTGATGAAAATATGTAGTATCTTAATGAAGACTTAAGTTCCATGTTAAACTGTTTAAACTGTGAATCCCTTTGATCTGCTGGATAGGGCAAAGAAGGCACTAACTACCGCTTGTAAGAATATAACAGAGCACTTTACTGGTAAACTGGACGCCATTTCTCCCCTGGAGTTGTCTTTCAAAGGCTTGGATAGTTTTGGCGAGAATGTTGTGTTTGCTCCGCTAGACCCTGAAAATCAGGAGACATTCAAAGTGTTGCACACCATCACAAGTATGTACTCACACTAGAATAGACCAGAGCAGTAGTGGAACTTGCTTTCCAATGAAACACTTGTGTTACTCTAAGAAGTGACCTGTTATCTAATCTTGCTTTTACAATATATATGTAGAATTTCTTCTATCTACATTGAAGTTAAATTAAAAGGGTACATCTTTCAATCTCTTTTAAGTATTGAAATGTGAGATAAGAAGATTCAGCCATAACTGCATCTTTAGATGCTCCGAGGAGACCAAAAATGAGCCCTTTCAAAGATACTTAAATATTTGAAAAATGGGGGACTTTTAGATCTAAAGCCAATTTTAAAGCTTTGATCTAATCATCATTTGACTCTGGATCTATGGCTAACCACCTTTTAGTGGCTAAGGGGAGACTCTGGTTCCCGTTAAGTGATGGCTACACCCATTAGCTCATTATGCTCCTCAGGAGGCACGAGTGGGTGGGTAAAATCCAGAGTCAAAACATGATGACATACTTACAGACATCACTTGCTTTCATTACTAAACACCTTTTCACTTGTTCCGTATAGACATAGTTAGAACTGCATTTGTTTCTGCTGGTATTGAATCCACGGATCTCAAGGAGAGGTTTACTCCTCATCTCACAGTCGCTAAGCTGTCACAGCTACCAAGAAGAAAGGCTTTCTATAAGGTCAAGTTAAAGAGGAAATTCTATGAAGACCTCGTGACTAAATATCATGGAAGTCATAAAGTGTTTGAAATTGAACTTCTGTCAATGAAACTGCCTCCAAAAAATGGCTACTATCACAAATTTTCATCTAGTAACCTCCTCTATTTACCCTAAGCACTCTATTATTCAATTTATTTTATAACTAGAAATCCAATCCATGTAATTGTGTTTATAAAAGTAAATAAAAAACATTTACAAAAATGATGTTAGAAGTAGAAATGGCAGTGTTCACTAATACATCTGCAAAAAGTATCGAAACAAGACACTGATTATATGATAAGGCTAATCATACAGAAGTTGCATATATACTGAAATTTAAGTAACCTAACCATACACTTCTGTGTTTGGGCGCACCATTCCTACTTAAGGTTAGTGCGCCCAAACACAGAAGTGTATGGTTAAGTTACTTAAATTTCAGTATATATGCAACTTCTGTATGATTAGCCTTATCATATAATCAGTGTCTTGTTTCGATACTTTTTGCAGATGTATTAGTGAACACTGCCATTACTACTTCTAACATCATTTTTGTAAATGTTTTTTATTTACTTGTATTCCCCCTTTTTTCCTCTTAATATTACTAGTTTTAAATTGATTTGAAAGTTTTCTTGGCGAAGATTTCAAAATAACGTCTTAGACAAGAGAAATATGCCGAAAACCATGATCTCTTAATTAAAAAATGGCGTCCGAGAAGACCACAATTTTCGCTTTTCACAATTAACATGCTTATTGTAGAGCGCATTCAGATTTAGGGCTGTCTATTCCCTAGTTCCGAAATATTTATGACGATTTATAACTAGTACGTGCCCGCACAAGTTCGCATATTAGCGCTAGTCTATTCAATAAAAGAAGAAGAAGAAGAAGAAAAAATGAATTTTGGAAGTGGGTCTATTCCTAGTTAGCCGCTTTTTGAACGCTATAGAGCGTGTAGAGCGTCGAAACATGTTTTGGCATTTAGGAAAGCGTGCATTAATCGCTGCAAATAACCGAAAATCGTTTCGTTGGCCATTTATGAGGTGTTGATTGCTAATACATTGGATAGGGCGGCCATTTTTTTTCCGGCCATTCCTACTTAGAGAGTACTACCGTACTCTCTGATAGAAGGTGATCCGATTATCGACAAATTACGATATTGTAATTAAGTCCCAAAATGGCTGCTGATAGAAGCGGAAGAGTTAATGCTGGCAAAAACATTTCAAAATTGTTACAAAGCGAGGAAAAGTTGGATGAGTTCTACTCAACAGCCTATGGAGGATTTGAAGAAGTTAGCGGCGACGAGTTCTACAAATCGAAAGAAGAAGAAGAAGACCTTCGCCCCTTAGGTAGTAGTCGGCCATTTTGAAAATGTTTGGTAGATCCAGTGTCACTTAATAGCAGTTCCATGTAGTGTGTTTAATGGTATAATCTTGCACACTATCCGAATTAATTATGACCTTTAAACTTTGACCTTTCTGAACCCAGGTCCTGAATTCCCAGTTGGTTCCAAAAGTAGAAGCAAGCATTCCCAAATAAGGCAAGAAGCCAGAGCCAAGCCCGCCTCTCCTGATGCCTTCCTGTCACTGAGGATCCAGTCACCTCAAATTAGAGCTTCCTTTGAAGAGGTGCAGCAAGTACTGGTGGAGAAGGACCCGAAGCTGAAAGGAGCCTTGGTCTCCTTGGACAAGCTACACATCACTCTAATGGTCATGAAACTGGGAAAGGATGTAGATAGACTAGAACTGTGAGCCTTCAGCATCCAACTATGTCAACTGTCATCATTGAACTCTGGATATTACCCCTGCCCACTCATGTCCCCTGAGGAGCACCTAGGCTAGGGGGAGACTCTGATTCCCATCAAGCGAACTTTGGTTCCGCCCATTAGCTCATTGCGCTCCTCAGGGGACATGAGTGGGCAGGGGTAATATCCAGAGTTCAATAATGATATATCAATGCTTTAAGATTTCCCCTACTTTTTCTGTATAAAGTATTGTGAACTCTAAGTCCTACCAGTGACCTACATACGTATATGTGTAGCTGTGAGGTGATGAAGAGATGTAGTTTAATGTTTATTCTACCAAGTCACATATCAATTCATACCAGTGACCTTTATATTAGTCTACTACACCCTTTCTCTCACATGCTACATCTACTTTAGAGTGAAGGCCTATAGGGAACTAAACCTAGTGAGAGCTTTAGATGAGGATACAAGAGATTTCTCCTTCTCCTTCGCTTCTTCTCCACCAGGCCAGACAGCTGTTCTGAGAATTCCACCCTTCATCAGTGACCCTGGAAATCTTTGTCTTTTTCTTGATCTTTTGTGAGTCCTATGTATGTATAGCTGGGAGGTGATGAAAATATGTAGTATCTTAATGAAGAGTTAAGTTCCATGTTAAACTGCTTAAACTGTGAATCCTTTTGATCTGCTGGATAGGGCAAAGAAGGCACTAACTACCGCTTGTAAGAATATAACAGAGCACTTTACTGGTAAATTGGACGCCATTTCTCCCCTGGAGTTGTCTTTCAAAGGCTTGGATAGTTTTGGCGAGAATGTTGTGTTTGCTCCGCTAGACCCTGAAAATCAGGAGACATTCAAAGTGTTGCACACCATCACAAGTATGTACTCACACTAGAATAGACCAGAGCAGTAGTGGAACTTGCTTTCCAATGAAACACTTGTGTTACTCTAAGAAGTGACCTGTTATCTAATCTTGCTTTTACAATATATATGTAGAATTTCTTCTATCTACATTGAAGTTAAATTGAAAGGGTACATCTTTCAATCTCTTTTAAGTATTGAAATGTGAGATAGGAATATTCAGCCATAACTGCATCTTTAGATACTCCGAGGAGACCAAAAATGAGCCCTTTCAAAGATACTTAAATATTTGAAAAATGGGGGAATTTTAGATCTAAAGCCAATTTTAAAGCTTTGATCTAATCATCATTTGACTCTGGATCTATGGCTAACCACCTTTTAGTGGCTAAGGGGAGACTCTGGTTCCCGTTAAGTGATGGCTACACCCATTAGCTCATTATGCTCCTCGGGAGGCACGAGTGGGTGGGTAAAATCCAGAGTCAAAACATGATGACATACTTACAGACATCACTTGCTTTCATTACTAAACACCTTTTCACTTGTTCTGTATAGACATAGTTAGAACTGCATTTGTTTCTGCTGGTATTGAATCCACGGATCTCAAGGAGAGGTTTACTCCTCATCTCACAGTCGCTAAGCTGTCACAGCTACCAAGAAGAAAGGCTTTCTATAAGGTCAAGTTAAAGAGGAAATTCTATGAAGACCTCGTGACTAAATATCATGGAAGTCATAAAGTGTTTGAAATTGAACTTCTGTCAATGAAACTGCCTCCAAAAAATGGCTACTATCACAAATTTTCATCTAGTAACCTCCTCTATTTACCCTAAGCACTCTATTATTCAATTTATTTTATAACTGGAAATCCAATCCATGTAATTGTGTTTATAAAAGTAAATAAAAAACATTTACAAAAATGATGTTAGAAGTAGAAATGGCAGTGTTCACTAATACATCTGCAAAAAGTATCGAAACAAGACACTGATTATATGATAAGGCTAATCATACAGAAGTTGCATATATACTGAAATTTAAGTAACTTAACCATACACTTCTGTGTTTGGGTGCACTAACCTTAAGTAGGAATGGTGCGCCCAAACACAGAAGTGTATGGTTAAGTTACTTAAATTTCAGTATATATGCAACTTCTGTATGATTAGCCTTATCATATAATCAGTGTCTTGTTTCGATACTTTTTGCAGATGTATTAGTGAACACTGCCATTACTACTTCTAACATCATTTTTGTAAATGTTTTTTATTTACTTTTATAAACACAATTACATGGATATATTTCTACTTCTAACATCATTTTTGTAAATGTTTTTTATTTACTTGTATTCCCCCTTTTTTCCTCTTAATATTACTAGTTTTAAATTGATTTGAAAGTTTTCTTGGCGAAGATTTCAAAATAACGTCTTAGACAAGAGAAATATGCCGAAAACCATGATCTCTTAATTAAAAAATGGCGTCCGAGAAGACCACAATTTTCGCTCTTCACAATTAACATGCTTATTGTAGAGCGCATTCAGATTTAGGGCTGTCTATTCCCTAGTTTCGAAATATTTATGACGATTTATAACTAGTACGTGCCCGCACAAGTTCGCATATTAGCGCTAGTCTATTCAATAAAAGAAGAAGAAGAAGAAGAAGAAGAAAAAATGAATTTGAAAGTGGGTCTATTCCTAGTTAGCCGCTTTTTGAACGCTATAGAGCGTGTAGAGCGTCGAAACATGTTTTGGCATTTAGGAAAGCGTGCATTAATCGCTGCAAATAACCGAATATAACCGAAAATCGTTTCGTTGGCGATTTATGATGTGTTGATTGCTAATACATTGGATAGGGCGGCCATTTTTTTTTCCGACATTCCTACTTAGAGAGTACTACCGTACTCTCTGATAGAATGTGATCCGATTATCGACAAATTACGATATTGTAATTAAGTCCCAAAATGGCTGCTGATAGAAGCGGAAGAGTTAATGCTGGCAAAAACATTTCAACAGCCTATGGAGGATTTGAAGAAGTTAGCGGCGACGAGTTCTACAAATCGGAAGAAGAAGAAGAAGACCTTCGCCCCTTAGGTAGTAGTCGGCCATTTTGAAAATGTTTGGTAGATCCAGTGTCACTTAATAGCAGTTCCATATAGTGTGTTTAACGGTATAATCTTGCACACTATCCGAATTAATTATGACCTTTAAACTTTGACCTTTCTGAACCCAGGTCCTGAATTCCCAGTTGGTTCCAAAAGAAGAAGCAAGCATCCCCAAATAAGGCAAGAAGCCAGAGCCAAGCCCGCCTCTCCTGATGCCTTCCTGTCACTGAGGATCCAGTCGCCTCAAATTAGAGCTTCCTTTGAAGAGGTGCAGCAAGTACTGGTGGAGAAGGACCCGAAGCTGAAAGGAGCCTTGGTCTCCTTGGACAAGCTACACATCACTCTAATGGTCATGAAACTGGGAAAGGATGTAGATAGACTAGAACTGTGAGCCTTCAGTATCCAACTATGTCAACTGTCATCATTGAACTCTGGATATTACCCCTGCCCACTCATGTCCCCTGAGGAGCACCTAGGCTAGGGGGAGACTCTGGTTCCCATCAAGCAAACTTTGGTTCCACCCATTAGCTCATTGCGCTCCTCAGGAGACATGAGTGGGTGGGGTAATATCCAGAGTTTACTGATGATATATCAATGCTTTAAGATTTCCCCTACTTTTCCTGTATAAAGTATTGTGAACTCTAAGTCCTACCAGTGACCTACGTACGTATATGTGTAGCTGTGAGGTGATGAAGAGATGTAGTTTAATGTTTATTCTACCAAGTCACATATCAATTCATACCAGTGACCTTTATATTAGTCTCCTACACCCTTTCTCTCACATGCTACATCTACTTTAGAGTGAAGGCCTATAGGGAACTAAACCTAGTGAGAGCTTTAGATGAGGATACAAGAGATTTCTCCTTCTCCTTCTCTTCTTCTCCACCAGGCCAGACAGCTGTTCTGGGAATTCCACCCTTCATCAGTGACCCTGGAAATCTTTGTCTTTTTCTTGATCTTTTGTGAGTCCTAAGTATGTATAGCTGGGAGGTGATGAAAATATGTAGTATCTTAATGAAGAGTTAAGTTCCATGTTAAACTGTTTAAACTGTGAATCCTTTTGATCTGCTGGATAGGGCAAAGAAGGCACTAACTACCGCTTGTAAGAATATAACAGAGCACTTTACTGGTAAACTGGATGCCATTTCTCCCCTGGAGTTGTCTTTCAAAGGCTTGGATAGTTTTGGCGAGAATGTTGTGTTTGCTCCGCTAGACCCTGAAAATCAGGAGACATTCAAAGTGTTGCACACCATCACAAGTATGTACTCACACTAGAATAGACCAGAGCAGTAGTGGAACTTGCTTTCCAATGAAACACTTGTGTTACTCTAAGAAGTGACCTGTTATCTAATCTTGCTTTTACAATATATATGTAGAATTTCTTCTATCTACATTGAAGTTAAATTGAAAGGGTACATCTTTCAATCTCTTTTAAGTATTGAAATGTGAGATAGGAATATTCAGCCATAACTGCATCTTTAGATGCTCCGAGGAGACCAAAAATGAGCCCTTTCAAAGATACTTAAATATTTGAAAAATGGGGGAATTTTAGATCTAAAGCCAATTTTAAAGCTTTGATCTAATCATCATTTGACTCTGGATCTATGGCTAACCACCTTTTAGTGGCTGAGGGGAGACTCTGGTTCCCGTTAAGTGATGGCTACACCCATTAGCTCATTATGCTCCTCGGGAGGCACGAGTGGGTGGGGGAAATCCAGAGTCAAAAAATGATGACATACTTACAGACATCACTTGCTTTCATTACTAAACACCTTTTCACTTGTTCCATATAGACATAGTTAGAACTGCATTTGTTTCTGCTGGTATTGAATCCACGGTTCTCAAGGAGAGGTTTACTCCTCATCTCACAGTCGCCAGGCTGACGAAGGCTTTCTATGAGGTCAAGTTAAAGAGGAAATTCTATGAAGATCTCCTGACTAAATATCATGGAAGTCATAAAGTGTTTGAAATTGAACTTCTATCAATGAAACTGCCTCCAAAAAATGGCTACTATCACAAGTTTTCATCTAGTAACCTCCTCTATTTACCCTAAGCACTCAATTATTCAATTTATTTTATAACTAGAAATCCAATCCATGTAATTGAGTTTATAATAGAATGTGATCCGATTATCGACAAATTGCGATATTGTAATTAAGTCCCAAAATGGCTGCTGATAGAAGCAGAAGAGTTAATGCTGGCAAAAACATTTCAAAATTGTTACAAAGCGAGGAAAAGTTGGATGAGTTCTACTCAACAGCCTATGGAGGATTTGAAGAAGTTAGCGGCGACGAGTTCTACAAATCGGAAGAAGAAGAAGAAGACCTAGTGGATTCTGATTTCGATCGCCCCGAAGATGAGGACTCAGAAGGAGAGTCTGGAGATGAAGTGGATGAGCCGAAAAGGAAGAAAAAGAAACTTTCTGAAATTACAGCTAAATCGATAGCTCGCGAGAAGGCGGCTCGAAAGGAGGTTGGAGACAAAAAGGAGAGAGTTCCTAGAGCGGGGAAGCCAAAGGCCCCATCTTACTCAACTCAAGAAGGAGAAGAACGAACGTTGAGAAAATCAACTGTCGAGTTTACGGAAGAAAGAAAAAGGCAACGCCGATTACAGGCTAAAAAGAAGAACGTCCCTCGCAAGAAGACAACTGACAGGGTGTTTACACAAGCCGAGTTGTTGGAGGAAGCAAAATTGACAGAAATCGAAAATCTTAGGTCTCTTGAAGCATTTGTGAGACTTGAAGAAGAAAAGAAAAAGACGACATCCAGAAGAAAAGTTGTAAGTGGCCCTACCGTAAGGTATCTCTCAATGACAATGCCTCTTGTTAGTGAGAAAGATGGATCTGAAATTGTCGATACTAGCTTGTCTAATGCAATTGACATTTCAAATGATCCACCCAAAGTTGGAAGTAATTTGCATTATTCAAGAAATTTTGTAGAATTTTCAGATGCAACCACTATAGAGGAAATTTTCCCTAGAAAGGTTTCCCCAAGAATCCCTAGGAGACATTTCTGTCCCATAACAGGTCAGGTAGCCAAGTACTTTGACCCTGTGACCCAGACGCCTTATGCCACAGTAGAAGCCTTCAAGGCCTTAAGGGGAAGGTACGTGGATACAGAACAGCAAAAGTGTGAAGAAAGGATATTGCAACTTCATGAGTGGTTGGAGGAGAAAAGGAAGCAGATATCACAATCGTAATCCACTGAATTCCACATAGTATAATTAGTAGATTCAACATTCATTTATTAAACACTGATTTTTTTCAGAATAATAGAAATATAATTGCATAGAGAACATTAATCTAATACACATACATAATATATATAAGCTTATACCTTAAAATGAGAAATATATGGTATAAAAGTCATTTGTTTACAAATTCAATAACTTGTTGACTTTGATCAATGCAAGACTCATTATATTGATGGTTAGTATTAATTTTTACAGAAAAGAAATCAATTACGTATGCAGCACCTCGAGCTCTCTGGCTTTCTCTCCCCCCCCTTCTGCATTGCCATGTTATCCTCTGATACGTTCAGTGTGACCTGAGGAACCTTAATAAGAGGAGAAAGAACAAGGGTATATAACCGTAATAATAAAATGAAAATTATACGCCTTTAATTAATTATAAAGGCTGCCATATATTTAGGTTGGCTGAATCAGTGCTTATATGTAATTAACAAAATGGCTACCACTAGACTTCTACATCGAAAAATCGTAATTTTTAGAAATCAACAAATTTATGAAAATGGTTTTGTTTATATAGTACAGGCCTAGGCCTATATATGAGCTAGGATATATAGTTGAGTATATTGTATATATTTCAAGCATGCAAATTTGGCCATTAACACTAAGTCTTACTACTAATAGTTTATCCATTTTCTCTTTAATGGCTTGAGCTAAGGCAAGGAAGGCCTCTTTCACATTGTAGTCCGATTTAGCACTAGTCTCAAAGAACTTGATACCATATTCTGCAGCGAGCATGGACCCTCTCTCCTTGGTGACCACTCGTGAGTCCTCAAGATCACACTTATTCCCTAAAATCATCATTTCAGCATCTCCAGATGCATATGCACTCTATAATATATAATATAAACAAAGAAAATTACTAGCATACAAAGTTAAGGTATGGTGAGAGATGGGACACATTTGGGTATATAGATATCAAAATTTGCAAAACTCATTGGAAACCTGTCATATGTGTCTGGGAACACTGACACAAAAGTTGCAGCACATTTATAACTAGTATATTTTCACTTCCATCACCACCGCGCTGGTGGCAGAGTGATGCGAGAGAGAAGCGTATAGAATAAAAGGAAGCTTCTGGAATGGGATCAATTACAACGATAATCAGTTTTTTCCTTTTTTTTCTTTATCATTTCCCAACGTAGTTGCATATAAATAGTCCATTTTAACATGACCATTCAGGCCTGCCAGCGTGGAGCCTCGGGTAAGAGAGTGAGTCCTTACTCGATGGCTTGGTAGTGTCTAGGTTCCGTAGCTGCCCTGTATCGGTTGGTGCCATGGGGATGTGCTCACCAATTATCGATTTATCGATACAACGGAACCCGGGGAGGGATAAGGCCGGTTCTGTCACTCCGTGACTACCAAAGCCGAAACTGCACCAGTTAGGCGTTACCAACGATCCTGGCCCCAGACGACCAGCGATGGAAGGACGGCTCGCATTGTGGATGGTAACGTGAACTTCCTGCGTCGAGCAAAATCCAAGTCACACCTCCTCGTGGTGCTCGACGGTAACAGCAGTCTCTGCTGGCTAACGTGACTGGTGTTTTCTTTTTTCTTATCGTCAGTATATCGCAATATTTGTTGTAACCCACTGAGAATGGACGTTTTTCTCTTTTTTTCTTATCGTTTGCATATCGCGATATTTGTTGAAGGGTCTGGGAAACGATTGAGTTCCAAACACGCTTGGGTCGTTTTTTCTTCTTTTTTCTCGTTGTGATATGTAAAATTAATATTGAAGAGAATTCCAAAAAAACTTTTTACAGGATGTAGACTATATTTTACCTTATTAGTTAAAGCACCGGTACCGGTACTATATGACTTATTACGATCGCTACCGGTACCGGCATCGTTACCTTTTTGGCTATTTTTACTCTACTTTACTTTACAATTTACTTAGGGAAATTTCAAAACTTAATAAATATACAAGGGACCGTACTGGTACAGAAAAATGTGTTAACGTGCGGGTAATGTTTCTGTGGTCCTATGAATATCGATATATTTCATGAATATGATTTAAAGGCAATGAAGTCATTAGTAGTAAAATAATAATCATTCTTCTTAAAATAAATGCAATAACCTGCGAAACATGAGGAAGGTGGCCATGATGGAAGACGTAAGTTCCAAAAAATATAGCAACAAGAAATTCAAATGTAAATTGTTGTAGGTCATGCTGGTATCATGTGGAAGAAAACCTTATTTCAGTGCCATGCAGTAATAAACAAGTCAATGATAACCCGGCTTAGAGTAACAAACCTTACTGGTATACTAATCCAAAAATTAATGATATCAGTACCCGTAACGAACATGTCAATTCTTTAAATACGGTACCAGCACTCTAGCCACTGCGTATAAAGTAGGCCTACCTGGACACATCTCTATGGTGGTAGCGGTTCCCATAGTGGTTGGTAGTAGTTAGACTCTGAAGCTGTCTCCTAATCAGTTGGTGCCATAGAGACGTGCTCACCAATAATCCGGGTTCCACGTATGTGGGATTGGCATCTGATATCTTACGATTTATATCTCTCCATTGGATATATAGAGTTACAGCACTAAATGTACAATTACTGGTATACGAAGTTAATGTATGGTGAGAGATAGGGCAAATTTGGGTATGTATCAAAATTTGTAAAACTCATTGGAACCCTTCATACATGTCAGGGAACACTGACACAACGTTGCAGCTTCATATATCTCTAGATCTCCATTTGATAGAGTTACAGCACTATTAATGTACATTAAATTACTGGCATACAAAGTTAATGTATGCATATAGCATAGCATGTAGGAAAATGGTATCTTAGATTTTTCATATGGTGAGAGATAGGGCAAATGTAAGTATACATGAAAATATATACCTCCTTAATTTCTGTAATCCAATATCTGAGATTGTCAAAGGATTTTTCATGAGTGACATCATAAATCAACATTATACCCTATATTAATAACAATAACCTTCACTTCATGCATATATATGTATTATGTATACAAGATCTATATAACAAAATCTGTTCGCTGACCGCAGCCCCTTGATAAAAGGATGCGGTGATTGTCCTGAACTTCTCCTGACCAGCTGTGTCCCTATATACAATTATAGGATTCAAATATAAATATTCAAATATAAATCATATACCACTTATAGATGGTTAGCTATATAGCTACTGATTTATCATAAAACAACAATCCATATTTGCACTATATGCATGGCATGCAGAATAATAGATTTCCTTGATATAGTATGGTAATCAGACCTATACCTACCATATCTGTAGTTTTATTTTCTTTTCATCCATTTCAAATGTTTTCATCTTAAAGTCAATACCTAAATTTTTGGCAGTATTTAAAAGAAATTCATATATATATTAATCTTAATCCTATATTGTGACATGCAGTACATTTCTCAGCCTGAATGCTTAACACAGTTTAGAGTATGACTTTTCATTTTTAAAATCTAAACCAAACGTTCATTCAAGCGTATGTATATATTTCATTCTAGTATAGTTTATATGCCTATATATATTTGCACATTCATGCATGCATGAACAATTATTACTCTTCAATTGCAATCTATATAAGATTCCTATTTTAGTTTCACCTTTAGAATAATTCACATAAAACATACAAAACACATTACATGCACAATAAACAAAGCCAAGTGAAGTATATTCAACATTTGAAGGGTATAGTTAAACATATTTTTTATTATGAAATCCTTTAAATTTTCAGCTGGAATTTCGAATTCATGTATACAATCTGTTAAATGGAAGTATATAGGTATACAAATGGCTAGTATATAGTTTTTATATGCAGCTAGCATGTATACAATGTCATGCATTTATGTACAGTAGTTTACAATCTATATAATTCCTATAACACAGAATAATCTATACATACACAATAAAAATCCTCCAAGCACTTATATAGCGTATGTTTCATTTCCTAGTAGATTTTCGGTACGGGATATTTTGCTTGTCGTATCTACAATGCTCACCAATGGTATGTGTAAATGTTGGAGTGAAGTCACCTTCTGCATAACGGAGTAGAATGCTAGTCTTTCCAACAGTGCTATCGCCTACCATTAAGACCTTAAAGCGATAATCGTACAATTTGGGCATCCCCGGACACAGACGACGTACAATTACAAATGGAATAAAAACAGACTAAAGATGTTTCTCGGTAAACTTTTAAATACTGAAATTAATGAAAAAAAAACCTTTTGGCGATCGCGATATTCTTACAGTATCATGTGAATTACATCATCGATATCATCATTTGACATTTGAGTCAATGACGCTTTAACAAGTTACTTGGATTGCATGGGAGTGTGCCATATTTGGTCATCCTCGCGTGTTCACAATATAATGTATGGTGAGATATATGGTAAATATAGGAAGAGAAGAATAAACAGTCATATAATATTAGCTGTGGAAATGGTATACGTATATAGAAGAAAAATTATGTTTGATCTGTATGTGCATGACTATATTGGCTGTCTTTCCCTGGTATGGAATTTAATTGGTCATTTCACCTCTATATACCAAATTGTGAACACATATTAATTATGTCATGTTGTGTATATAACTATTATAATATGTACAAGAGATTCACAATATAGTCCTAGTTATTTTTGTTTGGCAAATAAGGTTTATTTACAGCAACCCTCCTTCGCCTCCTTCTCCTCCTTTTTATCTGGTATTCTCACTGCTTCGTGTCTTGGTTTTGGACTCTGTGGAACAAAATTAAGGGAAGCAAGCATTAAAATAATTCACCTAAATCCTTCTAAAGTTAAATAATCAGTATATATAAAAATAACATTCAAACTATTCCTTTATATCCACCATAACATGAAAGTAGCACCCAAAAAGTTGGTATTAGAGACTTACTTCAGCTTTATCCATTTTCTCTTTCATATCTTGCGTTAAGGCAAGGAAAGCCTTTTCAACGTTCAGTCCTGATTTAGCACTAATCTCAGAGAACTTGATACCGTATTCTGCTGCAAGCATGCACCCTCTCTCCTTTGAGACCATTCTTGAGTCCTCAAGATCACTCTTATTCCCTAAAATCATTTTCTCAACTTCTGCTGGTGCACGCTAAATTATAGGTTGATAGTAAAACCACAAGCATTACAACAAACACGGAATATTGCTAAAATATAGCCACAAATATACACTTTAGGTTTTCTCTACACATAATGTACACAGTCAAACTCATATGGAGTGATCTGGTATTCACTTCCTAAAGTATATAGATTTACCTTTAGGGGTCATATAAACACATGTAAATAAATATAAACATACCTCCTTAATTGTTTTGATCCAATTTCTGATGCTTTCAAATGTGTTTTCATTAGTCAAATCATAAACCAACATAATACCCTATGTAGTAATAACAGTAAAACGCATGTCTACAACATTAACAGTAATTTGAAGTGGTTATGTCAAACATAATTAACGACAACTCACATTTGCCCCTCTGTAATAGGATGTCGTGATTGTCCTAAACCTCTCCTGACCAGCAGTGTCCCTATAGAATCAAACACACTTGTGGTTACCTTATTTTATCATTAAATATAGGCTATTAACAAATAAAAATCCATCATCAGTGGACACTGGATTTCCCCCACCCACTCATGTCCCTGAAGAGCTCGATGAGCTAATGGTCCATCATATACCATACTGATAAGTACTAATAAGGACAAAAGAGTTGTTTATGGGTCCATCATCTTATTGAGTGGCTAAGGGGAGACATGGATTCAATTTCAGTTCCTCTCATTAGCTCATCAAGCTACTTAGGAGACATTAGTGGGTGGGGTAAATTCAGAGTCCACTGATGATGACAACTGAGTTTAAGATCAGCTTTCATCATATTTTCCAAATAAAATCTACTTTAGCTTTTCTAGATAAACAGTTGAATGTATATGAAACATATACAATCCGTCACGTAACTAAACATACCACACGGACAGTTTAATTTTCTTTCCATCTACGTCGAATGTCTTTATCTTAAAGTCGATACCTGCATGCAGCAAAAGGCGCATTTATCTAAAGCTATTAATCGAACTATAGTATATACACTCTGAAACCTATTAACATCAATTTAACAATATTTGGTGTGATGCATGTGATGTGTTGATTTACCAATGGTAGACGTAAATACTGGGTTGAAGTTATTATCCGCCAAACGCACTAAAATGCACGTCTTCCCCACACTACTGTCGCCTACCAAAACCACCTTAAAAAAGTAATCGTAGAACTTGGACATTTCCTGCAGGATAATGAAATGATTAATTTCGTATTATTCGACGTCTATCTGTGATGGATGTTTAGATGTCGACACTTTCAAATATTTCACATAACAAACTCACAATGAGTTCCTTTGTCCAAGATAAACATACGGATCATAATAAAAAAAACCTATAGTGAGAACACGCCCCCTACATGATTACATCATCGTAATCATCATAAGGTAGATCCCTAATCAACTGTTTATACAAGTTGTCCGATTTGCAACTGTAATCTTTGTCTTATACACATATATCAAATTATTATAGAAACAGTTAATAATTATGCATATTAATTAGGTACAACATCTACATGGATACATGCAGTCTACATGCTACAGATATAAACATTACAATACACATTTACTTCAACTGTTGTGATGCATAAGGTTCTAAATCAACAATTTTTAATAATTTTGGTAGTTATCAGAATTACATTTATGGGCAAAATAAGATTTAATTACAGCATCCTCCTTGTTTCTTCCCTTCTTCTCCTTTATTTTCTGATACTCTCACGGCACCATCATTCGGTTGAGGAGCCTGTGGAACAACAGAAAGATTGACAAGGCATTGGAGACTCTCATATAAAATGGCTGACAGATGGAAGGTACCGTATAGCTGGAAAATTTGGCGGGCAATATATTTGGTGAAATGCCCAATTTTAGCATTTGGTGAGTTTTATATTTGGCAGATTGCCCCGTAACTATGACACAATCGTTGGCTTAATTATTTAAATGGAGGATGATACTGTTATGCTCGATATCGATAGCTGTCTAAGGAATATTTGGCGAAGAATTAAATTTGGCGAGCTTCAAACTACTCGCCAAATCGCCAAATGAAGTCCTCGACTAATTTTCCTTAGAAAGCTATCGATATTGAATTTTCCCGCTATATGGTATCACATACGCAACCCTTGCACAAATACGCTGGGATAACACACATACCAAATTAATATGCTAACAGTGGTTAATAGAAAAAAGGCAAAGCTAGCAAACTTACTGGTTTATCCATTTTCTCTTTAATATCACGAGCTAAAGTGAGAAAGGCTTCTTCAACGTTCAGACCTGATTTAGCACTAGTCTCGAAGAATTTGATATCATGTTCTGTTGCAAGCATCGACCCTCTCTCCTTGGTGACCACTCGTGAATCTTCAAGATCACACTTATTCCCTAAAATCATTTTCTCAACATCTGCTGATGCATTCTAAATGAAATGGATAAAGATGGTAAGCTAAGTTGACAATAAAACCACAAGCATTACAACAAACACTAAATCTCTGATGAAGGGTATTAAAAAATGAAAAAGGTTCAACCACAAGGCTTAAGGTATATCTGATTCTATAGGTTTCTGATCATAAGGTATATATAATCTAATACAAGTAAATAATACTGTAGAAACAGTAAAGTTGTGAAAAATCCCTTATATTGTAAAATGGTTGGAAAATGTACAACATGTAGTTGAAACTACCTATTAAGGGGTCACTTATGAACCACTAAAATATTGAGCATTCGACAGTTTCAACTTCAACTAATCTCACTACAGACTTCTAGGAAACAGAGTCATCATACAATAGAATATAATACATCTTATCTGGTCCAGTGGAGCAGAAGAAGACGAATGAGAATACTTTTGTATCCTCATCTAAAGCTCTCACTAGGTTTAGTTCCCTATAGGCCTTTCAGGGCTAGGGCCAGGAGGGGGCGGGCAAAACGAAAATTTTCAAAAATTAGGGGGCCAATGGTATGAGGGTGTCAAAGCAGTTTTTATTAACTTCCCAAAAGTCTGGGGGGGGGGGGAATCCCCCCACTGCCCCCCTCTATGCAGCCCTGCCTTTTACTCTAGAATAGATGTAGCATGCTAAAAATTATTCATAACACACGTTTTCTGCCTCAAATTTCAAAAATACAAGTTTTAACAAACATTAAATATTGCATGTTTCAAAAGAATATTTACCTCTAAAAGAATATACTATACGTAATTACCTCTTCGATATTTCTGATCCAATTTCTGATGTTTTCAAAAGATTTTTCATGAGTCACGTCATAAACCAACATAATTCCCTATACAATAATTAATACAATAACCAACACATTTTTACAATATTAATACATAATACCCAATGCAACTACATATATTATAATACAATGTAATAATAAAAACATTCGTACAATATTAATTACGTAGTACATAATAATCTAATGAAAGTACTTATGTAGCATTGGCAATTGAGGAGAGATATGATATAATATATTGTGAAGATACCAACATAAATAAGTTTATTGGTGCTATCAGCAACAAAATTGAGCTAGATTGAACGTTTCGACCCGTAGGTCTTCATCAGCAGTACCAATAAACTTATCTTTTATAATAAACGCAACTAAAATTACCCCCTGTCACAACATAAATAAGTACACTAGGAATGTAGCCTATATATACGTAGTCTTAAACTCTCAGGATATTTTACTATACCAATACACAGTGATTCAACGAAGCATTACAAAGTACGCACAACTGAATCAACTTAATACAAATATACATATTATATACTTTCACTTGTCCGCAATAGACATACATACTTTGAAATTGAATTCAGTGAATTAAACTCTAATAAAAGCTACCATCCTGTCAACATGGAAGTGGTTCATCTTTGTCAGTTTCGATCATACAAAAATGCATCATATTTTATCTCTTATGGATAATTTGACCTTAAGTGCATTAATTGACCTTCAGTTACTACGTAGACGTTTAAAAGTATCAAAGATAAACTTACTCTTTGCTGCCCTTTTCTCTATAGAAATTAGTTAGGTGTATGTTGGTACATAATACAGTAGAATCTAATTATAATAAAATCGCTTATAGTGAATGTCTCAGTATTTTGCTAGCCCCAGTAAATATTGTATAATAAGCAAAATTTGCTTATCGTAAAAGCCTTTGCACGGCTTAGTGCAATTAACCCCCCTTTTCTCAAATATTGTATACTTTTATATACATTCAAATATAGTGAATATTTGATATAAGAAACTTATTTTGGTCTCCTTTGAGCTTCACTATAATGAGATTCCACTGTATTATTATATTACTGATAGTCAGCTGATGCCACACTCACCATTGCTCCTCTGTAGTAGGCAGTTGTGATTGTTCTAAATCTCTCTTGACCAGCAGTGTCCCTATAGATAAGAGACAGATATATGCAACAATAACACTTGTGGTTGGCTTATCATTTTATCACAGAATGTATTTGAGGAATCTCCATATCATCTAATGCATTGTTAAAAGAATGTGCTGAATTAGGTGCCAATCCTCAAAGCAAGTTGTTAAAAACATTCTCCTAATAAGGTAAGAGAAACTGCTATTTTTAGAAGAACACTCGATAGCAAACTTGAGGATGTAAGGAGACAGGTGTAAATGTTGGCAAAAAGTGCAGTCTCATTGAAAGCTCTATATGCCTGTCACAAGTTTAGGAAAGTAGTAATATTGTATTCATACGCTTTCTTAGCCCTGTACAAATACAAACATACGCACATATGTGTATATACGTATATATGGTAAAAACGTTTAAAATTTCAACTCTTCTACACTTGCAAACACAAGCGACTCATAAAATATTAAATACATTGAAAATAATAGTGTTTTAATTGATAAATACGTTCTTTTCTGTTACATTTCCCGTAAATCATTACAAATACATTCAGATAGTGTAAACATTATTTATGTGTAATGTAGATACGTACTGTACATATAACTCTACTATTAAATGACAACCTACAGTAACTATGACAACCTACAGTAACTATGACAACCTACAGTAACTATGACAAAACAAGTTAAAACAAGTTAACATCTAGACACAGATGTGTATATATAGTCATCACTTTTATACGCAATTCTCAGATAGAAATACCTATACATACATCTCTTATTAAAACAACTTTCTCTTCCTAAAATATACATATAAGGGAATTAATTAATATATACAAGATCTAATAATTGAACAATTATTAATTGAAGTCAAATGTATATATTACAGAGGTATTGAATAGCAAGGTACATATTATTATGAAGTCATCGATTGCAGGAAGTACAACATGGTTGATCTGACAGAGATCTCATCACAAACAAACACGTACTCACTTGGATGCACTAGCAGTGCTAAAGGACAGCTTCAACATACATAACACCTTGATAGTTACACTTAACAATATATAATGATAATTGCAATCTACTAAGGCTTAAAGCCATAACAAAAATGGCCGCCTACTACTATACATTCATAAATTAAAAATCAATACACCATTTTCTTACATGCTATGTCTACTTAAGAGTAAAGACTTTCACCTAGTGAAAGCTTTGGAGAAGAAACAAGTATTTGGAGTTTAAAAACTTGTGGGGTACCTGGCGTCCCCTTACAACTCAAACTACTTGCTGGTGCTTAGATGTCTGGTTAACCGATTCCAGTCGTTGCTTGATTGCCATCAATTTCAAGGCCATATCTCGTAGAAAATGTTATTGCACAAGCTTTACGTTACATAGTATTAGTAAAGGTGGTTTCTAAATACTTTCTGTTGGTTCAATGTTCGACGCTAAGGAAGAGAAAGCTAATTTTAAGCTAGAATACGAAAGCCAGCCGAGCGTCTGCCATTTTGGTAACAGATATAAAAGGTTACGAACAGGAAGCCATACGTTTACATAATTTTTGAAAACAATATAGGGGCACCTTTGGTTCCCCACTGTACCTTCATCTGAAGACCTGCAGGTTTCCCTAAATTTCATGAATACTAAGATTACTATTACAAACATATATGTACGTATATATACATGTTTCTCCATATTCATAAACAATTCCAGTCTCATGCCAGTGTCTCATACGTACATACATATGTTACAGGTTATATATGGAGAGTATAAAATTTATTGAGAATAGTTGGTACAGGGTTTCTTTCAGGGAGGGGGGGGGGGCAAAATGACATTGAAAATGACAAATGTTATATGCTATATACGTACGTATGTGCTAGAATGAACATTGGTGCACTAAATATGTTTGCCCCCTTCATTTCTATTATCATCATTTTGCCCCCCTTGCTAAATGCTCTGAAAGAAACACTGTGACATATACATACGTAAGGAGAGTCACTTTAACTGAAAAGTGGAGTTTCTCACTCACAGCTTCAGGGGTCACATAAACAAGTGCTCTGTTTGAGAACAGAAAGGACTACGGGTAGGCACAGCTAATTATAGAAACTGAACCGCATGGAAACAATTGAAGACACTAAAGCTGATCAATGAATAGGCACACAAGGCATCTCTTCTAAGAATCAGCTCATACTAAAGAAGTATTTCAGTGACGTGTCATAAAATATAATAATTGAGAGAACAAGGCAAGTTAATATTAACTCATACGCTCCGTTGCTGGGGCAACCAAGGCAAATTACGTATAAGTGTATTACAGTGTATAACTACTGTATTACATAAACTAAACAGAAAATGGCCGACTTCCAAGCAACAACTTCACCACTACTAGTAAAGGGGTCATGAACGTGTGAGGAAGTCTTACTTAGAGACCAAACAAAATAATCTAGTAGTAGCTCCATTGCATTAGAAATTTGATGTACTTTATCATTCATTACTAAATGGAAATCAGCTCTGTATATTTCACCATGACTACCATAAAAGGTAACCATAGCTACGATAGTTTGAAACAGGCAAATACAAGTTTAATACCAAATGCTAATTTAGTATAATATTATGAGAATATCCATTAAAACACTCACTCACTAGATAAAGTAGAGATCATCCAAACGTTACTTTATCCAATCGTAGTTCACTTAAGTGTTTCCTTTGGTTAATTGAAGGGTTTCCCTCCATTACCAGACCAGTGTAAAATAAATTTCATGAAAAATGAGACCGCCCCCTTAAATGGAAGCACTGTAATGTGTGTATTAGCGTCTATAATCACATTATTAACATTAGAAGGACCTATCATTGAGTTACTTTGGTAGTGGCACACGAAGACAGTTATAGAACTATTAAACAAATTCATTGTACTGTACACCAACTGAATACACTTTACCAAATAGCACTTTTAATACAATTCAATGTGGTACATATTCCATATATAGCATTTCATGATACCATCCAACCTACCAAATTTGTAGTTTAATCTTTTTTCCCTCTATTTCGACCGTCCTTATCTTAAAGTCGATACCTACAGCGGCGGTACAGAAGGCTATTCATCTAAAGCTATTAATGGAACTAGTATGTAATCTGTTGCTATTTGAGGTATTCAAATGAAGATTACACTGTGCCGCTGGGTATGGATGGACGCTGCTCACCAATTGTGGAGATGAAGGTCGAGTTGAACGCATCTTCTGAAAACCGCACTAGAATACAAGTCTTGCCGACTCCGCTATCGCCTATCAGCAACAACTTAAAGAGAAAGTCATATGTCTTCGCCATTTTCCTGAGAGACGGAAAGACGTGCAGTCACAATTGATAAACAAACACAATCAGATGCTCCTTCATACTTTCAAATACTGCAATTAATATCCTATAAACAACATTACACTCACAAAGAAGGGTCCTTTATCTCGATATTGCTATAAACTCCCTACGAATGCACGTTCCGAAAAACCTATATTTAGGCAATCATGTGAGTTACATCATCAACCTTTTCTAACTTCGAATTGATAAAATCAGATCCGAATTGGTGGAGCTCTACCTTTGAAAGACGGACAAAATGGCCGCAGTACAACTCACGTGGCTAATGGAAGACGATTGAATGTAGTTGTATCGAAGTATGGAGTTTGCTGAGGTCCAGTTGAAAAAGTATGGCTGGAGGAAAGGTAAATTGGCGAATGTTTTAGTCTATTCTTGTATTCTTAGTCTATTGATATAATAGTTTTTTACTAATCCTGTGTTACGTATTTCGCAAGTGAACTTTGATTATCTAATTTATCTACAAGCAAAGTGCTGTTCAACTGTATATAGGTCGTGGACTAGGTAGAAATGAAGATGGACCAGCTAATGCAGTAAGAGTACCACTAAAGAGAGACACAGCAGGTGTAAGTCAGTCTGTAGAGAGTGTATAGTATTCGTGTATTGGTTATCTGTGTTTTCCCCAATTTTCTGTTAAAATTGCTTTACTTAATAAGGATTTTACAACTTGCATTGAAATTGAATGTATATCTTAATTCTGTTACCTTTTAACTTTGATCATTCACATGAGGTATGTATAGTGTGTTTCTTGGTGTTATTAGGTAGGGTATCACTTGAGTGAAGACTTTACCTGCCAATGGTGGAGCCAGGTATTCAACAAGACTGCCGACAGTTTCTCTGTGGAGACTGAGAAAGAAGGAGTGACCATCAGGTCCAGGGAATGTGATGCTGTAAGGAAGTTGAAGGCAAAGCATTTTGACCAACATCACAGCAGTCTGCTCTATGGAAGATTTCAAAAGGTTATTTGAGAACATTATTGATATTGTGAAATTTTGTGACTCAATTGCTTCATAGCATCAAAGTGGATACCTAGTATGTGACTGTCGCATTATTCCATTTTTCTTCCTCAGAGCACAGCTACTTACAAAGATGGGTGCACGTCAGTTAGTAAACAGAAGAGGGAACACTCGGCTGTAAATGATGACAAGGAAGATGGACACGGTCCTATACTAAAGTGTGTACTAAAGTGTGTACAAATGTATGTACATGTGTGTGTATGTATGTATGTATGTACATGTGTGTGTATGTATGTATGTATGTATGTATGTATGTATGTATGTATGTATGTACATGTGTGTGTATGTATAAACCATCTGAAAGATAGGTTTGGTGAAGTTAGAAGAAATCCCTATCTACGTATCTCACCTAGCCATTTTCTTGATAAATGTCTGTGGTTATTTTCTGCAATTTCTACTGGCAGAATTCAAACATTATATACGTATATGGACAATAAAATACGTAGCAGCTCCATAGTAATATGTGTATACGTATATTGCAGTAGTACAATATATGTTACTATACTATAATGCCATTATGATAAACTATAGCTGCACACTTATAAGGTCCTGCATTGAACTGTCTTCATGTAAATGTAGTGATGCAGATTTATTCAAAGCTTGTGAGGGAAGAACGGCTCACAAGTAAGTAAATACCTTCTTCCTTGAGATGTTTCTACTAGAATACTTGTGTCTTTGTGCTTTCATGATTAGAGCTGTGTCTTTGTGCTTTCATGATTAGAGCTGTGTTTTTGTGCTTTCATGATTAGAGCTGTGTCTTTGTGCTTTCATGATTAGAGCTGTGTCTTTGTGCTTTCATGATTAGAGCTGTGTCTTTGTCCTTTCATGATTAGAGCTGTGTCTTTGTGCTTTCATGATTAGAGCTGTCTTTGTCCTTTCATGATTAGAGCTGTCTTTGTCCTTTCATGATTAGAGCTGTGTCTTTGTCCTTTCATGATTAGAGCTGTGTCTTTGTGCTTTCATGATTAGAGCTGTGTCTTTGTGCTTTCATGATTAGAGCTGTGTCTTTGTCCTTTCATGATTAGAGCTGTGTCTTTGTGCTTTCATGATTAGAGCTGTCTTTGTCCTTTCATGATTAGAGCTGTCTTTGTCCTTTCATGATTAGAGCTGCCAAACTTGGTGTGCAGATGTCAGGAAAGCTCCAACGAGTGGCTGTGCAAGATGAAGACTTTGTGACTCCCAAACAGAAGAAGAAGTGCAACTCTTTAAAAACATCTCAAAACAAAAAACAAATTACAAACAAAGAAACGAAAATCTCAATATAAAACGTACTCTTAGAAACCAATTTAAATTTGTATATATTTAATTCTCAATGCATATGATTGGTCAAGTTTTCTGATATTCTGAATTTTTTTATAAAAATGCAATGTACAAGACAAGCGTAACAACCTGTATTATATGTATTATTAAATGTTATGTCCCCTATAGGCTCTTTTACAGAATATATAGGCATATAGCATGTAGGAAAATGGTATCTTAGATTTTTCATTATTTTTACTGTATACGTCTACATTATCTCGCATGCACCCTTTAAATCATTATTCAAATGTTATGCATTCCAAACTATATAATTATTACGTAAAACTTTGTTAAAGTGAGTACATTCCCTGAGTGTTTCCATGGTAACGAGTCTCTATGGCTTCCAGAGCCTGACCAAAGCATCCTCCCCCAAGCTTGCTAGAATGTTCTGATGAGGGTGGTGTTCTAATCCAATAACATCCTTTTCACTGACCTACGTATGTACAAGTAGACGGATACCTTATTTGGAAATGGCAGTTACAGTATGTATATAATTAACAGACAAAACTGATGCATGTTGCCACGGTAACATGATAGGATACTCACTTCCATAGCATGTTCTAGTTTTCCGGTAGTCAAACTGAAGCAGTAGAGCATTCTGTCTTCTCCGATGCAGTAGATCCACTCACCTTTGGGAGAGACTAGACAGCAAATGAAGTCTCCACCAGACCTCTTACCAGAACTGAAACTCTTTACAATCTACACAACATATTTACTGTATATAGTTGGAAATTGGGCTAGCGGGCAAGTACCACATGTGCTAGTGAGCGAGTACCACATGTGCTAGTGAGCGAGTACCACATGTGCTAGTGAGCGAGTACCACATGTGCTAGTGAGCGAGTACCACATGTGCTAGTGAGTGAGTACCTGTCCTTGTAGTGTCATTACTGAGACAGTATTGCTTCTGTTACAGACAACAAACTGATCTGGTGATTTGGGGAGGAGGTGGATTGAAGTGACTGTCACCTCTTTCTCAGAACCAGAGAGAGATCCTCTGAACGTACTGATACACTCTGTAGTCTTCAAACTCCACACCTGAAGAGAGGGAGAGGGGAGTGGGAGAGTTAATGGGAGAGAGAGAAATGCGAGAGTTATTAAGGGAGAGAGGGTGAAAATTTCAGGAAGTTAATGATGAATAGTTTACCAAATTAAGATGTATGTAAAAGAAAGTAGTTTAGAGATAGAACTAGAAATTTCACCTTAATAGTACCATCACTGCTGCATGACATGATATTGTTTGTATCAGGGATATAGAGAGCTTGGTTCACAAAAGAGGTGTGACCACGAAATTCTTTTAGGGTTTTACCCGACTTTAGTCCATGTATCCTGAAATGAATGAAAATACATAACCACTTTACAATAACGGTGACCATCACTTACATTAGTAAATCCGACAGTACAAGATGGTACAATTCTTCAACTGTGTACGGACTCACTTAATAGTGGCATCAAAGGAGGTGCTGAGAAGGTGACTCGAGTCTTTGGAGAACTGCAGAGAAGTGACTCCTTTGCTGTGGGCTTGATCCAACCTCCTCAAGCACTGTCCACTTTGGAGCTTCCAAATCTAGCACATTATATAGGAAGAACACCATTGCAATAGCATAATTAGCTGACATTTACAGGGTGACCATGTTTTTGTGACAGTCACACTCAGTGTATATGACAATCGTGAATAGTAACAAACTCAATAATTTTTTAATACATATTTCCAAACAATGTGGTACAAAATGTATACAATTGATAAACCTCGGTCACAGTGGTAATAACATCATGTAGTATGGATTTAAAGTCTTGGCAAGGTTATAATGAATATAATAAATAGTATATTAGAAGGTCCATAGTCGTAGACATTGGTATTATTAATATTGAGGTGCTAACCTTAATCTTCCCTCCGTTGTCTCCGGAGGTCAACATTTCACTGTCTCTGCTAAAGGCAAGGGATAGCACTGCTTCACCCATCATCATGATGTTGCCTTGAGCCTGATACTTAAGGTCCTTGCGAATCTTCCCAGTGATGTAGTTCCACACCTCCACAAACCCGTCAGCACTCCCAGTCACAAGGAACTGGCCATCAGGAGAAAACTTGGCACACTCGGGATGAGATTTGGCTGTGAACTTGATGGTTCTGGAGAGAAGGGTGGGATAGCGTTCATCCTCAATGTCCTTGACTGCTGCCTTGCCTCTAAACAGGTCGATGACAGTTCCAGGAGGCAGCAATCCCTGGTGTCTCTGCCATTTCAGTGCCTGCCCCAGCAGAGCCATCAGACGGGCTGGAGGCACGACTGACACCTCACCAGACAGCGCTATGGCAACCAGGGAGGGAAGACAGAGGCTTTTTAGTACATATATAGCTAACTGATTGTTTAATTATTAAAACTTTATAAAAAGTATTAACCAAATTTTCAACTTCGTAGTAAGACTGTATTCGCAAGATATAAGCATGAAATAACATCTCTAGTGAAAAAGTAAAATGGCTGTCTAAGGTCTGTCTATCAAAGACAATTGCTGAGCATTTGAAGGACAATCTGGTATATACATACAGTATATGTGTATGTATGTATGTAGGTATATATACCGTTAGCAATAGCAGCTCGTCTCTTTTCCTTACTACTTCCATCCGGATAAGCCTGTGGAACATTGACATACATTAAATGCTGCTTCCGAGGAGTAACACTACAATATAACCTTAGACACAGTGTACATCTATAGTATCGTAGGGGCTGGTTCATTAATATGCAGTTAAGAACTATACAAGTAGAATAGATTATCTTACTTAGGGAAACCCTACAGAGCTTTGGATGAGGATAAACGGTTTCATACTAAACCTCTTCTCCATTGGGTCAGACAGCTGTTTCTGGGAACTCATTCCTTCATCAGTGACCCAAGGTTGGCAGTCTTTGTCTCCCTCTCTAAGTCCCTAGCTCAAGGTGCTAAATCTAGGTGTTGTATATGTAATAGTTATATCCCAGAGACGAGGACTAGTTGTATATGTAATAGTTATATCCCAGAGACGAGTATGTAAAAGGTTGTATATGTAACATCCCTACTATAGAGTACTACTGTACTCTATGATAGTTATAGAGGACTAGGTTGTGTGTATATAAGTAGTGGAGATGAGGTATGAAAGACACTGACCTCTCTGGGGTCAAAGTACGACCTTGATAGCAAGTTTTCAAGGTGTACATAGCGATCAGGATGTTGTTGTTTGAGTGTTACCATGGGATCCGTCTGCCTCAGCAGCGATCTGGCAGCTCCTAACTCTCGCAGCTCTATCAGCTCCAACACAATCTGGTAAGGCAAGGCAAGGGATGCGTAATAATTGGTGAATATAAAGATTGTGTAATAATTGGTGAAGGTAAAGATTTTACAATAGCTATGGACTCTAAGATCTAAAGCCGATCTTAAAGCATGATAGTTCTGGTTTTTGTCAATTTTTAAGTGCATAAACTTCAGTTCACCCACTAGCTCATTGTGCTCCTCAAGCGGTTGCATGGGGTACAATCTAGAGCCAAATGATGATCTTATTTAGTAATAACTATTATTAATAATCACCACCTGGCTTAGTAGTATGAGATTGCGATACATCCACTAACAGACTCCAGATTTCTTACGTATGAGCTCATTATTAGCTGTAGACATACATATACATGCATTAAGTAAGTGGTCAAAAGTATTAAAATAACATCAAGGTATCTGACTACCATAACACATACATTACCACAACAGTAGGATGTAGGGTTAAAGTACATTGGACTTTGCACTAGACAGTGTGGCTATCATGGACTGGTTCCAGGGGTCACATGACAGCTGCCTACTAATGAGAGGGATGTCCCCTTGATGAACTAGCATCTATTACTTATACCTCTCAAACAGACAAATGGTTACATCTAAAAAGAATACCTGAGATCTCCTTAACACTGTAATGTGGACAGGGCCTAAATTATCTAGCACACGATACCAGACCTGTGAATAAACTACCCCTAGACATTACAGAGGATCAGTGAAGAGGTAGTATCGTCTCTTCCATTTCTTTACTGATTAGACTGCAGTACCGCCCAATGAGGTACGAATTACCTTGATCTGCCACACCCATTTATTGACCTACCACATTGATCTGCCACACCCATTTATTGATATGCCATAGATAATATTATGCAATCACCACTTACTTGTTCATAGAGATCCATCAGCTTCTTGTCGGGCAGTTTGAGTGATTGCACAACCTGCAGGACCACATCCCAGTGGCCATGTTGAATATCTGACACAAAACTGTCAATACTGTCTACAGTATTCAGAGATGTGCCACTCTCCTCCTAATAAGGGCAAGGGAGTACAAATATGGCTGCCTAGTCTGACCAGCCAGACCATCCTATGGCCATAAACAATGGCTCCATCTTTCATACTGTATTGATACTGTATCACATACATACAGCTAGTAAAATCTATTTCCCTTCCTCGGTAGACATAAGAGATGTTATACTTCAGTATGTGTATGTACCTAACGTATTTAAGATGTTGATGCGTTGGCTGTAACATGTAGTATGTATACGATATAAGGTAAAGAGGGGTTATTTGGAGAGTGGAACAGACCTTTTCTTATATAGACCTAGCTAAACCAGAGGCCCAGGTAGCATATTTCAAAAGGAACACTTGCTTGCCTTTAAATAGGCTGCACCAACAGCTACTTGTTTTGCTGTTAGAAGGTAAAGGAAAGCTTTGTTCCAAGTTACACCACTTTACCATTTTTGTATTTTGTACTGAATAAATGTTGTACGGTATTACTGCTAAACCTATATGGGAGGTCCTCTTAGATACTTGATTAACTAATCTGCAGTGTATGCTATTATGGTTGCGACTATCTTACCTGCAAAGTTGCCAAGGTTCTAAAAAGATTGTTTTCTTTAAGATACTGTTCAATCAAGCGAACAACACTAATTTAAAAGATAAGTAAGAGATTCCTAGAGTGCTAAATTGTGTTGAGAACTACAAGCGGTGTGAATTAACTTACTCGGCCGATTCGATTTCTAATGACGCCATTTTGTCTAGTTATCTATTATCAAACCACAATCCTTTAATGTACAACCTGACCCCTAGGCCTGGAGCTAGGTGGTGTATATAGTGCAACCACAAACCCTTTATCTTCAAGTGTTTAGTATTTACATACTTAAGTTATTGCATATCCTAATTGAGATGAGGTCTAAGACATACTCAATTTTAAGATTTCTAGCTAAACCTGTCGACTGGAACAATGGTCACTTGTGAGAGTGTTTGCTCATACACTTAAACAACGTGTAGTTACGTTATTGCTGTCTGTCTGTAGTCTTTGAGTAATGATAATAATAATAATAATGGCAGATACTCTATATAAGACAATTATTAAAGGAACTAAAATGACACTTAACTTCCTAAAAAACAATACTATAATGCATAAAAACATTTATACTTTGAATTTTAAAAATAAAAGATAACACAAATTAAATATCTATTAACTGACAATAAACAATTACGTTTATTTATTTCGCAGTCCAAATTCAGTCACTTTTCGTTGTGCGTAAGTCATTACTACCATGCTAGTTCCGTTGGCAATGAAGCTGCGAATAGTCCCAGGAGCCAGGCCGCGATAGAGAGCAAAAAAACCTCCCCTCTCACTGACAATCTTTCTCATTCTCTTCAGAGTCGACTCCTTCCCTCCATAGCCCCCCTGGATCTGTGACTTCATGTATTCAAAGGGCCATACCACCCACCAACCAGCAGTAGCCGCTAAACCTGACACTAAAAACGGTCCAAGGAAAGTTACTTTGAATACTTCCGGATGGTTCCGCCGTATATTGTCAACTATGATAAAGTACGTGTTCATGAGACCTTGACAACGGAGCCATGTGACGCCCAATCCGGTGTACAGTTGTCTGAACTTCCAAGATTGATTGGTTTGACCTCTGACCTTCATAAACTCAAGAGGTGTCTCAATAGCAGATCGCACTGTTGCAGCAAACAATCCACTTATCAACACTCTTGTCTGCAGGAATGGACATGTGAAAGAGTAACTACATACCTTATCTCATATATATATATACCCATGAATCTCACATGCTACATCTATTTAGAGTAAATGAGGATACAAACGTTTACTCCTACTTCTCTTCTTCTCCACTGGACCAGACAGTCGTTTCTGTGATTTCCAATGTCATCAGTGACCCTAGAAATCTTTGTTTTCTTTTGCAAGAAATGCACATATAAAAATGGCTTCCAAACCAACAGAGTAAATCTTGTGCAAATTGCAAATAAGACTTCAAAAGCTATAAAATGTACCGACAATTACATAATCGAAGGAAATTAGTATTACTGCATAAAATGATGCTTCCATTTAATCTTGGAGAAAATGGCTGACAAATTATTGATAATGTACATAAAGTTGTTTTGTGAGCTCACAGACACAGACTTACATACCTGCAGTCCGCCAGTCAGTGGTATCTCATGTTTGGTCGAAGGTAGCCTATCTCCTAGGAACGTGTACATGCCTTCAAAGGCGGCAAACTGCGCTGAGCGGAAGATCCCGGATCCCATTAACGGGGGCAGCGCTCCCCGATACAACCCCCGGACGCCTTGGGTACGGAGAGTCCTCCCGAACGTCTGAAACATGTTGGCTTTCTCAAAGCCTGCCTGCGCCTGCATCTTCGTCTTGACAGTGTCAAAGGGATGGCCAACCGCGACACTGGTGGTCCCATAGAGCACGCCCACGCCCAGCCCTATGAGCCCCTCCTTCCACCAGACATCCCTCTTCTCGTTGTGAGTCATCAGGGTAAAGATTGCGCGGTCTGGGAGTCTGATGGATGAAGGGTATTTCCTGCAGTTAAAATGGACACTTTTGGTGATACTAAAAATAGAATGATTGAATGATGTCACAACAACCCTAATAAAAGGAAAACACTTTGTATATCTCCCATAGTATTTAATATTTAATCATGGAGATTAAATCAATCCTCCTAGATGTGTGAGATAGCTTTATGTAAGTGAGACTAAGTGAATGTTTGTTAGGAAAGTACAATTTAATTGCTATCTTACAGCCTAGTCTCTGCATGCTTGCAATTTATTTTCCGTTTCCCACTGTAGTTGTTGGAATATTTTTATATTCATTATTCATTTCGATTTCTAATGGAGAAACTATTACTCAGTTCGAAGTCCTGACGTTTTCTCACACCGGAAAGGCAGCACGAGTTACCATTCCGAATGGCAATGTAACTACGTCACCTAGTCTCCCAGTAGCTGTGCATCCGGAACATTGCCCCGTCTGTCCAGACAGTGAGAACGCCGTCGTTATCTCTGATGTGGCAGTCCTTGTAACAGGTAATCAGAGTTTCCTTTTAGACCTAGGCGATACGAATGGACAGTGGAAAACTTACACACCTCCTGATTGTTCGGGAATTAGTAGCGTTGATGTGCTGGAAGGACTAGACGGTTCATCAAAGTTGTATTTTTTGTCATGTGCAGAAGAACTGATTCTTTACGAAATAGATTTGAAGAATATGCCCGGCAGATCCAGTGAACCGAAGCTATCACCTATTTCATACGATGGGATTGCCGCCACGCCTCCAGTCTTCTTCCGTTCAACGAATGAATACTTTGTTGCGTATACCGATTCAATGGGCAGGCTTTATGCCAATAGGATTGAAGCTGATAATCCTCATCCAATCAATGACATCCAGTGCGGATTCATTAAAAACATCATTCATCTAAGTGATCTTATCATTCTAGAATGTTCCGAAGATGATACCTCAGTGAATGTGACAGAGGTAGTAGTCACGAGGTATGGGACTGAGGGCCACTACAGACTGAACGCTCAATATCCATTTGGGAAAAGTTCAATCTTTGAGGCTGAGAGTAGTGTAGCAGATCAAGTTCTCCTATCCTTCACTGGTGGTCATCCTGGCTGTGCCACCCATTTCACTGTTGTTGAGTTGCTTGAAAATGGTGGCAGGAACGGCTCCCTCTGTCTGCCGAACCAACTGCATTCCTACAGTTACGGGTACTATGGCCTGGATCCAGTGTTGGTGTATGCCCTTGTTGAAGGAGGTATTTTTTGGGTGAATATGACAGTTCTCCTGAATGGTATAACTACTACTGGCATTAGTATTGCTGGTAGTGACAAAGCTTGTACCTCCACTGAATGTGGAGGTATCATATACGTTTCAGCTGGGTCAGTTATAGCTGCTGCTAAAGAACAACGAATCATTCTGCTGTCTCTGGGTAATGCCACCCCGGTTGAGGCTGATGTTGGATTTACAGTTCAAGGATTGAATTTCATTTCCTCTGCTGTATTAGTTGTGCCTTCACCTTCTACAGATTTACCCTCAGATTTACTACCTTCTTCAACATTACCAACACAGTCACCAACAGAGTCACCAACAAAAAAAACGGATCAGAAAAAGGATATCAGTGTTCCAATTGGAGTTAGTATTGCCGTAATATTAATTATTACTATTCTTGTGATTGTGGCCGCAGTCTTTTGCTACAAAAGGATGAAAGCAAAACATCAATCTAAATCCCAAATGTACGTAATGAAACTTTGCTATAATGTGCATATAAAACAACTGCTAGGCTTGGGGCAATGTTTGTATAGTGTTACAAGGTATTAACATTATATAGTAGTAAAATTGAAGTTAGATTTAAAAATTGTGTTGTTGATTAACTGGCATGTGTTATATTACATTTTCTTTGTAGACCTTGTGTTGCTTCTGAATCAGAGTCTAAACCTAATCATACTGATGAGCTCTGTGTTCCAAATAGTGACCAATCTGCCACTTTTAATACAATTGATACAGAGGCAATTTCTACGAATAATCCATTGTTCCAAGGGGAGGGTGTACAAGAAGAGCAAGAAGTAGAAGCCAAAGAAGGGTCTGCTATTAGCAACCAAATAGACCAACTGGTTTGTGGCGAAAAAGAGAGTAAAATCCCTGATAAAATGGGAAGGAAGGACCCAGAAGGTCAACCTTCACATCATGCATAGATAAACTTCTCCTCTCAATATTTTTACTGATAATTTTCAACTCAAATCTCTTGCCCTAAACTCTGTTTGTTTTTTCTCTTCTAGTTTGTTTGATTTTGTGATTATTTTAATAGCATGTTTATCTGGATGAGGACATACAATAAATCATGCTCATTTTATGGTTTGTAATATTGTTTTTGAATTCATTGTTGGGCATGGTGAAATTAAATACTTTGTTAATAGATTCCTTCTTAGGTAACAGTGCACCTTATTGAAGGAAGCCACAATATAATGTAAATCATGATTTCAAAGTAAAGGAATTGTTAATTTTATATATCAATTCCTCCTCCGCATGCATATCCAAACAATGGATTCTTCTTGTACCCCTATTGAACCACCTAATATGCATGTGTACTATGTTATATGTTAGAATAACAGTTTGTTGCTGTGTTTCTTGTTTGCTGAACTAGTTGATGAGTTTTCTGCAGCAGTATGAAGCAAGTAATGAATTACGTATTATACGTAATTCATTAATTGCTTCAGAGTCATTAATGAATTACGTATATCATTTATACATTAATGAATTACGTATATCATTTATACATTAATGAATTACGTATATCATTTATATATTATATAAATGATATACGTACGTAATTCATTAATGACTCTGAAATGAATGACTCTATTAATGACTCTGAAATGAATGACTCTATTAAGTTATACCTCCAATAATATTATTATTTGAGGTATAACTTAAAAGAGTCATTCAGAAGGTCTATGAGTGAAATGAATGACTCTATTAAGTTATACCTCCAATAATATTATTATTTGAGGTATAACTTAAAAGAGTCATTCAGAAGGTCTATGAGTGAAATTCCATCGATCCTGCAGCTACATGACCTTTGTTTATTTAGCCTGTCTGGGACTGCCTCAATGAATACTATTAACAGGATGATGTAACAGGAACTTTTTGGAATATGTGTTTCTAAACAGGATATATGGATCAATATGTGTATTGCCACACAAATGAGAAGAATTAATTTTCTCATACTGGACATTGCTAGTAACTGTACATGTTCCACCCAGGTTTAGTTCCCTATAGCTTTATTACAGAGTAGGCATAGCATGTAGGAAAATGATGTATTAGATTTTTTTATGTAACAAGTACAATTATGGTTAAATATGTCATTAAAAGTCACACTAAATCCCCCTCTCACACACCCACACCACTCCCTACCACATTATGTCAAGGTGAAAGGAGAGTTCAGTTATATAAATATAATTTTGATTACAGGTACCTTGTTACTATATTTAGTACAACTATGAATTTATAGTAGCAAGGGATATTTCCCAATTGTTTATGATCTAAGAGGTGTTTGAAAGTATTAAAAGGGGCTAGCTTGGCATGGACTATAGACTAGGCCGGTATATTTTGAGATGATAACAACCCGCCAATCTTCTTCTATCTGAAGCGCTGATGATGACGGTATGTAGATGGTGTGCGCTAGCAATATTAGCATTTTCAAGCATAGGTGAGTATATATTAACTAAACTTATATATGTGCATGCATTCGCGGTGAGCATTTGTCTTATAACGTGGATATTAGGGTCCTTTTATTCGTAAGTTTATTTCAAATGCTACATATTATCTGATTATTTGTTTTATAGTTTAGTATTCCAGTACCTACGGTTTCATTTTCCCTTTCCCGTTAGGTATTAGCGCATTTGCAAACGAAAGCATTTTAGTCGTATCTGAAAATTTCAAAGCTACGGAAATTGATACTTCTAGTGGTGATTCGTATTCCATTCACAAAGAAGGCCTAGACTCTATTCCTCCCATAGAACCGTATTGCCCTTTTGAGCCAAATGTTAAAAATGGATATCAAATGGAAGGATTTTACATTATCGTCCAGAAGGACAAAGTTTTGCTCTTCAATTTAGCTAGCGGGTCTGCCGATTGGTTACAACTGGATTATTCCCGGTTTAACTGTACACCAAGCACAGTGTATCTTACTTCAGGACTCTCTGGTAAAAACACTTTAGAAGGCTTTGTCGCTTGCGCCATTGATGGACCTACCACTAGTCTGGGCATTTATAAAGTCGAAATTGATCTACTTACGAATAAAATTGGGAATATCCACTTATACGAGCCTCTCTCTTACAATGAAGAAAGTCAACCAATTAACCCTACTGCTCCTGCTATACTTTATTTTAACAATCAGTATCACTCTGTGTTTGCAGTGGAGGGTAATGCCTCTGTGACCACCTCACCGGAACTACCACCCTTCCTAATATCCTTGAACTGTAGCTACGTAGCGAAACTCTCAATTTTTGGTCGTAAACTGTTTGCCGAGTGCACAAGTGATTCAAACTCATCTACAGTTACAGTGGTTGCAAAGAATGATTTTAATGATATTGACAGTAATCCATCAAAATATAAAACGAATTATGAGCTTGGTAAACTGTTATTTCTTGAAAATGCTAATCTTTTAATTGCCCTAAGTCATAATGATACAAGTTGTAAAGGCTTTTCTAAACTCACGGCCATCTCTGTGAGTTCTCCGACTAAAAATGAATCCTACTGCTTCCCGTCTACTATCCACTCTTATGATTATGGAACATACGATGGGACACCTGTGTTTGTATATGCCCTTGTTGGAGAAATGATCTACTGGATAAATATGACTCTTGATGATGTGGCCTTCCAACCAAACCTAGCTACTGGAAGTGAAACAGTGTCAGCATGTACAGATCCTGGAAGTGCTGGTATAGTGTACCAATCAGATGGATATATTGTGGCAGTTGGTAGGAATTCAAACACGACCATCATTCAGTACTCACTAGAAGAAGGAAGTGATCCAGTGATGTGGGAAATCCCCTTTGCAGCTTCAAGGTTGGAGGTCGTCAATAATAGAACCAATCCAACCAACCCCTCATCTCCATTTCCTGAGACTGACAATACCCCAATTATTGTTGGTGTTATAATTTCTTTTGTCCTTATAGTAGCACTAGTTGCAATTATTGTATCAGCAGTTGTCTGGAAGACTTGGAGGCAAAGAAAGGCAAAGTATGGCTTTAAAATATTTTGAAGTGTTTTTAACGATATTTTCACTAAATACTTATATAATTGTAGACAAAATAATATGATTCCTGTGGAGGATGGAGGTGCTGATGATAAGGCTGATCCAGTTATTCCTCAACTTCCAAATCCTCTTTTTAACAAAGAAGTACAAATGACAGAAGCTCCTAAGGCACCCTCTAAAGAAGAAAGTGAGCCCCGTCTCCAGCTCAGTGAATCCACTCATCAGAGTGTCCCAGAAACTGTTGATCCTCGTAACGAGATCCTAACAGATCCTCTTCAGCCTGAGACTGAATCAGTAGTGAAGAAATCGAAGTTAGTAGTGGACAGGCACTCCATGATTACTGAGGAAAGACCGGTTACTGAGGAAAGACCACCTACTCAAGGTGGCGACTGATATTTGTACCATAAGATAGTGTATATGTGTTGTTGTATACATATTGTGTACATGTACTGTATACTAACTGCTATATACCTATATTTCTATTCATTTCAAATATTTCATTAGTCTTGGTCTGTTTAAATTGGTGCAAGTTTTTATTTAGGATTAAAAATTTCTTTTAATTAATTGTGGTTAATTGGATGAGAATTAATAAATATGGAGGCTATATAAAAGAAACAATATGTACTCCATCCTACCTACGTATGATGATGCAATATATACATATGTACGTACATGTAACTCCATTTTAATAAATTTCAACAGCTTCATAAAGGAAAGTAATTAGTTATTTTCTGATGCATAAGGAGGTGTCATGAAATGTGTGCAGTTACATTGTTCAGTGCTGTTCTGTTCCATCTGCTGAGGTTCTGCTCTCCACTGAGTCTTGTCTAGTTACCAATTCCTCACTTCCTCCACCCACTTCCTCAAAAACAGCAGGAGATCTGTTGGGCACTTCATCAATGTTACCATCCGAATCACCATCAGATTCACTATCAGACCCAGCGGGATTCAACGGCAGCTCATCCTCATTCACAACAGCACTGGGACTACTCTGAGGAGGATGCAGAGTACCTGCTCTGTGAGAGATGCTCACAGCCTGTCTTCTTCCAGTGGCTGTGGACACAGTGAGAGTGGATGGTCCATCTCTTGTAATCTCCTCAATACCAGGAGGAGTTAGTTCTTGTCTAAATAACACAGAGTAGAAGACACATCATTTCAAGGCACTATATACATAATTGAACAAGATGAATGATAATAAAACCACAAGTGTTGTGCAATTTCAAAGAAACCTTAAAGGGAGAGAATTGTACTAGTACTACATGTAGGTCCTCTGTAACTGATCTACTGCTAAGTAGTGCTTTAATCTTACGCCCTCTGCTATATGTACATGTCTAATTATAATGAAGCCTCCTTTTAAACAGGAGTGATCCAATCAAGGAAGAAAGATGGGGTAAGATAGCTAATAGTTACACAATTGGAAAAATAGAAGAATGTGTGTATACTGAACAGTGGACCAGTGAGTACTGTAGGTTGATAATAGGCCAACTCAATCACATAGAAACAACACATGAACAAAGGATCAACTGAAAGGAGGCTAAATTGTGCAGAGAAACTATATACATATATGATCATCTAAAATTGCAAATCAGATTGGTGTGAAAAGTGACATGCATACACAACAGGTATATGCAGGTAGTCAGCCATTTTAGTAGTTCTCTCATACATAATGACTTGTATATGGTACATATACTGTATAACTGTAAACAGTATGTTGTACATCTACCATACACTGGCACATACGTGGTTGTATATGATCATACATTGGGTGAGGTAGAGTATGGAGGCTACCCAAGATGTATTTAATTACCTCCTATTCCTCCTCTTCTTCACAATGTATGCCACAGCTAGAGCTAAGACCAGGACCAGGTAACAACAGGCAAATACTCCTGCTGAAGCTGATCCAACTAGTGCGACGGGAACCTGGAGAGCCTTATGAGGAAGATCTCGATCGGCATGCATAAAAAAGGCCATTCTCACAGGAGTACTACCCTGCAAAACAGTAGATGTTCCAGCCCTGTTGGAGGAAAGGGAAAAGATACCAACTCCCTTGGATAATGGAATCATGACAAAGTCATCATCCACGATCTGAAGGATGGGGCAGTCACTGGTGACACAAATATCTTCTGTTCCTTCCAGGAGAAGAGGAGTTTGGGATTTCCCTTCAAATGCCTGTTCAGTGTCTGCCAAGTATACACCATTCTTAGTACTGGCTACCAGCAGAGGGTATGTCCCTTTGCCAACGAGGTGGGCGTCGACCACTTCCTCCTCAAAGGTCACATAGCCAGTTGGAGACCCAGAGCTGGTATCAGACACGTTGTAGACTGTGACCGTCTTCTCACTGACTATGCCCACAATCAACTGGTCTTTGGAGAAGATGAGGCCTCCGATGAGGAATGACTGCTGCAAAGAGAAGGGACTGAATCTGCTCTGGGCCATGCTATAGACCTGGGTGACCAGCACTTGAGTTTCATTTTCCGAAGCAGTACACTCTAAAAATAGCACACCTTTTTCAAAAGAGCGCATTCTATGCACATATCTGCCACTGGGGTCATCTATGGGATATACTAATTGCTCATTGATGTCACAGAATATTAACCCAGCTGAAGAGGCTAACCCTGTTATTAGATATAATTTGTCAGTTTCCATAAACATGGCCACAGACCCTGACCCGTATTCCCCATAATTCCAAACCTTTTCAGTTCTCCATCCAACTGAAGTGTTGGCAACATGATACACTGAGATCTGGTAGCCGTTCCATGCATTAGGTCTACAGTACACATACAGTGAAAGTCCATTTATACAAGCGGAGGTCATGGTCAAGGGATCACAGTTTGGCAGTGAAATAGACAGGACTTTGGCAACACGAGGAGTCAGAATGTTCTCTACGATGGTCATTATTTCAGAGTCTAACACAAACATGGCGTCATCCAGGATATACTGGTTGTATCCTTGGTTGCCATGACGATGGAATGGTCTCATGGAAGTAGTAGAGTGGTTAGTGGGCGGAGAGTAGGTGGCTACCATCCCATCTCTGATGTTGGTGAGGGTGATGGAGTAGTCGGAGGCCACACTCACTAGAACACCATTTGGGCCAGCTGATGCTACATACATTAAAAGGATAACTAAAGTCATGTGATCATGTGATATCCATATTACTGATACCTATAAATACCATTTTCTTACATGTTACAACTATTTTAAAGAAAAGTTCAATAGGGAGCTAAATCTAGTGAGAGCTTTGAATAAGGATTAAATTCAATTCACTATATACATTGCATCACTATACATTGCATCACAATTATGATGCAATGTAGCAAAAGGTTGCAATTCGGCCCACAATAACAGATGATGTCATACAGGGCGTTACTATATACAAATACAACTAAGTTTCTAAGAACGCTGCCACATCCTTGAAAACCTTGATCTATGATTAAACTATCTCAAATCTCATTCTCTTACTAATTGACTAACTGAATATGTAATATTAGACTAAACGCAATGTCAAGGCATTCGCATATAAAGTACTAGAACTAGCTGTACAGTACTGTACTAGCTGTAGAAGTAAATAGTTGTAGTCGATTACAGATTATCAAATGATCTGAGTTACGAGTGTATAGCTACAAAGGATATGTTCTCACCATATAACAACAGGGACCAGAATTGGAGCAGACGATAGACTTTATAATTCTTCCTCATCTTCTCCCATATCGACCCTGAATGTTTCGGTTTAACAGGTAGTTTCCCTGGGAAATAACCATTACGTCACTAACCTCCTATTTGTGATTTCTAGGGCCAAGGACATGAATAGGTGTATCTTTACCGCCTTTATCTTCTCAGGTAAGATGTTTCATCTGTGTACAGTATTATTGATTGTGAATATAAACAGATTGTGACTTGGATTCTTGTAGTTGAAGGAGATTCGAAAGATATCTGCGTCTCCTGATGTACCTGGGCCCACTGTAAATTAACCCATGGCTAAGGGGTACCCCAGTATAAATAATAATAATAATAATGTATAATATTGAATTTTAAACGTATAATAATTTGACTATATTGAAGCTCCTGTGGTCACTCTAAAGTATAGAACGTACATATTCCACTATAAAAGTGATACACCTGTATGAGAAACCTGTTCATTAAATACTAAAGTCCAGTAATCTCTCAACTCCTAAGACTACTTAGAATTATATGTATAATCATAATTTATCACATTTTGACAATTATTTGAGATGCCTGTCTGATTGTTGCAGTGTGTGTCAATGACTGTCTCTCTTCCTCTCTTATAGTGTCTATATTGGCTGTGCACCCCACAAAGGAGAACTATCTACTGATATCTCCCTCTGTCAGCGTCACTCTACTGACCTCTGTAGATGGAGGTAAATTTACCCGTCACAGTCTACCAACAGACAAAGATGTGTTGCTACGGCAACCAATGTCACTGAAGGATCCTACTTACAACTCTCTATGGCACAATTCCACTGTCTTTCTACCAACAAATGGCTTGATTGTGCTGCTCTACTTTGAATCAAGCACAATGTCCTTCAAATACCAAGAAAATTTTCCTCTTAGCACTTGCGATGATCCTCTTCTCTTGCGGCACTTTGGTGATGGTCGGGTGGTATGGATAATGTGCAGTCCTATTGGTGGAAATGAAACAGTTGTGGTTCACAAACTGATAAGAGATAATAAAGCAGACAGCTGGGAGGCCACTAACCCTTACTTGATTGAACCAGAAGGAACAGTTGTACCTGGTGTTGCTGCACTGATGAACTACAATGGCTATTACGCAATCTATGCCACGCCCACCCATCTAGTCTTCTTTGATCTCAAAGATGAGGTGGCCACGCCCTCTGAACGTCTGGATGGGTGTGAGCGGGTGCTCAGACTTACAGTGCTTGAATCTGTGGAGAAGCTGCTAGTGGAGTGTGGTCTTTTGAGGGAATCTGATGAAGTGGTCACCACACTGCCTTACAACCTGAAGACGGCAAAATTTGAGTCCAAAATCTTCAACCAAGAGCGTCACCTGGGTAAACTGTTTTTTTCTGAAGATTTTTCACTCATTGGCAGTATCAGTAGGGAAAAGATTGTGGTTCAGCAGTTCAATGGACTGCACTTTATACAGCCCATCACGCCCACTGCCTCACTATCGTTTAAGGATGCCTTCATAGTCACCAGAAACACCACAGATACACTGGTATATGCGGAGGAACAAGGGAGTGTATACACTTTAGACATCAATCGAGCTCTGCTAGGTGAAGATGTGGAAAGGGTTAAAGTTCCTGAGTCCAGTAAAGTGTGTGGATCTGGGTGTTCAGGATTTGTGCATCAGGGAGATGGTACCTTTCAGATAGCACTGAAGGAACCAGATGGAATCGGCTTCTTCAACATAGACCCTCCCCGGAGAAGCCATTTTGAAGAAGGGATTTCTGCAGCCCGTATTCTCAGATCTTTGACAGAAAAAGGAGGACCAAGTGAGGACCCAAGTGGTGAAGGTTTAGAAGCCCAGGTCGGTGAAAGTAATGTTGGAGCTATTGTTGGAGGTAGTTTTGGAGGGCTGGTTGTATTTCTCATTGTGGTATTCCTGATCATACCAGTTGTGTATGGTGTGTACAAGAACCTTTACAGGTAGGTCTCACCTGATGAAATCAGATATTGTGCAATAATTGCTCTTGAGTTGTGTCCTAATTGGCTATGTACACAATGTATGGCAAGAATATGCAGGCACCCTTGGAATGTTAATAAGTGTACTTTGTGGTTGCCAGGCAACACAATTACAATTAACCACTTGTAAAGACCAATTTATGAAATTTTTGCTCCATGAGGTAAGCAATATGCAGGTGAAGGAGTCGCGAATTACTTCAAATCACGAAAGTTTTGATTTTGCATGCGAAATTTTCCCACTAAACAGTAGCTATACTGTTATATGATTTATTCATTAGGAGTAACTCCTACTGCAGCCATAGCAACAAGGGGTATATTTGTGTACTGTTTATAGCTATTTATACAGATCCTGTATAACTCTATTGAGTTCTATTGCTCATTTACAGATAGTACTGTTCTTACTACAGGGACAATGCAAGTGGAGGGAGTGCAAGGTTCAATGGGAACAATGTAATAATTGATGTTCCTAACCAAGAGAGGAACAACATTCTGATTGGCCAGCCCAAAAATACTGAAGACTCAGTGATGGTTGTTGGTACTGGTGATAAGAGTAGTAAATGTTTTGGTGAAATACCAAGCAATAGCAGCCTAAGGCAGCTAAATAATAAGAAGTAAAGTGGAGATTCTTAAGCTATTACAAGTAAAGGCCTTGAAAAGTAACTGTTTTGACCAATCCATTTGCCTTCTTTTTGTTACATGTTTGTTACATTTGCCTACTTTTTGTTTGTATATTTTTCAAAGTACACTGACACAGCAAAAGCATTCATGCACCTTTATTATGTTAAATTCATATAATGAAGTTATCTATAGCTAAAAGTGCTTTGATATACACCTAAGCTAAGATGGGCTATAGCTATATAATATAGTGCATGATATAAATTGATTTTAAAGAAGGGAAATTCCCAAACACGCCATTTTCCTTAGCATGGTGTCTTAGGGAGAAATTTATTATCATTTTCTTCTAGCTTTTCCTTTTAATGAAATGGGAAACCCTGTCTTTGGACGTCTGCTGGATCGCCTGAGAAATTCAGGCAGCATGCAAGAAAGGAGAGGTTAGCTATAGAAAATCATATTTGTCAACAAAACTACACCATATTCTACGTACGTACGCGTATATACACGCCACTACTGTACAGTGTTTTATATCGTGGCTACACGTACGTATACGTATAGATCAACTACCTATGTCACGGTTGTATGAATTTGTCTTTCTTCATTTTATAGAACTACTTGAATCAGCTAGTCTTCAGATCAAGTTGACCTGTGAGGAGTTTGGTGAGTGTTAATGCACTGTAGATTGTGCTTCAGTAGTCATGTGACTTTGGGAGTGGTCATGTGACTTTTGGGAGTGGTCATGTGACTTATTATATACCCATGGGGTACAGGGCTATACCTACGTACATATATATATACCCAATATTAAGCACCTATGTAGCTGGATTCTACAGCTTAATATCTTTCAGTGATTATTCACTTCTTCATGTATATATATGTAAAGTGATTGTTATCTTGTGCATCAGGTCAGGTGCTCTGCACTTTGCAGTTCCCAGCTGAGAGGAAAATGGCTGCTGATGTACTCACCAAGTGCATTAAAGATAGAGAGAATGCTCATGTCAGCCTGTTGCCTTACATTGCCATGGAGAGTGAGGATGTCATATGCTACATTTTTGAGACTGTAGGGGCAACCCTGAAACAGTAGTCTGCTAATAGTAACATGTCACATGACACACATGTGACCACAACATTAAATGAATTTTTTTAGTTTTTTGTAGTTAAATCTATGTTATTTTTATTAATGCTACAATGAAAAACGTGTCCATCTGCTTTCTAAGTCTTCCTCTACCTTACCTGTATCACCTGCCCTACTTGCCTTGACTGCCTTCAACAATTCCTTCTCTGTGAGATTATCCTTATTTCTGTACATCTTCATATCCACATTACTCCTCTCTAAGTCCATCCACCAACAGATGCTCCTTCTCTAACATGTATATAGTTTGTACTCAAAATTTATTTCTAAGGTACAATCCATATATCAATTTAATTGGTGTTGGCTAATGATGTGACCATATATTTAGTCCTATAGACCTTTATAAGATCAAAATAGAGTAATATAAAAACTATGTCTATAAATTAGATCTTTTTGGTTTCTTAGTAATTTCTGGAGCATTGACTACAGTGAATAATACAGTTATTAATGTCAGTAGAACTGCATGTATTCACAAATATAATGCAAGTGAGCACTGTATTGTTGTTATAGTTTAAGGGATTATAAATCTTAACTTTTTCTAGACTATAACAAGAAGAAGTTGTTATTCAATTAGTGCATGCTCAGACACATATCCTGCCAAATATGTTATTGCATCAACCACTGTCATGTGCTGTTACAGTGAAGCAGCTGGACAAAAAATTAAAAGGTCAATGATAAAATCTACAAAGTATTTTTATACATGTAGCAGTCACAGATATGTCCTGTAAAAGGATATGTACATGAAGTATATGCACACATTACATCACTTTTATGTACAACAAATTAAAGTGTTTTTATGTACATCCACTAAAAATGACTTTGGAGAAACTGCCTGATCTAAATTAGGATCAGCTGACTAGGTGAAGATACTGCTTGACTTACATGTGTGAAGTTTGTTCTACAAGTGAGAGCCACATGAACAATTGATTACTTTATTTCCAATTGAATGGTTGCTAGGGAACTGTACCCGGTTGTTATGGAGACTTTTTATGTAAAATAAATAAAGGTATAGTAAGTTAAACAAGATGTACAAAATAAGCACATTGTGAAATTTGTTCTACCAGTAAGAGAAATTATTTTAAATTTTAATAGAATGGTTGCTAGGAGGTTGTTATGGAGACTTTTCTATTATATATAAAAGTGTAGGTAGGCTATACAGAAGCAAACAGTATATATAAGTTTAAGAATACTTAGACAAGTTAAAATCGCCACACTTACACCTTACCAGCACTGTTACTACTCCCCCAAATTATCTTTCCTAATTGGACATGTTGCTAGGTAACTGACATTTGATGTCCATGACAATTTTCTGTAAATAGATCATATGAATATAGCTACAGCAAATAAAGTATAGGCTGCACAAGCATGTGAATAAATGTTAGTTTGTTTAATTTGTACCCGAAGTACAAAACTTACATTTCACAAGAAGTATTCTTACTAGAGGTATAAAGATACCAATTAGCTAATATGTTACATATTCATAACTTGACTTCATTTAAAGCGGCTATAGAGTTTGTCTGATTCCCTAAACAAGATGACCTACCAATCAGTGTAGCTTAAGGAATGTACGTACAACCATGGTACAACGCAGAAGCTTCTCATTTAGCAACGGCCATTTTGGATTGAGCAACAATCATTCACATCATGGGTGTCAGTGCAAAAATGTTGCACATTTTAGTACTGACAATAGATTATAGCCTCGCGAGTCTGCATGTGAGAACGTGCAAAATTGTGGCATAATGATTTAGCTACGTATAGTCAATGTACATATAATAAAGATCCATTAATACCTGTGATTTTGAGGGAGTGTGGGAGTTTTTAAACTCGAAATACTTCTATATCCTTGATTCTCAATGCCTTAATTGTGCATGAAACATGCCGCTTGATATGTCATTGTCAATTCATGAGCTTATGCATATGTTTAAAACAAAATGATTACTGCTGTAACAATTAAATGTTCATTAAGAGATTGATAGTTTGTTTTTTAATTAAGCACTTTTATTCATAGGGGTCACTGGACATGTTTTTGAGTAGCTTTGCTGCATAGCCATGCATGTTTGCGAACTAACAATAACAATTTGCTGAATAGGCTGGGTCATGTACTACATGTTGTCTATTGTTGTCTATTGTTCTTGAAAGAGATATCGAAAACAATTGCAGTTCCATGATTTTCCGCCAAGTTCACGATGTTTCCCGCCGACAATTTCTAATAAATAGTCGAGCAAATTTTCAGTCTTTGGCCTCCGGGCTATCAACTCTGGAGGTCTACTTTGGTGTGGATCGATGCGAAAACCGTGGTAGGAGCACGACCATGGTACCATGCGACAAAGGGTCATCGGTGTTCGTATAGTGGGGTGGTCTCTCCATCATGGGTTAGTGCCTGGAGATGTATCTCACTATTAATCCTGCTTGTGTGTTAAATTGGCACTTGCGGATTCTTGCTATACGACCCGTACCTGGAGGAGCGTGGGTCCAGTGCCACTACGTAGTCGGTCAGGAAGCTATTGTAGGCTGCCGCATCAGGTTGGTTTTGAAGACATTTAAAATTTGTATTACAATTGCAATTTTACATGGTATTCTCTAATTCTTTTCTTATATAGTTCATCGATGGGTCCCTACTCTAAAGCAACCTGGCCGATCCCAATGAGCTAAAGTCTGTGTACAGTGTTCCCAAGCTGCGTTGTGTGCACATGATGATTCTCATTGGTGGGAGTTTGTGGTCCGCCAGGGTCGGGCTTGTTCTGTCCGTAGCGTGAGGCAGTGCAGGACTAGTAACTGGTCACAGGTCGGTCAGGTACGCCGGACCGTTCCCGAGCAGCTTCTCTTACGACGCAAGTAGTGGAAGTGTCAAACAGAGTTGAGAAACCGGAGGCCATTTGGGGCACGAAGTACTTCTACCTCCACGTGGTGTGCCCTGGGATCATCTGTCAAGATGATGCTAAAGAAGTACAGAAAAGCTGTTGGATTGTAATGGATGGATCAATTGAAAAGAACATTTTACTGTGACTCGTAAACTCTTGGATATTTTTGTTTTTTTACTTATACTTTTACCATAACTTTAACCGTTTGTACATTTAATGTATATTCAATTATGATTGAATTAAAAGTGTATTATGTATTTTATGATTGAATGCTAATAATTGTAAAAACTACTGCATATATGCAAGTTATAGGGAAAGTCCCCTCATGTGACTGTACACTTTTAGCTAGATCTCTTTCGAACTATGCGCTTCGACGTTCAAAGACTTTGGGATGTTTGGCCACTAAAAGATGCTCGCGTAAGCTTTCAACTGTACTCTGTGATTTCTCTGGTTTAAGGTTATTCTATCTACTTCTTGTTTTGAAGGCTATTCGAGCCCTATTTAGACGGTCCACAGAGAAGGTCGTAGGAAACACAGTACATAACGTTTTTGTCCATCCAGGACATGTGTTTATAATTAAACCTACAAGAGAAGGTAAGAAGATTTATTTTAAACTTTCATAACCTTATATGTCAATCTACCGAGGTTTGAGTATACGTATATTCACTTTTAGTGGTTGATATTACATGGAAAATATAGACAGTTGAATTCTCGCTAGATTTTATACTCATATACTCTAAATTATGATGTTAATAGAGTATACGTAATTCTTTGACTTTGTCTTGGGATTTAGATGAAGAAATGAATATTATCTTAATTGTAAAATCTACTATCTGAATTAGCTACTACTATGTGATTGAGATGTAAGTTAGTAATAATCTCTTTTATGCTCTAAGATCAAGAAGTATTTGTGTTTGACAACTCACCGAAGTCCGCCTCTTCCCAAATGCCTCACTACGATGTCCAGGAGCACCACTTTGATCCTCTTCTTGTTGTCCACGTACCTCTGATATCCATACTTAGTGACAACAGTAACATGAGACAGGTATATCTGGTGAGTTGATTATGTAATATATGCATATATATGCAGCTGTGTAACTTTTACACAAAATAAACAGATTAAATTTATCCTAACAGCTTTTGGCTAAAGTTTGTAATGAAAATATAAATATACTTGTATATAGATTGACTGTACAGTGTAGCATTTGCATATATTAAGTTTTGATGCAAATGCATGTTAATGATAAAAAATGTGTCCTTATACTAATCTCAGGTACTGAAAAATGGCTACACTGAGCAATGGTTGTATTCAGTTGAGACTAGGAAGTGGAATAAGGGAAGAACCTACCAGTTAAGTGCTAAAGGGGATCTCCATTCCGTTGTCATGGTACCCAACACACAGATAGTAATCTGGAGTGAATGCCAGCCAACAGAAGATGAACAAGTGACTTTTGCTGTTTGTCAACAAAGTCTATCATCAGATTTAGGTACTATGCTATACACTCCTATATTAGGACAGAACAGATATTGTAAGTAAAACTCTCTCTAGTAACTTTTATATTCGTTGATCTATTTATCTAATAATATAGAGCATTAGGTGAGGTTTCAGTTTTCTTAACTTCCTCTCACTCTCTTCTCTAGGCTAGACAGGTGTTTATGCAAACTTCACTCTTCATTAGTACTTTTTGACTTCTAAACCTGGTCTTTAGCACTGGGATAGTTTGTATATATAATGTACTAGCTAATAATTTACTTTGATCAGTTTTCCATTTCCAGACTACAGAATGAAATCCAGTTTGCGGATCGTTGAAGGATGTACTAATGTCCACCTATATGCTACTGACAGTATGGTGGCAATATGGGCGCGGTGAGTGGTCTATCTATATGATGATAGTAGTAATACTTAGTATTGTAGCTTAATTCCTGTAGATCTGCTATCCAGCAGAATCTTATCTATTTTTGGAACATCAAAGACCAAGTTTTAATGGTACTATACTAATTCATTGATGTGCTATTGCACCAGTAGACACATTGTATGCCGCTTCCCTGTGATATCCATTCTTCAGCCATTTTTATGGGGTAAAACCCTTCCATTACTTGTGAGACGGCTTAAGCCCGGATGTACCCACAAGAGTGTTGTAGTCAAGATAGCAAGTTTACTGACAAAAGTATGTTAAGATGTACGATCAGTATCTGCTATTACTACTTTGTACATATGTATAGCCCTTTACATATATATAGTTGTGTTTTCTTATTATTGTACTTTATGGACATCTCTATATAGAAGTCACCCTGCAGTGTAGTTGCAGTCACTGTTGATGTGTGCGACCAAAAAATTACAATTCTGCTAAATAATGGCCAAGTCCATGAGGTCTGGCTGTGCAAGGATGCATCTCAATGGTCACTGAAAGAACGCCTGCTAGTTGAACTGAGTGATTTTCATGAGCACTTTCCAAGATTTGGTCATCCGGCTAAAGAACAGAGAAGTCAAATTGTGACCGAGATGACTAACTTGGAAATGTTTTGTTATCAAACTTACATTGGCATTCTGTACAAAGGACTCATTCGGTAAGTGTACACACTACTACGATTCCAGTCATACGTATATACGTTGTGAGATGGTGTATGTGATGTGTACAGTTGTTTCTAGTTGATTACATGTGAACTCTAGCAGGCAATTGAGGAATAATATACTGATAACTCTCAAATTAGGATAAATAAAAATTGAAACCACTTATTCATAGAATGACTTATTGGTGAGAATAGTCAATACTTCAAATATGTTAAGCTAGTGTATGAGTCCAGTCATATATACGTAAGTTGTGAGATGGTGTGTGTGATGTTGTTAGGTTGTACGATGAGCATAGCGGTGAGATGGTGTGTGTGATGTTGTTAGGTTGTATGATGAGCATAGCGGTGAGATGGTGTGTGTGATGTTGTTAGGTTGTATGATGAGCATAGTGGTGAGATGGTGTGTGTGATGTTGTTAGGTTGTATGATGAGCATAGCGGTGAGATGGTGTGTGTGATGTTGTTAGGTTGTACGATGAGCATAGCGGTGAGATGGTGTGTGTGATGTTGTTAGGTTGTATGATGAGCATAGCGGTGAGATGGTGTATGTGATGTTGTTAGGTTGTATGATGAGCATAGTGGTGAGATGGTGTGTGTGATGTTGTTAGGTTGTATGATGAGCATAGCGGTGAGATGGTGTATGTGATGTTGTTAGGTTGTATGATGAGCATAGTGGTGAGATGGTGTGTGTGATGTTGTTAGGTTGTATGATGAGCATAGCGGTGAGATGGTGTGTGTGATGTTGTTAGGTTGTATGATGAGCATAGCGGTGAGATGGTGTATGTGGTGTTGTTAGGTTGTATGATGAGCATAGCGGTGAGATGGTGTGGATATCTGATGAGCATGAAGGAGACAGGGTCAACCTGTGGAGGTTTGGAGGCCACGCCCCCTCAGCTGGTCTTTGGACTGATGATGCTTTGTGGATCATTAGGGTCAGTATAATGTATTGGAACCTCATTTAATGCATAGTCACACCCACTTACGTTTGCTTGCCCCGCCCATCATTTAAGTAGTATATAGATACCATGTTTATTTTCCTGCCCAATGTACTCTTATAATATTGCTCCGGAAAACTGATCTTTTTGTTTTTTATTGATCTCTGAGATTCTTTGACTGGACTATCTGTACATGGTTCTGTAGAACTAGGTCTTCTAATTGATATTGCCACACCCCATATTGCCACACCTCTTTTTGACCCATATTCGTATTGGCCATGCACATCCTGGCCACACCCCTTATTGACTGTATGTCTCCAAATATATTTTTAGAGTCATAAAATCACCGAACAAGCTGAATTTCTTGTGAAAGGTCAGTTTCCTGTGACCATCAATGCTGATGGTACCACACCGTGGGACTACCTCACTTCTGGACCAAGACATGCAGCTGAGCTGTGCAGGAAGTGGAACCTCCAACTGTGGAGCTCCAAGTATGCACTGGATGAAATACACGAGGTAGTCATGGAGACCAAGGACAAGGTAATGTGTTTGTATATATACATGTGCAGTATGTGTACAATATATTAGTATATACATATACATGTGCTTTATATATGACCTATGTGTATATATGTACTGCATAAGTGACTTATGTACGTATATGTATGTAAGTGGTGATTGTATATAAATAGTTGGTGAATGTTAAACAGTACATGTACAGATGTTGAGGCATTCTTTTTATATTAAATAATTACTTTAGATTCTAGATAACTCTTGCAGCATCTACACATAATCTCATGAGATTGGTATACTGTATTACAGTATATGCACTGCACTGTTGCTATGCATTGCACTGTTGCTATGTACTGCACTGTTGCCATGGTTACATTGACATGTTTACTGATAGAGTGTGTCACAGGACAAGGAAGAGGACCTCACTCAATCAGAAGCTCCCTTCAAGCTGCCAGTGACAGAGGACCTTGTAAGCATGTCTGTCAAAGGCCTTCAGAACCCAGGTCTTCTTGTTGCTATTATGGCCGAGGTAAGTCCTTCTCTATATATACCTTGACTGTGTATATACGTAGTTTGACCTTACTTGTATAACTTCCTCTAATTATAACATACAATTTCAGTTTTCATATGGCATGAAATCTGTTTGAAACTTCTTAAACAGCCAGGTTTCAAAGGGTGCTCAAGAATGTGCTAACAGATTAATTTCACTGGTTTCAAATTTTAACAGTCCCCTTTCCTAATTTATACATACTTTCATACCTTTTGAAACCTGGCTGTTCATAGAGTTTCAAACAGGACCTGAGATTGATCCTGTGATACTGTATATACTAATATATATGCACTACTGTATGAATAATCAATACACCATTCATGCTACATCTACTTTATAAAGGCCTATAGCTAGGTAACTAATCTCCCAGTGAGAGATTAGGATGAGAATACAAGAGTTTTCTCCTTCCATTTCACTTTTTCTGTATTGGGCCAGCCAGCTGTTTCTGGGAATTCCACCCTTTAACAGTGACTACATGTGCTAATATAAATGTACGTGAATAATCAACTACATATAAACCAAATACTAATATAAATATGTATACTACCACGTAGCATCCGGTATATAAGGATATATTGAAGAAGGAGACGTTGGAGTTCTTAAAGAAGAAGGATGATGGTTTTATTCTGACCTCGCTAAATAAAAAGATTGGTTAGTTAAATGTGAAAGTTAAAAAGTGACTGATGAAGTAGATAAAGTGTGTGAAGAGTAGTTAGTATCTCTTGTATAATTAAATAACAAGTTTAGATTTGTCTTTATCATAACTAGTCTCCTCACTGGACATGACTTGATGTCTTTTATATAACTTGACTGCAGCATAATATGTGATCACTATGGCAACACCTAAATATACGTGTATGAATAAAAATAATTTTAAATTATTGTCATCATGGTATTATGTGGTGTCTGCATGTGTATGTATGTATGTATATGTGTACTTACATAATACAACAAACAGCAAGGCTATAAATGCCTGTTCCATGTTTAGCATATAGCTACGTACATGAAAAGAATAGCAGTTGAACATAGAAACAGTCTTAAATATTACTATACAATAAAGGGTATATGTGCGTATATACGTACGAATATACTGAGGTCCTTCTTAATATCATCCTCACTGTACAAGCAAATCATTGATAATTGCTAAAGGGAATTACCCTAGTTTCTTTGTGAATCATTACCAAATAGCATAATTTAACTTTGCACTATACTTAAATTTAAAGTAAATTTCTTGTTTTGCAATTACCCACTTTGTGTCAGTGTGCTGCTAGATGACTAAGTTAAAAATAGTGTTGACTTTTCTTTGCGATTCAAAAATGAGAAAAAATCAGTGGGGGAGTCACACACAAGTCAAAGTCAATTGTTGCAACAGCAGTGACACAGCGTAAACAATTACCCAAGCCTGCGACCGAAAGAAGAGCATAAACGGTATAGGCTTGTACTTCAAGTCAGATTAATAAAAAATGCATTATCGAAATTCATATAACTGTATAAAACGGTTGACTTTGTAGCCCTAAGCTGGCCCTGTATCAGCAGTTGTCTCATCCAGTGATTGTATTCCTAACACCAGGCAAGGCAGGGTAGATCCATTAACGTACCAGAAGTCACAGTTACTTGAAGCAAGACTGAATGGATACCATGTCCCAGAACTTGCAACAAGTCACATGACAACCAGCACTACCAGCCCAGTGCGGAACCACTGAATAACAGCTGCACAGAGCATCGGGTGCTATTAATGGTCGATTTTAAGTTCTTTTTCAATGATATTTGCTGATGTAATGGAATAGCCTAACCTTGTTATAAATGTTGTTAAGTGTTACTAGACACCATTGCTGAGTAATATTACAAACAGGAAGTACTTTAAGTATAGTTCTATTATTGTGATTACATAATACTCTGGTTGAAGTATGCATCAATTAATGGCCTATTTGTCTCATGAATATGTAATGTTTGTGGTTTTATTATTTATGTACCTTAAAACTTGCTGGGCTTGTTTGTACCTGTAAAATTAGAGAAACAATATAGACCAAGCTACCAGTAGGTAATAGAAAGGTCTGCTATAGAGGTTGTCTTCAGCAGGTAGAACAATCAGAATCTCTCTCCTCCCAGTTTGTCTGTAGTTTGTTCAGAGACAGATGGAAAGGAACACTTGTGTTAATGTAACTGTCTTCTTCCTAGATCTCTATGGAGATCTTTTAAATATAGCCTGCAAGAAGAGAGTCAACATGCAATACCATTCTCATATATAGATTCAAGCAAGAAATATTTCCTGATACCTTATCTGAGATTTGCTACAATGAGCTCTAACTTCAAGGCTAGCTTCTTTTATACTCATCCTCTGACCCCGCCCACAGGGTAGTCCCCACTGGTCCACACCATAGATTAGGCCCCAGAGCTGAGTGTATATTCTTTGATAACTCTTAGCTGGTGAAGTGACTCTAACAGACTCCAACTGCTTTTATAATAGTGGTCGTTGGATGGATTTGTTGCCTTTAATCATATTCATTGTCTGTTTCCTGTGAAGTTTACCTTCTGAGCTGGGTGGTCCAATATAATGTTTATTTTTGGGCACCTTTTAATTATATTCATTTGCAAGGTGGCACTACTTCTGTTTACTTTTAGTCTCCCTCAGCAGGTTGCCATGGTAACAACTAAGTTGGAGGCCCTCCCATCAGACACACAGTCTCCAAAATGTGTCACCTCATGTGAAGGTGGCATGATGATTAGTGAACCTCCCTGTAATTACTGTATATGTTCCTTTGTAGTACCATATTTGGAGGAGTTCAGAAGACTACATGAGGAGTATGAGACAAAACTAAACCACCTGGCTTGGAAGGATGTGAGTACATCAGTATTTTTGTGAACAACATACAGTTACCATGACAGTCCAATTGTGCATATGTAGTTTAAACTGTTTAAAATATTTTTTGATCTCGATATATATAGCCTGTTTATCATGTGACATTACAGTTCATTTTGAAAAATTACTATTATTACTGAATGAATACACCATTTTTCTTACATGCTGCACCTACTTTAGAGTAAAGGCCTATAGGGAACTAAACCTAGTGAGAGCTTTGGATGATGATACAAGAGTTTTATTCTACTTCTCTAACAATACAGTACATTAACTTAGTTATGTAACTCTATCAAATGGAAAGATATGAAGCTGTGACTTTGTGTCAGCATTCACAGACACCTATGGAGTATGTCCAATGAAATTTTGAAATTTTTATGGAACTTAAAATTTGCCCTATCTCTCACCATACATTAACTTTGTATAGCAGACATATTTGTGTGTTTTGGAAACCTAACATTGCTTTAATATTGCAATTCAGTTGTGTAAGGATTTAGGATGTAGTGTTAGAGGGTGAGGAATGATCTTCTCATTACTGACTTACATGTTACCCCATATTGTGTTACCCCACCTCCAAAGAAATGTTATACTACTAGAAGATCTAAGGGTAGACTTGCGTAATATGTCCTACTTGTGTCTATAGTTATGCTGAGTCTGTTTTACCTGTACAAGCAAGATTACTAATAGATTTATAATTAATTCATAAAAGTTAATTGGACCTACATTCCTTTCATAAAATTAAATTTCATCATGTGTCTTAGTTAACACCTTATTTAACTTTTGGCGCCAAAATAGTGTATATAAGGCCCCTAGATTTAGCATAGAGAGCCAAGGATTCACAGAAGATCAAGAAAAAGACAAAGACTCCCAGGATCACTGATGAAGGGTGGAATTCCCAGAAACGGCTGTCTGACCCAGTGGAGAAGAAGATGAAAGAAGGGAAAAGAAGGAAGAAGGAAGAAAAGACTCCTGTATCTTCATCTAAAGCTCTCTTTAGGTTTAGTTCCCCTATAGGCTCTTTTTACAGAATAGGCATATAGCATGTAGGAAAATGGTATCTTAGATTTTTCATGTACCCACTTCTGTACCACTTGATTTCAGGCCAGTTTACCAAAGATTGAAGATGAGGTCAAGGGTAAGCTCCTGTCATTTTACAGCCAAGACCGACCCCCAACAGATACGATAGCCATGTCACTGAAGTGCAGCATTGAGAAGTTGACAATGACACGCCCACAGGAGACGCTTCGGGGAATAAGGAACTACCTCAATATTGACAAATTTGAGGAAGGTTAATGGAATGTCTACATACAGTGCATACCTATAATCTGAACATAGTTTTCCTGTAGATATGATTGGCATATATATAACATGCTAATGAAGCATATAAATACTTAGAATAGTTCAAGAATGAACACTATTTTCTGGACTACTTACTTGGGAAAATCTTATAGAACTTTTTGGCTGATGATACAATTTTAAATACCAACTTTTCTTACTTTTTCCACTTGGCTAGACAGCTGCAGAATTCCACCTTTCATCAGTTATAATTACAAAGAACTAGACATTATTGTAATAATACATGTATATATGCATAGTAATGTATAGTAATAATATAAGTAATAATATCTTTATGTGTGTATATGTAGTAATTATATGTATATGTATGTGTAGTAATAATATCTTTATGTGTGTATATGTAGTAATTATATGTACGTATACATATGTGTAGTAATAATATCTTTATGTGTGTATATGTAGTAATTATATGTATACATATGTGTAGTAATAATATCTTTATGTGTGTATATGTAGACGTAATTATATGTATATGTATGTGTAGTAATAATATTATTATGTATGTAGCTTGTAAAAATGTACCTGCTCACGTGGGTAACCACAACTGGAAGGCCATGCTGGTGGCGGAGGTGTCCCCTGCCCTGGTGTCCGTTTCCTTAGATTTGGACAGGACCCCTAAACTACTGTTCTTTGAGTTGACCTGTAGTCTGTTATATCAGGAGGAGCCAAATGAACTGGTAAGTACCTACTTGAGGTATACAAAGAAACTGCATTTAAATGAACGCTATTTGAGATAAGGAAGCCCTCATTAGTAATATTTTTTCCTCATTATAATATAACTAGTATATATGACATATAGTACGGTACATATATACACTTATAATAAAGGTATATTTTATGTATATGTATAATATAGCAGTCCTCGTAATCATCACCAAATGTGCTAAGGACTTATGAAGGACATAATAATAGAGTAAGGATTCCTTCTAACTGCGTTGAACTTATCTTTAGAAAGGGTCATCTTTCTAAAGAGAAGGACATAATATTGGATATAGATGCATGCAGGTTGCATATTAATTTGTGACTTGTGAAATTGTTATGCAACAATCATTTATGGAGCCCAGTTTATGCCTACCAATACAAATAAGGGATGTATTGAAGGAGTATGGATCCCATTTGTTGTGTGCGTGCATATAAGGAATATTTATTATCTCTTTTCTTTGTCACTTAGATTCCATTTATTTTGTTTGTGAGTGAAGCTCGCAGTCTCCAGACTAGACACAAGACAGCTTTTCCTCGTTCTGTGAAGAAAGACTTCTTTTGGCTGAGAGCACTTGAAGCACTACCAACTAATCTCCATGGTAACAGTACAACTGATAATGAGTGGTTGGAAAGTGCAGTTAAAATCAAGTGCCATATCGTATTACAAAGGTACATACGTATGTCGTACTTGTAGTCACTGTATCAAAGGGTGTGGTCAACATGTGAAGTGGGTGTGGTCAACATATGAAGTGGGTTTAGTCAACATATGAAGTGGGTGTGGTCAACATATGAAGGGGGTGTGGTCAACATATGAAGTGGGTGTGGTCAACATATGAAGTGGGTGTGGTCAACATATGAAGTGGGTGTGGTCAACATATGAAGTTGATGCGATCATCATGGTGAAGTGGTAGAGGTCACTAAAGTGAAGTGTCATTTTTAATAAATATGTGATAATCAAGGTATCAAATTTCTGAAAGTGGATTATATTAGAAGAAACCTACTTTACCATCGTTATTACTAGTAGCTACATGTACAGTATACTTTGTTTGTTTATTTACAGTGAGATACAAAATAGTAAAGTACTTGCTTTGAAAGTACTTCTGGAAAACAAGTTTTGGAGAGATGCAGTTGAATTGTACAAGTCCCTAATTGAAAAGGTAGTCTCATATGTACATAATTATAGCAATCTACAGTATATATATACAAATGTGGTACTCAAATGTGTTTATCTGAGGGATGGTTTATGTTATTTAAATCTTTAAAACTCACCAAACTCAATTTAAGATCTTTCATAAGATATACACATACCGCACAGTTGAATGTTTATCATATGTATACAGTAAGTGTGGTATTAAAATAGTATAATACACTTGTATGTACATTATGAATTGAGTGTTTTTACTATAAATCTATCCAACAATAAACTGTAACATCTACACTTCTATCACTTTGTACATTTCTTGAACCTTGGTAACATACGTACATTAACACCCTATATTTGATCCAGAGGGATTTAACAGCCAATAGCAGTATTATAACAAAAGTGTTTAGTAATAGTAATACATTATATAGACTTTGATAGTGATAATTAGACATTTGTCTATATAGTTACTATTGAAAGTATATTTTGTCTCGTGAAAGTGATTTTAATTTGCATTCACAGACTTTTAGTTAAAAATGGGCCAATCAGATTTGGTTTATAAGGTACATTGAGTAGTCATCACACTACTGTAGCTTGCATGAGGGGGTGAATGAGGTGTGTGCTTTATAACAATCAGCGTCTTATGTACATACATTATACAATATGGTATGCATATATACGTGCAGTATAGCCTAAATAAATGGTATATGTTGTATTATGAAGTGCAATTAAAATGGATCTTATGGCAGACATATTTTCAGTTAATATTGAAAAGGTAAGATTTATCTTATCTACGTATTTCTCTGTTGAAAAGATATTTTTGTGTTGAGAAAGTGACTTAACTATGTATCTATCATTTCAGTACACAAAAAGTTCCAAAATCTCTGTTGCTATATTGCCATATAAATTAAGCCCTGGATATCCACACCAGCGTACTTCTATATCTTGAGTAGTGGGACAGTCAAGATCTACATTAAACCATGGTCTTCCATCGTCAGGACAACAGTAGCTACCTTCATAACAATTACCTTGCCACAATGTGTAGTTAGTGTACCACTGATGTCCATCACCTACTGGAGGTTCGTATTTTGTGGCTGATTCACAGAAATAGTTGTTTCCAACAAAACTGGGAGCAGCATCTCCACCTGAAGCACAGGGACAGTTACAAACATCATAATTCGCTTCTTGTCGACCGGAAGCAAATGTCCAGACATGATTACGATCATTAGAAGGACCTCTTGTTATTATGACACCAGTTGCATAGAGACCATTAATTGAGTTGTTGTGCCAGTAGAAAGTATTGCTACTCCACCAAAAACCACAAGCTACTGTACCCTTCTGACTGTAACCAACTGCTCTACCACAAATATTACTGTACTCTACTCCATGAGATGGGTAATATACAGAATCACATGGAACTGTTCGATTATGTCTGCCACACATAGTTTTACCATTGACCTCATACTTAGTAAGATTACTGGGACAGGTATCTGATACACTGGTATCCAGATAGGCTATGCGCATGACTCCTCTCACTCCACATGCTGTGGTATCCATATCACAGTAGACTTGTTGAGGAGATGAAGAAGTCTTTATCCAGTAGTACCCAGAAGGACTTGAAGGATTGTAGTTATAGATGGCACTACACGAATTGGCTGGTGTAGCAATACGTTTTCCAGTATATACCAGCTGCAATGTTCACACTGGAAACATGCAGGCTACCTCACTCCAGTCCAACTTTAAGATCTATAAGAGTTCTTTAGGATAACCCTATTCAGGAGATCAGCTTTGACCATTTTTATCTTTTTCATGCATTCCTATTTTGCAAGAATACATATATTGCTACATCATACGAATTTATTATGTATGTGTTAATGTAGGAAGAAGATTCTGGCAGTAGTAAAGAATGTGTTTACTACTCTTTCTTGTTATCAGCAATCCTTGAGGTACTGTATATAAAGCTAGCATCATATTTTTGTGAGAGTACATATAGATGTTTTGTTATATTCTACTCATATATATACGTATGACACGGGTCATCTATTTAAGGAGTAAATTTTATCATTACCTCACCACAAAGTAAATGTTGTTTATGTTTAAGTAGTTTGTGTTGCACAAATATAGTCACCAAATGTTGTTTACTATCTAATCTGTTATTTATGATGATTCTGTATAATAACAACCTGTAAAACCACTTCACTATAGACGTCATCATGACATGTATATATGTATACGTATAGGAGGCTAAGAAGTATACTAATAGTATAGACTGAAACACTATTATATATTAAATTTTGATGGTTTGTGACTCACCTAGGTACTAGATACTTCACATGTACACCTCCTATATAATTAATCAGTAATTATATACAGTACATATGTATATATAACTATACTAATATATTGTATAGGGAGGACAATATGTACAGTTTCAAGAAGAACTTGACTCTCTGATGCCACGGGGATTTAGGTGAGTGAAAGTATACAGATTGTAAAAGAGATAAACACTGGAGTTCTTATACCTAACCAGCCAAGTGACTGAAGACTCATCTTGGACTCCTAATACTTCACTGTTACATTTTAGATGTGTGTGATTCATTCATCAATGTCATATGCTGATAAGAACACTCTTTATTAATAATGATATCATTGAAATGATAACCACATGTACATTTAAAGTTTTCTTCCAAGTCTGTATTCATTCAAGCATACGTATATATATTCAGAAGTTATCTCTTCTGTATTTAGTCACCAGAATTTCTTGAGAGCTCTAACTGTGTTGCCATCTAGTGAGACTGAGGAGTGTAGTGGTGTGGTAGGGAGTGATCTCTTTAGTGTTACTCCTCCTCCAGGGGACCAGACCACTGTAAGGGTAAGTGGAGTATCAGTCGCATATACTATTACAACTTCTTAGAAGATAGGGATTTCTTCTAATTATATAAACTGTACCAAACCTATCCTTGAGATGGTTCATCTTTAGTCTTTTGAGCATCTAGAGATGCAGTTTATTTCTTTAGAATCAGACATTTTGACCCTTGGGGGTCTTCTTCAGTGACTGATGTGGCTGCTGGAGGTTGAGGGAAGTATTCTCATACAGGGAATGTCATATATATCATGTACATATGTATATCTCATTGGTGCTCTTAAAGTGATGATTGCATAATCAGCAGTTTGAATCTCTGTACTTATATTACTTTAATGCAATATTATTGTTTAACTTATCACTTTTTATTTGTAATTCTAGGTAGGTCATGTGAAGAAAGTCCTTGTAAAGTTATTGACTGATAAAGTCGTTAGGAGCTAACTTAATACAATTGATTATGGACAATATGAAGCATTATTACATTTGATTACTAATGTAATGAAGTATAATTCATTTACAGAAAAGTTGCTGGATTTGAAAATTGAGTGATTTTATTTCCAAATCTATTCAACAATAACCAAAGCTTCTGTAATTTATTCACTTCTAACATTTTGTATATATATTTTTGAACCTTGGTAAACATAACACCTTTTTGATAACTGACCTATCAGAGGTGTCCTCAGCAGGAAATAAACAGCCTCTTATAACTGGTATATATACTTTCTGCCACTTACGTACGTATGTAAATACTCATTATCATATTATATTGTAGCACATGCATGCAGATAATCATTATTATAGGATAAATATACCATATCTATTATGCCTTTTGCTCTATACAATACTGCTTTGAATATTAACCTAGCTACGTATGTAATAATGTAATAATAATGCAGACATATGCATGTTAATGCTTCTAGTTACTATTGAAAGTACATTTTGTCTTCTGAAAATGACTTTAATTTGCATCCACAGAGTTATAGTTAAAAATGGCCCAATCAGATTTGGTTTATAAGTCACATTGAGTGGTCATCACACTACTGTAGCTTGAGGGGTGAATGAATGAGGAGTGTACCTTATAACAATCAATGTGTCATACGTACACTAAACAATATACGTTATTATGCATACGTATAGTATATATACCCTAAATAAATGGTATATATTGTATTATGAGGGATATATATATCTCACCATACTTTAAATTTGTAAACAAGAATCTAATGTACATTTAGTGCTGTAACTCTGTCAATTGGAAAGATGTGAAGCTGAAACTGCTTGTCAGCATTCACAGACATCCTTAAAGCATACCCAAAGAGTTTTGCAAATTTTTATGTTCACTCATATTTGCCCTATCTCTCATCATACATTAAATTTCTATACAAAAATCTAATGTACATTTAGTGCTGTAACTCTGTCAATTGGAGAGATGTGAAGCTGAAACTTGCTGTCAGCATTCACAGACATACATAAAGCATATCCAAAGAGTTTTACAAATTTTGATGTTAACTCATATTTGCCTTATCTCTCACCATACGTACGTACAATAAATTTGTATAGCAGAATCTAACGTACATTTAGTGCTGTAACTCTGTCAATTTGAAAGATGTAAAGCTGAAACTTGTTGTCAGCATTCACAGCTATCCTTAAAGCATATCCAAAGAGTTTTACAAATTTTGATGTTCACTCATATTTGCCCTATCTCTCACCATACATTAAATTTGTATACAAGAATCTAATGTACATTTAGTGCTGTAGCTCTGTCAATTAGAAAGATGTGAAGCTGAAACTTGTTGTCAGCATTCACAGACATCCTTAAAGCATATCCAAAGAGTTTTACAAATTTTGATGTTCACTCATATTTGCCCTATCTCTCACCATACATTAAATTTGTATGCAAGAATCTATTGTACATTTAGTTCAATAACTCTGTCAATTGGAGAGATGTGAAGCTGAAACTTGCTGTCAGCATTCACAGACATACATAAAGCATATCCAAAGAGTTTTACAAATTTTGATGTTCACTCATATTTGCCCAATATCTCACCATACATTAAATTTGTATACAAGAATCTAATGTACATTTAGTGCTGTAATTCTGTCAATTAGAAAGATATGAAGCTGAAACTTGCTGTCAGCATTCACAGACATCCATAAAACATATCCAAAGAGTTTTACAAATTTTGATGTTCTTTCATATTGGCCCTATCTCGCACCATACATTAAAATTGTATACAAGAATCTAATGTACATTTAGTGCTGTAACTCTGTCAATTGGAAAGATGTGAAGCTGAAACTTTCTGTCAGCATTCACAGACATCCATAAAACATATCCAAAGAGTTTTACAAATTTAGATGTTCTATCATATTTGCCCTATCTCTCACCATACATTAAAATTGTATACAAGAATCTAATGTACATTTAGTGCTGTAACTCTGTCAATTAGAAAGATATGAAGCTGAAACTTGCTGTCAGCATTCACAGACATCCATAAAACATATCCAAAGAGTTTTACAAATTTTGATGTTCTATCATATTTGCCCAATCTCTCACCATACATTAAAATTGTATACAAGAATCTAATGTACATTTAGTGCTGTAACTCTGTCAATTGGAAAGATGTGAAGCTGAAACTTCCTGTCAGCATTCACAGCTATCCTTAAAGCATATCCAAAGAGTTTTACAAATTTTGATGTTCACTCATATTTGCCCTATATCTCACCATACTTTAAATTTGTATACAAGAATCTAATGTACATTTAGTGCTGTAACTCTGTCAATTGGAAAGATGTGAAGCTGAAACTTGTTGTCAGCATTCACAGACATCCTTAAAGCATATCCAAAGAGTTTTACAAATTTTGATGTTCACTCATATTTGCCTTATCTCTCACCATACATTAAATTTGTATACAAGAATCTAATGTACATTTAGTGCTGTAACTCTGTCAATTGGAAAGATGTGAAGCTGAAACTTCCTGTCAGCATTCACAGCTATCCTTAAAGCATATCCAAAGAGTTTTACAAATTTTGATATTCACTCATATTTGCCCTATATCTCACCATACTTTAAATTTGTATACAAGAATCTAATGTACATTTAGTGCTGTAACTCTGTCAATTGGAAAGATGTGAAGCTGAAACTTGTTGTCAGCATTCACAGACATCCTTAAAGCATATCCAAAGAGTTTTACAAATTTTGATGTTCACTCATATTTGCCCTATCTCTCACCATACATTAAATTTGTATACAAGAATCTAATGTACATTTAGTGCTGTAACTCTGTCAATTAGAAAGATGTGAAGCTGAAACTTGCTGTCAGCATTCACAGCTATCCTTAAAGCATATCCAAAGAGTTTTACAAATTTTGATGTTCACTCATATTTGCCCTATCTCTCACCATACATTAAATTTGTATACAAGAATCTAATGTACATTTAGTGCTGTAACTCTGTCAATTGGAAAGATGTGAAGCTGAAACTTCCTGTCAGCATTCACAGCTATCCTTAAAGCATATCCAAAGAGTTTTGCAAATTTTGATGTTCACTCATATTTGCCCTATATCTCACCATACTTTAAATTTGTATACAAGAATCTAATGTACATTTAGTGCTGTAACTCTGTCAATTAGAAAGATGTGAAGCTGAAACTTGTTGTCAGCATTCACAGCTATCCTTAAAGCATATCCAAAGAGTTTTACAAATTTTGATGTTCACTCATATTTGCCCTATCTCTCACCATACATTAAATTTGTATACAAGAATTTAATGTACATTTAGTGCTGTAACTCTGTCAATTAGAAAGATGTGAAGCTGAAACTTCCTGTCAGCATTCACAGCTATCCTTAAAGCATATCCAAAGAGTTTTGCAAATTTTGATGTTCACTCATATTTGCCCTATATCTCACCATACTTTAAATTTGTATACAAGAATCTAATGTACATTTAGTGCTGTAACTCTGTCAATTGGAAAGATGTGAAGCTGAAACTTGTTGTCAGCATTCACAGACATCCTTAAAGCATATCCAAAGAGTTTTACAAATTTTGATGTTCACTCATATTTGCCCTATCTCTCACCATACATTAAATTTGTATACAAGAATCTAATGTACATTTAGTGCTGTAACTCTGTCAATTAGAAAGATGTGAAGCTGAAACTTGCTGTCAGCATTCACAGCTATCCTTAAAGCATATCCAAAGAGTTTTACAAATTTTGATGTTCACTCATATTTGCCCTATCTCTCACCATACATTAAATTTGTATACAAGAATCTAATGTACATTTAGTGCTGTAACTCTGTCAATTGGAAAGATGTGAAGCTGAAACTTCCTGTCAGCATTCACAGCTATCCTTAAAGCATATCCAAAGAGTTTTGCAAATTTTGATGTTCACTCATATTTGCCCTATATCTCACCATACTTTAAATTTGTATACAAGAATCTAATGTACATTTAGTGCTGTAACTCTGTCAATTATAAAGATGTGAAGCTGAAACTTGTTGTCAGCATTCACAGCTATCCTTAAAGCATATCCAAAGAGTTTTACAAATTTTGATGTTCACTCATATTTGCCCTATCTCTCACCATACATTAAATTTCTATACAAGAATCTAATGTACATTTAGTGCTGTAACTCTGTCAATTGGAAAGATGTGAAGCTGAAACTTCCTGTCAGCATTCACAGCTATCCTTAAAGCATATCCAAAGAGTTTTGCAAATTTTGATGTTCACTCATATTTGCCCTATATCTCACCATACTTTAAATTTGTATACAAGAATCTAATGTACATTTAGTGCTGTAACTCTGTCAATTAGAAAGATGTGAAGCTGAAACTTGTTGTCAGCATTCACAGCTATCCTTAAAGCATATCCAAAGAGTTTTACAAATTTTGATGTTCACTCATATTTGCCCTATCTCTCACCATACATTAAATTTGTATACAAGAATTTAATGTACATTTAGTGCTGTAACTCTGTCAATTAGAAAGATGTGAAGCTGAAACTTCCTGTCAGCATTCACAGCTATCCTTAAAGCATATCCAAAGAGTTTTGCAAATTTTGATGTTCACTCATATTTGCCCTATATCTCACCATACTTTAAATTTGTATACAAGAATCTAATGTACATTTAGTGCTGTAACTCTGTCAATTAGAAAGATGTGAAGCTGAAACTTCCTGTCAGCATTCACAGCTATCCTTAAAGCATATCCAAAGAGTTTTGCAAATTTTGATGTTCACTCATATTTGCCCTATATCTCACCATACTTTAAATTTGTATACAAGAATCTAATGTACATTTAGTGCTGTAACTCTGTCAATTAGAAAGATGTGAAGCTGAAACTTGCTGTCAGCATTCACAGCTATCCTTAAAGCATATCCAAAGAGTTTTACAAATTTTGATGTTCACTCATATTTGCCCTATCTCTCACCATACATTAAATTTGTATACAAGAATCTAATGTACATTTAGTGCTGTAACTCTGTCAATTGGAAAGATGTGAAGCTGAAACTTGTTGTCAGCATTCACAGACATCCTTAAAGCATATCCAAAGAGTTTTACAAATTTTGATGTTCACTCATATTTGCCCTATCTCTCACCATACATTAAATTTGTATACAAGAATCTAATGTACATTTAGTGCTGTAACTCTGTCAATTAGAAAGATGTGAAGCTGAAACTTGCTGTCAGCATTCACAGCTATCCTTAAAGCATATCCAAAGAGTTTTACAAATTTTGATGTTCACTCATATTTGCCTATCTCTCACCATACATTAAATTTGTATACAAGAATCTAATGTACATTTAGTGCTGTAACTCTGTCAATTAGAAAGATGTGAAGCTGAAACTTGGTGTTAGCATTCACAGACATACATAAAGCATATCCAAAGAGTTTTACAAATTTTGATGTTCACTCATATTTGCCCTATCTCTCACCATACATACATTAAATTTGTATAGCAGAATCTATTGTACATTTAGTGCTGTAACTCTGTCAATTGGAAAGATGTGAAGCTGAAACTGCTTGTCAGCATTCACAGACATCCTTAAAGCATACCCAAAGAGTTTTGCAAATTTTTATGTTCACTCATATTTGCCCTATCTCTCATCATACATTAAATTTCTATACAAAAATCTAATGTACATTTAGTGCTGTAACTCTGTCAATTGGAGAGATATGAAGCTGAAACTTGTTGTCAGCATTCACAGACATCCTTAAAGCATATCCAAAGAGTTTTACAAATTTTGATGTTCACTCATATTTGCCCTATCTCTCACCATACATTAAATTTGTATACAAGAATCTAATGTACATTTAGTGCTGTAACTCTGTCAATTAGAAAGATGTGAAGCTGAAACTTGCTGTCAGCATTCACAGCTATCCTTAAAGCATATCCAAAGAGTTTTACAAATTTTGATGTTCACTCATATTTGCCCTATCTCTCACCATACATTAAATTTGTATACAAGAATCTAATGTACATTTAGTGCTGTAACTCTGTCAATTAGAAAGATGTGAAGCTGAAACTTGGTGTTAGCATTCACAGACATACATAAAGCATATCCAAAGAGTTTTGCAAATTTTGATGTTCACTCATATTTGCCCTACGTACGTATATCTCACTATACTTTAAATTTGTATACAAGAATCTAATGTACATTTAGTGCTGTAACTCTGTCAATTGGAAAGATGTGAAGCTGAAACTTGTTGTCAGCATTCACAGACATCCTTAAAGCATATCCAAAGAGTTTTACAAATTTTGATGTTCACTCATATTTGCCCTATCTCTCACCATACATTAAATTTGTATAGCAGAATCTAATGTACATTTAGTGCTATAACTCTGTCAATTGGTAAGATGTGAAGCTGAAACTTGGTGTTAGCATTCACAGACATACATAAAGCATATCCAAAGAGTTTTACAAATTTTGATGTTCACTCATATTTGCCCTATCTCTCACCATACATACATTAAATTTGTATAGCAGAATCTATTGTACATTTAGTGCTGTAACTCTGTCAATTGGAAAGATGTGAAGCTGAAACTGCTTGTCAGCATTCACAGACATCCTTAAAGCATACCCAAAGAGTTTTGCAAATTTTGATGTTCACTCATATTTGCCCTATCTCTCATCATACATTAAATTTCTATACAAAAATCTAATGTACATTTAGTGCTGTAACTCTGTCAATTGGAGAGATGTGAAGCTGAAACTTGTTGTCAGCATTCACAGCTATCCTTAAAGCATATCCAAAGAGTTTTACAAATTTTGATGTTCACTCATATATATTTGCCTTATCTCTCACCATACTTTAAATTTGTATACAAGAATCTAATGTACATTTAGTGCTGTAACTCTGTCAATTAGAAAGATGTGAAGCTGAAACTTGTTGTCAGCATTCACAGACATCCTAGCATATCCAAAGAGTTTTACAAATTTTGATGTTCACTCATATTTGCCCTATCTCTCACCATACATTAAATTTGTATGCAAGAATCTATTGTACATTTAGTTCAATAACTCTGTCAATTGGAAAGATGTGAAGCTGAAACTTGTTGTCAGCATTCACAGACATCCATAAAACATATCCAAAGAGTTTTACAAATTTTTATGTTCACTCATATTTGCCCTATCTCTCACCATACTTTAAATTTGTATACAAGAATCTAATGTACATTTAGTGCCGTAACTCTGTCAATTGGAAAGATATGAAGCTGAAACCTCTTGGCTGTATGCAAATATAGCTATACAGTATATCCTGCTAGTTTTGTAAAATTTCAAAAAAGGATACCCGAGTTACTGCAGGTCGAAAAATACCCTATTCTAAAGTATTGAAGATTCGACAACCACAAGCGTTTTCATAGGCAATTACTTTATTTAAATAGAAGATAAAACCTTATAATAGTAGGCCTACCTGGACACATCTCTATGGTGGTTGCGGTTCCCATAGAGGTTGGTAGCGCTTAGACTCTGAAGCTGTCTCCTAATCGGTTGGTGCCATAGAGACGTGCTCACCAATAATCCGGATTTCGGGGGGGTTCCACGTAATGTGGGATTGGCATCTGATATCTTAGGATTCATATGAGTCGGCCATATCGAGAAGAACTGGTTCTTCTCACGCAAGTGACACCCAAAGCTCAACTCGGCAGAGCGTTACCACCGATCCCGGCCTCCGAGCGTCGTGGATGGTAGCGTTCGGTATGGTCCAATTTTTTTCCTTTAGAGTTTCTTTAGCAGTCGATTGACGATTTTTCACTTTAGCGACATCCATATATTATAATATGGACAGATACTACTTCAAATCAATCAAGTATTACAGAGTGAATATCCATGTGCATTAAAATCTTTAAAAGCGTTCTCGTCATTCAAATATACATATAAAAGTAACGTATTTTCAATATTCCCTTCTCTAGGTCGGCCATTTATATTATTACGAAACTCCCGTACATTAAATTTGTATACAAGAATCTAATGTACATTTAGTGCTGTAGCTCTGTCAATTGGAAAGATGTGAAGCTGAAACTTGTTGTCAGCATTCACAGACATCCTTAAAGCATATCCAAAGAGTTTTACAAATTTTGATGTTCTATCATATTTGCCCTATCTCTCACCATACATTAAATTTGTATAGCAGAATCTAATGTACATTTAGTGCTGTAACTCTCTCAATTGGAAAGATGTGAAGCTGAAACTTGCTGTCAGCATTCACAGACATCCATAAAACATATCCAAAGAGTTTTGCAAATTTTAATGTTCACAATTATTTGCCCTATCTCTCACCATACATTAAATTTGTAAAGCAGAATCTAATGTACATTTAGTGCTGTAACTCTGTCAATTGGAAAGATGTGAAGCTGAAACTTGCTGTCAGCATTCACAGACATCCATAAAACATATCCAAAGAGTTTTACAAATTTTGATGTTCACTCATATTTGCCCTATCTCTCACCATACATTAAATTTGTATACAAGAATCTAATGTACATTTAGTGCTGTAACTCTGTCAATTAGAAAGATATGAAGCTGAAACTTGCTGTCAGCATTCACAGACATCCATAAAACATATCCAAAGAGTTTTTCAAATTTTGATGTTCTTTCATATTTGCCCTATCTCGCACCATACATTAAAATTGTATACAAGAATCTAATGTACATTTAGTGCTGTAACTCTGTCAATTGGAAAGATGTGAAGCTGAAACTTTCTGTCAGCATTCACAGACATCCATAAAACATATCCAAAGAGTTTTACAAATTTTGATGTTCTATCATATTTGCCCTATCTCTCACCATACATTAAAATTGTATACAAGAATCTAATGTACATTTAGTGCTGTAACTCTGTCAATTAGAAAGATATGAAGCTGAAACTTGCTGTCAGCATTCACAGACATCCATAAAACATATTCAAAGAGTTTTACAAATTTTGATGTTCTATCATATTTGCTCTATCTCTCACCATACATTAAAATTGTATACAAGAATCTAATGTACATTTAGTGCTGTAACTCTGTCAATTAGAAAGATATGAAGCTGAAACTTGCTGTCAGCATTCACAGACATCCATAAAACATATTCAAAGAGTTTTACAAATTTTGATGTTCTATCATATTTGCTCTATCTCTCACCATACATTAAAATTGTATACAAGAATCTAATGTACATTTAGTGCTGTAACTCTGTCAATTGGAAAGATGTGAAGCTGAAACTTCCTGTCAGCATTCACAGCTATCCTTAAAGCATATCCAAAGAGTTTTGCAAATTTTGATGTTCACTCATATTTGCCCTATATCTCACCATACATTAAATTTGTATACAAGAATCTAATGTACATTTAGTGCTGTAACTCTGTCAATTGGAAAGATGTGAAGCTGAAACTTGTTGTCAGCATTCACAGACATCCTTAAAGCATATCCAAAGAGTTTTGCAAATTTTGATGTTCACTCATATTTGCCCTATCTCTCACCATACATTAAATTTGTATACAAGAATATAATGTACATTTAGTGCTGTAACTCTGTCAATTGGAAAGATGTGAAGCTGAAACTTCCTGTCAGCATTCACAGCTATCCTTAAAGCATATCCAAAGAGTTTTGCAAATTTTGATGTTCACTCATATTTGCCCTACGTACGTATATCTCACCATACTTTAAATTTGTATACAAGAATCTAATGTACATTTAGTGCTGTAACTCTGTCAATTGGAAAGATGTGAAGCTGAAACTTGTTGTCAGCATTCACAGACATCCTTAAAGCATATCCAAAGAGTTTTACAAATTTTTATGTTCACTCATATTTGCCCTATCTCTCACCATACATTAAATTTGTATACAAGAATCTAATGTACATTTAGTGCTGTAACTCTGTCAATTAGAAAGATGTGAAGCTGAAACTTGCTGTCAGCATTCACAGCTATCCTTAAAGCATATCCAAAGAGTTTTACAAATTTTGATGTTCACTCATATTTGCCCTATCTCTCACCATACATTAAATTTGTATACAAGAATCTAATGTACATTTAGTGCTGTAACTCTGTCAATTGGAAAGATGTGAAGCTGAAACTTCCTGTCAGCATTCACAGCTATCCTTAAAGCATATCCAAAGAGTTTTGCAAATTTTGATGTTCACTCATATTTGCCCTATATCTCACCATACTTCAAATTTGTATACAAGAATCTAATGTACATTTAGTGCTGTAACTCTGTCAATTGGAAAGATGTGAAGCTGAAACTTGTTGTCAGCATTCACAGACATCCTTAAAGCATATCCAAAGAGTTTTACAAATTTTTATGTTCACTCATATTTGCCCTATCTCTCACCATACATTAAATTTGTATACAAGAATCTAATGTACATTTAGTGCTGTAACTCTGTCAATTAGAAAGATGTGAAGCTGAAACTTGCTGTCAGCATTCACAGCTATCCTTAAAGCATATCCAAAGAGTTTTACAAATTTTGATGTTCACTCATATTTGCCCTATATCTCACCATACTTTAAATTTGTATACAAGAATCTAATGTACATTTAGTGCTGTAACTCTGTCAATTGGAAAGATGTGAAGCTGAAACTTGTTGTCAGCATTCACAGACATCCTTAAAGCATATCCAAAGAGTTTTACAAATTTTGATGTTCACTCATATTTGCCCTATCTCTCACCATACATTAAATTTGTATACAAGAATCTAATGTACATTTAGTGCTGTAACTCTGTCAATTAGAAAGATGTGAAGCTGAAACTTGCTGTCAGCATTCACAGCTATCCTTAAAGCATATCCAAAGAGTTTTACAAATTTTGATGTTCACTCATATTTGCCCTATCTCTCACCATACATTAAATTTGTATACAAGAATCTAATGTACATTTAGTGCTGTTACTCTGTCAATTAGAAAGATGTGAAGCTGAAACTTGCTGTCAGCATTCACAGCTATCCTTAAAGCATATCCAAAGAGTTTTACAAATTTTGATGTTCACTCATATTTGCCCTATCTATCACCATACATTAAATTTGTATACCAGAATCTAATGTACATTTAGTGCTGTAACTCTGTCAATTAGAAAGATGTGAAGCTGAAACTTGGTGTTAGCATTCACAGACATACATAAAGCATATCCAAAGAGTTTTACAAATTTTGATGTTCACTCATATTTGCCCTATCTCTCACCATACATTAAATTTGTATGCAAGAATCTAACGTACATTTAGTGCTGTAACTCTGTCAATTGGAAAGATGTGGAGCTGAAACTTGTTGTCAGCATTCACAGACATCCTTAAAGCATATCCAAAAAGTTTTACAAATTTTTATGTTCACTCATATTTGCCCTATCTCTCATCAGACATTAAATTTCTATACAAAAATCTAATGTACATTTAGTGCTGTAACTCTGTCAAATGGAGAGATATGAAGCTGAAACTTGCTGTCAGCATTCACAGACATACATAAAGCATATCCAAAGAGTTTTACAAATTTTGATGTTCACTCATATTTGCCCTATCTCTCACCATACATTAAATTTGTATACAAGAATCTAATGTAAATTTAGTGCTGTAACTCTGTCAATTGGAAAGATGTGAAGCTGAAACTTGTTGTCAGCATTCACAGCTATCCTTAAAGCATATCCAAAGAGTTTTACAAATTTTGATGTTCACTCATATTTGCCCTATCTCTCACCATACATTAAATTTGTATAGCAGAATCTAATGTACATTTAGTGCTATAACTCTGTCAATTGGTAAGATGTGAAGCTGAAACTTGGTGTTAGCATTCACAGACATACATAAAGCATATCCAAAGAGTTTTACAAATTTTGATGTTCACTCATATTTGCCCTATCTCTCACCATACATACATTAAATTTGTATAGCAGAATCTATTGTACATTTAGTGCTGTAACTCTGTCAATTGGAAAGATGTGAAGCTGAAACTGCTTGTCAGCATTCACAGACATCCTTAAAGCATACCCAAAGAGTTTTGCAAATTTTTATGTTCACTCATATTTGCCCTATCTCTCATCATACATTAAATTTCTATACAAAAATCTAATGTACATTTAGTGCTGTAACTCTGTCAATTGGAGAGATGTGAAGCTGAAACTTGCTGTCAGCATTCACAGACATACATAAAGCATATCCAAAGAATTTTACAAATTGTGATGTTAACTCATATTTGCCTTATCTCTCACCATACGTACGTACATTAAATTTGTATAGCAGAATCTAATGTACATTTAGTGCTGTAACTCTGTCAATTTGAAAGATGTGAAGCTGAAACTTGTTGTCAGCATTCACAGCTATCCTTAAAGCATATCCAAAGAGTTTTACAAATTTTGATGTTCTATCATATTTGCCCTATCTCTCACCATACATTAAATTTGTATACAAGAATCTAATGTACATTTAGTGCTGTAGCTCTGTCAATTAGAAAGATGTGAAGCTGAAACTTGTTGTCAGCATTCACAGCTATCCTTAAAGCATATCCAAAGAGTTTTACAAATTTTGATGTTCACTCATATATATTTGCCCTATCTCTCACCATACTTTAAATTTGTATACAAGAATCTAATGTACATTTAGTGCTGTAACTCTGTCAATTAGAAAGATGTGAAGCTGAAACTTGTTGTCAGCATTCACAGACATCCTAGCATATCCAAAGAGTTTTACAAATTTTGATGTTCACTCATATTTGCCCTATCTCTCACCATACATTAAATTTGTATGCAAGAATCTATTGTACATTTAGTTCAATAACTCTGTCAATTGGAAAGATGTGAAGCTGAAACTTGTTGTCAGCATTCACAGACATCCATAAAACATATCCAAAGAGTTTTACAAATTTTGATGTTCACTCATATTTGCCCTATCTCTCACCATACTTTAAATTTGTATACAAGAATCTAATGTACATTTAGTGCCGTAACTCTGTCAATTGGAAAGATATGAAGCTGAAACCTCTTGGCTGTATGCACATATAGCTATACAGTATATCCTGCTAGTTTTGTAAAATTTCAAAAAAGGATACCCGAGTTACTGCAGATCGAAAAATACCCTATTCTAAAGTATTGAAGATTCGACAACCACAAGCGTTTTCATAGGCAATTACTTTATTTAAATAGAAGATAAAACCTTATAATAGTAGGCCTACCTGGACACATCTCTATGGTGGTTGCGGTTCCCATAGAGATTGGTAGCGCTTAGACTCTGAAGCTGTCTCCTAATCGGTTGGTGCCATAGAGACGTGCTCACCAATAATCCGGATTTCGGGGGGGTTCCACGTAATGTGGGATTGGCATCTGATATCTTAGGATTCATATGAGTCGGCCATATCGAGAAGAACTGGTTCTTCTCACGCAAGTGACACCCAAAGCTCAACTCGGCAGAGCGTTACCACCGATCCCGGCCTCTGAGCGTCGTGGATGGTAGCGTTCGGTATGGTCCAATTTTTTTCCTTTGGAGTTTCTTTAGCAGTCGATTGACGATTTTTCACTTTAGCGACATCCATATATTATAATATGGACAGATACTACTTCAAAACAATCAAGTATTACAGAGTGAATATCCATGTGCATTAAAATCTTTAAAAGCGTTCTCGTCATTCAAATATACATATAAAAGTAACGTATTTTCAATATTCCCTTCTCTAGGTCGGCCATTTATATTATTACGAAACTCCCGTATATTAAATTTCTATACAAGAATCTAATGTACATTTAGTGCTGTAACTCTGTCAATTGGAAAGATGTGAAGCTGAAACTTGGTGTTATCATTCACAGACATCCTTAAAGCATATCCAAAGAGTTTTACAAATTTTGATGTGTACTCATATTTGCTCTATCTCTCACCATACATTAAATTTGTATAGCAGAATCTAATGTACATTTAGTGCTGTAACTCTGTCAATTAGAAAGATGTGAAGCTGAAACTTGGTGTTAGCATTCACAGACATACATAAAGCATATCCAAAGAGTTTTACAAATTTTGATGTTCACTCATATTTGTCCTATCTCTCATCATACATTAAATTTGTATGCAAGAATCTATTGTACATTTAGTGCTGTAACTCTCTCAATTGGAAAGATGTGAAGCTGAAACTTGGTGTTAGCATTCACAGACATACATAAAGCATATCCAAAGAGTTTTAAAAATTTTGATGTTCACTCATATTTGCCCTATCTCTCACCATACATTAAATTTGTATACAAGAATCTAATGTACATTTAGTACTGTAACTCTGTCAATTAGAAAGATGTGAAGCTGAAACTTGGTGTTAGCATTCACAGACATACATAAAGCATATCCAAAGAGTTTTACAAATTTTGATGTTCACTCATATTTGCCCTATATATCTCTCATCATACATTAAATTTGTATGCAAGAATCTATTGTACATTTAGTGCTGTAACTCTGTCAATTGGAAAGATGTGAAGCTGAAACTTGGTGTTAGCATTCACAGACATACATAAAGTATATCCAAAGAGTTTTAAAAATTTTTATGTTCACTCATATTTGCCCTATCTCTCACCATACGTACATTAAATTTGTATAGCAGAATCTAATGTACATTTAGTACTGTAACTCTGTCAATTGGAAAGATGTGAAGCTGAAACTTGCTGTCAGCATTCACAGACATCCATAAAACATATCCAAAGAGTTTTACAAATTTTGATGTTCACTCATATTTGCCCTATCTCTCACCATACATTAAATTTGTATACAAGAATCTAACGTACATTTAGTGCTGTAACTCTGTCAATTGGAAAGATGTGGGGCTGAAACTTGTTGTCAGCATTCACAGACATCCTTAAAGCATATCCAAAGAGTTTTACAAATTTTGATGTTCACTCATATTTGCCCTATCTCTCACCATACATTATATTTGTATAGCAGAATCTAATGTACATTTAGTACTGTAACTCTGTCAATTGGAAAGATGTGATGCTGAAACTTGCTGTCAGCATTCACAGACATCCATAAAACATATCCAAAGAGTTTTACAAATTTTGATGTTCACTCATATTTGCCCTATATCTCTCACCATACATTAAATTTGTATACAAGAATCTAACGTACATTTAGTGCTGTAACTCTGTCAATTGGAAAGATGTGGGGCTGAAACTTGTTGTCAGCATTCACAGACATCCTTAAAGCATATCCAAAGAGTTTTACAAATTTTGATGTTCACTCATATTTGCCTTATCTCTCACAATACATTAAATTTGTATAGCAGAATGTACATTTAGTTGTGTAACTCTGTTAATTAGAAAGATGTGAAGCTGAAACTTGCTGTCAGCATTCACAGATATCCATAAAACATATCCAAAGAGTTTTGCAAATTTTGATGTTCACTCATATTTGCCCTATATACACTTAATATGGGTCTTAATAGTGATAATGCAAACATATTTCCAGTTAATATTGAAAATATAAGATTTAACTTGTATACGTATGTATCTACATATACGTATCTCCCAAGACAAATATATTTTTGTCTTGAGAAATTGACTAAACTATGCTACTATCATTTCAGTACACAAAAAGTTCCAAAATCTCTGTTGCTACATTGCCATATAAATTAAGCCCGGATATCCACACCAGCGTACTTCTATATCTTGATTGGTAGGACTGAACAGTGCTACATTAAACCATGGTCTTCCATCGTTAGGACAACAGTTGCTACCTTCATAACAATTGCCTTGCCACAATGTGTAGTTAGTGTACCACTGATGTCCATCACCTACTGGAGATTCGTATTTTGTGGCTGATTCACAGAAATAATTGTTTCCAACAAAACTGGGAGCAGTAGTACCATTTGGGGCACAGGGACAGTTACAAGCATCATTTACTGTAGCAGAATGTCCAGCAGCATAAGTCCAGACATGAGTACGATCATAACAAGGACCTCTTGTTATTGTGACACCAGATACATAGAGATCATTGATGGAGATGAAGTCCCAGGAGGCAATAGCAGTACTCCACCAAAAACCACAAACAGCTATTCCCTTTTGACTGTAACCAACTGCTCTACCACAAATATTACTGTACTCTACTCCATGAGATGGATAATATACAGAATCACATGGAACTGTTAAATTATGTCTGCCACACATAGTTGTACCATTGACCTCATACTTAGTAAGATTACTGGGACAGGTATCTGATACACTGGTATCCAGATAGGCTATACGCATGACTCCTCTCACTCCACATGCTGTGGTATCCATATCACAGTAGACTTGTTGAGGAGATGAAGAAGTCTTAATCCAATAGTCTCCGGAAGTTATTGAAGGATCACATTCAAATATAGAACGACACGACTCTGCAGGATATTCAGCACATGACCCAGGAAAGTTGCAAGTAATCTTCTCCATTTTACAGTACATTCTCTGTACACACGAAGATGTCCTAATCCAGTATATCCTGATGGACTGAGAGAGTTACATTTCAGCACTTCAAAACAGGAGGTAGCAGGACAGTGGATAGATATACCAGGACAAGCGGCACTAGTGCAGTTTTGTTCTCCATCTTGTAAATCACGCATCACTCTCCTCTCCTCTGCACAGTGAATTAGGTCATAGTTCAGGAGGCAGAATAAGAAGATAAGTAATGAAGTTTCTCTGTAATGCATCGTAGCCTCAACTGGAGCTCTTACTAATGTGTTACTATATTTTGATAATGTGTTTATATATTAATCACTAGTAAAAGAGTCATGGCTTATATATACTGTATTATTTGTTACATTATGGGTATCACAAGTCTATTAGCAATGAAGTAATAATGCAATTTAGTTGTTTATAGCTAAGTACAAAATATCCTTTATGAAGCTTTCCATTAAATATTAGTGACACATAATGTTGTATGTAACATTAACATAATAACATTGAAATACGTACTACGTCAAATTTCTAACCTTACAGCATATATGTCCTAGAAGCAGATCAATAGAAATGTGTATCATATAAGCAATACAGTTTCTAATTGAACATACATCCTCTATGCATATGGTTGTGTTTTTTATGTTTCTATCAAAAAACAAAGATCTCCAATAACTCTACTGCCATAGTGTTGGGTGTATTTGGATAACCACACCAGAGTACTTTTATATCTTGAGTAGTAGGACTGTCCAGTGCTACATTAAATCATGGTCTTCCATCATCAGGACAACAGTCACTACCTTCATAACAATTGCCTTGCCACATTGTGTAGTTGGTGTACCACTGATTTTGAGGCCAGTATTTTGTGGCTGATTCACAGAAATAGTTATTTCCAACAAAACTGGGAGAAGCAGTTCCACTTGGAACACAGGGACAGTTACAATCATTACTATAGGCTTCATGTCGACCGGAAGCAAATGTCCAGACATGAGTACGGTCAAGACTTTTTTACATAGATACATATATTTAATAATTCATACAATCCAATTTGAATTCTCCAGCAACTATTAAATTCTCTTTTTCTCTCTTCTCGTTATTATGCATACGTACGTATAGTATACCCTAAATAAATGGTATATATTGTATTATGAGGGGTATATACACTTAATATGGGTCTTAATAGTGATAATGCAAACATATTTCCAGTTAATATTGAAAATATAAGATGTATCTTATCTATTTCTCTTTTGAAAAGATATTTTTGTTTTGATTAAATGACTTAACTATATGAATCTATCATTTCAGTACACAAAAAGTTCCAAAATCTCTGTTGCTACATTGCCATATAAATTAAGCCCTGGATATCCACACCAGCGTACTTCTATATCTTGATTGGTAGGACTGAACAGTGCTACATTAAACCATGGTCTTCCATCGTTAGGACAACAGTTGCTACCTTCATAACAATTGCCTTGCCACAATGTGTAGTTAGTGTACCACTGATGGCCATCACCTACTGGAGGTTCGTATTTTGTGGCCGATTCACAGAAATAATTGTTTCCAACAAAACTGGGAGCAGCAGTACCATTTGGGGCACAGGGACAGTTACAAGCATCATCTACTGTAGCAGAATGTCCAGCAGCATAAGTCCAGACATGAGTGCGATCATAACAAGGACCTCTTGTTATTGTGACACCAGAAACATAGAGATCATTGATGGAGATGAAGTCCCAGGAGGCAATAGCAGTACTCCACCAAAAACCACAAACAGCTATTCCCTTCTGACTGTAACCAACTGCTCTACCACAAATATTACTGTACTCTACTCCATGAGATGGATAATATACAGAATCACATGGAACTGTTAGATTATGTCTACCACACATAGTTGTACCATTGACCTCATACTTAGTAAGATTACTGGGACAGGTATCTGATACACTAGTATCCAGATAGGCTATACGCATGACTCCTCTCACTCCACATGCTGTTGTATCCATATCACAATAGACTTGTTGAGGAGATGAAGAAGTCTTAATCCAATAGTCTCCTGAAGTTATTGAAGGATCACATTCAAATATAGAACGACAAGATTCTGCAGGATATTCAGCACATGACCCAGGAAAGTTGCAAGTAATCTTCTCCATTTTACAGTACATTCTCTGTACACACGAAGATGTCCTGATCCAGTAATATCCTGATGGACTGAGAGAGTTACATTTCAGCACTTCAAAACAGGAGGTAGCAGGACAGTGTATAGATATACCAGGACAAGCGGCACTAGTGCAGTTTTGTTGTAAATCACGCATCACTCTCCTCTCCTCTGCACAGTGAACTAGATCATAGTTCAGGAGACAGAATAAGAAGATAAGTAATGAAGTTTCTCTGTAATGCATCGTAGCCTCAACTGGAGCTCTTACTAATGTGTTCCTATATTTTGATAATGCATATAATGTGTTTATATATTAGTCACTAGTAAAAGAGTTATGGCTTATACATAATATATAATGTATTATTTGTTACATTATGGCTACCACAAGTCTATTAGCAATGAAGTAAGAATGCAATTTGGTTGTTTATAGCTTAGTTAAGTACACAATATCCTTTATGAAGCTTTCCATTAAGTATTGGTGACACGTAATCTTTTATGTAACATTCTTAACATTGCAATACTATGTCAAATTCCTAACCTTATTGTCCTAGAAGCAGATCTATAGAAATGTGTATCATATTAGCAATACAGTTTCTAATTGAACATACATCCTCTATGCATATGGTTGTGTTTTTTATGTTTCTATCAAAAAACAAGGATCTCCAATAACTCTACTGCCACAGTGTCGGGCGTATTTGGATAACCACACCAGCGTACCTCTATATCTTGAGTAGTAGAATTGTCCAGTGCTACATTAAATCATGGTTTTCAATGGCCATTGTTAGGACAACAGTTGCTACCTTCATAACAATTGCCTTGCCACATTGTGTAGTTAGTGTACCACTGATCTTGAGGTTCATATTTTGTGGCTGATTCACAGAAATAGTTATTTCCAACAAAACTGGGAGAAGCTGTTCCACCTGGAGCGCAGGGACAGTTACAAGGATTAGGTTGGTCTTCTTTATAACCAGCAGCATAAGTGCAGACATGAGTACGATTATTTGAAGGACCTCTTGTTATTGAGATACCATACACATGTAAATCATTTCCAGTAGAGCCAGTGCGTGGCCAATTCCCTATAGACCAATAGAAGGCACAATTATGATTATTTACATATGTATACCCAACTGCTCTACCACAAACATTACTGTACTCTATTCCTTGAGAGTGATAATATACAGCATCCCAAGGATTATTGGTGTTCTTCCTTCCACACATAGTTGTACCATTAACTTCATACTTAGTAAGATTACTGGGACAGGTATCTGATACACTGGTATCCAGATAGGCTATACGCATGACTCCTCTCACTCCACATGCTGTTGTATCCATATCACAGTAGACTTGTTGAGGAGATGAAGAAGTCTTTATCCAGTAGTACCCAGAAGGACTTGAAGGATTGTACTTATAGATGGCACTATACGAATCAGCTGGTGTAGCAATACGGTTTCCATACAGTAACCTAAGTCTTGGAATGTTGTTAATATTACAATACACCTGACTAGGATGTGAAGATGACCTAATCCAATAGTTACCATTTTTAGTGTAAGGGTCACAGTCGTACACATCAAAGCATGAGTCAGCTGGATAGTCTTCACTTGAACCTGGAGTTATAGAAGTGATCTTCACGAGGTCCATTTCACAGTGAGTTGCTTGGACTGTTCCATTATTCCTGATCCAGTAGTATCCAGAAGGACTGAGAGAGTTGCATCTAAAGATCTGGTAGCAGCAAACTGCAGGAGATTCATCAGATAGACCAGGACAGGTTTTGATACAGGAAGAACTCTCTTGAGACTGCTGAGAGGTCACTTGACCAGACAGTAACAAGAAGACAGACACCAAAGAACACAGGAGCTTCATCTTCTACAAATAATATGAAGGAACCTTTACAACACTAAATACACATTCATCAAGTATGTATATAGGAACAATCTTATAGGAAATAACAAATCAACAATACAACAAAGTAGATATTAGTATTCAGATTAGTTATTTCCTAAGACCTTATTTCCTACGTAGTATATAGTCAAACAATATAATAACTAAAATGATAATTCATAAAAATTTCCGAATTAAAGGGACTACACACAGAGATATACGTATGTACAATAATTCATACAATCCAACTTGAATTCTCCAGCAACTATTTCTCTTCTATATCTCTTCTTTGGGAATCTTTATTTACTAATTTCACTCTTTTCTATAATATACACAGCTTTACTATATATGTATATCTACTAATGTTTATACGTTAATCTTGGCCATATATACAATAATAATGAAAATAATGCACCATTTTTACCTTATATATATTCTTATGTATATGTATGCCTATATAGTTACATATATATATATATATATATGTACGTATATGTATAGGTAATCCAATATATGTTGTCAAGGTAACAATGTTGTAATATTCATGAACAGTGTACATGATTCTCCTTTGTGTTGAATACATCAAACACGTATTATAGTGTTTTGGCTAAAACTGATGGTCAATTAGCAGTGAATTAGTTATTCAATTTTCAAATATTAAGTGGTTCAAATAGAGATCTAACATTCTGAAAATTGGAATATTATGAAGCCCTACTACTGCTAGGCACAACAGAGCACTAACTTAGCTCATACTTAAGTGGTCACCGTAGCTAGTATAGATTGGTAACTTTAGCTGCAATGTTCACAGTGGAAACATGCAGGCTACCTCACTCCAGTCCAACTTCAAGTACTGCTCTATAAGAGCTCTTTAGGATAACCCCATTCAGGAGATCATGCAGCTTTGATCATTTTTATCTTTTTCATCTTTTTCATGCATTCCTATTTTGCAAGAGTATATTACCACATCTTACAAATTAATTATATTATGAATCTACATTTTAGAGTATTATGTATGTGTTTATGTAGGAAGAAGATTCTGGTAGTAGTAAAGAATGCGTTTACTACTCTTTCTTGTTATCAGCAATCCTTGAGGTACTGCATATAAAGCTAGCACCATATTTTTGTGAAAGTACATATAGATGTTTTGTTATATTCTACTCATATATATACATATGACACGGGTCATCTATTTAAGGAGTAAATTTTATCATTACCTCACCACAAATTAAATGCTGTTGATGTTTATGTAATTTGTGTTGCACAAATATAGTCACCAAATATCAATTTCTTTACTATCTACTATATATATAATCTGGTGATTCTGTATAATAACAACCTGTAAAACCACTTCACTATCGACATCATGACATGTATATACATATATATACGTAATATATAATCTGTTATTTAGTTATATTATATACAGTACATACATATAGGAGGCTATACTAATAGAATAGACTGAAACACTATTTTGTATTTGATGGTTTGTGACTATATACCTAGGTACTAGATACTTCACATGTACACCTCCTATTTAATTAATCAGCAATTATATACATACAGAACTTATATACAGTACATATGTATACTAATATATTGTATAGGGAGGACAATATGTACAGTTTCAAGAAGAACTTGACTCTCTCATGCCACGGGAATTTAGGTGAGTGAAAGTATACAGATTATGAAAGTGATAAACACTGGAGTTATTCTACCTAACCAGCCCAGTGACTGAATACTCATCTTGGACTCCTAGTACTGCACTGTTACATTTTAGATGTGTGTGATTCATTTCACTTCATCAATGTCATGTGCTGATAAGAACAATCTTTATTAATAATGATATCATTGAAATGATGACCACATTTGAATTTTTCTTCCAAGTCTGTATTCATTCAAGCATAAGTATATATATTCAGAAGTTATCTCTTCTGTGTTCAGTCACCAGAATTACTTGAGAGCTCTAACTGTGTTGCCATCTAGTGAGACTGAGGAGTGTAGTGATGTAGTAAGGAGTGATCTCTTTAGTGTTACTCCTCCTCCAGAGGACCAGACCACTGTAAGGGTAAGTGGTGTATCAATCGCATATACGTAATAATGCGGTTTCTTAGTTGATAGGGATTTCTTCTAAACTGTGCCAAACTTATCTTTGAGATGGTTCATTTTGACCCTTGGGGTCTTCTTCAGTGACTGATGTGGCTGCTGGAGGTTGAGGGAAGTATTCTCATACAGAGAATGTCATCATGTACATATGTATATCTAATTGGTGCTCTTTGAAGTGATGATTGCATAATCAGCAGTTTAATCTCTACTTTTATTACTGATTACTTTAATGCAATATTGTTGTTTAACTTATCACTTTTTATTTGTAATTCTAGGTAGGTCATGTGAAGAAAGTCCTTGTAAAGTTATTGGCTGATAAGGTTGCTAGGAGCTGACTTAATATATACAGTTGACTATGGACAATATGAAGCATTATTACATTTGATTACTAATGTAATGAAGTATAATTCATTTACAGAAACTTTGCTGGATTTGAAAATTGAGTGATTTTATTTCTGAATCTCTTCAATAATAACCAAAACTTCTGTAATTTATTAGCTTCTAACACTTTGTATATTTTTGAACCTTGGTAAACATACATACATTAGCACCTTTGATATTTGACCCAGAGGTGTCCTCAGCAGGAATTAAACAGCTACTTTTGTCCTGAGAAAGTGACTTAACTATTATCTATCATTGTCAAATCAATACGTGTCAAAAGATTGCGCATACAGGCAAAACTCGCAATTTGCTTTCTTTTGACACACATATTCAATTCCATATATACGGTATGTATCGATTGTCCAGACTTGACATTGCAATCAGTAATTATAAAAGGTCATCACCGTATGCATGGTGATGTCATTCTAGTGGAAAGTTTGTTCAAATGGTAGTCACGAGCTAGTTACTGATTGCAACATCCAGTCTGGACAACCGACCCAAAAGTACTGTAAACTCTATATACTGACAACCTGCAGTCTTAGATATACCTTAATTATTTGCATATATATACATTATATTTAAATTACTGATAATCTAAACCACAACTTCAGAGTGATTAATGTACTTGTCTAGTACATGTAGTACATATGTGTTCAGTAGATCTTTAATTAAAGAATTGAATGTAATGATCAAGTGTGTATATTAAACTACTTCTCTTATTAGTAGACAAAAATCTCCAAACTCTCTGTTGCAATGTTGTCAAACTGAGTTGTATATCCACACCAGCGTACTTCTATATCTTGATTGGTAGGACTGTCCAGTGTTACATTGAACCATGGTCTTCCATCGTCAGGACAACAGTTGCTACCTTCATAACAATTACCTTGCCACATTGTATAGTTAGTGTACCACTGATTTTGAGGATAGTATTTTGTGGCTGATTCACAGAAATAGTTGTTTCCAACAAAACTGGGAGCAGCAGTTCCATCTGGAACACAGGGACAGTTACAACCATCATGACCGACTTCTCGTCGACCGGAAGCAAATGTCCAGACATGAGTACGATCATTAGAAGGACCTCTTGTTATTGTGACACCAGTTGCATAGAGACCATTAATGGAGGTGTCATGCCAATAGACCGTACCAGTTGAATTCCAGAAAAATGCACATGAGAAAACTCCACTGTGAGCATACCCCACTGCTCTACCACAAATATTACTGTACTCTACTCCATGAGATGGGTAATATACAGAATCACATGGAACTGTTAGATTATGTCTGCCACACATAGTTTTACCATTAACCTCATACTTAGTAAGATTACAGGGACAGGTATCTGATACACTGGTATCCAGATAGGCTATACGCATAACTCCTCTCATTCCACATGCTGTGGTATCCATATCACAGTAGACTTGTTGAGGAAATAATTCAGTGGAGATCCAATAGAGACCAGAAGGACAAAGATTATTGTTCTTGTAGACATCACGGCAGGAAGAAGCAGGCTGGTATGGAGAGGAACCAATACAAGGAGAACTTGATGGAGAATGACTTGGTGAAGGTACGTAGTAAGTAGGGGTCTCTACGGGAATTTCTGTAGTTATATAAACTGTTTCAGTGACTGTAGTAGTAGCTTGGCACTGATTGGATGAACCAGGTGGACCGGGTGGACCAGGAGGACCAGGGGGACTAGATGGACCAGGTGGACCAGGTGGACCAGGGGGACCAGGTGGACCAGGAGGACCAGGCGGACCAGGGATGATATGCAGTGATGGAAAAGTATGGCATTTTCCTTCATTCGACTGAGCATTTACATAAGCAGTCAATGCTAGTACTAGTACATGCAGCAGGAACATCTTGCAGCTACAGATGGAGCTTGGCTGATATAATATCTGAGATTGCTGTATTCCCTCAAGACACTATAACTGATTGATTTGTTCACTGAAGCAGAGAATGAAACTGGACACATATTTATACTCTTCTAAGGAATTTTATTAATAAGGAGTGACTTCTGTAACATATATATATGTAGGAGGTGTGTGTATATGGTTAGTCTATGTAATCAATGTGGAGTTTCCTTCATTTATTTGAATGTTTGACATAGTCATGTGCAGACAGGCAACTTCTTGGGGTAGGGATTTCTTCGTACTGCATCCAAATTAGGATAAGGCAACATCTTACAGCTGCTTATCAATGACAAGAACTACATGTTTATATATAGTTATATAAACTGTTTCAGTGACTGTGGTAGTAGGTTGGCTCTGATTGGATGAACCATTAGAAGGACCTCTTGTTATTGTAATACCAGACACATAGAAGATATTTTTGTCTTGAGAAAGTGACTTTACTATGCATCTATCACTTCAGTACACAAAAAGTTCCCAAATCTCTGTTGGCCATACAATGTTGCCATGGAATGCGTCATCCGGACAACTGTTGCTACCTTCATAACAATTACCTTGCCACAATGTGTAGTCAGTGTACCACTGATATCCATCACCTTCTGGAGGTTGGTATTTTATTGTGGCTGATTCACAGAAATAGTTATTTCCAAAAATACTGGGAGAGGCAACAATATACGTTATTATGCATACGTATAGTATATATACCCTAAATAAATGGTATATATTATATTATGAGGGATATATATATCTCACCATACTTTAAATTTGTATACAAGAATCTAATGTACATTTAGTGCTGTAACTCTGTCAATTGGAAAGATGTGAAGCTGAAACTTGCTGTCAGCATTCACAGCTATCCTTAAAGCATATCCAAAGAGCTTTGCAAATTTTGATGTTCACTCATATTTGCCCTATCTCTCACCATACATTAAATTTGTATACAAGAATCTAATGTACATTTAGTGCTGTAACTCTGTCAATTGGAAAGATGTGAAGCTGAAACTTGCTGTCACCATTCACAGACATCCATAAAACATATCCAAAGAGTTTTGCAAATTTTGATGTTCACTATTATTTGCCCTATCTCTCACCATACATTAAATTTGTATACAAGAATCTAATCTACATTTAGTGCCGTAACTCTGTCAATTGGAAAGATATGAAGCTGAAACCTCTTGGCTGTATGCACATATAGCTATACAGTATATCCTGCTAGTTTTGTAAAATTTCAAAAAAGGATACCCGAGTTACTGCAGATCGAAAAATACCCTATTCTAAAGTATTGAAGATTCGACAACCACAAGCGTTTTCATAGGCAATTACTTTATTTAAATAGAAGATAAAACCTTATAATAGTAGGCCTACCTGGACACATCTCTATGGTGGTTGCGGTTCCCATAGAAGTTGGTAGCGCTTAGACTCTGAAGCTGTCTCCTAATCGGTTGGTGCCATAGAGACGTGCTCACCAATAATCCGGATTTCGGGGGGGTTCCACGTAATGTGGGATTGGCATCTGATATCTTAGGATTCATATGAGTCGGCCATATCGAGAAGAACTGGTTCTTCTCACGCAAGTGACACCCAAAGCTCAACTCGGCAGAGCGTTACCACCGATCCCGGCCTCTGAGCGTCGTGGATGGTAGCGTTCGGTATGGTCCAATTTTTTTCCTTTGGAGTTTCTTTAGCAGTCGATTGACGATTTTTCACTTTAGCGACATCCATATATTATAATATGGACAGATACTACTTCAAAACAATCAAGTATTACAGAGTGAATATCCATGTGCATTAAAATCTTTAAAAGCGTTCTCGTCATTCAAATATACATCTAAAAGTAACGTATTTTCAATATTCCCTTCTCTAGGTCGGCCATTTATATTATTACGAAACTCCCGTACATTAAATTTCTATACAAGAATCTAATGTACATTTAGTGCTGTAACTCTGTCAATTGGAAAGATGTGAAGCTGAAACTTGCTGTCAGCATTCACAGCTATCCTTAAAGCATATCCAAAGAGTTTTGCAAATTTTGATGTTCACTCATATTTGTCCTATCTCTCACCATACATTAAATTTGTATACAAGAATCTAATGTACATTTAGTGCTGTAACTCTGTCAATTGGAAAGATGTGAAGCTGAAACTTGTTGTCAGCATTCACAGACATCCTTAAAGCATATCCAAAGAGTTTTGCAAATTTTGATGTTCACTCATATTTGCTCTATCTCTCACCATACATTAAATTTGTATAGCAGAATCTAATGTACATTTAGTGCAATAACTCTGTCAATTGGAAAGATGTGAAGCTGAAACTTCCTGTCAGCATTCACAGACATCCATAAAACATATCCAAAGAGTTTCGCAAATTTTGATGTTCACTCATATTTGCCTTATCTCTCACCATACATTAAATTTGTATACAAGAATCTAATGTACATTTAGTGCTGTAACTCTGTCAATTGGAAAGATATGAAGCTGAAACTTGCTGTCAGCATTCACAGCTATCCTTAAAGCATATCCAAAGAGTTTTGCAAATTTTGATGTTCACTCATATTTGCCCTATATCTCACCATACTTTAAATTTGTATACAAGAATCTAATGTACATTTAGTGCTGTAACTCTGTCAATTGGAAAGATGTGAAGCTGAAACTTGTTGTCAGCATTTACAGCTATCCCTAAAGCATATCCAAAGAGTTTTGCAAATTTTGATGTTCACTCATATTTGCCCTATCTCTCACCATACTTTAAATTTGTATACAAGAATCTAATGTACATTTAGTGCAATAACTCTGTCAATTGGAAAGATGTGAAGCTGAAACTTGCTGTCAGCATTCACAGCTATCCTTAAAGCATATCCAAAGAGTTTTACAAATTTTGATGTTCACTCATATTTGCCCTATATATATCTCACCATACTTTAAATTTGTATACAAGAATCTAATGTACATTTAGTGCTGTAACTCTGTCAATTGGAAAGATGTGAAGCTGAAACTTGTTGTCAGCATTCACAGACATCCTTAAAGCATATCCAAAGAGTTTTACAAATTTTGATGTTCTATCATATTTGCCCTATCTCTCACCATACATTAAATTTGTATAGCAGAATGTACATTTAGTGGTGTAACTCTGTCAATTGGAAAGATGTGAAGCTGAAACTTGCGTTCAGCATTCACAGACATCCATAAAACATATCCAAAGAGTTTTGCAAATTTTGATGATCACTCATATTTGCCCTACGTATCTCTCACCATACATTAAATTTGTATACAAGAATCTAATGTACATTTAGTGCTGTAACTCTGTCAATTGGAAAGATGTGAAGCTGAAACTTCCTGTCAGCATTCACAGCTATCCTTAAAGCATATCCAAAGAGTTTTACAAATTTTGATGTTCACTCATATTTGCCCTATTTACAATTAATATGGATCTTAAGAGTGAAAATGCAAACATATTTCCAGTTAATATTGAAAATATAAGATTTAACTTGCATACGTACGTATCTACGTATACGTATCTCCCAAGACGAATATATTTTTGTCTTGAGAAAGTGACTAAACTATGCTACTATCATTTCAGTACACAAAAAGTTCCAAAATCTCTGTTGCTACATTGCCATATAAATTAAGCCCTGGATATCCACACCAGCGTACTTCTATATCCTGATTGGCAGGACTGAACAGTGCTACATTAAACCATGGTCTTCCATCGTCAGGACAACAGTTGCTACCTTCATAACAATTGCCTTGCCACAATGTGTAGTTAGTGTACCACTGATGTCCATCACCTACTGGAGGTTCGTATTTTGTGGCCGATTCACAGAAATAATTGTTTCCAACAAAACTGGGAGCAGTAGTACCATTTGGGGCACAGGGACAGTTACAAGCATCATCTACTGTAGCAGAATGTCCAGCAGCATAAGTCCAGACATGAGTGCGATCATAACAAGGACCTCTTGTTATTGTGACACCAGAAACATAGAGATCATTGATGGAGATGAAGTCCCAGGAGGCAATAGCAGTACTCCACCAAAAACCACAAACAGCTATTCCCTTCTGACTATAACCAACTGCTCTACCACAAATATTACTGTACTCTACTCCACGAGATGGATAATATACAGAATCACATGGAACTGTTCGATTATGTCTACCACACATAATTGTACCATTGACCTCATACTTGGTAAGATTACTGGGACAGGTATCTGATACACTGGTATCCAGATAGGCTATACGCATGACTCCTCTCACTCCACATGCTGTGGTATCCATATCACAGTAGACTTGTTGAGGAGATGAAGAAGTCTTAATCCAATAGTCTCCTGAAGTTATTAAAGGATCACATTCAAATATAGAACGACAAGATTCTGCAGGATATTCAGCACATGACCCAGGAAAGTTGCAAGTAATCTTCTCCATTTTACAGTACATTCTCTGTACACACGAAGATGTCCTGATCCAGTAATATCCTGATGGACTGAGAGAGTTACATTTCAGCACTTCAAAACAGGAGGTAGCAGGACAGTGGATAGATATACCAGGACAAGCGGCACTAGTGCAGTTTTGTTCCCCACCTTGTAAATCACGCATCACTCTCCTCTCCTCTGCACAGTGAACCAAGTCATAGTTCAGGAGGCAGAATAAGAAGATAAGTAATGATGTTTCTCTGTAATGCATTGTAGCCTCAACTGGAGCTCTTACTAATGTGTTCCTATATTTTGATAATGCATATAATGTGTTTATATATTAGTCACTAGTAAAAGAGTCATGGCTTATATATACTGTATTATTTGTTACATTATGGCTACCACAAGTCTATTAGCATGCAATGAAGTAATAATGCAATTTGGTTGTTTATTGCTTAGCTGAGTACACAATATCCTTTATGAAGCATTCCATTAAATATTAGTGACACATAATGTTGTTTGTAACAATCTTAACATTGTAATATATATACTATGACTAATACCTAACCTTACAGTATATATGTCCCAGAAGCAGATCTATAGAAATGTGTATCATAAATATTGCACTTCCTAACTGAACATGCACATTTATGCATATGGTCGTTTTTTTTATATATGTTTCTATCAAACACTCTACTGCGACAGTGCCGGATGTATATATTTGGATAACCACACCAGTGTACTTCTATATTATGAGTAGTAAAACTGTCCAGTAACCATGGTATTCAAAATATGGAGACAAAATATCAGTCTGGGATAAGCGAGACTATACGTATATACAATATAGCATATGTTGGTTTCATTATTACTTCCAGTTGTTACAACACTTACGTAATGTAACTAAGCTTTTCTATCATTCTTTATAATTTTGAGGACACTTTAGGGTCAAAAATGTTAAGATTACGACTATTATATATGCCCAACAAAGTGACCAAGTAATTCGAGAGTGCAGGACATACGACAGCCCCACGAGTTTTAACTTGAATTATATTTCTTGTTAAGACATCAAACATTCTATTAAATTACAGTACACACTCAGATAGTAAGGCAGAAAAGGAATTAGTTGTGAATATTTAAGCATGTTGTAACTAATGTTAGTACACAAAAATCTCTAAAAACTCTGTTGCTATATTATCATTAGTTATACTACCACACCAGCGTACTTCTATATCTTCATTGGTAGAACTGTCAAGATTTACATTAAACCATGGTCTTCCATCATCAGGACAACAGTCGCTACCTTCATAACAATTGCCTTGCCACATTGTGTAGTTAGTGTACCACTGACCTTCTGCAGGAGGTTGGTATTTTGTGGCTGATTCATAGAAATAGTTGTTTCCAACAAAACTTGGAGGATCGGCTCCATCGGTTGGAGCACAGGGACAGTTACAATCAGGACCTGAGACCTCTTGTCTACCAGCAGCATAAGTCCAGATGTACATGCGATCATTTGAAGGACCTTTTACTATTGTGATGCCAGACACATAAAGAGCATTAATGTTATTTCTACCTTGAGGCCACCAAAATCCACAAGTGTAGTAAGCACCCCCACTTCCGCTGTGAGCATACCCCACTGCTCTACCACAGATATTACTGTACTCTACACCTTCAGATGGATAATATACAGAATCACATGCATATGTATCTACTAGGTTCTTCCTTCCACACATAGTTTTACCATTGACCTCATACTTAGTAAGATTACTGGGACAGGTATCTGATACACTGGTATCCAGATAGGCTATACGCATGACTCCTCTCACTCCACATGCTGTGGTATCCATATCACAGTAGACTTGTTGAGGAGATGATTTAGTGGATGGATTGGATTCAGGCTATAAGCATGCTTATTAATTTAATGGATGATCAGTCGTATATGAAAAAATGTTAAATATAATGGACGTTAGTATTAATGGTTTTACAGTATGTAATTCTGAAACACACAAAAATTAAATTAATAAATCAATATCTCTAAATATCTCAGACCAATAATATCAATCCATGAAAGCCCCCCTTTAATTCCACACCAGCGTACTTCTATATCTTGAGTAGTGGGACTGTCAAGATCTACATTAAACCATGGTCTTCCATCGTCAGGACAACAGTTGCTACCTTCATAACAATTGCCTTGCCACATTGTGTAGTTAGTGTACCACTCACCATAACTTGAGGGAGAATACTTAGTGGCTGATTCACAGAAATAGTTGTTTCCAACAAAGGAAGGAGGTTGTGCTCCACTTTGAGCACAGGGACAGTTACCAACAGCGCTGGTGACTTCATTATAACCAGCAGCATAAGTCCAGACATGAGTACGATCATTAGAAGGACCTCTTGTTATTGTGACACCAGATACATAGAAACCATTAATGGAGTTGTCGTCCCAGTAGTGAGTATTGGTAGAATACCAGAAGCCAAAAGTAGCTCTTCCGCTGTGAGCATACCCCACTGCTCTACCACAAATATTACTGTACTCTACTCCACGAGATGGATAATATACGGAATCACACGGAACTGTTCGATTTTGTCTGCCACACATAGTTGTACCATTGACTTCATACTTAGTAAGATTACTGGGACAGGTATCTGATACACTGGTATCCAGATAGGCTATACGCATGACTCCTCTCACTCCACATGCTGTGGTATCCATATCACAGTAGACTTGTTGAGGAGATGAAGATGTCTTAATCCAGTAATACCCAGAAGGACTTGAAGGATTGTGACTATAGATGGCTCTACATGAATCAGCTGATGTAGCAATACTTTTTCCATATGATGATCCGAGTTTAGCAATCTTGTCAATATTACAATGCACCTGACTAGGACGTGAAGATGACTTAATCCAATAGTTACCATTTTTAGTGTAAGGGTCACAGTCGTACACATCAAAGCATGAGTCTGCTGGATAGTCTGCACTTGAACCTGGAGTTGTAGAAGTGATCTTCACGAGGTCCATTTCACAGTGAGTTGCTTGGACTGTCCCATTAGTCCTGATCCAGTAGTATCCAGAAGGACTGAGAGAGTTGCATCTAAAGATCTGGTAGCAGCAAACTGCAGGAGATTCATCAGATAGACCAGGACAGGTTTTGATACAAGAAGAACTCTCTTGAAACTGCTGAGAGGTCACTTGACCAGACAGTAACAAGAAGACAGACACCAAAGAACACAGGAGCTTCATCTTCTACAAATAATGTGAAGGAACCTTTACAGCACTAAATACACATTCATCAATTAAGTATGTATATAGGAACAATCTTATAGGAAATAACAAATTAACAATACAACAAAGTAGATGTTAGTATTCAGATTAGTTATTTCCTATAAGACTTTATTTCCTATGTAGTATATAGTCAAACAATATAATAACTAAAATGATAATTCATTAAAATAGTCAGTTTACCAGATTGAAAGGACTACACACATGTATAAATAATTCATACAATCCAATTTAAATTCTCCAACAACTAATTCTCTTCTATAAAGCAAACAAATCCTTGTATAGATCTCTTCTTACACTTAGGCTACCTTTACACTTAATTTTCTATAATATACACTGTGACTACTAATATAGCCTCTATATATCTACTGAACTAATATTTATACATTAATCTTGGCCATACAATAATAATTAAAATACATATTATACTAACAGTATAATATTATAGTCAAAATGAATTTGATTACAGGGATATATGTATATGTATGTACAAACAGTTACGTACATATGTAAGTGTATATTAATAAAATCTCCTGTGAATAAGCTTCCTACATTAAACCTTTAAGTGTGTATATATTTAAAAGCTAAAGATCTTTGATTTATTTCACTATAATAAGTCTTCACTAGAATGTATACATTAGTCACTGAAGAAGGTCGAAACATCAAATTATCAAGAAACAAACTGCATCTCTAAATAGATGTTCAAAAGACTAAAAATGAATTATTTCAAAGATAATATGTACATTCTTTTACACACTAAATTAATCCAATATATGTTGTCAAGGTAACAATGTCGTAATATTCATGAACAGTGTACATGATTCTCCTTTGTGTTTTGTTCATCATACACATATTATAGTGTTTTGGTTAAAACTGATGATCAATTAGCAGTGAATTAGTAATTCATTTTTCAAATAATTAGTGGTTCAAATAGAGATATAATATTCTGAAAAATTAGAATATTAAGAAGCCTTACTACTGCTAGGCACAATAGAGCATTAACTTAGCTCATACAGAAGTGGTCATTGTAATTATAGGGACAGCTAGTATAGATTGGTAACTTTAGCTGCAATGTTCACACTGGAAACATGCAGGCTACCTCACTCCAGTCCAACTTTAAGATCTATAAGAGTTCTTTAGGATAACCCTATTCAGGAGATCAGCTTTGACCATTTTTATCTTTTTCATGCATTCCTATTTTGCAAGAATACATATATTGCTACATCATACGAATTTATTATGTATGTGTTAATGTAGGAAGAAGATTCTGGTAATAGTAAAGAATGCGTTTACTACTCTTTCTTGTTATCAGCAATCCTTGAGGTACTGTATATAAAGCTAGCACCATATTTTTGTGAAAGTACATATAGATGTTTTGTTATATTCTACTCATATATATACATATTACACGGGTCATCTATTTAAGGAGTAGATTTTATCATTACCTCACCACAAATTAAATGTTGTTTATGTTTATGTAGTTTGTGTTGCACAAATATAGTCACCAAATGTTGTTTACTATCTAATCTGTTATTTATGATGATTCTGTATAATAACAACCTGTAAAACCACTTCACTATAGACGTCATCATGACATGTATATATGTATACGTATAGGAGGCTAAGAAGTATACTAATAGTATAGACTGAAACACTATTATATATTAAATTTTGATGGTTTGTGACTCACCTAGGTACTAGATACTTCACATGTACACCTCCTATATAATTAATCAGTAATTATATACAATACATATGTATATATAACTATACTAATATATTGCATAGGGAGGACAATATGTACAGTTTCAAGAAGAACTTGACTCTCTCATGCCACAGGGATTTAGGTGAGTGAAAGTATACAGATTGTAAAAGAGATAAACATTGGAGTTAATATACCTACCAGCCAAGTGACTGAACACTCATCTTGGACTCCTAATACTGCACTGTTACATTTTAGATGTGTGTGATTCATTTCACTTCATCAATGTCATATGCTGATAAGAACAATCTTTATTAATAATGATATCATTGAAATGATGACCACATTTAAATTTTTTCTTCCAAGTCTGTATTCATTCAAGCATACGTATATATATTCAGAAGTTATCTCTTCTGTATTTAGTCACCAGAATTACTTGAGAGCTCTAACTGTGTTGCCATCTAGTGAGAGTGAGGAGTGTAGTGATGTAGTGGGGAGTGATCTCTTTAGTGTTACTCCTCCTCCAGAGGATCAGACTACTGTAAGGGTAAGTGGTGCATCAGTCGCACATTCTATTACAATTTCTTAGTTGGTAGGGATTTCTTCTAAACTGTGCCAAACCTATCTTTGAGATGGTTCATCTTTAGTCCTTTGAGCATCTAAAGATGCAGTTTATTTCTTTAGAATCAGACATTTTGACCCTTGGGGTCTTCTTCAGTGACTGATGTGGCTGCTGGAGGCTGAGGGAAGTATTCTCATACAGGGAATGTCATATATATCATATACATGTACATATGTATATCTAATTGGTGCTCTTTGAAGTGATGATTGCATAATCAGCAGTTTTAATCTCTGTACTTTCATTACTGATTACTTCAATGCAATGTTGTTGTTTAACTTATCACTTTTTATTTGTAATACTAGGTAGGTCATGTGAAGAAAGTCCTTGTAAAGTTATTGGCTGATAAAGTCGTTAGGAGCTAACTTAATTAATACAGTTGACTATGGTAATATGAAGCATTATTATATTTGATTACTAATGTAATGAAGTATAATTCATTTACAGAAAAGTAGCTGGATTTGAAAATTGAGTGATTTTATTTCCACATCTATTCAACAATAACCAAAGCTTCTGTAATTTATTCACTTCTAACATTTTGTATATATATTTTTGAACCTTGGTAAACATAACACCTTTTTGATAATTGACCTATCAGAGGTGTCCTCAGCAGGAATTAAACAGCCTCTTATAACTGGTATATATACTTTCTGCCACTTACGTACGTAAGTATGTAAATACTCATTATCATATTATATTGTAGCACATGCATGCAGATAATCATTATTATAGGATAAATATACCATATCTATTATGCCTTTTGCTCTACGTATATATATACTGCTTTGAATATTAACCTAGCTATGTAATAATGTAATAACAATGCATGTTAATGTTTCTAGTTACTATTGAAAGTACATTTTGTTTTCTGAAAATGACTTTAATTTGCATCCACAGACTTATAGTTAAAAATGGCCCAATCAGATTTGGTTTATAAGTCACATTGAGTGGTCATCACACTACTGTAGCTTGAGGGGTGAATGAGGTGTGTGCCTTATAACAATCAATGTGTCATACGTACACTAAACAATATACGTTATTATGCATACGTATAGTATATATACCCTAAATAAATGGTAAATATTGTATTATGAGGGATATATATATCTCACCATACTTTAAATTTGTATACAAGAATCTATTGTACATTTAGTGCTGTAACTCTGTCAATTGGAAAGATCTGAAGCTGAAACTTGCTGTCAGCATTCACAGCTATCCTTAAAGCATATCCAAAGAGTTTTACAAATTTTGATGTTCACTCATATTTGCCCTATATATATCTCACCATACTTTAAATTTGTATACAAGAATCTAATGTACATTTAGTGCTGTAACTCTGTCAATTGGAAAGATGTGAAGCTGAAACTTGCTGTCAGCATTCACAGCTATCCTTAAAGCATATCCAAAGAGTTTTACAAATTTCGATGTTCACTCATATTTGCCCTATATCTCACCATACTTTAAATTTGTATACAAGAATCTGATGTACATTTAGTGCTGCAACTCTGTCAATTGGAAAGATGTGAAGCTGAAACTTGTTGTCAGCATTCACAGACATCCTTAAAGCATATCCAAAGAGTTTTACAAATTTTGATGTTCACTCATATTTGTCCTATCTCTCACCATACTTTAAATTTGTATGCAAGAATCTATTGTACATTTAGTTCAATAACTCTGTCAATTGGAAAGATGTGAAGCTGAAACTTGTTGTCAGCATTCACAGACATACATAAAGCATATCCAAGGAGTTTTACAAATTTTGATGTTCACTCATATTTGTCCTATCACTCACCATACATTAAATTTGTATACAAGAATTTATTGTACATTTAGTGCTGTAACTCTGTCAATTGGAAAGATGTGAAGCTGAAACTTGCTGTCAGCATTCACAGACATCCATAAAACATATCCAAAGAGTTTTACAAATTTTGATGTTCACTCATATTTGCCCTATATCTCACCATACTTTAAATTTGTATACAAGAATCTAATCTACATTTAGTGCTGTAACTCTGTCAATTGGAAAGATGTGAAGCTGAAACTTGCTGTCAGCATTCACAGCTATCCTTAAAGCTTATCCAAAGAGTTTTGCAAATTTTGATGTTCACTCATATTTGCCCTATATCTCACCATACTTTAAATTTGTATACAAGAATCTAATGTACATTTAGTGCTGTAACTCTGTCAATTGGAAAGATGTGAAGCCGAAACTTGTTGTCAGCATTCACAGACATCCTTAAAGCATATCCAAAGAGTTTTACAAATTTTGATGTTCTATCATATTTGCCCTATCTCTCACCATACATTAAATTTGTATAGCAGAATCTAATGTACATTTAGTGCTGTAACTCTGTCAATTGGAAAGATGTGAAGCTGAAACTTGCGTTCAGCATTCACAGACATCCATAAAACATATCCAAAGAGTTTTACAAATTTTGATGTTCACTCATATTTGCCCAATCTCTCACCATACATTAAATTTGTATACAAGAATCTAATGTACATTTAGTGCTGTAACTCTGTCAATTGGAAAGATGTGAAGCTGAAACTTGCTGTCAGCATTCATAGACATCCATAAAACATATCCAAAGAGTTTTACAAATTTTGATGTTCACTCATATTTGCCCTATATCTCACCATACTTTAAATTTGTATACAAGAATCTAATGTACATTTAGTGCTGTAACTCTGTCAATTGGAAAGATGTGAAGCTGAAACTTGCTGTCAGCATTCACAGCTATCCTTAAAGCATATCCAAAGAGTTTTGCAAATTTTGATGTTCACTCATATTTGCCCTATCTCTCACCATACATTAAATTTGTATAGCAGAATCTAATGTAATTGGAAAGATGTGAAGCTGAAACTTGCTGTCAGCATTCACAGACATCCATAAAACATATCCAAAGAGTTTTACAAATTTTGATGTTCACTCATATTTGCCCTATCTCTCACCATACATTAAATTTGTATAGCAGAATCTAATGTAATTGGAAAGATGTGAAGCTGAAACTTGCTGTCAGCATTCACAGACATCCATAAAACATATCCAAAGAGTTTTACAAATTTTGATGTTCACTCATATTTGCCCTATATATATCTCACCATACTTTAAATTTGTATACAAGAATCTAATCTACATTTAGTGCTGTAACTCTGTCAATTGGAAAGATGTGAAGCTGAAACTTGTTGTCAGCATTCACAGCTATCCTTAAAGCATATCCAAAGAGTTTTGCAAATTTTGATGTTCACTCATATTTGCCCTATATCTCACCATACTTTAAATTTGTATACAAGAATCTAATGTACATTTAGTGCTGTAACTCTGTCAATTGGAAAGATGTGAAGCTGAAACTTGCTGTCAGCATTCACAGACATCCATAAAACATATCCAAAGAGTTTTACAAATTTTGATGTTCACTCATATTTGCCCTATATATATCTCACCATACTTTAAATTTGTATACAAGAATCTAATCTACATTTAGTGCTGTAACTCTGTCAATTGGAAAGATGTGAAGCTGAAACTTGTTGTCAGCATTCACAGCTATCCTTAAAGCATATCCAAAGAGTTTTGCAAATTTTGATGTTCACTCATATTTGCCCTATATCTCACCATACTTTAAATTTGTATACAAGAATCTAATGTACATTTAGTGCTGTAACTCTGTCAATTGGAAAGATGTGAAGCCGAAACTTGTTGTCAGCATTCACAGACATCCTTAAAGCATATCCAAAGAGTTTTACAAATTTTGATGTTCTATCATATTTGCCCTATCTCTCACCATACATTAAATTTGTATAGCAGAATCTAATGTACATTTAGTGCTGTAACTCTGTCAATTGGAAAGATGTGAAGCTGAAACTTGCGTTCAGCATTCACAGACATCCATAAAACATATCCAAAGAGTTTTACAAATTTTGATGTTCACTCATATTTGCCCAATCTCTCACCATACATTAAATTTGTATACAAGAATCTAATGTACATTTAGTGCTGTAACTCTGTCAATTGGAAAGATGTGAAGCTGAAACTTGCTGTCAGCATTCATAGACATCCATAAAACATATCCAAAGAGTTTTACAAATTTTGATGTTCACTCATATTTGCCCTATATCTCACCATACTTTAAATTTGTATACAAGAATCTAATGTACATTTAGTGCTGTAACTCTGTCAATTGGAAAGATGTGAAGCTGAAACTTGCTGTCAGCATTCACAGCTATCCTTAAAGCATATCCAAAGAGTTTTGCAAATTTTGATGTTCACTCATATTTGCCCTATCTCTCACCATACATTAAATTTGTATAGCAGAATCTAATGTAATTGGAAAGATGTGAAGCTGAAACTTGCTGTCAGCATTCACAGACATCCATAAAACATATCCAAAGAGTTTTACAAATTTTGATGTTCACTCATATTTGCCCTATATATATCTCACCATACTTTAAATTTGTATACAAGAATCTAATCTACATTTAGTGCTGTAACTCTGTCAATTGGAAAGATGTGAAGCTGAAACTTGTTGTCAGCATTCACAGCTATCCTTAAAGCATATCCAAAGAGTTTTGCAAATTTTGATATTCACTCATATTTGCCCTATATCTCACCATACTTTAAATTTGTATACAAGAATCTAATGTACATTTAGTGCTGTAACTCTGTCAATTGGAAAGATGTGAAGCTGAAACTTGCTGTCAGCATTCACAGACATCCATAAAACATATCCAAAGAGTTTTACAAATTTTGATGTTCACTCATATTTGCCCTATATCTCACCATACTTTAAATTTGTATACAAGAATCTAATCTACATTTAGTGCCGTAACTCTGTCAATTGGAAAGATATGAAGCTGAAACCTCTTGGCTGTATGCACATATAGCTATACAGTATATCCTGCTAGTTTTGTAAAATTTCAAAAAAGGATACCCGAGTTACTGCAGATCGAAAAATACCCTATTCTAAAGTATTGAAGATTCGACAACCACAAGCGTTTTCATAGGCAATTACTTTATTTAAATAGAAGATAAAACCTTATAATAGTAGGCCTACCTGGACACATCTCTATGGTGGTTGCGGTTCCCATAGAGGTTGGTAGCGCTTAGACTCTGAAGCTGTCTCCTAATCGGTTGGTGCCATAGAGACGTGCTCACCAATAATCCGGATTTCGGGGGGGTTCCACGTAATGTGGGATTGGCATCTGATATCTTAGGATTCATATGAGTCGGCCATATCGAGAAGAACTGGTTCTTCTCACGCAAGTGACACCCAAAGCTCAACTCGGCAGAGCGTTACCACCGATCCCGGCCTCTGAGCGTCGTGGATGGTAGCGTTCGGTATGGTCCAATTTTTTTCCTTTGGAGTTTCTTTAGCAGTCGATTGACGATTTTTCACTTTAGCGACATCCATATATTATAATATGGACAGATACTACTTCAAAACAATCAAGTATTACAGAGTGAATATCCATGTGCATTAAAATCTTTAAAAGCGTTCTCGTCATTCAAATATACATATAAAAGTAACGTATTTTCAATATTCCCTTCTCTAGGTCGGCCATTTATATTATTACGAAACTCCCGTACATTAAATTTCTATACAAGAATCTAATGTACATTTAGTGCTGTAACTCTGTCAATTGGAAAGATGTGAAGCTGAAACTTGCTGTCAGCATTCACAGCTATCCTTAAAGCATATCCAAAGAGTTTTGCAAATTTTGATGTTCACTCATATTTGCCCTATATCTCACCATACATTAAATTTGTATACAAGAATCTAATGTACATTTAGTGCTGTAACTCTGTCAATTGGAAAGATGTGAAGCTGAAACTTGTTGTCAGCATTCACAGACATCCATAAAACATATCCAAAGAGTTTTGCAAATTTTGATGTTCACTATTATTTGCCCTATATATATCTCACCATACTTTAAATTTGTATACAAGAATCTAATGTACATTTAGTGCAATAACTCTGTCAATTGGAAAGATGTGAAGCTGAAACTTGCTGTCAGCATTCACAGCTATCCTTAAAGCATATCCAAAGAGTTTTGCAAATTTTGATGTTCACTCATATTTGCCCTATATCTCACCATACTTTAAATTTGTATACAAGAATCTAATGTACATTTAGTGCTGTAACTCTGTCAATTGGAAAGATGTGAAGCTGAAACTTGTTGTCAGCATTCACAGACATCCTTAAAGCATATCCAAAGAGTTTTACAAATTTTGATGTTCTATCATATTTGCCCTATCTCTCACCATACATTAAATTTGTATACAAGAATCTAATGTACATTTAGTGCTGTAACTCTGTCAATTGGAAAGATGTGAAGCTGAAACTTGCTGTCAGCATTCACAGCTATCCTTAAAGCATATCCAAAGAGTTTTGCAAATTTTGATGTTCACTCATATTTGCCCTATATCTCACCATACTTTAAATTTGTATACAAGAATCTAATGTACATTTAGTGCTGTAACTCTGTCAATTGGAAAGATGTGGAGCTGAAACTTGTTGTCAGCATTCACAGCTATCCTTAAAGCATATCCAAAGAGTTTTACAAATTTTGATGTTCTATCATATTTGCCCTATCTCTCACCATACATTAAATTTGTATACAAGAATCTGATGTACATTTAGTGCTGCAACTCTGTCAATTGGAAAGATGTGGAGCTGAAACTTGTTGTCAGCATTCACAGACATCCTTAAAGCATATCCAAAGAGTTTTACAAATTTTGATGTTCACTCATATTTGCCCTATCTCTCACCATACATTAAATTTGTATAGCAGAATCTAATGTACATTTAGTGCTGTAACTCTGTCAATTGGAAAGATGTGAAGCCGAAACTTGTTGTCAGCATTCACAGACATCCTTAAAGCATATCCAAAGAGTTTTGCAAATTTTGATGTTCACTCATATTTGCCCTATATCTCACCATACTTTAAATTTGTATACAAGAATCTAATGTACATTTAGTGCTGTAACTCTGTCAATTGGAAAGATGTGGAGCTGAAACTTGTTGTCAGCATTCACAGACATCCTTAAAGCATATCCAAAGAGTTTTACAAATTTTGATGTTCACTCATATTTGCCCTATCTCTCACCATACATTAAATTTGTATACAAGAATCTAATGTACATTTAGTGCTGTAGCTCTGTCAATTGGAAAGATGTGAAGCTGAAACTTGTTGTCAGCATTCACAGACATCCATAAAACATATCCAAAGAGTTTTACAAATTTTGATGTTCACTATTATTTGCCCTATCTCTCACCATACATTAAATTTGTATAGCAGAATCTAATGTACATTTAGTGCTGTAACTCTGTCAATTGGAAAGATGTGAAGCTGAAACTTGCTGTCAGCATTCACAGACATCCATAAAACATATCCAAAGAGTTTTGCAAATTTTGATGTTCACTCATATTTGCCCTATATCTCACCATACTTTAAATTTGTATACAAGAATCTAATCTACATTTAGTGCCGTAACTCTGTCAATTGGAAAGATATGAAGCTGAAACCTCTTGGCTGTATGCACATATAGCTATACAGTATATCCTGCTAGTTTTGTAAAATTTCAAAAAAGGATACCCGAGTTACTGCAGGTCGAAAAATACCCTATTCTAAAGTATTGAAGATTCGACAACCACAAGCGTTTTCATAGGCAATTACTTTATTTAAATAGAAGATAAAACCTTATAATAGTAGGCCTACCTGGACACATCTCTATGGTGGTTGCGGTTCCCATAGAGGTTGGTAGCGCTTAGACTCTGAAGCTGTCTCCTAATCGGTTGGTGCCATAGAGACGTGCTCACCAATAATCCGGATTTCGGGGGGGTTCCACGTAATGTGGGATTGGCATCTGATATCTTAGGATTCATATGAGTCGGCCATATCGAGAAGAACTGGTTCTTCTCACGCAAGTGACACCCAAAGCTCAACTCGGCAGAGCGTTACCACCGATCCCGGCCTCTGAGCGTCGTGGATGGTAGCGTTCGGTATGGTCCAATTTTTTTCCTTTGGAGTTTCTTTAGCAGTCGATTGACGATTTTTCACTTTAGCGACATCCATATATTATAATATGGACAGATACTACTTCAAAACAATCAAGTATTACAGAGTGAATATCCATGTGCATTAAAATCTTTAAAAGCGTTCTCGTCATTCAAATATACATATAAAAGTAACGTATTTTCAATATTCCCTTCTCTAGGTCGGCCATTTATATTATTACGAAACTCCCGTACATTAAATTTCTATACAAGAATCTAATGTACATTTAGTGCTGTAACTCTGTCAATTGGAAAGATGTGAAGCTGAAACTTGCTGTCAGCATTCACAGCTATCCTTAAAGCATATCCAAAGAGTTTTGCAAATTTTGATGTTCACTCATATTTGTCCTATCTCTCACCATACATTAAATTTGTATACAAGAATCTAATGTACATTTAGTGCTGTAACTCTGTCAATTGGAAAGATGTGAAGCTGAAACTTGTTGTCAGCATTCACAGACATCCTTAAAGCATATCCAAAGAGTTTTACAAATTTTGATGTTCACTCATATTTGCTCTATCTCTCACCATACTTTAAATTTGTATACAAGAATCTAATGTACATTTAGTGCTGTAACTCTGTCAATTGGAAAGATGTAAAGCTGAAACTTGCTGTCAGCATTCACAGCTATCCTTAAAGCATATCCAAAGAGTTTTGCAAATTTTGATGTTCACTCATATTTGTCCTATCTCTCACCATACATTAAATTTGTATACAAGAATCTAATGTACATTTAGTGCTGTAACTCTGTCAATTGGAAAGATATGAAGCTGAAACTTGCTGTCAGCATTCACAGCTATCCTTAAAGCATATCCAAAGAGTTTTGCAAATTTTGATGTTCACTCATATTTGTCCTATATCTCACCATACTTTAAATTTGTATACAAGAATCTAATGTACATTTAGTGCTGTAACTCTGTCAATTGGAAAGATGTGAAGCTGAAACTTGTTGTCAGCATTTATAGCTATCCTTAAAGCATATCCAAAGAGTTTTACAAATTTTGATGTTCACTCATATTTGCCCTATCTCTCACCATACTTTAAATTTGTATACAAGAATCTAATGTACATTTAGTGCTGTAACTCTGTCAATTGGAAAGATGTGAAGCTGAAACTTGCGTTCAGCATTCACAGACATCCATAAAACATATCCAAAGAGTTTTGCAAATTTTGATGTTCACTCATATTTGCCCTACGTATCTCTCACATGTCCATCACCTACTGGAGGTTCGTATTTTGTGGCTGATTCACAGAAATAATTGTTTCCAACAAAACTGGGAGCAGTAGTACCATTTGGGGCACAGGGACAGTTACAAGCATCATCTACTGTAGCAGAATGTCCAGCAGCATAAGTCCAGACATGAGTGCGATCATAACAAGGACCTCTTGTTATTGTGACACCAGATACATAGAGATCATTGATGGAGATGAAGTCCCAGGAGGCAATAGCAGTACTCCACCAAAAACCACAAACAGCTATTCCCTTCTGACTGTAACCAACTGCTCTACCACAAATATTACTGTACTCTACTCCACGAGATGGATAATATACAGAATCACATGGAACTGTTAAATTATGTCTGCCACACATAGTTGTACCATTGACCTCATACTTAGTAAGATTACTGGGACAGGTATCTGATACACTGGTATCCAGATAGGCAATACGCATGACTCCTCTCACTCCACATGCTGTGGTATCCATATCACAATAGACTTGTTGAGGAGATGAAGAAGTCTTAATCCAATAGTCTCCTGAAGTTATTGAAGGATCACATTCAAATATGGAACGACAAGATTCTGCAGGATATTCAGCACATGACCCAGGAAAGTTGCAAGTAATCTTCTCCATTTTACAGTACATTCTCTGTACACACGAAGATGTCCTGATCCAGTAATATCCTGATGGACTGAGAGAGTTACATTTCAGCACTTCAAAACAGGAGGTAGCAGGACAGTGGATAGATATACCAGGACAAGTGGCACTAGTGCAGTTTTGTTCCCCATCTTGTAAATCACGCATCACTCTCCTCTCCTCTGCACAGTGAACTAGATCATAGTTCAGGAGGCAGAATAAGAAGATAAGTAATGAAGTTTCTCTGTAATGCATCGTAGCCTCAACTGGAGCTCTTACTAATGTGTTCCTATATTTTGATAATGCATATAATGTGTTTATATATTAGTCACTAGTAAAAGAGTTATGGCTTATACATATATATATACTGTATTATTTGTTACATTATGGCTATCACAAGTCTATTAGCAATGAAGTAAGAATGCAATTTGGTTGTTTATTGCTTAGCTGAGTACACAACATCCTTTATGAAGCTTTCCATTAAATATTAGTGACACATAATGTTGTATGTAACATTCTTAACATTGAAATACTATGTCATATTCCTAACCTTACAGTATATATGTTCTAGAAACAGATCTATAGAAATGTGTATCAAATTTATATACACATATGCATATGGTTATTTTTATATTTCTATCAAAAACTCTACTGCCGCAGTGTCGGATGTATTTGAATAACTATACCAGTGTACTTCTATATCTTCAGTAGTGGAACCATCCTGTAACCATGGTATATTGAGGCAAAATAGCGGTCTGGGCTAAGCGAGACTATATATTCATATACATGTATATATATAGCCCATATGTTGTTTTCATTATTACTTCCTATTGTTACAACACTTAAGTTATGTAACTAAAGCTTTTCTACCATTCTTCACTAAATCATTAAGGTTATGACGTTTAAATATATATACCCAACAAAGCGCGGGACATACAGCAGCCCCACGAGTTTTAACTTGAATTATATTACCTGTGAAGTTTAAAGACATCTGAAAGATGTACATGACTGTGTTCATATACATATTATAGATTACACTTTATTTAGAGTCATATTATTACAATTGAATATGCTCAGATAGTAAGGTGTGCAGAAAAAGGAATGAGTTATGAATATTTAAGCATGTTATAACTAATGTTAGTACACAAAAATCTCCAAAAGCTCTGTTGCTATATTATCATTAGTTATACTACCACACCAGCGTACTTCTATATCTTCATTGGTAGGACTGTCAAGATCTACATTAAACCATGGTCTTCCATCATCGGGACAACAGTCGCTACCTTCATAACAATTGCCTTGCCACATTGTGTAGTTTGTGAACCATTGACCTTCTGCAGGAGGTTGGTATTTTGTGGCTGATTCACAGAAATAGTTGTTTCCAACAAAATTTGGAGGATCGGCTCCATTGGTTGGAGCACAGGGACAGTTACAATTAGGACCTGAGACCTCTTGTCTACCAGCAGCATACGTCCAGACATGAGTACGATCGGTAGAAGGACCTCTTGTTATTGTGACACCAGATACATAGAGACCATTAATATCATTACCTAAGGCAATCCACCAAAATCCACAAGTGAAGAAACCACTCCCACTTCCGCTGTGAGCATACCCCACTGCTCTACCACAGATATTACTGTACTCTACACCTTCAGATGGATAATATACAGAATCACATGCATATGTATCTCTTAGGTTTCTCCTTCCACACATAGTTTTACCATTGACCTCATACTTAGTAAGATTACTGGGACAAGTATCTGATACACTGGTATCCAGATAGGCTATACGCATAACTCCTCTCACTCCACATGCTGTGGTATCCATATCACAGTAGACTTGTTGAGGAGATGAAGAAGTCTTAATCCAATAGTACCCAGATGCTATTGAAGGATTGTACTTATAGATGGTACTACATGAATCAGCTGGTGTAGCAATACGTTTTCCATACAGTAACCTAAGTCTTGGAATGTTGTTAATATTACAATATACCTGACTAGGATGTGAAGATGACTTAATCCAATAGTTACCATTTTTAGTGTAAGGGTCACAGTCGTACACATCAAAGCATGAGTCTGCTGGATAGTCTGCACTTGAACCTGGAGTTGTAGAAGTGATCTTCACGAGGTCCATTTCACAGTGAGTTGCTTGGACTGTTCCATTATTCCTGATCCAGTAGTATCCAGAAGGACTGAGAGAGTTGCATCTAAAGATCTGGTAACAGCAAACTGCAGGAGATTCATCAGATAGACCAGGACAGCTTTTGAAACAAGAAGAACTCTCTTGAGACTGCTGAGAGGTCACTTGACTGGATTAAAGGGACTACACACAGATATACGTATGTACAATACCTCATACAATCCAACTTGAATTCTCCAGCAACTATTTCTCTTCTTTATCTTTTCTTTGGAAATCTTTATTTACTAAATTCACTCTTTTCTATAATATACACAGCTTGACTATATACTAATGTTTATACGTTAACCTTGGCCATATACGTATACAATAATAATGAAAATATACTTTTACCTTATATATATACGTACATATGTATGTATATATATAAGTAATCCAATATATGTTGTCAAGGTAACAATGTCATAATATTCATGAACAGTGTACATGATTCTCCTTTGTGTTGTGTTCATCTAACACATAATATAGTGTTTTGGTTAAAACTGATGGTCAATTAGCAGTGAATTAGTATTTCAATTTTCAAATATTAAGTGGTTCAAATAGCAATATAACATTCTGAAAATTGGAATATTATGAAGCCTTACTACTGCTAGGCACAACAGAGCAATTAGTTCATAGATAAGTGGTCACAGTAACTAGTATAGATTGATAACTTTAGCTGCAACATTCACAATGGAAACATGCAGGCTATATCTCACTCCAGTCCAACTTCAAGACCTATAAGAGCTCTTTAGGATAACCCCATTCAGGAGATCAGCTTTGACATATATCTATTTTTGCAAGAGTACGTATATTGCTACATCTTACAAATTAATTATATTATTTATGTATGTGTTTATAGCACCATATTTTTGTGAAAGTACATATAGATGTTTTGTTATATTCTACTCATATATATACATATACGTACATATGACACGGGTCACGAGTAAATTTTATCATTACCTCACCACAAATTAAATGTTGTTTATGTTTATGTAGTTTGTGTTGCACAAATATAGTCACCAAATGTTGTTTACTATCTAATCTGTTATTTATGATGATTCTGTATATAATAACAACCTGTAAAACCACTTCACTATAGATGTCATCATGACATGTATATACGTAATATACGTACGTATACATATAGGAGGCTAAAAAGTATACTAATAGTATAGACTGAAACATTATTTTATATTTGATGGTTTGTGACTCACCTACGTAGGTACTAGATACTTCACATGTACACCTCCTATATAATTAATCAGCAATTATATTCGTACAGTACATATGTATATATAACAATACTAATATATTGTATAGGGAGGACAATATGTACAGTTTCAAGAAGAACTTGACTCTCTCATGCCACAGGGATTTAGGTGAGTGAAAGTATACAGATTATAAAAGAGATAATCACTGGAGTTATTATACCTAACCAGCCAAGTGACTGAACACTCATCTTGGACTCCTAATACTGCATTGTCACATTTTAGATGTGTGTGATTCATTTCACTTCATCAATGTCATATGCTGATAAGACCAATCTTTATTAACAATGATATCATTGAAGTAATGACCACATTTAATTTTTTTCTTGCAAGTCTGTTTTCATTCAAGCATATGTATTCAGAAATTATCTCTTCTGTATTTAGTCACCAGAACTACTTGAGAGCTCTAACTGTACAAATAATGTGGATGTCTGTACTTTGTGGCCGATTCACAGAAATAGTTGTTTCCAATAAAACTAGGAGCAGCAGTTACAAACATTACTAAAATTATTTGTATCAGAACGTCCAGCAGCATAAGTCCAGACATGAGTACGATTATTAGAAGGACCTCTTGTTATTGAGATACCATACACATATAAATCATTTGCAGTGGAGCCAGTGAATGGCCAATGCCCTCTAGACCAATAGAATGCACAATCATGACGTTTTACATAAGAATACCCAACTGCTGTACCACAAATATTACTGTACTCTACTCCATGAGATGGATAATGTACAGCATCCCAAGGATTATAGGTGAGCTTCCTTCCACACATAGTTGTACCATTGACCTCATACTTAGTAAGATTACTGGGACAGGTATCTGATATACTGGTATCCAGATAGGCTATACGCATGACTCCTCTCACTCCACATGCTGTGGTATCCATATCACAGTAGACTTGTTGAGGAGATGAAGATGTCTTAATCCAATAGTACCCAGAAGGACTTGAAGGATTGTAATTATAGATGGCACTACACGAATTGGCTGGTGTAGCAATACTTTTTCCATATGGTGATCTGAGTCTAGCAATGTTGTTAATATTACAATACACCTGACTAGGATGTGAAGATGACTTAATCCAATAGTTACCATTTTTAGTATAAGGGTCACAGTCGTACACATCAAAGCATGAGTCTGCTGGATAGTCTTCACTTGATCCTGGAGTTTTAGAAGTGATCTTCACGAGGTCCATTTCACAGTGAGTTGCTTGGACTGTTCCATTAGTCCTGATCCAGTAGTATCCAGAAGGACTGAGAGAGTTGCATCTAAAGATCTGGTAACAGCAAACTGCAGGAGATTCATCAGATAGACCAGGACAGGTTTTGATACAAGAAGAACTCTCTTGAGACTGCTGAGAGGTCACTTGACCAGACAGTAACAAGAAGACACACACCAAAGAACACAGGAGCTTCATCTTCTACAAATAATGTGAAGGAACCTTTACAACACTAAATACACATTCATCATGATCAAGTATATAGGAACAATCTTATATAATATGAAATAACAAATTAACATCTTATAGTATTCAGATTTGTTATTTCCTAAGACTTTATTTCCTACGTAGTATATAGTCAAACAATATAATAACTAAGATAATAATTCATTAAAAAGTATATAGTTTACCAGATTGAAGGGACTACACATAGATATATACAATAATTCATACAATCCAATTTGAATTCTCCAGAAACTATTAATTTCTCTTCTATAGAGTAAAAGTTCCTTGTATATATGTCTCTTCTTTGCAATTGGGAATTTACTAATTGCGCCCTTTTATATATAATACTGTAACTACATAGCATCTAGTACGTATAGTATATATGTTTTTTATGTTAATGGCCATAACAAAGCTTCCTATATGCATTATACCTTTAAGTATGTATTACATAACACTCTGAAAATTGGAATATTATGAAGCCCTACTACTGCTAGGCACAACAGAGCACTAACTTAGCTCATACTTAAGTGGTCATTGTATTTACAGTCAGCTAGGATAGATTGGTAACTTAGGCTACAACGTTCACACTGGAAACATGCAGGCTATACCTCACTCCAGTCCAACTTAAAGTACTGCTCTATAAGAGCTCTTTAGGATAACCCCATTCAGGAGATCAGCTTTGATCATTTCATCTTTTTCATCTTTTTCATGCATTCCTATTTTGCAAGAGTATTATTACATCTTACAAATTAATTATATTATGTACATTTTAGAGTATTATGTAAGTGTTTATGTAGGAAGAAGATTCTGGTAGTAGTAGAGAATGTCTACTACTCTTTCTTGTTATCAGCAATCCTTGAGGTACAGTATATACGTAAAGCTATATAGCACCATATTTTTGTGAAAGTACATATAGATGTTTTGTTATATATTCTACTCATATATATACATATGACACAGGTCATCTATTTAAGGAGTAAATTTTATCATTACCTCACCACAAATTAATACAGTTTATTTCTTTAAATCAGATGCTTTGACCCTTCTTCAGTGACTGCTGGAGGTTGTCTCTCATTTTTCCCTCCATTTCTGCTTCATGTCATGTGACAATCACCAGGAAGAGAACAGTTTCATAGTTGTGCATTAGGAACAAGGCTTTCCTAGATGACTATATAGTCTGCAACACATTTTCCTAGATATGTATGGTTAATGTATGGACATAGTATGTGGCAAAGAAACATAATACGGATCTGATGTTTTCTAGACTTATTCAGGGCCATTATAAGCAATCTAAATATAAAAGTGGTACTGCCAGTATATAGCAAAAGAGTGCATAAAAATGTTGTTAGCATTTTTCCCCATTTATGTACAGTATGTTTAAAAATTATAATAGTTTTAAATACCTGCTGAATGACAATGTCATATATATCATGTACATATGTATATCTAATTGGTGCTCTTTGAAATGATAATTGCATAACCAGCAGTTTGAATCTCTGTACTTTTATTACTGATTACTTTAATGCAATATTAATCGTTGATTAACTTATCACTTTTTTATTTGTAATTCTAGGTAGGTCATGTGAAGAAAGTCCTTGTAAAGTTTTATTGGCTAACAAGGTTGCTAGGAGCTGACTTAATACAGTTGACTATATTTATAGCATGGACAATATGAACATTATCACAGTTGATTATTAATATAATTCATTTACAAAAAAATTATGGGCGCAATTATAATTGGATATGTGTGATCATAAATGTTGACACCATGCATATATATCTTCATATAGCTCCTTATAATTATATATAGCTATCTGATAGGTATATATAATATGGGTGAACTTCAAAAATTGCAAAACTCCTTGATCATGTGTATGATTTATGAATGTGTGTGAATGTTGACATCAAATCTCAGCTATATATAGATCTAGATTGGATAACGTCTTTGAAATGCGTAGGGGACTGGTAAAACAACTGCCCAAATCAGGCCAGTGTTGACAACCGACTTCAACTTACATAGATACGCGATCACCTCACTCTCTGTGCCGTCAGATCCCGGAACTAGTGAGGACCAACCCTCCCACTGAGTTCTGATATTCAACATGACACCAGGCTGCAGTCTTAGTTCACTGGTCGAGCTCAGAATGCGGCCTGGTATTATCTGTGACAGTTCATAGCAGTACTTAGAGCAAGATAAGGCAAGAGTCTACTATGCGGTATTCTATTATAGTTACTATTGAAAGTATATTTTGTCTTCTTTAATTTGCATTCACAGACTTGTTAACAATGACCAAATCAGATTTGATTTATAAGTCACATTGAGTGGTCATCACACTGCTGCAGCTTGAGGGGTGAATGAGGTGTGTGCCTTATAACAATCAATGTGTCATACGTACATTATACAATATGGTATGCATATATATAGTATGATAGGTACAGTATAGCCTATAAAGTATTATGTTGTATTATAAAGTGCAATTACAATGGATCTTAATAGTGATAATGCAAACATATTTCCAGTTAATATTGGAAATATAAGATTTATCTTATCTATTTCTCTGTTGAAAAGTGACTTAACTATGCATCTATCATTTCAGTACACAAAAAGTTCCAAAATCTCTGTTGCTATGTTGCCATAGTGATTAAGCCTTGTATAGCCACACCAGCGTACTTCTAGATCTTGAGTAGTGGGATTGTCCAGTGCAACATTAAACCATGGTCTTCCATCGTCGGGACAACAGTTGCTACCTTCATAACAATTGCCTTGCCACAATGTGTAGTTAGTGTACCATTGATGTCCATCACTTACTGGAGGATAGTATTTTGTGGCTGATTCACAGAAATAATTGTTTCCAACAAAACTGGGAGCAGCATCTCCACCTGGAGCACAGGGACAGCTACAAAGATCATAATTGGCTTCTTGTCGACCGGAAGCAAATGTCCAGACATGAGTACGATCATTAGAAGGACCTCTTGTTATTGTGACACCAGATACATAGAGACCATTAATGGAGTTGTCATGCCAGTAGCTAGTTGTGGTAGTCCAGTAAAAACCACAAACAGCTCTCCCCTTCTGACTGTAACCAACTGCTCTACCACAAATATTACTGTACTCTACTCCATGAGATGGATAATATGCAGAATCACATGGAACTGTTAGATTACGTCTGCCACACATAGTTGTACCATTGACCTCATACTTAGTAAGATTACTGGGACAGGTATCTGATACACTGGTATCCAGATAGGCTATACGCATGACTCCTCTCACTCCACATGCTGTGGTATCCATATCACAGTAGACTTGTTGAGGAGATGATTCAGTGGAGATCCAATAGAGACCAGAAGGACAAAGGTTATTGTTCTGGTAGACATCACGGCAGGAAGAAGCAGGCTGGTCTGGAGTGGAGCCAATACAAGGAGAACTTGATGGAGAAGGACTTGGTGAAGGTACATAGTAAGTAGTGGTCTCTATGGGAGTTTCTGTAGTTATATAAACTGTTTCAGTGACTGTAGTAGTAGGTTGGCACTGATTGGATGTACCAGGAGGACCAGGTGGACCAGGTGGACCAGGTGGACCTGGGATGATATGCAGTGATGGAAAGTTATGGCATTTTCCTTCATTTGACTGAGCATTTACATAAGCAGTCAATACTAGTACTAGTACATACAGCAGGAACATCTTGCAGCTACAGGTGGAGCTTGGCTGATATATCTGAGATTGCTGTATTCCCTCAAGACACTATAACTGTCTGATTTGTTCTCTGAAGCAGAGAATAAAACTGGACACATATTTATACTCTTCTAAGGAATTTTATTAATATATAATAGAGTGACTTCTTTAACATATATATATGTAGGAGGTGTGTGCACGTGGGTGAGTATATGTAGTCCAAAGTGTAAGCTCCTTCATTGAATTTAATATTTGACATAGTCATGCACAGGCAGGCAACATCTTACAACTACTTATCAATGACAAGAACTACGTGTTTATACGTAGTTATATAAACTGTTTCAGTGACTGTAGTAGTAGGTTGGCAGACCGGGAGGACCAGGTGGACCTGGGATGATATGCAGTGATGGAAAGTTATGGCATTTTCCTTTATTCAACAGAACATTTACATGAGCAGTCATTACTAGTACCAGGAACATCTTGCAGCTACAAAAATCTTTAAATTCCCTGTTGCAATGTTGCTATTACATGGCCATAACCTGGTGCCCAAAAGGGGGGCGTTATTCATTATGTTCTTCTCACGAAAGTGACATCCAAAACTCGGCAGTAATTTGCTTCGGCAGATTCGATAAGCTGAACGTTACCAACGATCCCGGCTTCTTTACGTCGTGGATGGTAACGTTTCGGTATGGCCCAACTTTTTTTCTTTGGAGTTGGCGAAATTTCGACTTCCATATATTATGTATGGATAGATACTACTTCAACAACAATCAAGTACTATATAGTGCATATACACGGGGTTAAAAAATCCTTAAAAGTTCTCTATTTTTTGGAATATAGTACCAAATTATTACTTGTCCTTCTTACGGTAGGCCATTTATAGTATTACGCAATTATGCGGTTATAAAAAAGGAAAAATTCAACCATGCTGTTACTATGGAAACATATGTAACTATAAAGCATGCCCAATGAGTTTTAGAAATTTTGAAGTATGTCAATATGTACCCTATATCTCACCATACATACATAAGTTGGTATACCAGAATTTAAAGTACATTTAGGGCTGTAACTCTGTCAAGTGGAAAGATATGAAGCTATTACTTTACAGACAACCATAAAGCATGTCCAATGAGTTTTAGAAATTTTGATCATGAAGTATGTCAATATCTGCCCTATCTCTCACCTTACATAAGTTGGTATACCAGAATTTAATGTACATGAATGATATGGCTTGCCCCATCAAACCCTAACCACAAAAAAGGTACTTCCCCTTGGAAAATACCTTCACTTTACAAGTTAGTGATCTTTAGAAGTGCATATATTTGGACTCTATCTAATGACAATTGCATAATTGTGTGTTTATATATACCTTCTTGAAACTCACTTTGGTAGTGAGTTTTGAATGACTGCCTTCAACTTGATTTCATCACAAGTGAAACGCTAGAGCAATTAACTTAATCCCTTTAATGCTGTGTCTCATTTACACCATACGTATATAATCTCCACCTTCAACTTTTATGAAGCATGTGGGAAAGGTATGATAAAATTAAAGTTAATAATCACAGAAAGATGGTATGGTCTACCACCAAAGTGTATACACAGACCAAATTGATGAGCCATGAGGTGGGTTAAACAGCTGTCTGTTATTTGATTATTTTTGGATGACTGGGAAACCAGTGTTTGTCACTTCAATAGGACTACAGTCTCCCAGCCAAGATATATATATATACGTAGGTATGTGACTTTGAAAGGTCACTTAACTATTGGGTATATTATGGATTACATACTGTATGTAAGGTACTTTTATTGGGAAATTACCTGATCCAATCTACATGTATGATTGAAAGGTCTCCTTTTAAAGAATTTTATTACCAATACTAAATTGTCACATTGTATTCCTCGTACATGATTGATGCCATGTGCTGTCGAGGCAGAATTTTCATGATCTCATCCAAAATATGGCTAAATATGTATATCTTTAGAGGTTATTCCTTCTATATATATATTCAGTCATCAAGAATCACTTGCAGTTGAGAGCTCTAACTGTGTTGCCATCTAGTGAGACTGAGGAGTGTAGTGATGTGGTAGGGAGTAATCTCTTTAGTGTTACTCCTCCTCCAGAGGAACAGACTACTGTAAGGGTAAGTTTATTTTATGTGCTATATTTATGTTTACCTTTGTACTAAGTTCTTCTTTGTATCTCTGAAGTTAGTTGTCTGGTATTGTGAAACCAATTTCTTCTAGTGACATAACCTACAAATATTATATATTATACATAGAGCATGTATCCTATTTATAGATAATATTGTAGCTTGTATTTATACATTCCTACTTAGACAGTACTACCATACTCCCTGATATAGTGGTGTACATTGGTATCCACTCCTAATAAATATATTTTAGTTGCTATGCAATAATTTCATTGAATAGAGTTGCCATGTTTTTTTCAGCCATCCCAGTTTAGAGAGTACACTGCCATATAACTAGATTAATATACAGTATATAGTGAATAGATTAGCCCCTGAGCATATAAATATAATATGTACATACACTTTATTAGGTAATAAGATATTAGCTGAGTTAAGCAGTCTTAGTGAATTCTATCAATTCCATGTATGTATTATATATGCTAAATATGCTAAAACATGTCCACTCACTATTAATTGCATCATGGAAGGAAACATACTTTCATGTTATGTACATCATGATATAGTCGCCAGTTATGATTAGTGCGTAGCCTGCCCTATCAGGCCTGGAATTTTAACCACAAGGGGTTTTCCAGGATAAAGTCCCCATTACATCATGTCTGGAGTGATGTACCTTGTGACCAGCAAGACATCCCATTCTCTTTGGTTATGTAATTGAGATTATCATTGCATCATACTATCCTTAAGTCAGGAAAGTCCATATGATGTAAAGAGTTTGAAATAACTTAGCTATAGTCAGATATATATATAAACTTACCTAGAGTGGATTAATATTGTTATCTATTTCAAGGCTTTCAAAAATGTCATAAGATCAAAAGTTTATTTTAGATATGCATGCTACAATTTAGACAAAATTGAAAATTTTGTCTAAATTTTTTCGGTCCTATAAATTAGTTTGGAAATGTTTCATCTACATATCTGCTGCTAGATATTTATATATATGTACGTATGTGTGTACTGTAGTACATAAACTCTTACCAATCTAATTAACACCATGAGTTCAGTTGAAAGCAGTCATAGAAAGGTTAAAAGTTGAAGTAGCCTGTAGTCTACACTCACTTTATAATAACACATGGTATCATATGAGGTGTTTTCCCAGGGACTTATATACATGTATAATGATATTCATTTGACATACCAGACCTATATACAGAGCTAACTATGCAGTTTGACTTGGAAGCTATACAAAGAAGATCACCAGGTCCTAGACATATTAAGCACTCCTACTCAATTCTGAGGGAACTTTCAATGGCTTTAATGTTTCCTTATTTGGTATACTGATGACCATGTTTAGGTACTTTTCTGGGGAAACTACCTATTAGATCTAACAGCCCATAATTGGTGTCACATGCAGTGTGTCACTTAGTATGGGGATGCATAGCATGCTTACTATATATGTGATTCCTTTATGCATCCACCATCTGCTGTCATGTTGAGATCATATATAGAGGTGATTTAGTATTGTATATATGCGCACATATAATATTATATTGGTCAGTACTCCTATATTAAAAGTAGTGATCAGATTTTATAGTAATCTTTAGACCAGTGTAGTATAGTAGTGTGTTTTGTACATATGTCATTCCAATTTCAAAGGATATGTCCACAATGAGTGTGAGTAAGTAAAGTGTCCTGTGATCTTGGATGTATATATATAAATATACAAAGAGGAGGGTATATACGTATGCTCTGTACACATATAGTTACTTAATATTTGTTGCCTACTGTACATACGGTGTAATTGAGTAATTGTGTAATAGCTACAATGTCTATGGTTTAATTGGAACAGCTGTAATGAAACTTTCCCTCTAAACGACTGGCGCCATGCAGGATTAATGGAATGAATTGAAGTATTATGTAATGGACCTCCATATGTTTGCAGACATGGGAACATGTGTTATCGTCAAACCCCACTTGTAGGAGCATATATTGTCTGTAAACTGTACAATAAAGTAGTATGTGTTATCATCAAACCCCACTTGTAGGAGCATATATTGTCTGTAAACTGTACAATAAAGTAGTATGTGTTATCATCAAACCCCACTTGTAGGAGCATATATTGTCTGTAAACTGTACAATAAAGTAGTACGTGTTATCATCAAACCCCACTTGTAGGAGCATACGTATATTGTCTGTAAACTGTACAATAAAGTAGTACAAAACCAGTTGGAGCTGGTATTTGGGGGCTTATGTAACTACCCAAATTTGAACTGCACTGTGAACCACCCCTAATAAGGACTTGTACATATTTGGTTCCAAGGAGGTGACTACATGAACAGTAATGGAATTCTGGACAGTGAACTGACCCAGAGGATAGAGGAGGAGAAGGGAGAAAGTCTCAAAGGAAGTCTAAGGGAGATGGTACGTATAAATGAGGTGCATAATCTGTAATTTCTGAGAAGATTGATTTTGTTTCAATTGAAAATGCGGACCAATTGGGCAACTGTCTCTTTATACATATATACAAGGTACAATATTATCTAGCATACATGATGTATATGTATCTATGTCTATATCATATGATATCATATGAGTTTAGATTATCTTATAATTAGTATATTGTAACTTGCACTGTATAAAGGCATGTATTGCACCATTTGAAGTCATTCTCAGTAGTATTGCAACTTTATATGCAATTGGATTGCAATATTATACAACAACATTTCCTCATCTGTAGCTACGTATATTGTAATTCTGTAAATGTAAGAAATATACAACCTAAATCATTTCTCCATAGTTATTTTAAGTACAAGGGTCACATCCTTATTGGTTGCTGATAGATGCTTTGTAATGTAATATTATAACTTGATCATGATCACATGACTCTTATAGCCTTATAGCTTATAATTATAGCTTGTGCTATGTACATATACCCACAAGGCATGTTGTCTAGATCCATTCAAATCAGAGCTAAACAGAAAGATAACTTGTAATCATTTTTTTACAAATAGTGTTGCTTGAAAAAAGGACTCAGTCCTAATAAACGTGGGCGGATTATCATTCACTAAAACTATTTCTATATTGATCTCGTAGCTCGAGCTATCTTGACCATCAGAGAAGACTAAAGTCACAGTTCAATGTTGGGCAGCATCTGGTTCATCCACTGAGTTGCTGTAGGAGATATTTAAGATCATGATAATTCTGATGAAACCTCTTGTGGTCAGACAGTGTGTTTCCAGACTGAAAATGTATTGAATCATATGAACAGCTCAGGGCATTACGTATATATAAAAACTATATGTTCTGTGAGTGCTGACTCAGAGTGTAAAACAATGGTTTACTGCTTGCCTTGCTCACCTGATCATGATTTGATTATGTTGCTGTTTTGATCTATTAATTTACACTTTGGTTTGTGGTTCCTCTGTATATACAGTATAAAGGTAAGCCATATATGCATAAGTAGTTTAACATTGAATAAATTGAAGATGTATATGTATGTAATATCAAGCTCTACAGGTTATTGAAAATTATCCTAATGGTGATGTCATTTCTAAATATAACAACTTGCAAGCAAAGACTCTATAAGCAAGTTCCTGTTACAAAGTAGGAAATTCCCCTTAGAATGACCTTTGAGTACCTATATAAATTGAAGAACGGCAGCAAAATTTCACATTCTGAAAGCTTTAGCTTGGAAGAAGTGAAGGCCAAACTATAGCTAGCTTTGGAAACTGACAGCAATCAGATGGACCAACTCTTTTGGATTTTTATATTGATTATATCTTGTTCAAGTTTAACAGTAACTCATGACGTCACTGCTACTGGTGAGTTTTGATGGGTCAAAGTGCACAGTAATTTCGGCAATTTAATGTCAATAATAAATCATCACAATGTATATACACATTACATTACTTTTGTCAGAGCACTTTATCTTCAAGCTTCCTCCTTTTGTCCTTTATTCCAGATGACAGTCATCTCTGCAGATTAGAGTGTTCCAGAGGTGAACTGGTATGTTACAGAGTAGAGGAAAATGATGTCTCAATCTTTAAAACTGTCGCTGTGCCTTTCAACATCAGTTGCTCGGATTGTGACCAATCAGATTCCATTATTCTAAAGATTATGAAAGACCACTGTATCTTAGTATACAATACAAATCTGTTAATGGTAGCCCTGCAAAATGACTGGACTGTCACGCTAACCCTCCCCCACCCAGTCATATTAATGGTAGAATACTACCAATCAATCCTAGTTATCTATAAGACTGCTGCCTTGGGAAGTGGGTATGGAATAATCCAAGAGGACATTAACACTGGAGAACTGTCGCTTCTTCAATCAGTCTTCACCTTCACCAATTCAGATAGCCTGTTTCATCAAGCGAGGTCTAGAATTACTTCATTTGAGGACTATTATGGCGAAATCTGGCTCGTGTATGTGACTGATAGTGGCCAATTAATGCTCACCTTCACACCACTTGATTTTGGAAGCAGTTATGACATTGTAATTCCAAAATCAAAATGTCCCAAAGTGGAAAACATCTTTTCCACTAAATCAGCAAGAATTATTCTAGAATGTTCAAAGGGGGTCGTATTGTATGATCCAAACACTGGTGAATGGTCTGACTTGATTCATATGTACCCGCCCAGACGGTCTGCATGTACATCACTGGAGTTGTACGAAAACACCAGCCCTACTATATTTGCCACTGTCAAACCTGCTAAATCCACCAATGACCCCGACATCATTGTATTTATTAAGCCACATGGAAATTCATTTCTCACTAGTTATGCCTCGGTACCTAAAGGACAATTTAAGGAGGGAGTCTTCACGCAGAAGGGTGGGATCTTTTGTTTCCATGACAACCAGTCCAAAAGGCTTATCTGTTACAATGCAACTGCCATGTTTGAGGAGAATACAAACACAGAATCCTCAGCATCATTCTACCATGCAACCTTTGTAGGTGACATTGAGATTATCGGTAGCTTGGGGAGTAGGGTCCTTTACTCCTTCTTTGATGAAGCAAGGAACGAAACTGTGGTAGATGTCTTGCCCAAACTGCCAAAAGAGGATTTCAATAAGGTCACCATAGACAGAACTCATCTGTGTAATGAACTGAAGGAAGTTTTACCAACACTGTGGAAATTGTTTTGTCGATACAAATAGTGACTTGAATAGTGCGATATGGTGTGAGATGCTGCAGAAGCTGATGTATATAGAAACATATATACACAGGCCATTTGATAGGTTTTTGTATATAGCATACGTATATATATTTCTACTAATATAATAACTCTGTATCTTTGAACATCATTTAATGTGTAATTTTTAAACAATGATTGATTTGTTGTTACAGTATTATGCAAGAGATTAATGAGATTCATGAGATTCCAAGCGCCATGTATGTATTACAACACTTCGTGACGTCATAAAACCTCGCACGCGCATGACGTCGATCTAGGGAGCACACGTTGTCAATGCCTGTCCGATGTGTGCGAAGAGATTGCCCAGTTAGTCTTTAAAGTTGACATCTACTGTCTGTTTACACAGGTAACCGAAGAGATAAGCGGATAATGAAGATGCTGCTCCTTTCCGGACTGCATACACGAAATCTTCTTGTCGCAAGACTGCTTTGAATTATGGTGAGCGCGATTCGACCGCGTTAAAGTGTTAACAAATGATTACCAGCACCCCAAATTGTAAGCTGTTCCATGAGGATATTATCGTACGTGGCGTTTGTTTCCTTAACTGTGACTATGTAATACACTATAGAAGCAAGCGTGATATATACGAGTAGTATGGAGTGCACCTCGATGTGGATTATCTACGAAATTTATATGACAGCGCTGTAAAGGTATTGAATATGTACGTGTATGCAAATGTACATGTATCGTATATAGTTAACGTTGGAGCTCAGTGCAGTCAAGTTAAGTTTGCACTTTAACAGACAAGATTTCTGCCAATCAATTGAGTCGAGAAACGCGGTAAAGCGAGTGAGTACAGTAGTTGTTTACTGTCAAACAATAGAAACTGCAACCTTATGTACATGTCATATTCAAAAGTTCAATCAACAGGTATGTCATTATTCACTGGTTTAACAGGTACGTCATTATTCACTGGTTTAACAGGTACGTCATTATTCACTGGTTTAACAGGTACGTCATTATTCACTGGTTTAACAGGTACGTCATTATTCACTGGTTTAACAGGTACGTCATTATTCACTGGTTTAACAGGTATGTCATTATTCACTGGTTTAACAGGTATGTCATTATTCACTGGTTTAACAGGTACGTCATTATTCACTGGTTTAACAGGTACGTCATTATTCACTGGTTTAACAGGTATGTCATTATTCATTGGTTTAACAGGTATGTCATTATTCATTGGTTTAACAGGTATGTCATTATTCACTGGTTTAACAGGTATGTCATTATTCACTGGTTTAACAGGTATGTCATTATTCATTGGTTTAACAGGTATGTCATTATTCACTGGTTTAACAGGTATGTCATTATTCACTGGTTTAACAGGTATGTCATTATTCACTGGTTTAACAGGTATGTCATTATTCATTGGTTTAACAGGTAGATCATTATTCACCATAACAACAGAAAAGAAGTTAGATCTGTGCTTCCTTACGCTAATCTTGCATGTTTCTCATCCATTATCACATTCAGCTATATATAAAGAGAGCAGGACAGTCAGTCAACCTTTTGATTGGAAAATAGGTATTCTATCTATAGAACATGCATATTGAATTTAATATGGTCCATTTTCTCTTGATGCAGGATGAATGCATACGTCAGTCATGTGTTATACCTTTATTTCTTGACTAAATTTATTATATACGTAGTTGTATCTCTTTTGTTAGGTTATAGGATGACTCCTGAATGTAGTTTGTATTCAAAGGACAGAGTTAGGTCAGTGTATTGTTCAATGATAAATATGCTGGCATTCCCTTTTCCTGTAGCTGCTGCGTTAATGACACTGCATCTGATAACATGAAGTGAAGTTATATTGGTCAATGTTTAAATTATGCGTGCATGCTGATTTACACTGCAGACTTGTCTCTTCTCCATTATACTGTATACATGTTCTGCTGTGCACAATTGAAGGAATCACCAAATATTGCAATTGAATACGGTACTCTTTTAGTCAGATTTGTGTAAGTCTCTTATATTATATATACGTATATTACACTTTTACTTCTTTAATGCAGCAGCAGTTAGCATATGAAAAGTGTTTCTATTTCTTCTTTAACTTAGTTTTTCTCTTGTTTTTTTTTTCATGAAGATGACTCCTTAGTTAGATCAGTGTTATATACTTTAACAATATAAGCTTTTTTCTCATATTCGTATATAGACACGTATACAATGACATGAAGTAAGTAAGATCCATGTAAACTACACATTTTCCTTATTTTATCTCTCCCTATGTTGTGCTGTGCAGGTCTGAATATAATATATAATCATCTGATTGAAAATGGTATACTCTTGTTCAATAATTGCATTTTTGGTCAATTGTAAGTTATTGTAAGTGTATTGAAAATTCTCACTTCTTTACAGTAGTTGCAGTTTGGCATCTAACAGATTGACAGAAGATAAGGTCCTTAAACTAGTCTATAATAATAGAGTTTATCTTTCTTCCTCTTCATACAGGATGAATACATGTGCAGTTACATCTGAAACCTTGCCTTTCTTCTCTGACTTTGATAGTAGCTAATACTTTACTCTACAGTAGTTGTTTCTTTTTTGTTAGTTGATGATTATATACGACACTGAAGCTTATATTCAAAGGACAAAGTTAGATCAGTGTAATATATTTTAACAATAAATTTGTTGCAATATTCTTCCTATATAGCTATTATAGTGGCACGTACTGTGACATGAAGTGAAGTAAGATCCATTTATATGATGCTGCATGCTTATTTTGTCTCTACTTACATGTTGATTGAGCTGATTTGAGGGAATCATCTGATTGAGAATGGAAAATGGTACTCTAGTAGTTCAATAATTGCATTTTTGGTCACTGTAAGTCTCTTGTATCCTTAAAATTCTCAGTCTTCTTTACTGTATAGTTGCAGTTTGACAGATTGAAAGAAGATAAGGTCCTTAAAGTAGTCCATGCAAATTATAAATTTTATCTTTCTTCCTTTTATACAGGATGAAGACAGGTTTCATCTGAAGCTTTGCCTGTCTTCTCCAACTTTAATGCTACTTGTAGTTGTTTCTCTTTTGTTAGTTGATGATTTACGGCACTGAAGCTTAAAGTTAGATCAGTGTAATATATTTTAACAATAGGTTTGTTGCACTATTGTTGTTCCTGTAGTGACATGTACTATGACATGAAGTGAAGTAAGATCCATTTATGCTCGGTAAAGCTCTATACAATACAACCTTAGCATGTCTATCCTTTACTGCATATTCTGCTAGTGCTGTTCACAGTTTGGTGAATCATCTCAATCATATACGTATATATAGCCCTCCCATCACTCCTGGGACCAGTAGATTAAGTAGAGTACTCTGATGATGAAATATTAGAGGAGGTTTTGCAATCCCTTCAAAGCCCACCAATGGTATGTATATGTACAATGTTCAGATATAGCTGTTATTTTTGTCTCCAACTTTTCATACGTAGTTCTTCTCAATTGGCAGTTGATGTATACAGTACATTGACTACATCTTATGAATTACAACCATATATACACTATACAACACATGAAATGAAGTTAGATCCTGCCACATGTCTAATTATAACACTGTACGTCTTTTGTCATTGTAGCTGTACATATGTAGCTACATAGTGTACATAACTGGATATCAATAGGAATTAAAAGAATAATCTTGTATTTGTCTCATGCACTTGTGATATACATCTGGACAGGAATATACATACATATGTGTATAATAGTGTGATTGAAGAATTACGTATCTACATATAGTCTATATATGTATAGGTATACTTGACAGGAATCGCTGATAGCTAGTGCTACGGATGAGTGTTGGTATTGAAAAAGGCTTTATGCACACGTGCACAGGTTTCGTGACATTGTTAAAGAGACCATCTTAAGTATAGTTTCCTTTCAATATATTATGTCTTATTAGGTAAGTATAGTTTCCTTTCAATATGTTATGTCTTATTAGGTCACACTGTTTCTCTCATGTTTTCATGTGTTTCTTGTTGAGGTCGGATGAAGTGTAGATGCATTCAAGTTCCATCTCTTGACTTGAATCATACCTTTCTCTACATCCAGCAACTGCTCTTAGAAATTCAGTAAGTTTTAATTACTTTTTAAAAAGACTAATCTGTAATGTTTTCTTCATGCAGGAACATAAAAGTGTTGGTGATTCCAGTATAATATATTGCATGTACCTCCACAGGTTTATATAATACAAACAATAGGCTGTGTTGCTATATATTGCAGCATCTGATATTATGGGCTTATATAGTAACAGGCCCTGGGTATATATAGTTGAATATATATTATATATTAATATATAGGCAATAAAACAAATATTTAATCAGGACCCCAAAATTGAATTATATACCATCATTTGTATGATATTCACCAAAAAAACTGTCATAACCTTTCCAATAACGCAAGATTACAAATTCAGCAGCCGGAAATTCTACATTAACTAACGGAAAGAGATAACTTGAGTTAATCCTAAGACTAAGACCTATAAATTGCAATGATAGTTCAGATAATGACAGCGTCACACACAGCAATCAGCGGAGACAGTTCTACTGGACCACATTAAAGGTCCCCTGTCCCATGATAGTCTCCAAAATGTTGGACTCAAAGGAGACAATGAGAGTTCGGGTTGGTTCAATAGCATTCTTGGGCACAATATCAAATGTTGCCTCAGCCATACCCCCAGGGGCTACAGTCCTGTAATATGAATAGGAGAGGGATCTGTAAACATATGCATAAAATGTGCTATATTATATGTATGCAGTAACTATAACACATTTGGATCTAATATATAGAGAAGACTTGGTGTTTTACATTATTTGTGAATATATCTTTATACTAACCAGATAGATATGTCTCATTAATATTCAATGTACATATATATAGATATATATCAATACCTCTAATAAGGTAGTTAAAACTATATGTCCTAAAGGCCTTAAACTCTAATTTAACGACTTATGAAGTCCCCACCAACTAGGATACCATCAATGTCTGGTGTCATGAACATGTCCATGTCAATACATACAGCTCCACCCTTCATCAGTGACACTGTGAATCTTTGTCTTTTCTAAGACACATAATGAAAATATTGTTCGGGTAAAGACTGCTAAGCGCTGCACGTGATCAAAATGGTTTATATAATACGATATTATACGTTTTATGTATACTCCGTTGCCGGGGCAACCGCCTTAATTTCGTAACCGTGGTAACAAGATTTAAGAAGCTATAATAATGTTTTACGTCACTTCAAGGAACCCCGAAAAATGAACTCTGCCTTTCTTGTCTGGAGGTAAGTATCTAATCATCCTTAAATTTAGTGTAAAGTCAAAGTTACTAACTGCATGCATGTGTCTATATATATGTATTTCCAGTATATACTTTTACAAGTTATCTTTCCCTGTAGATGCAGGTGGTATCATAATCCTCTATTTGCTGGAGTATATGTAGTCATTTTAATTTCAGTTCTTGGCAATTCACAGCTAATGCCAATAAGTATGTGAAGCTATAAGTATTAGTTATACCATAGACTAAATAAACTACGTAGTTTAGCTATATCAGAGAGTGCGGTAGTACTCTCTATGTAGGGATGGTACCGGTTGTTTCGTTTTCCCTATACATTTGTATATGAGCGAAAATCCGAAAATAGGCTGAAAATCGCCGAAAAAAGGCTATGTATAGTTAAAAATAGACCAGCCATGCTATAAACTGGCCTTTAAGGCATGCGATCGTGTTCCGCTGGCAAATGAACGAACTTTGAAATTTCCCATTTTCGTTGTCTTCCTTATCTTCTTCATCTTCATCTTCTTCGCCCGCTGTAACTAAAAAACGAAATAAGCCTTCGGACTACTTCTTAAGCGAAAATACTCTAAAGTTTCCGAGCTGTATTCTTTTGTAGAAGCGAGAGCGATAACACTATTATTGAGCATGACGGTTTTCATGGCCCCAGAGTCAAGGCCTCAATAAATTCGCCATTTTAATGACGTCATATCAGTCGAAGATTGCGAAACCAAAATGGGTTTAGAATTCCTAGCTTATGCTCTATAAAAAGTACAGAAACTACACAGTGAAGCATTAGCTATACATGAATCCTACAAGCAAGGGTGTTGTATGATTCATGTATATATAGCTAATGCTTCACTGTGTAACATCCCTTTCTTGTTTCTGTGCTTTTTGTGTCATCCCTACATCTTCACTATTTTTGTAGAAAATTTTTATTGTTCCCTAGTAGTCTATGGTTATACCATGGCGCTGAGGTGTATATGGGTTTTATACGTAAGAGTCACGAGGGCACGTTCATAGAATGCTCTTGCGCGTGCCCTGACAACTCCAACTGTCCTAAATGTAAGGAGAATTGTCCACCCCCCAAGTAGAAACGTCTTAGTTTACCACATTTGGGCAGGGATATAACAGAATTTAAGAAGCCGATGCAGTATATAGCTTCTTAAATCCTGTTATATCATAGTCTCGTGTTCAGCCCCACTTCCGCAAAAATGGCTGCCGCCCGCGTAAGGTGGGTCTGGCACATTTCGCCGCATTTCTTGGTCTTGCTGACTCAGCATACCAGGATTCTGGAGGGCCAATCAGATTGCTCGAAAATATTATATTATAATAGTATAATAAATACAGTAGGAAATAATTGTATGAGTTTCGACACCGCGTCGGCGTGAAATGGACAGCTGTGTTTCAGTTCCTCACCTTGGTATCACGCTAGAAGCGTCCATCATCGAGCAGGTAATTTTCAAGCGCACATTTCAATTTTTATTATTATAGTAGTATTATTTACAATATAATATTTTCGAGCAATCTGATTGGCCCTCCAGAATCCTGGTATGCTGAGTCAGCAAGACCAAGAAATGCAGCAAAATGTGCCAGACCCACTTTATGCGGGCGGCAGCCATTTTTGTGGAAGGGGGGCTGGGCACGAGACTAGTTATATCATGGTTACGAAATTTAAACACAGGCGGTTGCCCCGGCAACGGAGTATATTACGTATCGGATTCTTAAATTCTGTTATATCCCTGCCCAAATATGGTAAACTAAGATGTTTCTACTTGGAGGGTGGACAATTCTCCTTACATTTAGGACAGTTGGAGTAGTCAGGGCAAGAGCATTCTATGAAGTCGTCAGCGTTTAAGCAAAACTAACCAGACACTAGATGAGCCATCCTGAAAGTCCCGCCAAAATAATGATAAGAAGCTACGGAGTATATATCACCACGGCGCTTTGGTGTATATGGGTTTATATACGTCAGCGCCGTGGTATAACTAATACTTATAAGATATCTTGTTTATATTTAATAAGTGATACAACAACAAAACTTTATAAATAAATTTTACTGTTACAGAATAACTATATCTATTCAAATATTTGCATATGCCTTCATTTTCTATGACCTTTTCCTATTCAGAATGCACTGTATTGAACAATCCTGTTTATCATGGTGAAAATGGGAATCTGTGTTGCAATTTTACTATAATCGACTTTCTTCCATATATGTACATTAATAATGAGCTACAACTGCCTCCTGATTATAAGGTCAATTATACAGCACCTGGCTGTGATGCTGTCTTCATTATTGTTAATGTTAAGTTGGACCAAAATGAAGCAACATTGAGAGTATCATATGGTGGTGGGTCTTCTTTAAATGACTGGACTGGAACTCTTTTGGTGATAGGTATGTATTTTCTAAGTGGTAAAAGCATTTGACTAGTGTTGATAAAAAACATGTACAGTGGAACCTGTATATAAAGACCACCTGTGGGACCGAACTAAGTGATCTTAATATACAGGTGGTCTTAATATACAGGTTGCATACAAACGATCATGAAGTTATTGTGTATTCACTTTGAATTTATTAGAGTATCAGATGCTAAGAAGTAAAACCGTTACTCACACATTGGCTGCATTATTTTCAAGTGACAATGTTACACTTGCAAAGCATAATGCAATAGCAAAGACATCTATGGTTAATGGAACAACTTTATGGGAATCAGTCAAGCTAGAGGTTATACATGCAGAAACACATTGCATGCATCTACAAATAATAGATATTATATACATATTATGTTGTTCAATTTTTATTTTTTTATTTTAAATTGCAGTTCAGTACACAAGATGTACCTAGATTGAACACAACTCAACTAACTCAAAGGGATATTATCTTTGTTGCTATAATATCTGTAGCATCAGTAATCGTGACATCTGTATTGATTTCTCTCTTTCTGGTTACTGCTATTTCAGTATTTTATCGTGTAAAACAAAGGCAAAAGGGTAAGGTAATGTAAATGTATAAGTATTATATATACATTTGAATATCTCTAAAGCCTATTTTTAAATAAACTTACAGCTACTGAAAATTATGAATTGAAAGAGAAATCTAACTTGCCAGCTGACTATGAACCACAATGTTGCTTAGAACCAAATCCAGGGTATGGAAAATTAGACACCTTTCAATGCAGCTACAATCAAGAAGAAAAGGAGGAAAAGTTAGAGTCATATTCTACATTATTAACTCAATCGGGATGTGAATTAGAACCAAATCCAGGGTATGTAGGAGAAGGTAGTATCACATTTCATAATCCTGTATGGAGAACAGTGCAAACTTGAACAATACTGCAAAGCAAGCTACCAAGATGGACTTGTGTAACTTTTTAAGAATAGAAAAATTTACTAAATATCTTTTAAAGTTTACACTCAGTCATATACATGCTTGAGGAATGACCATGTATGTATATACAGAGTATACTCTATCAGGTAAGACGTTTCGATGTTACGCGCAAGTTTTACGCATTGCGCAATCTAAACCTGGCGGTCACGTGACGTGACGCTCTAACCTGAAGATCGTAACCACGTGTCTTCGAAATATCGAGCATGCTGCTGCTTTTGATTTTCCTAAGCCGTAAGTGTCAGATTTACCAACATCTCTCATGAAAGATGATCCATTCAATGTTAAGTGCGATGCAGTTAAAAGAAATCCTTATTCTATTATCTTTCTATAGCTTCACTTGCTGAAGACACGCGGATAACTTTAGAAGGCTCACCAAATCCAGTTGATGAAGGTGCTAATCTTACCTTTACATGTTCCGTTAAAGTGACTCATAACATAAGCTGCAATGTCATACCGGTTTTCAAATTTCAACATTTGGATGGTCAATTTAACACGATTGAAAAGCTAGAATCTTTAGGACATTTCACGATAGATTTTGACAATGAAGGTAAGAGTCGAGATCCCCATGCACTGTATGTGTTGTTGTTATTATTAAAGTACCCATGCATAATGATATACTTTACAAGGCTACCAGGCTGCACTTCCCAGACAGTCACATACACAAGCTTTTGCTTTCTAAGCTTAAAATTAGCTCTATCTTCTTTTGTGTCGAACATTGAACCAATGAAAAGGATTTAGAAGCCACCTTTACTAAAACAGTACTATGCAATGTAAAGCTTGTGCAAAAAGGTTTTCTACAACATTTGGCCTTGAAATTAACGGCATTCAAGTGTGAACAGAATCAATGAACCACACATCTAAAAACCAGCAAGTAGTTCGAGTTTGGGGGCGTGAGGGTGAGGGGGCGTTGGGTGCGGTCACAGTCCGGGGCCAAAAGTAGTCCATTCATGGTAGGCAATAACTGGTCCCCCTGACGATAACTAATCCAAGGTGAATGATACCTGCGCTCTCAGTTGCAAATGAAATGTTCGAAAGTATTCTAGAGACAAGAGAGACGGCATGAAATTTATTAATTTTCTAGCAAATTTGCTTACTATAATGGGCATATATGCATGTATTCTATATTCTAATACCCTTATCATGTACCCCTTAGGTTATATATATTCCGACCAGAAAGGTCACTGTAGCTATTAGTCTTCTGCATGTACTTTTTGCATATATTGTCATGATATAGCTATTCAGATACAAAATTCATTTCCTAAGAGAATTGTAGTGGACTACAAATTTATTTATAAGGATAATGAATTTTTTGTTTGTCTCGACTCATTAGGGGGAAAATGCTTGTATCAATTAAAGGTAGAAGCTATGCAGAAGTTCAGTGGATGGGCAATGTGTGGTATCCAATTTTTGTATGATGAAAACTTTACATGGGGGAATACTACCGTCACTGTAAATGGTGAGACCACACCTTCTGTGCACTTTTAAGGAATACAATGTAAATTACCTAATTTGCATATTTTACAAATACAATCTAAATTATGTATGTATATATTACACAGATAGCACTCAGGTTCAAACCAAAGACTTTTGATTTATGGATTTTTAAAAAGAATACTTCCTTCCAAAGATTATTTGCTTATTGAGACGGCTTTTAAAGTGGACATTTTTGTAATTGCCAACTTCTGGTGTAGTACTTTATTTATGAAGTGATAGGAAGTATTTGTTGCAATCATAATAGGATACTGACATTATTTAATGAAGGGTTGCACAATAAAAATATACAGAGAGCTAAATAACTAATACATACATTTTAATTTTAATTGTTTAATGTTTCCATTTTAAACATTTAATCTGCTGTCTATATGTCTTCCTTATAGAACTAAATCGGAAGTTCCCATTTTGGGTAATACCCGTGATTTTGGTGTTTTTTGGTGGTGCAATTTGGGCACTTTGTGTAATTTCTGTACTTCTTTGCTATTTCAAGCAATGGCTGTTGTCTATTGTTAATAATGCTATTAAATGGTTAGTATGCCATTTTTGCATTACTGCTAAAGTTCCAACTATAGAGTTGTTGTTTTTAGGTCTAGGAGGTTATTGCCATTGCTTCAGGACCTATATCCAAGGCAGGGCCATTTTCCACAGCAGCAGGAAGTTGAAGATGATTTGCCATTTGCCGTTGAAGAAGAAGTAAGTGTCATATAATTATAGCATGCATAATTATATAACACAAATATTTGAACTACAGTGCTTTCTCTCCCAAAGTGCAAATCTGCCACTTCTCTTGCAAATGATTATATAATTATGCAAAAGCCATTAAACGAGCATATGACGTGAATTAAAACTCATATGGTATCATGTGTTATGCAAATTTATAGCATTCAAATTATTTAATATAATTTTCTCATTATAGGGAGACAACAACTATAAGCCTGATGAATTAGTGTTGACTGTACGTAAGCTGTTTATTGGATACGTTTATGAGCATTTTGAAGAAGTCCTTTTATGCCTGTAGGGAAGCCGGCCTTTTGGCTCGCCTCGATGTCAATTTGATACATGTAAAAGAAGACAGGTACGTAGGAGGATAGTAATGCATTTATACTTTCAGTCTGAGTACATATATGTATATTGCTGTATTTCCTAGACATGGGGCAACTTTGATGCACTTTATCAACCTGCTATTGGATTTGAATCTTGTTTTAGAGTGCTGAATAAAGATTCATTGGTTTTTAAGGTGCTGGAGATATTGCTGTGCACTTTTATGTAACAGTCACATTAGTACTTTTATGTAGTGTGACTCTGACAGCATTGCCATACCTGTTCAAAGCTTAAAAGCTGAAATGTTTAAGGAAAAATTTGTTGCAGGTAATACATCTGTTAAAATATCATTTAAAAAGGAAAGGAATTTGTCCCTAAGATTTTGAGACAAATGCATCTCTTTAATTTCAGGTTGTTTAAGTCATCTTTTAATGTGACTTTGGATTATGTATAATATTATTAGCTTATGAAATCTATAATAGAGGTTGATTTAGTAATCTCTTTATTTGAAGGGAAGCTGAGTTATGCATCTTAAAAGTGGCAGCCTTTACAGGGAGGTGATGACAAGTCTTCACAACCTTTGGAAACAATTCCAAAGCAGTCTTTAATAGAGACTGATTTGTCGGTTGCCTGCACAGAAACAGATACTTGTGAGTTAACTATGCCGTGTATTGTACAGTATACCTTTTGTGTATAATATGTGCAGATGTACGTACATAGCAATAAAAACACTGACCTTTGTAGCTTGTCATATAAGCTTGTATGTCTTCTGCATGCTTCATTATAATAATTAGGTAACTTCTCTTGTATCTTTCTGAAGTTTTTCTGAGTCAGACCTTAAGCAAGGCAATATGAAAATTAACTTTTGAACTGTTTGTTACTATTTGACTAGCCTTTTATATTCTTTAGGCAATTTCACAGAATTGTGCAACTCTAAAGATGTCTCAGAGCCAGGAGGCCATTTTGAGGTTTCCTTGAAGGTACAACTTACTTGTGTACTTACCGTTTGTTGGGAATTGAATGCGTGTGTCAAAAGTATGCCAATTGCGAGTTTTGACTGTATGCGCAATCTTTTGACACGTATTGATTTGACACCTCAGTAATTTCATATATATACACCTAAGCTTTATCTTGTATTCTTTTAACCACAATGTTTACTTAAATTCGTAATTCGCAATCTTTTACTCTCGCATTCATATACAGTACCTACGTACCTACCTTCTTATCATTTGTCAATCTAGGACAGTAAAACAGACGAATCCATTGAAGAGAAGCAGGGATCAGAATGCTGTGCCGACACATTCAGTATGTAGTACACTGTATATGGCTGAAAGAAACCAATTTATTTTATGATAAGTAGATGTAATACTTTGAATATAGAGCAGCCATGATTTATGTGTTCCCTACTTATCAAAGAGTACTGTAATACTCTATGATAAGTGATTTTAACTAAGGTTAAGGTCCTTGCTATGTAGATACTGTCTTTTTATTTAGTTTATGAAACGAGGAACAACATCCCTGAAGATAAATTGAAACAATGTGATTCTTTGGAGATGCCTGAGGTACAGTGCTATTTTTGTTAGCCATCCTTATTGTCATGGTATAGTACATTTTGCAGCCATTACTTCTTAGGAGGCTAATGTAAGAGGCTCAATGCTTAAAAGAGCGAATGTTAGCTAATTGATTTATGTATGTGCATAAAATCTGACATCAGGTTTCTCTGGATTTCCCCCACCCACTCAGAATTAAGTTGTTTACTTGATAGGAACCAGAATCTCGCCTTATACATACATATGTAATAAAAACATTACTCTTATAATTACTCTTATAATTGTAGTGGAACCATCTTTAACTCTTAGCAGAAAACAAGCTATAACATCTTATAGGCTTTATATGCATTGTATATAGGATGACAACACAAAAGAATCAGTTGAAGAGAATCAGGAAGGCTATAAAGACGGGATAACTAGTATGTTGTATGCATGTACACATATATTTTTTGTTTTAAACCAATATATGTACACATTTGCTTTTGCATATGTCTGCATGTATGCTATTAGAAAATCAAGGAGAAGATAGTCACTCATTGGACCATGGATATCTTGACAAAAACAAGGTTATTTTTGCTAATATGGCAATGCAATAAATTGAACTCATTTTATGCATGTCTGTATGGCCATTATATGCCATGTAGCATGATACTTTTACATTTATTCCTATGTAGTTTCTTGTAATGGCATTGACTAATGGATACTTGTCACCTAACATTAGTAAGTATTCCTGAATAAGTTAACAAGTTTAAAACTTGTGGGGCTGCTGCCCCCCCCCCTCCCCCACACAAATTACTTGTCCACTTTCTTAGGCTAATATACATACAGTCGTAATCTTAACAGTTCCTTTCCCTTAAGAATCCTTCAAGTTAATTTAAGCTTCCTGAAAGCTGCCAATTGTTAAATAGATGTATAAGTGTAATAATAGTTGTCCATGAACATACATAATAATTATATATAATATCCTTCCATAATATACATAGAAATTGCAAAATGAAAATTGTTTAGACTGTATCATAAATCATCTTCATATCTTTGTTTTATGTACATACATTTTGATTTTATAGATGATGTTTTGAATGAGTATTGTAAAGAACGCAGTGAAAACTTTCAAAATAAGCAATTATTTGATTTTAATGGAAATTGCACCTCTGCCATTGCTGCTTAACCATAACTGAAGTAGGAATGGTGTGCCCAAACACAGAAGTGTATGCAACTTCTGTATGATTAGCCTTATCATATAGTCACTGTCTTGTTTCGATATTTTTTGCAGTTCTAACATCATTTTTGTAAGTGTTTTTTTTTCATTTACTTGTATTCCCTCTTTTTTTCTTCTTAATATTACTTGTTTTAAATTGATTTGAAAGTTTTTTTTGACGAAAATCTCGAAATAACGTCTTAGACAAGAGAAATATGCCGAAAACCATGATCTTTTATCTAAAAATGGCGGCCGAGAAGACCACAATTTTCGCTTTTCACAATTAACATGCTTCTTGTAGAGTGTATTCGGGCATAGGGCTGTCTATTCCCTAGTTCGGAAATATTTATGACGATTTATAACTTTTACGTGTCCGTATAAGTTCGCATATTAGCGGTAGTCCATTCAATAAAAGAAAAAATGAATTTTGGAACGCAATGGGCCTATTCCTGGTTAACCGATTTTTGAACGCTGTAGAGCGTGTAGAGCGTCGAAACATATTTTGACATTTAGAAAAACGTGCATTAATCGCTGCAAATAACCGAAAATCGCTTCGTTGGTGATTTATGAGGTGTTGTTTGCTAATACATCGGATTGATATAGCACAAGATATATATTGTCATGAAATTCATTATTCATCGTAACCTTTCCAATAACGCAAGATTACAAATTCAGCAGCCAGAAATTCTAACTAACGGAAAGAGATAACTTGAGTTAATCCTAAGACTAAGACCTATAAATTGCAATGATAGTTCAGATAATGACAGCGTCACACACAGCAATCAGCGGAGACAGTTCTACTGGACCACATTAAAGGTCCCCTGTCCCATGATAGTCTCCAAAATGTTGGACTCAAAGGAGACAGTGAGAGTTCGGGTTGGTTCAATAGCATTCTTGGGCACAATATCAAATGTTGCCTCAGCCATACCCCCAGGGGATACAGTTCTGTAAATATGAATAGGAGAGGGATCTGTAATATAAAATGTGGCATATTGTATGTAGTGATCTATATAAAATGTGTCATATTGTATGTAGTGATCTATATAAAATGTGTCATATTGTATGTAGTGATTTATATAAAATGTGGCATATTGTATGTAGTGATCTATATAAAATGTGTCATATTGTATGTAGTGATCTATATAAAATGTGTCATATTGTATGCAGTGACTATAACACTCTAAAGGACATAATGGATCTAATATAATTATAATTCCAGGGTCAATGATGACGGATTGTACATATTCCCAGAAACGGCTGCCCGGCCCAGTGCAGCAGAATAATAAAGAAGACTTTTATCCTCATCCAAGTTCTCTAGGTTTAATTTTCTTAATCTCATCGGCTATGTAAGTCATAGTCACAGTTTTACATTATTTGTGAAAATTCATGTCTTCAAATAATACTAACTATAGATAGATACAAGGTACACCATGTATTAAAATTGTATGTCCTAAAGGCTTTAGATATGATTTTGCTGGCAATCAGAGTTTTTGTATTTGTGTACTGAAAATAAACTCTCTACAAAAATGCTATCTCTTTTTATACTCTGCAGCTATGTATGTAGTAAAGCGTTCCATGCATAACTTATGCACTTTCAGAAACACCTACAGCTTGAACAGCTAAATACATATTACATACGTATTTAGCAACTCACCTTCCAGTAAACACCTTTGGATCAGTCAAGCCAGACCCTTCAATATACCAACGAACATTGGACAGACTCAAATTCAATGGATTCCTAAAGGAAGCCTTCACTTGTGAAGTCTGTCCCACCCGCATAGTATTCCCTCCACCAACAAGGACTACATCAATGTCTGGTGTCCTGAAACGGAAGGTGTCTGTGTCAATGAAGGTTGCCTCTGTCTCCCTGACAGTGGCAAACACTTGTATCTGTACCAGCAGCTGGTCTTTGACCTTTGTGATGTAGTCCTCTGGCATGACAGTTACCGGAACAGTGACAGTCGCTGAAGTAGAGTGGAACAAATGTATATACAACAGAACAGTGCTATATATAATAATATTCCTATTGCATAAAAACAAAAAAGAGGCTAAATTTACTAATTAAGGTGTGAATTTGGAAAAAGATTTTCAGCCGTGACTTCTTTAGAACTAATTAAATCATGTTAGTATAAATGGACATGTACATATTTTACATTTTGTGCATCCTCTAATATAGTGTACGTATATACGTACGTATATATAGAAAAAGAAAAATTCAATAAGATACTACATACAGTTGAGATAATATACAATGTGAACTACAGTAGTATATTAGGCAAACATTACCATTTGGTGCTACACTTGTGTGATCACTGATTTCCTTCAGGAGTGGTCCCAGTGATCCAGCGTAAGTGACTGGTCTAATCTTGACAACATAGTCTACCGTACGCTGAGCACTGGCAGTTGATTTCACTACAATATCAGCTTTCAGAGCTTGCCCGATCAGCACATTAGAGGCAGGAACTATGTCAATAAACATGTCGGTAGGTGGCAGGTTGTTACCGCCTTCCAGAGCAATCCTTTCAGCTAAAGTCCCCTCCTCGTACTTGTAGTTTAGTGTGATGTCATTCCTGTCTATGCTGGCGACAGACTTTGTTGAAATTTTCTTTCCAACCGAGTAAGTATTGGAGTATACGAGCTTAAAGGAGCCATCTCTCTGCTGCAAGTATTCCTTTTCATCAGCATTGACTTCAGACACAACAAATTCAACGTCATATCTACATCAACAAGAAATAACACATCAACAAGAAATAACACATAAACAAGAAATAACACAAAAACAAGAAATAACACATCAACAAGAAATAGCACATAAACAAGAAATAACACATCAACAAGAAATAGCACATAAACAAGAAATAATACATCAACAAGAAATAACACATCAACAAGAAATAACACATCAACAAGAAATAGCACATAAACAAGAAATAACACATCAACAAGAAATAATACATAAACAAGAAATAACACATCAACAAGAAATAACACAAAATAGTGAGGATGATTAAAAAAATAAGAAGTAACAGCAACTTTAATAGATTATGACATTTCATCACTTAATAATGTATAAACATTGCGGGCTAATTAACTTTATAGGTTAAATAGCAACTTTGGGTTAATTTTATAGATGAATAAACTTATCAGCAGTGATATAAACACAATTCATATTTTTAATATATATAAACAGTGTAAATTAGTATTACATATGCAACACACAGATATTATAAGTATAGGTCCTTGCTCTTCCATACTTCATATTTTTGCCCTCTTTCACAGCTGCAACTGGCGCTGGTCCAAGTGTGAAGACAGGAGAGTGTGGACTTGGTTCTTGTGGAGTAGCATCCACGGCCTGCCAACCACCATAGCTACCTCTCAGATCAAGTCTCTCCATCCAGGCCTCAACCCAGACATGGTAATTCCTATATTTGATAAAAATGGCTGACTAGCTATATTGATACAGCACGATGAATAAGTGGAGAGATTAAGTGAGGAATTAGACAAAAAATGAGTAAAAATTGATCAAAGGACGCGATAACTTACCAGATAGAATCGGAGGTGAGATAGCTAATGCGATTCCAGTTCCTATCATAATAGGTGTCAATAGATCTAGAGGCATCTGTATCATGAGCCGAAGCAAAGTTGGTCAGTGGGCGAGCTGGAATACCAAGGGTTCTGAGGACTACAGGAAATCAATGTACATTATATATGGACAGAGATAACTACCTTTCACCAATATTAACAAGTATCTTATTATCATGCTCTCCTAATGCATATATTACTTATTATTGTCCTAATACATACAGTATATTAAAATAACAAAATGAAAGAAAATTAAAGTCCAATCATCATATGGTCAAGAGATCCTCTAAAAACTACTGGTCACGCCTCTCACCTGATGTAAGGGTTCCCCCAAACACCCAACACTGAGCCCACTTGACAGCTCTCTTGGTCCTCCAGTACTGCTCCAAAATGGCTCCACTACCGCTCCAGGCTGTGGGGGGAGTCCCCCCAGTGTAGTCACCTGACCAGTTTCCAACCAGGATACCTCCATCATTGTCATTTGCATTCACCTGAAATTAATTCAATAATCTTATTTAAGTGAGGCACCTGACCTTATTTGGGGGAGGGGGAGCCACAATGATAATATACAGAAATATGAATACACTAGTACTTTAAGCTCAGAGAGGTCAAGGTTCACCTAGTAATCTTGTACACAACACAGGGATGAGAGAGGTCAAAGTTCACCTAGTAATCTTGTTATACTTGTCTCCACAAATGTAGCTAATTGGTTAGTGGTCTCCTAATGTTGTAGGGGCTAATTGCTTAGAGGGTGAAATATTTAATTACCATCTCAAAACTACATTTGGTTATTCAGTAAACTTATTAACACTTGTCCAAACCCCAGACATTCAAATTAAAACATGTCTTTCTTTGGCTTTGACAATGAAACAGTGTAAAAACATGGGAAACACGAGAAGGCAATTCATTGCACTGGTTGCTAACATTAACCTAAAGCCATATCTATAGCTAGGCATCTAAGGATTCAAAGATCACCTTTCAGAGAGGGGCAATGATTAAGGATGGTATACCCAGAAACAGCTGTCTGGCCAAGTAGAGCAGAACAAGAAAGAGACTACTAATCCAAAGCTCTCACTAGGTTTAGTTCAACAGCTAAAGAACTTTTTATAGAATAGGTGTAGTTAATAGAAAATGGTGTTTTAGATTTCTCATCAGTGTAACAGTCAAATTACACTAACAACATCTACAGAAGCAACACCTAGTACTGTGTGTAAGCATTTATCTTGATACAAATGCGGATACAAGGAACTAGTAACTAAATAGGTCGGCCATGTTAGGGCAACAATTAAGGTAATTCAACCAGACAATTATTCATTTCACAGTCAGCTGCAGTTGCTTGACTTCAGTTGTAAGGTTTCAGTGTCAAATGTGCTCAACTGCAAACAACCTTCCTAATAGTACAAGTTCAGGTCACTAAACAGTATACAGGCTAGGAAATAGGGAAATAACAAAATGTAATTTTTCAGGTGACAGTATTAAGATGCTCAACAAGTCAAAGACGTTCATCCAAAAAATAAGTTTGACACAGTTAGAATGAATTATTATTTTATTATTGCAGTATTAGCAAAGGTAGAGAACAAAAATACTACAGCTCTATGCAAGTACCTCATTCATGTTTTCCCTCTAATTCTAAAAGATTATGGTTGGATTATAACTTTGATTACTTGTGTATTATTGTATTAATACGTAATTGGTTACCATGGTTGCCAATGTCCTGGAGACGTGAATAGGGTTCCTGCGGAGCTGAGCACCCAGATTGTATCTATCCAAGAGGAAGAGGGCCGCTTCCAAACTGCTACTTTCAAACTGGAATGGAAAGACGATATTCCATCACATACACATACACAAAGGAGATTGTCTATAAATTTTTTAATGAATCTCTAATTACGTACATATATACGTATATAGCTATATTAAATTAAGGATATATACTAACATCTGAAAACAAAATACAACATTAATATAAAATTAAAACTGTCTATAAAATTGTTAATACGTTACAAAGCCAAAATTAGATTAAAAACTTGTTCTATTTAAAAGTTTGGCTCTAAACTTAATATAATCTAATCTAGGTCATTCAGGCTATTCCTATTTTTCTAAGTTAATTGCTACAGGTGACTGGTTGGAACTGGTGAAGACTGGTTTGTGGTATATTTGAACAAAGCTAATGCCATTATTGGTGCATTATACAATCAGCTCACTTGGGCATAGTCCCACCTCCATGTGAAATAGTTGGTATAAGATCCTGCCCACATCAAGCCATTCTCACTCAAGATGTACTCCCTTCTCTCCTCCTCATTCTCCAAGTGGACATCATCATCTACACATACACATACGGAACCAATGAACTATATACTTCATACATGTATATATATATGCACATATATCACGTTACCAGGGCAACCGGGTGATATCTGGGGTGTTACAAACCTTATATTTCACACTTGAACTAGTGATAAATGTTATATCACCAGTAGGCCTACTTGTGTTTACTTATCATCACCTTTACAATTGATTCAAGTCATACCTGATATATATTAATTATACCACACTCAAGTGTGAAGCTAAGTGATATCCAACCATAGATTATCTATACGTAGTATAGATAATCTATGATCCAACCTCTGGCAGATATCACTTATGCATCACACTTGAGTGTGGTATACATATAGCATATAGGAAACAGACCAGAGTCATTACAACCACCCAAACCAATAATCACCAGAAATCATATGAAGAGAAAAAGAAAATTTTTGTATCCTCATCCAAAGCTCTCACTAGGTTTAGTTCCCTATAGGGCCATACTCTAAAATAGATGTAGCATGTAAGAAAAATGGTGTGTTAGATTATTCATATAAGAAAGTATAGCTGATTGGAGCAACAACTTATAGTCAATGTTGCTAAATAACAAACAATTGTAAACCACAAATGTTTGCTCGATTACTGACAAGTTAGTGTGGGACACTTGTGGTACAGAAAACATCTAAAACCCATTGATCTGCAGAACTGCCACTTCTCAGGTATTCATTCAACCTGACATGAATAACCCAATCTCTCATTAACCTTTGTTTGTGTATTGGCTGTCACATCTATATTACATATCATCAGACATCACACCTTCATGTCTAAGCTGGCTTTATAGCTGAGTAATTGTAATTATTCATAATGATCACACCACCAATACCCATATCACTTCATCCACCATATACTGCATACACATTGCTTTAACACAATTACACTGTGTATTATGATAGGTTGTTATTGGCTATGCATGATCACTTATTAGCCTGAATTGTTTTGACCTTGCAATCATTGCTAAATTCTGAGTATATAGGACTGGTATAGAAATGTATTATGTTCATTAATGACACTGGGAACCTTTATTTCCTAACCACAACTTATTAGCTCATCATACAGTCATGTAAACAGACAGGTCATGAATACCATTATGCGATCAGCTGACCCACATTTGTTCCAAGGATTGAAGATGATGACAACCTCATTCTCTGTCAGATTCTTGGTGGTCTCCTCCCCAGTCCTCAGGTTCACCAGCTCGGCCGTCAGTTCATACTGACCAACTGGAACATCCACTGGTATCTCCACCGATGCCTCCACCACTTTGCCGTTAATGGAGTCAATGTGACCAGGCCATTCCCAGTCTCTGACCGCCCTTCTCTCAATAAGACACTCGAATCTTGTACCTGCAACATTTGTAGATGATTCAGGATTAAAAGGTAATTGACAATTAAACTTGGTAATACACAAAAACATGTCAGTCAAGAGGCAAAGGTACGTATATAACTTTAGTCACGAAGCACTCATTAACCTTTAATAAGGAGACCTGAAATATACAAGTCAGTTTCCTATAATTAGCATTCAAAGCATACTCAACTAAAATGAAATAATTGGGGTCACGTACTTTGCCAAATGTACCTTAGAACAAACAGTTTGGTCGGAATGCATGTATTATTGAGTGCAAAAGGACAATTAAAGGGAGTTCAATATTCTATTTTCTATTCTAATATGCATAGCAGGAAAGCAAAGTGCTCAATACTGTTATAGTCTCCATGCAGGCATCACCACAACACAATATTCAACATATGCTGTCTGTTATATACGTATACAGCTCTTATTAGTTAGTACCTTGCGTAAAGCTTGGAGCACTGCCACGTCTAAACTCGATATTCAGAGCATGCTTCTCCTTATTTAGCTGCCTTGAAAGGGTAAACTGAACTTTAAAGGTGTTTCCCCTCCTCAGAACGAGCTTCCTCGACTCGTATTTGTTTGTTTTGTGAGTAATGGCATTTTCATTTTTCCTCAGATCGACTCCAACGATGCTCTGAGGTTCCTCTAAGGAAAGCAAAGAGACGAAATTGTAATCAAATAATAGCCCCAGTTAAATCATATCTAGAATCACGTATACCTCTAATGAGCTGAATAACGTAGGAAGAGCAATTGAATTGAATCCGGCATCCACACATACATAGATACTACATGACTGTTTAGACGTACCAGGCTCGGGCTCGGGCTCGGGTTCTGGTTCGGGTTCGGGCTCGGGCTCGCCCCACCACCACCACCACCAGGGCCGAGGGTTCCTTCTGGTCCATCTAGAGCCGCTCATCTTGCTATCACAACCTTCAGCTGAGAAAAGACGGATTCTCTAAAAAGCAGCAGCGTGCGGTAGCTCCTCGGTTACCTTTATATATGCACCACCTCGCGTCGCCGCACTTGCAAATTCATAAGATGCTTCCGGAACGGATGGCAAGTGCGTGTCGTCATCCTATGGGCATTCTGGGCTAAGATAGATTTGGAGAGATTATATGTGTTAAGGAGGAATAGAAGGAAGTTTAGCATAATAATTGTTTAGGAAGAAATTCAGAACAATGGCACCATCAGTTTCAATTCCAGTGTCTTTGTGCATCCATAGATAAACAAATAACCACACTTCTTGCCAGACAATGAACTGCTTAGATCATACCAGAACCAACCATTTACTTATTGTTTGAGATACACCCCTCCTCCATTCGCACTGTGATACACTGAGTTTTACTGTACATGCAAATTTAAAGTAAAAAATGCAGTTTGAAGTAGGGATGGTCCATGTTTACATAAAAATCAAAAACACAACTAATATACTAAAAACAGTAAATAACATGAAAAATCAGGTGCATATATAGGGTTGAAAATATATTATCCAGGTGTTCGGATTACCTTCCATGCAACTAGATACTGACTCATAGTCCGAATATCTCCTGCCGTCTGCGTCTCTAGAGGCTGTATAAGCATCTGAACTCACTTTGAGGATGAGATTATAGTTTATTACTGTGTACTCCTCTTTGTATCAACTTTACCATGGAAAAGTTGCATGATTTTTAAACACTGAAAACTAAGAACTGCATGTATGTATATTGTATGTCCTTGAATTTGCATGGTTTTACAAAGCTACATGTCTTCCGATAATTGCTATAATCTGTGACATTAAATTGGCTCCTCTTCATCAGATTCACTCAATAATTGGTGCAAATGATGCCAACAATTTCTTTATCATTAAGAATTACAACAGTTTCAATGTCACTGGTGATATCTTCCAAGTGATACCAAGCCTCTGTCCTATACTCTATAAATCACGCAAAGGAAAGTGTCAGTTTCAGCAATTTCTCATATGTATACATACCAAATTATACACATATACATGCCTGAGTATATGTACAAATGTATGCATACAATCGGGCATGTATTTGCACATATAATATTGTGTTATATCCTATACTGTGAGATCAAAGGTAGCAATATTCTGCCCTTTCACAAATATTTAATTTTCCTTACTTATGCATTTTGTTATTTTCCTCAATTATTAGCACAGCATAAATCAAGTATGACTGACCACTGAAAACAGGTATGCAAAACAGCTCCACTGAATGCTATTAAGAAGAGGAATCGGCTAGCTAGTAATATGTACATTAACACACACAAACTAGCCATCATTCATCATTTTGTCCCAATTGCAATTGGGCCAAAGGCCATTCTTTCTTTAGAGAACTTGGACACTGTTTGAAGACAGGGGAAACCCCCAGTCACACCATCGTTTACTGCAGAGGATTGTGATGGCCATGCAGTGGGGCAACACAGCTGCTAGGTTAGGTACAACAAGTAGGGATGACAATGCCTTCCTCCTTTATTAAATGACTAGTCAATTGTCATTTTTGGTTCTATATACATACATATTGACATAATGGTTACAATGTATTATACGTAGTAATTGTATATTCTCATCTGGTAGTGGAAAACACATCTTATACATAAACGTATAAATCAATGTCAGCAATTAAAATTTGATCTGTTAAGGATTTCCTCTAATTGTGTCGAACCTATCAGTGAAAATTGGAGAGTATTCCCTGGTTCAAATGTCTTGATAGAAGACCAACTTTAGATGCTCGAAATCTCAAGATTAACCTTTTGAAAGAAATTAATAACATTCTAGAAATTACAATAAAAGAGTTCAAGTGTTTGGATTGTAAACTTGTTTGGATTGGACAGAATGTGTTGCGTGAGTTCCATCACAAAATGGATGACTACTGGTCTGTTTGCAGCCGCAGAGATGGACGGGATCACCAGACTCCTCGGCTACAACCTTGACTGGTTTCAGTGCAGTTCTCTTATGACTTCCATCACAAAATGGCTACCGGAATAATTAAAGAATTAAGAATGAATGAATACAGAGAATATTTCTATAATTGTATATACGTACATATTCACAGAATTCACAGAAGATCAAGATAAAGAAAAAGACAAAGGACTCCCAGGATCACTGTGGCCCAGTGGAGAAGAAGATGAAAGCAGGGAAAAGAAGGAAGAAAAGACTCCTGTATCTTCATCCAGAGTTATCTTCAGGTTTAGTTCCCCTATAGGCTCTTTTACAGAATAGGCATAGCATGTAGGAAAATGGTATCTTAGATTTTTCATATATATTAATATACAATGGACGTAAAATATAGGAAGCACACATCTAAATAAAGAAGTAAAGAATGGTATAGTAACAGCCATTATACAAATAGGACAACTATTGTATTTGAATTTACCAAACAATTCAGTATCAATTAGCCAATCAATAGCAGGTTTAAATGGCTGCATGAGGCTAACCATAACCTTTAAAAGAGACAGGGTCAAATATCTTCTTGCGATTATTCCAAAAGTCTGCTGCTATCGCCATTTTGTTAGCATACTGACTCAGCAAACACGCTTTCATGCCCCCCAGTAGAGGGACATGCCCGTATCTGGGTCATCCAAATAAGGGATGTTTGAGTGTACATATAAGCTAACCTGCTTACTGCTGAGTCCACATGCACACCACATGTATACTTTCCCTGGCTTCAATGTCACCTCAAACGGTTCCTTGGCAGCAATCACAGGTTCACTGGAGGCCAACCGGAACACGCCCATATTGATGGCCTATGTATAAGAATAATCTAACACACCATTTCCTACATGCTACATCTATCTTAGAGTAAGGCCTATAAGGAACGAAACATAAGGAGAGCTTTGGATGAGGATACAAGAGAAACAGCTGTTTGGCCCAGTGGAGAAGAAGAGAAGGAGAAGGAGAAACTCTTGTATCCTCATCCAAAGCTCTCACTAGGTTTAGTTCTTTTACAAAGCATGTTGAAAATGGTGTGTTATATAGATTGTTGGACTATCACACGTAGATACTCTCAAATGGATCTTACACACTTTGCACATGAAAAAGTATTATGCAATCATTTTTGATACCTGAAAATTCAGAAATCTTTTGAAGGCAGCACCTCTTCTAATGGCCGCCATTTTATAGGAGCTAGCGATTTAAGAGCCGCTGGCGATAAATGTAACAAGGATGGCCGAACAAGCTAAACCCAGAGTTCTAATCCTAGGAGGTGAGTCTGAGCTTGACGTTCATTCAGTACTTTTGAAGGATTATAGCTTGCGCAATCTCTTTGCGTTCTCCAGGTGTTGGCTTTGTCGGTAGGAATTTGGCAAAGTTTCTGGCGGACAACAAGGCTGCGGAACGAGTAAGGTGGACACTGAACGTATTCATTTTCTGTAAACATGAGTTCCGCGGGTAACTAGTAAAGGTCCAACGATCCCCTATCTCTATCTTTATGCGTGGCCTGGCGCTTCTAGTCAAATTTGTGCTGTGCCTGCTTAATTTACTACCTCCGCTGGCCCGAGCGCTGGCCCAACTATCTCGTTGCTGGTCGCTCTGAGAGACCATCTTTAGCTTGTCCCTATATCCCTCTTTCATGGTTATCGCAAATGTAGTCATTGCATTTGGTGGACGGTAGCTCGATATAGGCGCTATTGCACGGTTATCTTTAGTTGTTACAGTGAACTTGTTTGTGTATAGTTTGTGCTCGTACGGTTCATAATGCTATCTTTTGAAACTTAGCTATTTAATGTATACTGTATATAGTTGAAACGAAGTTATCCATTGTTTACATTCCAATATTTTATGAAGCGCTACAGTTATTTCTTTTTTGGTTCCAGTTGTTTTCATTGGTTATTGTAACAACTCTTTTTACTTTCTATTAGTTTATTGAGAACATTTCTACCATTTATAAATAGTGAATAATGTAAAACTGTTTGGAAAACATTTGGTGCTCTAACATAAACATACCATATTTCTCAGAATCAAGATTAATGTACTTAACTGTTGTCATGATTTTATTTAAATGGCTTCAGCAATGAAGATTCTTGCTTGTTGTTGATATTTGTATGCCGACTACAAGCTGGCCAGTTAGATAAGGGAATATGAGTTATGCCATAGATACGTATATATGTATTGCTATATGAAATAATGTATGAAATATGCTATATTAAAATCTGTTGTATTCATAATTTTATTGGAATGGTTGAGCAATGAATTTACTGCTGATGAAGACCTCCAGGTTGATGCGTTCAATTTCTGTTAATGCTTGTTGTTGATGCTCAACCATTACAATTAACAGCACTGCTGTGTATGTGTATGACCCAGTGGAGAAGATGAAAGAAGGGAAAAGAAGGAAGAAAAGACTCCTGTATCTTCATCCAAAGCTCTCTTCAGGTTTAGTTCCCCTATAGGCTCCTTTACAGAATAGGCATAGCATGTAGGAAAATGGTGTATTAGAATATTCATGTGTTTATTGTCAAGTACTAGGATTCGATGATGATTGAGATACGTATGTATGATGGTAGGAAGTGAGTTCGTCTATTTCTTTGTGTGCATATGTACTGTTTAAGAGACAAAATTGAAGACATTGATATATGGTTTCCTAAATTGAATTGAAAATAATTTAATAAAAGACTTGTGGTTTTAGGATTTCTCTGGTAATGGATTGGCCTTTCAAAAGCAATTTATGATAGGTCAATATAGAGGCCCGGTGCATTTAAATTCTTCTATGCTGTAGTATTAGTGTGGTTTGGTATGCTGTAAATTTAAATGCAGGCTCTTAAAAATCCATCCTATTGGTATTCAGATAATTGAATACCAGTTGAAATGATACCAATTGGAAAGTGTTGGAGAAGTATAATGCAATTGTGAAGCTATAATTAAATTAAATGGTGTTTTTGTCTAATCAGAATATAGAGCATTTAATGTCATTAGTTGAATAGGCCAGGAGGTGTAGAAATGTCCTTTGGTGTCATTGAAGATAGTGATTGTGTACATCGTTGTAAAGTTTCTAAAGTCCAGTGTGTAGGTATGTACGTACGTACAAGGACACTCATACGAAGCATTCTTTCCCATACCTGTTCAATGGGACAAAAAGTATCTATAGCAACTAGTCTCTATGGCAATTACACATATAGCAACCACCTTTTCCCACCTCTCATCTTTATTATTCCTGATGATTATTTGATTTAATATTTAATTTCAGAATGATATTATAGGCATAGATATTGTGTTTGATATATGGATTAACATTTACTGATTTTATTAATATTCAGTGGATGCAATAATCATTATTTCCATGTGTTTCCATAGATACGGGTGGTCGATAAGGTCCCTCCAATAGCTGGATGGCTGAATGAGGAACACAAGGTACTAAAGTAGCGATATCACAAAATGGCCGCCCTGAAGTGGCAAATGTCGTCACCTAGGAAACTGATTTAATGAACTTACATGTTTTTAATGAACTTTTCACTTTTGACTCAAATAGGAAGCTTTAAAACAAGTAGAATTTGTATCTGCAGACCTCTCCAAAGAAGGTGAGTCACATAATATATGTACTATATTTAATACTACATATGTACGTACCTGGTCAGGTAGATAGGTATGGATTATGGAGCACAAAGTATGACATTGTACATATGGACGCATTGAAACTTTCACTTTTAATTTACATACGTACGTACGTAGTTGCTAATTCAATACTTTCTTGTTGTATAATATAACACTGTGGCTCATGTTGTGAAATGTTACTGTTATGTACTGATGATAATGATATGGTGTACCCATTTGCCTAGCTGGAGCTGAGAAGGCATTCAGAACTGAAGATGGACCTTTTGACGTTGTCTATAACTTGGCTGCTGAAACAAAGTACGGCCTAACTCCTGAGGTTTGTGTTTGAGAGTCTGTTCCTCCCCCCTCCCCCTACACAGGTGTATTGACCCCTCCCCCTCCCCCTACACAGGTGTATTGACCCCTCCCCCTCCCCCTACACAGGTGTATTGACCCCTCCCCCTCCCCCTACACAGGTGTATTGACCCCTCCCCCTCCCCCCTCCCCCTACACAGGTGTATTGACCCCTCCCCCCTCCCCCTACACAGGTGTATTGACCCCTCCCCCTCCCCCTACACAGGTGTATTGACCCCTCCCCCTCCCCCTACACAGGTGTATTGACCCCTCCCCCTCCCCCTACACAGGTGTATTGACCCCTCCCCCTCCCCCTCCCCCTACACAGGTGTATTGACCCCTCCCCCTCCCCCTACACAGGTGTATTGACCCCTCCCCCTCCCCCTACACAGGTGTACAAAGAGAAGGTGGTTAAACTGGTGAAGCACTGCGTGCTGCAAGCTATCAGATGTAAGACAAGGCTGTGGATCGAAGTCTCCACTGCACAGGTTTATAACAAAGATAAGGTAAGCCACGCTCTAGCACGACTTGAGCACTGTTACTGAGCCACTTTACTGCTCTCCTCTGCAGGATGCCAGTAAGGAGGGAGACAAGCCCAGTCCATGGACAGAGGTGGCTAAGTGGAAGCTCGCTGCAGAGGAGGAGCTGAGAGACCAAAAGGATCTCAATTACATCATAGTTAGACCTGTTACCATATATGGGAAAGGTGTGCTATATATAGAATATTACACATATAGTAATTGAAGGAGTGACTGTACATTGGAATGCAATTGTATTCTTAGGTTGATAGATTTCTGTCCAATAGGTGAATGTCTCATTAGTTTGTAAGTAGCTAATTTAGATGGGAAACTTGAATGGGTCATTGTTGTGGTGAATATAGTACCTCAATAGTCATGACCAGCTGTCCTGGGTTCAGTTCCCAGTACTTCTTTATGTTTCATATTGGAGATTTTGATGTGGTTTGATTGTTACTTCAGTTGCACTTTCAGTTTGTTGAGCATGTTCAACTAAACAATTAGTACTTACAGTAAATAGGTTGGATAATCTAAATCTCTTGAATGGCTCATCCTTCGTTGATCCTTGGTTCATCTATACATAGTTTGTGGTAATGATGTAATGTTCATTCCTGTTTTGTGTCAGGTGATAAGCATGGTCTAACACCAAGACTAGTCATTGCTGCAGTTTATAGCTACCTGAAGGAGCCAATGAAGGTAGAGTACATACGTATGTGCAGATTTAGTCACATCCATCCATCCATCCATCCATCCATCCATCTATCCATCCATCCATCCATCCATCCATCCATCCATCCATCCATCCATCCATCCATCCACCCATCCATCCATCCACCCACCCACCCATCCATCCATCCATTTGCCCATTAATCTCTCCGTTCATCTAGCCATTGCACATCCACCCACCCATCCCCTCCCACCCCTCCCCTCTGATAATCAATCCAGTGCCACCTCCCTATAGATGTTGTGGACAAAGGATTTGTATATAAACACAGTCCATGTACATGATGTGTGCAAAGCTTTATGGCACCTCAGAACCAATGGAAAGCTGGGAGAGACGTACAACCTTGCAGACAAGGGGTTTACAAGTTAGTTGCTATTATAACAGTGTCTTCCTTTGAGGAGCTTGGATCAATGTGTGTGCTACGTATCTCTTGTATAGAATTAGACATGTCCCCTACTTACAACTGCACTGATACATGTGTGTGTGATTTGTCACTTCTGATTTTGCAGCTCAAGGGAAGCTAGCAGATCTCTTGTCTGTATTGTTTGGCATAGAATGCGACTATTTTGGCTCAGTTTTATCAAATTTAGCAAAAGTTAGTTTCCTCTTTAGACCAACTTATAATGGATGGACTGACAACTCTTAGATCTTACTATACACCCCCTTATGTCCACACCCCCTTATGACCACCCCCTTATGACCACACCCCCTTATGACCACTCCCTCTTTTGACCCCGCCCACTTGAGGTTGCACCAATATGTAGTCCCAACTATTCCATGTATACTGTGTAAATACGTATGTAGGATATAATGAATGTCATTCCTTACAACATACGTACCTCTGGATTAGAAGAGATTCATTTTTGAATATTTGCTTGTAATTTTACCAGTCACTTTTACTTTCAACCATTCAGTTAAATATGGCATCAGCTACTGATGAATCTAACGAGAAACACACAGGTACATAAATACATGCATAAAAATACATTTATTGAAGTGTTTGTGAAAATATTATTTGTATTTGTAGGTCCGTGGGGTCAAATGTGCCAGAAGGATGGAATCGTAGCCACTCCCCTCACACCATACATTGATCAGGTAGGGACATCCCCTCACACCATACATTGAACGGGTAGGGACATCCCCTCACACCATACATTGAACGGGTAGGGACATCCCCTCACACCATACATTGAACGGGTAGGGACATCCCCTCACACCATGTATTGAACTGGTAGGCACATGCAGAAGTGTAATTTACCAATTGAATGGATTGATGTCTTGGAGTTATAGACAACAATGCTGTGTAATAGCAGCTTCAAATCAACTTCATAGCTTTACTAACCATCAGTTTTATCAACTGTGGAATTCATCTGTTTACTTGTTGATAGATACGTAACTATATATCATCAGCGTTAACTTACTACTCGTATGAAAACCACACTTGCTAAGATTCCTCTTTTGTATCCTTCTTCTGTCGCTGTCCGACAGTTCTTCCTTGATCCAATAGGAGACTTTATTGTGATCACTTTTAGGCTGTCGTACATGACCTCCTACCAGCCTGCTCCCCAGCATGGGGGGGTGGGGCTGTTCAGGGGGCCAGTTCTTCACTCCAGAGACACTGTTCTGTGGTTTCTGGAACTTGCGGGCTGGAACAAATCATCTCATTTAACAAATATCTTCATTTTGTGTGTTACAATAAACTAAGTGTACGTACGTATATTCAAATTCATTTATTTCCTAAATGTATTCATTTAAGTGAGATAGTGTAATGCCTTTAGTTGAAAATGTGCACATATGTACTGTAAATCTAATAAATTATTTTAATATCAGAGACAGAATATGTCCTTTGCATAACAACTTAACTTTACACCATTCATTTCACCACTGCTTAATATAGAGTGGGCAGTTGATTGTCTAGATTAGCTGTCCAACTTGTATCTTCAACCTTTTTATTTTAGGAACTGCTTTATAACAAGAACTTACACGTCAATGGTCATAGGATCGAAGCAACCGGATTTCAGTACGATTTTCCTGAAATCAAGTTAGAACTTTTAAGAGAAATAGTCTTGGATTTCATTGCATGCAGACAGTTCCCACAGATGATTCGACTACAGAATGCCAAATAGAGCCACACAAGATTGAAGAGACATTCTCTATATCCTTAGATGTGTTCCTTGTTCAGTATTACCAAGCCACAGATAGTTGATTCTATTTATTTAGCAAACTGAATGTAAATATCAATTTATATGTTATTTAGTTTTGCAAATGTCTAGTGAATTGTGTACATATTTATCCGAGACATTTATCTGCAGCTTCCGATAAAAAATATAAGGTTATGCAATAACATTCAAGCAGACATTTAAAATTCAATTCCATAAGACATATCTAGACGTACTCTATAATGGAGCACTTGACAAGTAGACCCAGGATCCCGGCCTTATATAGCTCTGCCAGTGAACTAAGACTGCGGCCTAGTGTCACACTGGATATGCAGTCTGATCAGAACTCAGTGGTACGGTTGGTGCTTGTGATTGGTCCTCGCTAGCTCTGGCTTCTCCATGGGTGTGACAGCACGGAGGTTGAGGTGATCACCTAACTATGCAAGTTAAAGCTTTTGATGAAGATACGTACGTATATACAGCCAACTTTTCTTTCCATTCTCCACATGCATTTGGATATATACAGAAAACATTCTTATAATGCAATCAAATCTTCATAATTGTATTTACATGTGTTTATGCAAGCATGTGTTACAATGAATGATTAATACAATCACTTTTTACAGCAATTAGGTGATTTTTGAGAATCAGGAGAGTCACTCTTGTGCACTGAAATGTTCATTTCTTGATTGGCTTTGTCCTCTTTCAACTGCACAAAACACACGGCTACATCTTATGACATGTAACTAGGTATGGTAACATTGGGCAGATACAGTGGTGTTCTAAGGGAAGTGGCAGGATTAGGAAGTGGCAGGATTAGACGGGATTGCTCTGCTGTAGCACTCCTTCTGAGTTTGAGTTTGTAATAGTCTTACGTGGCCAAATATACTAGTCCAACCACCTCACACCCCCCTTCCTCTGTGTCTGTCACACTCCATATACGTACCTTTGCACCACCACCCCCTTAGATCCACCCCCTTATAGATCCACCCCTGCCCCTGTAAAGATCTGGGGTTGATCGGTACTTGTGACTCTCGTACCGTATATCAGGATTTAAATTTGTATTATAACCAAGAATTTGGCCAAATCGCAATCTTTTAATACCACATTTAAATTGCGATATATGGTAAGTCATGTTTTAATACAGCAGTGATGGGTATACATACGTATATAGGTACCTAAATATGAAGTGATAATGGGTTTTTGTTGTGTTCATAATAAGTATCCTAATTTATTGAGCATTATGCTGATGAAGACCTCCGGGTTGAAACGTTTAATTTGTTTTTAAATACAATTGTTGCTGAGTCTCAATAAATTAGGATACTTATACCTAAATATGTAGCTGCAATAATACGCACTCTTTCAGAGTGCTTCTTATTACCAATACGTAAGTACATGTAAATAAGAATTACCTCAATCTTTGCTAGCTTCTTCTTTAGCAATACACTTGCAAACACTTTGAATGCATCTTCTATATTTTCCCCACTTTTCGCACTCACTTCATAGTACAGTAACTCATAGCGCTTGCAAAAGGCTTCTACTAGAGATTGTTCTACACATCTTGCTTCTCTTAGATCCATCTTGTTTGCCAATACAATTATAGGGATTTCCTCTTCTATAGACTGAAGATTAGATACATATGAATGTATTCTGTAATATGATATTGAGTGGATTTATGTTTAAAGATCTCAAAAGTAAATGTTTATCAAATCAATTTATACTTCAAAACTATACACTTACTAGTTTAATACTCTTAACCCAATCTTCTACATGTTCAAATGATATCCGGTTTGTTAAATCAAATACTACTATAATTCCCTACAAAAGAGTAATATTCAATGTATGTATATACGTACACATTTCCATTTTTTACATAAATATGGGTACGACTAGAGAAGTAGGGACATCTGTGGACCATCTATTTTGTCTTGAGATTAGAACATCAAGAAGAAGAAGACAAAGATTCCCAGGGTCACTGATGAAAGGTGGAATTCCCAGAAACAGCTGCCTGACCCAGGGGAAAAGAAGAGAAGTAGAAGGAGAAAACTCTTGTATCCTCAGTCAAAACTCTCATTAGGTTAGTTTATTCATGATTGTCAGTGAGGTTGTATATAAAACTATGCATTCCTTATTATTACTATTTGCTGCACCACCAAACATGATTACTATATTCCAATTGGCTAATTATACCGGGTACTAATACAATATCCCCATATATACAGAGTGTAAGGTCACATATTTAAACTGAAAATGAACACTTTAGGAATGTCCTGTCTATTGCATGGCTTAACTGTCACATTCCAAAAGAGACCATTTGCTCATCCATGGAGTGTGATAATTACAGATTACCTTGCCTGTCAGTTGACTGCTGCCATACAAAGTACATTGCTTGAATACTATCTTAATATCACCACAATTGTAATCTAACTGAAAGACCTATTGATTGTACTGATTCCATTATCTAGGACTATACACTCAATATGTATGTAATACAATCCTGTGCTGAATAGGAATTGGGGGTATATAAGTATGTTCACATAGGAGGCAAAAATGAGAAGAGAATTGGTTCACAAAGTTTGCAATAACACCTTACACTCACTGATATATAATATTCACAGAGTTAATGACATACGTATATGCTATTTACGTATATAAAACATATACAATTGTTAAAAGGTAATTTAAAAGATGTATATACCTATAACACTATTAAAATACACATCTCATAAACAGACAAATCAAGTGCACTTGCACACAAAATGGCTGAAGTGTGCACATAGCAGATCTAAATATACTATTCCGCCTTTATGGGATATTGTGTCCAAAACTGTACCTAGTGATGCACTGTTGCTAGGATATGTATTATCTCTGCTCTGTAATATTATGCATGGGGTACGAACGTATATGAGCTATATATATAATATAAGAAATAAATCAGTTACTGATATAGTTATTCCACAAATCATTGCTGCATGATGAAACACTGCTTTGATGTCATTCCACTGATTGGTCAGTAAAGGCTATATATATGACTTGTATGAGTGGCTTGTGATCATAGTAATTGCAACAGTCCCGTATCCTAGCTACACTCATGTATGGTTCTGCAGACATACTTCTGATCCCCTGTAATAGGCTCTTCCAATAGACCTAAACCTCTCCTGTCCAGCCGTGTCCCATATCTGTAACCTTACCTGCTGTCCTTCCACCTCCAGGTTCCTGATGCGAAAGTCCACACCTGAAAGAGAAGGGAATCTGCTAGTTATATATATCTAACGGGTCGCCTCTTTCAACCACTGATAATCACAAATGGAACCAACTCAAGCGGATGATTGAGAGCTGTCTGTCTGTGTTATCACCTACTTAGAGCAACCGAATCGATCATTGTTGTGTCACAATGCATGTCTAACAAAGCTGAATCCAGGTAATAGTCTTTTGTAGTGAAACTCCAAATCGATACACAAAACCGAATCTTCTCCAATTTCGGGGACAAAGTGAAAGGTTAATAGATTAAAACCAAAAGTCGCTTTCATCTCAAATTAGCAGAACAAGGCGCATGGTCGACCAATGATTGTCGTGCGAACATGAATATACAAGCGGACTCACCGATTGTTGATTTGATGTTGCACGAAAAGGTGTTGTCGCAGAATTGAAGTAAAATGCTGGTTTTTCCTACTTCGCTGTCTCCGAGGATGAGTATCTTAGAAGGCTCTCCACCTCTCTCCCAAGGCATTTCGGGGACGATGAAACGATGAAGTAATCGACCACGCCCATGTCATATGTTCATATGCAGCACAAAATTGATGGAAAGGAATGTATCCAGTTCACGCAAACATGAAGTATTCCTTTTTGTCATACATACCTCCTAATACGTAGGACTTTACATACACAATGTTGCATATGAATCTGCCACCATTTTCTTACATGCTACTATATCTGCTTTAGAGTGAAGGCCTATAGGGAACTGCATATATACTTCAGTGAAGCTTAATCATTAACAACATAATGTTGTTTTAAATTTGTTGTTATTATTGTTGTTGTTGTTGTTGTTATTATTATTATAATGATTATTTGAGTGCATTGTGTGCTTAATAGGGATACAAACTACACATTAAAAATAGCAAATTCAATTCAGTCACCGAACAATAATAATTGTTTTTCTTCATTGCCAACAGGAATTCACCTGGATTACACTACATATCAAGACTACAATCAGTTCAAAGTTCAATGATTATTATTGCAAATCTTTACTATATATTTTAATCTGGAAAAGAATTTTAAGTAACTGTGTACACATATTATTGTCTCAAAGGGAAATTCACAATATTCACTGTCTTTCATCTTTGTCTTTAGCTTTGTAATAGTGGGCAGACAGGATGCAATTGTAACAGCTTCCATTTAAGAGCATGGGAAGGGAAATAAGACTGACGACAATGATCTTAGATAGCCTTACACACAACCTGCAAGTGAATGTTTACTGGCATAAAACTGAGATGATGTCACTAATTAAATAAGTATTTGCTTTCAAATGTACAAAGAACTCTCATAATTCAATAAATATTTGATGATTTGACAAGAATAAATTATGAAATATCGGTGATTTTGTTATTGTTATGTATATGTATACCACATCAATAATTTATAGGAATATAATCTAGGTATGAAGTCAGTATATATATAAGGACTAGAACAATGTGTAGTTAGAAGGTAATTTATACGGCAGCTGCTAGGATATAGGAAGTTACTTATATAATCCTTTGATCTGGTGCAAACTTCAGTTAAATATATAAGTTATATAAGTATCTGACTACTGCAGTAACAAAGAGTTGAATTCTTCTAGATTAAGAAATGGGAGCTAGCAAATCTAAAAAGCTGTCATCATCAAAACCAGAAAAACCAAAGGCCAAAAAGACTAGGAAAAGAAAGAGAAAGGAAAAGAAAGCGCTTGAAACCCAAGTAGTTGAACATAGCTCACCAGCACCTCCAGATACAGCTCTTGGAGGAGCAGTAGCACCAGATAATGTGGCTACAGTTGATGTACCTCAGCAGAGTACTGGTGTGATCACTGTCTCTTCTACTACAACTGCCACATCTGAGGCAGCTCCACCTGTAGACACTCTAGACAGGCAGATCTATGTGATGCTCACACCTCTGGAGAGCGAGTGTCAAGAGAATGAGGGTGGCAGCCAAGCACCAGTCGAGCCTGATATTGCTCAAGGGTCTGGATCACAGGAGAATCAGGTGACAGAAAGCAATCATGATTCCTCCGAACCAGCTGTGACCCTGAGTCCTCAAAACAGTACACGCTGTAGCCTAGGAGACCCCAATGGGTTGGTGGACCAACCATGCCATTCAATCTCTGATATCTGCAGTGAAACTAAAGCCAACCCACCCAATCTTAACAATTCTGAGAAAGGCTCCATCAGACATCTGTCAAGAACTCCACATTCTGAAAAATGTGCATCTCCAGCTTCCTCACTGTCTCCTAGTGGTTTGGATAGTGAACAAGAAATACCTGAACTAGACCCTCAGAGAACACCATCACCATCTCAGAAGCTGAAACTCGCAAAAACTAATTCTTTTAATCTTTCTCAAAGAAGAGAGGTTCCTCTGCGATTGGTGAGGTGTTTCAGCACAACTGAATTGACCAATCGTACAAAGATGTTAGTTGCCCTTGGTAACACTAAAAGCACAGGACACAGGTACTATAGCTTGTTGAGTTTGCATTCTGACTTCAGTGACTACATTTCCATTAACATAAGGAGAGACGACTTTGGAGGATCACAAGACACCATAAACTTGTACACAACTAGTGAATCTAAGAAGGATGCCAAGAGAGATACTTATGTCTCTATTAATGGAGAACTTGCAGCATTTTATTTTGAAAATATACCTCCAGACATTGAGTTACCTAAACCAGCTCCACGGCCTTATGAAGAAATTTACACCTTCAGTGATCGAGACCCACTGCCTGTTACATTCCTTGAAGAGCACGGTTACTTGACAGATGTGGAAGGTGAACCTGTTTCTTCTTTAGCTCAGAACCACTGGCAATCGGAACACAGTGGTATCTTCTCAACACTTACCAGCCAGTTGATGGACACACCCACTGGTCCACCCACTCTTATGATGAAGAATCCGAGTTACATCCCAATAGAAGAGCTTGAGCAAAAGGAAATTCAAAATCAGATTAAAGGGGATCCATACCGGTACATTAATCTGGAATACATCCACTGGTATATCTCCTGTGAGGCAAATCGCAATTCAGATTCCTCAAGTGCAAGTTGGAATGGGACTAATATCACTGATGACCGCTACATGTCATTTGATGAAGCGGATGATACACTAGTTAACAACTCCAACTTTTGTTGAAAACAAATTTCATTTCACCCTCTTTTAATTTACTGTGCACTGTACACTGAATGCATGGTGCATCTTTATGCTGATTATATTTATACGTATGTATATGTATATGCATGTATTATATATGACATTTGTAATGTAATCTCAGTGTGATTACAAGATTGATATGATTGAAGATATAAGATATTGAATTTTATACTTTAGTTAAATCATATATATTTAAAAGACAACGTATAATTCCTTCATGTGAACCTACAACTCTCCTATATACAACTCTCTCTCTCTCTCTCATTATTACATTAGAAATGCTAAAGTAACTATTATAATTTTACATAAATATGTTGTTTGTCATCAGATATACGTATATAAAATAGTGATAATTCTTTAGCTATATAAGAACAATTATTTAAAATGAATTCTAATACAATAACATAACAAGTGTATTGCAAACATTAACTCATGCAGATAACTCAATATTTTTATTTATGTCTATATATTTACATACATTTTACTATTAAAGTGGATAGTTTTGCTTTGATATATATAATAATGACATAATTAATGCAATTACATGCTGCAATTTAATGGCAATTTAAAAGGGCTTCAAATACAATAATGTAACAAATAAAATTCCAATATACAATGAATTAAAATTACAAGTTTGACTCCTGATAGCTGTTAAATTGTAGTTTTATATCTTAATTAAAATCTTAACCAGCCTTTGATCTTCTGGTAGGGTAATTGTTCTGAAATCCACATCAGTAACTGCATAGGGGAAACTGCTTAAGGGTAAAACCCCTGTGTTGATTAGCAACTCCTGATCACTCCCCTTTCCACTTCTTTGTTTATGCTTTTCACCAATCAAACGGATGACAGAAGTGGGGACTTTCCCTTCATAGTCTCCTGGTGTATATGTGCTTAGGAGCTTCTGAATCTATAAACACACACACAAAATAATGTGCACATACATAAAGGACAAGAAGACAGAGGATCCCAGGGTCACTGATGAAGGGTGGAATTCCCTAAAATAACTGTCTGGTCCAGTGGAGAAAGGAAGAAAACAACCACTTACTTGAAGAGATGAGAGATGACCGCAAAGGTCTAGTATGGAATCAACATCATTCTTGCTAGCTTTTCTTAACTGCAGAAGTTTAGCTGCTTCTTTGATTGGCTTCAACTGCATGGTTACAGCTCCCAGACGGTTGTCATGACACCACTCTTCCAATTGCGAAATATTGTAGCTGTGCAAGGTTAAATTCACGTGTGCATGTAATAATACACATATTTCCTAATCATTGTGGGAACTAGTAGCTCTGGTAATATTAAATTACAGAAGTTTGGAATATTCAAACATTATCAAGTTAATACAAACTACAGAAATACCAAAGTATAAGGATATTGTCTATCATATAAGTATACTTTACCCACATATTATGTCTTCTTATTATTTAATACCCAAGATATCTGTTGTCATCAGATATGTAAGTTACATATTAAAAAGGGATATATATATATGTAATTTATTCCAGATTTTTAGGGCAAAACCACAAACTAGAATTGTCATATCTATTTTCATGCATTACTTCATGCATTACTTACTGTAGAGAATGTACGTACCTGTACATACATATACGTACCTAATTTGAATTCCCTTGGTCCAATGGCATGAATCCTTCCTCAATAGCAAGTGATTTATTAGGACTCCACTGATAAGATGGAATACCTATGCAATGAAAATGATTTAATTATATACATGGAGAAGGAAGATTGACAGAACTAAGAAGACAAGATCAATGTAAGAGGAGAGTGGAGGAGAGAGGAGGAGAGAGGAGGAGAGGGGAGGGGAGGGGAGGAGAGGGGAGGAGAGGGGAGGAGAGGGGAGGAGAGTGGAGGAGAGAGGAGGAGTATGGAGGAGAGTGAAGGAGAGGGGAGGAGAGTGGAGGAGAGTGAAGGAGAGTGGAGGAGAGGGGAGGGGAGGGGAGGAGAGGGGAGGAGAGGAGAGGAGAGGGGAGGAGAGGGGAGGAGAGGGGAGGAGAGGGAAGGGGAGGAGAGGGAAAGAGAGTGGAGGAGGGGGAGGAGAGTATTTATATATGGCTAATATTCTCACTTGTGTCATCAAATGTGATGTAATGAATGGATCAATGCAAGATTGTCGAAGAACTCCAATAATGCTTGTCAGCTGCAATATATATGAAGAATGTTACTACGACACATATTACACATGAAGTCACATCTTATATTGCATATAGTTAATATGTTGATCTCATTTATATTTACGATATGCCTATAAATAAATATAAATTACCAATGGTACATTAGGTTTGTATACATATATTCATGCTCACTTCTTCTTGTATGTTGTCAACTGTGATCGGCTTCTCCTTAGAGGGCTGGGAGGAGAACAAGCTACCAAATGTCCTCTTTAGATTCAGAGGACTTTGCAAGGCCGGAAGCCCGGAGAGAGGGTTGGAGTCCAGGAGGCCTGGGACTACGTATGGTTTAATGTGAAGAAGCAATAAATCCAATAAATCTGTTAATTTTGTGGTTAACAACTTTTAAAAGTTCTTTCTTAATTTGGTCCATTCTACACCTCTGATGTGCAGAGGGCATTAGCACGCTATTCAATACTGCTCTCCCAATTAAACTTTACACAAACATGAAACCTGACCACGATAATTAAATCAATACACTTCTAGGAAACTGTACTCCATGCAGCTGGTTCTTAAACACACATATCAGCTTAACCAATAGACATCATCATCATACGTATATACGTACAGTGCATAATATATATTCACAAGATGTATGGTAAATTAAATATGTGCATATTTATTAATAGATTTCAGATGAACTGATGATCAAATTGGTACACATACAATGGTTACTCCTAAAGGACAATACAGTGGAGCCGTATATATGAACAGTCAATCTCGAGGGTAATCTCTACACTTATATATAGTGGACACTTCACCACAATTCACATACATATTATTTTTATATATTCTTAAACCGTGATATTCCGGTCACTTGCCTAATGCAGCCAGATAAATTATGACCCATATAGGTGACTTAGCAGGTGACATTATATGTGTGCATCTAGGTTTCATAATGACAGTTGAAGTGACAAAACCAACTCACCAATTAGGGGCTCCACCTTCTGGTAGACTTGTCTCACCATTTCCAAGTAGACAGCCACTCCTTTCTTTTCCAGAACATTTCTGTGTACAGTGAGATCAAAGTGGTGTAGTCCCAGGTCACTCTGCAGTTTAGCCATCCTAGGAGAGCTCTCTGCATCCTGTGTATTGAGAAGAGTTGAAAAGTAAGTAACTGCAATCATAAATATGGCAGTCAGCTTGAGGTCACATGACAGTCAGCTCGAGGTCACATGACAGTCAGCTCGAGGTTACATGACAGTCAGCTTGAGGTCACATGACAGTCAGCTTGAGGTCACATGACAGTCAGCTTGAGGTCACATATACACGTATATTATTAAAATCAATTTTGTGTCTGGGTTATATAGAACATTGAACATACCTGTAAGTTATTAATTATAATACATATACATATACATAGAAGAATATTAAGAATAAGAAAAATAGTAGTAAAAACATCCTAATAATGAGATTAATACAAGACATGTACAAAGCACTTACAATCTTTCCAGAAAACTGTCTCATATTTTGACATAATCTACTTATGTTGGAGACCCAACTGGCCAGCTGCTCCAGGTCCTTACTGCCCTTAGCTGTAATCTAAGCAATTTAACAACTATTTACTAAATTAGTCACCATGGCAACCTTATAATTAATGCAACACTTTCACTATCTAAATTAAATGTACACACATACACTTTTGAATCAAATTTCAATTTTGGTTTGTGGATAGAATTTAAGAGCCCACCTGCTGGATGCTCTTAATAAGAGCCTCCATGAATTCATCCATTAGAGCCTCATTCTTCCAGTGGTCAATGAAGCGTATGCACATAAAGATCACATGTGCAGGGAGGCTGGGGAGACCGACTTGTGATTTGGACGGAGACACAAAGTAGTGGATGATCTGAGCTATGTCCTCGGGCTTAAATGAATACATTCCGAGGTATTTTGGTTCACGAGTGCTACTCCTATCAGAACCTGAGGAAGAGTACGTATACGTATATAACCATACCAATACCATATATCAGGAATATAATGTGACTATCTAGGGAATATTAGTTTGTAAGTTTTGCTCATATCCAACATCTTTTCATTTGACATCCCACTAATTCCATATACTAGTCTGTACACCTTAATCTTTATCTCTCCTTCCTTTAACCACAATGTTTTACTTATATACCTCTAATTTGGATAAATCGCAATTGATAGTTCTCACATTCAATTCTCAATGCATATATGGTACTGACCAAGAGATACTGGTAAAGTTGACTTGTAACATATATTCAAGTCATGTAGACTATTTGACAATTAAATTAAATTAAAAGACATGGTAGTTAAATTAAGTTAAAGATATGAAAGGTTTAATTATGATTAAACATTGAGTCCAGTGTGGCCTAGCACCATATTGCATGTCTTACCATCCTTACATATTGTACATAATGTGTGTATATATACGTAGGTTAAGATACTTGTTGCATAATATATTATTATGCAATAATAGCACACACTTATTGTATAATATACTATGAATGCCATAGGAATTTAGTACATTATTTACTAACTTAAAGAAATACTGTCAGAATTGATCTTTAAAGTGCCAAAATCACATGACTAAACATATTATGCAATACCAACACCATATGATGTAATCTATATCACCATTTACTACATGGCTAAACATATTACGCAATACCAACACCATATGATGTAATCTATATCACCATTTACTACATGGCTAAACATATTACGCAATACCAACACCATATGATGTAATCTATATCACCATTTACTACATGGCTAAACATATTACGCAATACCAACACCATATGATGTAATCTATATCACCATTTACTACATGGTTAAACATAAGAGGCTGAGGAAGAATATAATAGACTAAAACACAGACTTATAATACATAGGGCTACAGACCTGCAATGTATGTACATTCAGTGAATGACTCACTTGGAGATATCATGTTAAGGAGTCTTGGGCTCTCTGCAGCAAATGATGTCGTCAACTCTTCCAACTGCTCTCTGAGAATTAGATTCTCATCCGTCAATCGAGCAACTTCTGACTGAAGGGCTTCAATTAAACTAGGAGTGGGCGGTATGTTGCCATGACTACCCTCAGGAGCAGATTCATTAGTCTGTAGAGCTATGAACTCGTTGATCAACTTTTTGTGTTTCTCCTTCAGTTCAGTCAGTTCCTGTAACAGTTCAGCATTCTCAGCCTCAGAGTGTCGTGAACCTTCACAAGAAAATAATAGAGAGAATTAGAAGAATAGGAACTACAGTAATAGATGTACGTATAATAGAGAGAATTAGAAGAATAGGATCTACAGTAAGAGATATACGTTTAATAGAGAGAATTAGAAGAATAGGATCTACAGTTAAGCTCAAAAAGTCCAGAAGATGATCTTGGAGTTGTATATGTTGCTACTAATGTATAATATTAGAGACTGTTTCATATAATTTTACAGTGAATCATGGACCCCAGTTTGGCCTTGTGTTTCTTACTTAAAAATACATACATTACAAGTGTTACTTCAATAATTAGTAATAGTAATTATATAATAGGTATATATAGTCCGAATGATTGCACTGATAAGAAGCAACAGATTCGCATACGTACGTATATCAAAGTTAAAGAATGATTTACACACACAAGGCCTGCCTCACTGTAGTATCCATCTTCCTCAGCAGGTGAGCCTGCCAACAAGGACTGTCTAACTCTGTCCAGGTCTTGTGTGGTCTCTATTCTTGACTGGTCCTTTAGAGCATTCAGCTCCTCTAACAGCTGATCTTTTTCCTGTGACCACGCCTCCTTCTCCTTCATGTGGGTCTCCCTCATTACCTCAACCTCTTTCCTCAAGTCTCTCAAACAAACCTCCGTCTTCTCTTGTTTCCGTTTCTCTTTTTCAAGCTCCTTCTTCAGTGAACTGAGGTCTTCTTGAGAGCTAACAAGTTGCAGTTTCATCTCATTGTTGATATTATTCTATAAAACAAAATAGAAGAGAATTACATGTGAGTGCATTGCCATTGGCTATGTGGGTAGAGGGTCATATATAGATATGTACAGTATGTACGTATACCACTCAACTCATCACATTTAAAACTACATAGAGACATACTGGATGTATATGTACGTATGTACAACAGTGAATTAACCATTTTGATTCCAAATGCATGCAGACTGGATCAGCAACTCATATTGATGTCTTACATAAGCACATAAGATGTACTGTATAACAATCAATAAAGTTAGTTACATTGGATTAAGGGGTCAATCTATTGCATATCACTTCCTCCCCCACCCCTGAGGGTGGGACTGGCTTACTTGAAGAGTCAGTTTCTGCTGCAGTTCAATGATCTTCCTCTCCAGTCCAATATTCAGGTTCTTGTAGTGATCAACAGACCTTGATTCAATCTACACAAGTACGCATACGATTACATACTTACATATGAATGAGGTACTGAATATATACTATATAGTTATATCATGCTGTTATATATGTAGCAAATACCTATCTTATACTATACATGTACATATAAAGGTGTACTAATAATAGTACCTACGTATATAGTTATAATGGTATGTGTATATAGGTTGAACCTTTAATCTTTTCAGTTCTCTGACTGCCAACCACCTTCTCACGGCACTTTGTGCCACCACAATCTTCCTTGCATCATTCTGGTATCTCCTTCTGGCCAGCCAACCTCGGACGTGACGCTGGATGAGAATAGCCTTGGCAGTCGTGAGAGCTGATTTGTAGCTCATCCGTCCCAAGTGTCCTCTAATGTGGTTCTGCATGCATTCCACTCCCATTTTGAGTTTCCTGAACCAGGAATGGGTTTTAGAACCTTTGTACCATGATTGTATGATAATGGCTGCTCTGTGCTTCCTGAGTGTCTCCACTTGGTGTCTCACCAGCCATCCCCGGATGAGGGACTGGACTGCTATGAGGGACCCTCTGAAGCGTATATAGCTTCTTCTCTGCAGCCAACCCTTGACATGCTTCTGAATCATGACACTGCTTCTGTGAAGCTTTTCAGATCTCAGCTTTTCAAAGTAAGCTACCTGCCAATAAGAGGTGGATTACAGAGAAGAGTTACTTTTACAATAGAACAGAGGTGGATTACTGACTGGAAGACGGTTCAGTGTAAACACATTCCTGTGCACTCACTTGACCAGCTCTAAAGAATATCTTGGTCTTCCCAAAACAGTACTTTGAGCCATCACCAACCAGAAGGTGAAGTAGTTTTTCACTCATTGCTTTGTCCTCCCCCAGCCGTAGACAGCCCTTGGGGAGAAGGAGGCGGTATCTGTTGAAGAAGTCGGTGTAGGTCCATCTTGAAGGGTAGCCAGCCGCACTGATCTTGATGGTCTCCAGTACTCCACACGCCCGCAGCTGTTGGACACCTTTGTGAGGATCAAACCTGAGGGGAGGGAATATTGAGATGGATGGGTGGATGGACGGGTGGGTGGATGGACGGGTGGGTGGATGGACGGGTGGGTGGGTGTATGGGTGGGTGGGTGGATGAGTGGGTGGGAGGATGGATGGATGGGTGGCTACTAACTTGAAGGGTAATTTCTCATCATTTGGTTTTATACATCTAATGTAGTGAGGATTAGTTGAGTTGAGTGTTGCCATCAATTCCTTCAGAGAATCCTTAAACTACAAACAGTATCACACATTGCATAACAATGTACACTGTAGTATGCAACATTTGGTACATTTGAGTACGTATACGTACGTACCTGAGCTCCAACAGAAGGTCCTGCTAGGGATTTCCCCTTAGCTCCCTTCCTCCCAAAGAATCCCTTCTTCTGTGAGGAGGTGTCTCCTCCACTTCCAGTCCCCTTAAACAGCTCACAGAGGAACAGGCTCTGGCTTGCTCTCAGCATGGCCAGATGCTGTGGTATCACCCGATCCTGGTTCTTCTCCACAAAGTTCCAAACAGTGTAGCACACTTTGTCTGACGAGTGATATATAATAAACTGATCCATGGCCGTCCTCGGCTTCCCAAAGTACCTCTTCTGCTCCTGTCCTTCTCCCTTTCCTGAAGAGGTGCCCTTCAAGTGCTCCTGATACAGCTTCTGAATAAAGACTTCATCCGAACTTTTGGGCAACTGTGGAAAATTCAAGAAATACAGCACCTTTCCTTGAAAGCTCTTCTCATTATTTTCTCAATAATGTAGTGTCCATCAGCCCCTACTTCAATTAATCACTTCAACCTTTCCCCTATCAATCCCTTACCTTAGAAGCCCCTTACCTTAGAAGCTCCTTACCTTTAGAAGCCCCTAGCTTAAAAACCCCTTAACTTAGCTTAGAAGCCCCTCACCTTACACGTCTCGTCCAACAGATCCAGTACTCCTCTTTTACTCTCTATCAAATCTATGCATGGCTGGTTGTCATGGAAACTGATGACAGACCAATCTATTCCTTCCCTTATGTATTCCTCTTGTTCCAGTTTAAATACATGCTACAGTTGTATAATACCCATGCACAGCAAACAAATAAAATAAAACCATGCAGTAACTGTATATACGTATACAAATGTGTATTCACTTATATAGTAAACAGTACATAATATTATATACATACACTTACTAAATTGAATTGTTGTTGCAATTTCTCATTTGCATAATTAATACAGAACTGTTCAAAGCTATTGACTTGAAACACTTCAAATCTACGTAAATGGATGAGGTGTAAATATAATATGTCCTATAGCTAAATATTAATAATATATGTGATATATATACACATGGCCATACCCATATATGTCCAAGACACCAATGAAGGTGTGGCTGGGGGCGTGGGAGGATAGCTTGGTGTTGATAGTGGAGACTACCCAGTTGAATAGGTGGTCGTACAAGTGCTTGGCTAAGCCATCCCTGGCAGATACAGCCTACACCATCACACACACACACACGAGTGAAAAGGAAGACAGAATGGAATATGTAACATTGAGATCAAATTTATAAACTTAATAATTGCATGTGGAGAAGAAGAAGAAAGAAAAAAGTCTTCGGGTCCTGTATCCTCATCCAAAGCTCTCACCAGGTTTAGTTGCTTTTTTCATAGCATGTATGAAAATGGTGTATTAGATTTTTCATGTGATATATATAACATGTCTATATAACTTGCGCGGCTGTACATATATATATACTTACATACAATAGAGAAGGCATTATTAAGTATTACTATGACAGTGTACTACATACTTGTACTGGTGTGAGAGGTGTTAGAATAGACTCCGAGACAGTCACTATTAACTTGTTACACAACCACTTCTGAAGCTCTGATTGCCCAACTCCCAACAGTTCTGATGCAATAGACATGTGACTGTCACATGACTAGAAGACAGAAACACATACCACACATGAGGTAATAATGTTCATCTGCTGGTGATTGACATGTAATATATATCACTCAACAGTACAGGACTTCAAACTGCTTACTGCCGCTTCTATGAAGCTGTTGTCGCACTCGTCTGCTTCCACCCTCACATTCCCGAGGTGCAGAATGGCTGCCAACACAGCCCACACGTCTCTCAACTGCTGGTCAGTCATCCCCAGGAGCTGCAGGGCCTCACAGAGAGTAGAGAAGTCAGAGAGATCATCAATACTGCCAACAGTGATGGCATTCCCTTGGTTAAGGTAATGAAAGGTGGAAGGTGCATCTGGACAGATAGACAACATGTACTAAACCAATAATAGTTATATACAAAGGTATACAATACATAAAGGTATATCAGTAATACACAGAACTAATACTTACAATGGCTAATACATATACACATATAGAGGAATGATCATTCATATATAACAAGCTTACTAAAAAGGTATATATAGACAACAGGTCTCATTTAGATGACTAGCTGCAGGCGGCCATTTTACATATATGTATAAAGAGTACATATGCATATACGTATATAGTATTATATACCTAGGTGAAGGTATGTCAGGTCCATCTTTGGCAACTTGGTTTCTATGGCAGCAGTACAGAGCTGATAAAAGATGTGATAGTTCCGCTCCTGGTTGCCATGGGATACCACTCGAGACTTTTCCAGTAGGTAGGTCCTCATAGATGAGCCAATAATCTTGTGGTTTACGTCAAACTGAACCTGAAGATACCTCCCAAATCTACTACTGTTATCGTTTCTGGTTGTCTTGGCGTTACCTAGGGACTGTGTATCAACAATATGTGTAAGAGCCTGGGCTTCTAGTAAGACAGCTACGAGCCCTGGGCTTCTAATAAGACAGCTACGTACGTACATCATATATGTCATCATAATTAAGAGCACGAGGGGTAGACTGTAACTGTATTAAGAGCTTCCTTATTAATTATGTGTTAGAAATCAAACAATGTTAGCAAATTATATCTACATTATTATATATATGTGTCTATTTCTATAACAATAAATGTACATATATAGAATGTATTATATGTACACTAATTAAGAAGGTCCTCACTTCCATTATTGGATTTGAAGCCAGGACCTTCCTCTCCACCTGAGCCTCCACTTCACTTCCACTCACAACAGTAAGGTATCTCAAAATGAACTTTGCACTCACAGTCTTCCCAGCTCCACTCTCACCAGACACAATGATGGACTGGTTTCTGGACCACCTGCGTCAGGCAGAGTGCACCCAAATATACACAAGTTATGTATATAACATTATGCATAGATATACATATAATATATATACATATATAGCCATACTATACATATAATATACGTATATATATAGGCATACGTACTATACATATGAACAACCATTGTATATATCTCATGTATATTTATCCCTGGTACCCATATACTGCACATCATACACATATATACTATACATGTACTATATATTTATAAACTGCACTCTATACTGATACAGACACGCCTACCTAGATGACATTCTGAGTGCATCCTCCGCTATTGCAAAGAGGTGTGGCTCAACCTCCATCTTGTCCAGCCCATGATAGCCTCTCATCATCTCCCGGCTGTAGATGGGTAGTGAATGATAGGGATTGATGGATACTAGCACTATGCCGCAGTACGTGTAGATCTGTTGGAGATCAAGGAACCTCGTCCTTAGGTTGTGCAGAACTGCTGGCTCGTGAAGGTAGCTCAGTTGGGTTAGGTCGTTCTCCCCCATGAGAATGTCCGGATTTACAAGAAGGGGAAGATCCTCCTCGTCAGAGATGGCAAGCGAAAGCTCCTACATAATGATACACAGGAATGTAATGAGACTGCCATTGAGTTATGACTGAATAGTGTTTCCCAAGGGAGAGGATAAGGATGATTTCACACACTCCATGTGAACAGTGTTTTAACATGAATACATCTCAGCCTGTTTTGATAACAATACAACATCCCATTGCCCACTCACTGTATTACCTCACACAAGAAACCGTTATACACATCACGCTCTCTAGATGCATGTCTCTAAACAACAATCGGACTCCCACTCCCCAATAACTGTTACGAGATTCGTGCTTACTATATAGGGCCACATCAACTGTGCACTATATACGTACGTAGAAACTAATTAAAACCTTATTTGAAAGAAGTGAAACCCCATTATCTAAATGATAACATGTATGTAAATATGAGATAGGTATTACTGTATATATGTATAATAGTGATAATAATAGCAATTCCTATGATTAATTTTGAAATGTGACATACTCAATGTCATTCCGTTTCATAAAAAAGATGATACATATTTAAGACTATTAGGGGCTTGTTACAGACAAAATAAAACACTACATGCACATGAATTAAGATTCCATTCTGTGTATATCTCAAGTATTTACCATATTACTGCATACTGTATAGTCTATACTCCACCTCTCCTTCCTGTGGTATTTCCATATTAATCAAATGTATACAAACACAGTCACTCAATTACTTACAAAAGTTGTGTAAACAGAGAAGCCATACAACTATACCCCTATCAGCACTAGTGACATACTAAATACACATACTACAATTCTATATACAGTACATACTGTATGCACATGAAAAATCTAATACACCATTTTCCATGCATGCATGACTTGGCATTATCACAGACTCAAGCAACTAAATGGTTTAATTATCTATATATAGTACAAGCTTACAATTTCCTCATGTATGTAGAATACAGGTAAAGATGGTGTTACAGATTACTAAATAACTTTCTGTTATCACGTAGAGGTGGAAAATGTTCTATTTCTGTATAATACTACACATGACCAGAACAATATAGACACATCTGTATATGAGTTAATTAATTAATTATGAGCTAGACATTTGAACAAGGATGAAAGAGAAGTAATAGGCTTTAGGCCATTATCTTTGTGTGTCTTATTACTTATATATACACTAAACTGACATCCATATAGCATCCCATAATAGCTATATTATATATAGAGAGATAGAATACAATAGAGAGAAAGCATATATATCTAGATTTACAGGTGACGTATATATATGTACATAGATTTACACACATATGACGTTGATAAATTTTATACTGTATATTGGTAACTGTATATTAATTAAATCAAATATATATAGCATATTATACAAATGAATAGAATACTACACTACAGTGAATACAGTGAAGGCATACAATTTGTGTGTATATATTGAGAAGAGTTACATCACATGAAATGTACCCAGAGCTGAATAAGGAGTCAAACAAGCTCCAGCTAGATTAGATAGCACGTTTGTGTCATGTGATAGGACGATAGCTAAGATTAGCACCCTTTACCACAACACAGCTCATGCAGAATACGATACAAGCCTCCTGTACTCACAATTAGAGGCAATAGTGCAGTATATATATATAGACGATAACCACAACCGACATATTAATACTGGTTTCGAGAAGCAAAAGTTGATTTTTGCAGCGCTTAACTTATAATTGCCTACGTAAGCCCATTCAGACAAATTGCGACTAATAGGATCCATATCGTATTCACTGAATGTAGATTCTGTATGCATGCCGTAAATGGTTAACAGCTAACCATCTCGTCCTGTAGCTTCAGATAGAGCCTCGGCGTGTCTTCCTCTAGGTCGCTCCATCTTACAACTTCAGCCTGACTCCAGACATCACTCGCATCAGGAATCCAAACCCTTGTTCCCTGAAATACGGCAACAGTCAATGAAGATTACGAATGTATACGGAAATATGCTGGCTTACACTGCTATATACACTGTTTATATCTTTGGACATCTTCAACTTCCCAAGATTGCAAGCTTCTATACCTTACCAAGACGATAGCTAGCTCTACTGACGGCGGGTGAGCGCCATAGCGGAATATACACCGCACGCGCACGCGCACGCATACGCACACACAACCGGTATCATCGAAACGGAAAATAAAGCAAAAAGACAAAAAAGGGTTACAGACATTTTTCAGTTGACTGCATTTTAGTTAGCAATCTCTCTCTTTCCCTGCGGAGTTGGCCAAGCTTTACTGTTGACAAAATAAATAAAATGTGAGAATGAGGAAATACAAATAACAGACTCCATTCAGCTAATGATCAGTCAATTAATCTTCATCTTAGTTCAGTCAATTAATCTTCATCTTAGTTCAATCACAGGTCTCATAAATGGTGGATAATATGGTGGTACCTCATTGAAGTGACTAGGCAGCTAAATGGTATATCAGAGGGAATGTATAGCAATGCATCTATTTTATGATTCACTTTTCTGATCATTTAAAGTCTTTTGCTTGTCCGCTCTAAAGAACACTAAACCACTCCCACCTCCAACGTACACAGTCTATAAACAAACAAACAAACAAACAAATAATATTGATAAATATAAAAATATTGAAATGCATATACTTGTGTTATTTGTATGAGCATCACTTATCAATAAAATTTCTAAAATTTGGTTGACTGAATAGAATATGGCTCATCATATGATGAAATTGATTGGCTTAACAGTTACCATTATCTTGAACTTGAAGTTATGTGTTAACCAGCTGACATTAGTCACACTAAATGGATAATTTGGATGCAAGGAGAGCAAGTCAATGACTTTGAACATTTTGAGACTTTAAATCTGCAATTGATGCTATAATTTTGGTTAAATTATATTTGGATGAGGTCATTAACTTAGAAGTACAGGAAGTGAACAGATATATTATTAATGTTACTGTAGAGGTAGTGAACAGTTGACTCAGGATACAGGAAGTACACATACTCTATACATGGGTAGTTTGTACAGGAAGCAAACAGATAGCTAATGGATAAATGAAGTGAGCAGATAACTAATGGATACAGGAAGTGAGCAGTAACTAATGGATACAGGAAGTGAGCAGATAACTAATGGATACAGGAAGTGAACAGATGGTTAATGAGTATAATTGGACCATTCACGCTCACTGACACAATTCAGGTGCTAATAACAGATTCAATTGCTGGTAAATCCAATTGGGATTTTAGTCTATTCAGTATATCTACAATCTATTTCTCTAGCCCAAGACTAAAGAATGTTGTACGTGTTATCTTCCAGATTATTCTCCAAAGGGCCAGACAGCTGTTTCAAGGAATTTCACATGTAATAGATATTGCAACAATTATAAACTAACAGCTGTAGGTTTTACAAACACTTCAAACTACAATAATGTTAGAGAGATGGTAAAAATATTTCACCAGTATTTCTTTGTACAAGTTCATCACATTAATAGTTTTCATTACAGCTAACAACGATCAGTCAAGGAATATTATAATAAAATTAAAATTCCATGACTCCTCATTACCTGTCCATTATAAGTCCAATATATTATGTTGCATGGTTATTATAAAATAAAAATTCAGACACGCAATTCTATGGAATTCCTAACAAGAAAGAATTATCTCACTCTGCCTGCTGGTAGACCAGAAAGTTCAGATTCAATCACAGCACACTCGTTGATCTACATGAACAGGTAGGCATTCACCTAATTAGGAAATACTTGGCAATTGTAACTAAATTAAAAGAATTCAATGAATTGTCATACCTCAATTAATTATAATAACATTATCAATACACCAAATAAAATTTCAAATTAAAGTGCAAAGTTCAGGCAGGACATGAGTATCTGAAAATTTTTAATAGCGCTATTCAGAATAGCAGTTGCTCGGTTACAAGGAATCAAAAATGTCGGTAGTATCTTTCCCAGAATAATCAACTTCATCAGTGTACAATGTTTAACAGAGCGACCCGGAGGTATTACATCACATCCTTTGTACAGGTTACATATGTAACGCCCCCAAGCCTTCACCAGTGCCACCTCAGTGCCTGGTACCAGTATTTGTCACAAAGATGTACAATGCAGGTCTGTCCAGAGAAGAGAAGGAAAATCACATTTAGTGTAGTTCTGTTAGACAACTTGAACTGTGACAGCTGGTGATGGCTGGCATTCTCCTACGTGTTCATAACAACATCTCATTACAGAACAATTGCCAATCCAATCACATAAAACTTTTCTAATAATCTCATCCCGTGGGCTTATGGTCAATACACAGATAAGGAACTAGCCCCTTGGAGAGCTAAGACGAGGAGAGAGGTGATGTGTTGCATACGTAGGTTTATGAGCAAGTTCAGCTCCTATATTACATTTCTAAGAGTCTTGTATAATTTTGAAGGATTGTAGAATCTTAAAATAAACATATTACAAATTTGGCATCAATCTATGAAGTAATAGAGTATTACCTATGTAGTTGACCAGTTAAACTGATACTAAAGCTATCTCATACTTTTGAATACAAACAGCTCAAATGTTTCATTAATTATTACATTAACATTATGTGGGCACACAAATTAGCCATTACTACTTCATCTCTAAACAGAAGAGACAAATACTGCCAGTAATTAAATGTTACATCAATTCTGTTCTCTGCTACCTGCCACTATTCATTTCCCCCAAATACACTGGAAAGCATCCGCACTTTTTCCTCTAAACTTGTGTCAGGTGGTTGCAACCAAATATGTCTCTTTATCCTGGTACCATTTCAGGGGGAAACGCACTTTGAACCTTTAACCTCTTGACTTTTGACCTTTGACCTTGAACTACACAGTTGGATTACAAGATGTCAGTGGGGTGGATTTAGAAGGGTTCTCTAGGTGAAGCAACCTTCCCTGAGTCATAGTTCTGGGGGACTATTAGCAAAATATTTCTGTTACAACTTAGCATCTCCCTTTACAGATCTAGTAGATTGAGTTGCCCAGCAGACTGTGGTACACTTGGTACTTGATGTGTGGACAGGGGCTGTCTGTGAATGAGGTCTGGGTTACCACACATTGTTACTTGTCTGCCAACACTCCATCAGACAACAGACTCCAGTAGGCAACATCAACAGAATCAGTAAAGAGAATAGCACACTTTAACACAACACAGCCTCGAAGCTATACTAAGTAAAGCTTGAAATTTATTACTAGAAATTGAATAAAACTCAACAATATCCATCAAAACATACTATAACTAAGTGGGCATACAATACATATGACAAATATGGACATCAGGACACCCAGGCTCAGATGTTGAAGATAATATACTACTATCAAATATAAAACCTGTATCCATATTGCAGTATAAAATAGATTTATTGACACACGCATAAACAGCAATTTTAACAAAACTGGCTGCAGTTTTAATTCAATTAGTTTTACAAACTTGCTGAATAAAGTGACCACTAACTATTAAAATACACAACCTCTAGGCAAAGGTTATATTGTGATTGGAAAATTATCCAATTATCCATATTGCAACATAAAGATGTCATGTGGTCACATGGTACTGTTGGGTTAAATGTGTTTAATACCACACCAGATATCAGTCATAGACCATCCTCCTAATAGTGGAGCTACTATTGGGGTAATATAACACACTCAATTATCATTATCTACAACCTGAACATGTAATTAATATGGCTAGAGGATAGCTCTAGAGGAGAGCTCTAGAGGTTAACAGATGTATGCAGATGGACTGTCAAAACAATTTGGCTAAACAATGCAACCTGAATGATTTCATTGGTCAAATTTTGATTGTGCACATGATTAAACACATTGACAATGTCATATGGCTACATTGAGCTACATTCATTATGCACTCATTAGCGAGGCACACTGTTAATCAACCAATCGACAGACCAGTCAGTGTTGCTACAGGCCACAGTCAGGTCTATTCATGGGCCACCCGCAGTGGATTGACACACACTGACTTACATGAAGTGATTCTCTTTCGCTTCAAAAGGTTAACCATCTTATTATGGACTATATTTATATGACACTTTGTACGTATACATTGCTCAGAGTTAGATATTGCTACACATTCACACTGTCAAGCTGGTATATTTGACCAATTTACAACATCTGCACTTTAGACGTGCTAATGGGTCAATTCCTACTATATAAACATACCAACACAATGTTCCCATTGAATGTGCACTTTATAAATATGACAGTCTAGCAGATTTAATAAATGAAGAAGTATAGCTCACTTTTTCTTCCACAGCTAGCAGTTGTCTTTTGGTATCCTCCATTTTGAGCACGTCTTATCTTATTACTTCCGTTGCCGGAAGTGGTTGGACCTTATAAAATGGTCTTTGCTATGCATTCCTTAAGCATTTATCAGATTGAACCGAGATGTCGCGAAAGGAAAGTAGTTCGGAAAGTTTGAAGAGCAGCGGGAGCGTTGACAAGGACACTTACTTTGAATACATGGATTTATTATCTAACGGAAGAGATGCCTTTGTGAATGGACGATTAAAGGACGCGGAATACTTCTTTAACCAAGCATTGGAATTAGAGCTGGATGTTACCCTTACGACCGTAAAGAAAGGTTCGCTAAGCAGCGTTGGAAGCTACAGTGACCTTTCTATCGATTCCTCCAGCAAATCTGAAAATAGTTCTCCCCGTAGCAGTTATGCACCCGAGGTCTCGGAAGGTCCTCGCGTGGTCGCTGGACCACGAGAATTTGAAGTTGTCCCGGATCAGTACAAAGGGACGTGGACGTACCTAGAGTCAGTTAGCGAACAAGCCTCCAGGGACTTGAAAGTTAATCCGCGAAATGTAAACGCCTATTTACGCAAAGCTGCAGCTTTATCGCTAATGAATCGCTGGGCTGAATCAAAAGACGTTTACCGGGAAGGACTTAGAAATTGTAAGGGTAACCAGAAATTAAACATTGCCTTAGACGCCTTGAACAAGACAGAGGCCCTGACGCGTCGCATCTCCGAGTTCACCCCACGCGTCACGGTAGAGGCCAGAACACCAACTCGTGGAACTCCATCACCATCATCACCACCGCGCAGTATAGAAGCGCTGCTAAGTCCGTCTATGCAACGCAAGAACAAGTTTACAATGAGTAGTTGGAACTCGCTCGATAACTTGGAAAAGAAAAAGACATCACAAAAGACTAAAAACGAAAAGAGAAAAGGTTCAAAAGCTAGTTTGCTGTCAACACACACGCTGAGGAGATCAATGGACATGCTTGGCTCAACGGAATCCCTTCCAAACCTTATTCATGGTCGCGTTAGGTTGTCACCATCTCTAAAAGGAGATATCATCGTTTAGAGTACTTCTTATTGAATCAATGATGCAAGAATGCTCTGCATTGAATGGCCTCACTGAAGGAATGCTCACCGTCAATACCAAACCTTACTCGGGACACACCATTTCTGTTGTATGTATTTGTCTCCAAGTTGTGATTCGTTTTGTTGACGAGATGTGTGTGTGTACATGTCCTGTGTATTGTTCAATGTGAATGAGTACTTGTATGATGGTGTGTATTTGTGTGTGCATTTTATCAATCCCTGAATTGTGTTTCATTAATTTTTATTTCATTTTATTATTGAAATTGTTTAATTCATTGAATACTCACAGTTAATTAAATTATAAATGTTGGTTTAAAAATGAAACTGCACATATATATACGTATATTATGTGAGGAGTATATATAACCATAAATTGATATATGAATGTATGAGAAATGAATATATATCTTTATGGCTAATGCATATTTCAACATATACATTTTAGAGTAAAGGCCAATGGGGAACTATAAACCTAAAGTGAGAGGTTTGGATGAGGATACAAGAGCTTTCTCTACTTCTCTTCTCCACTGGGACAGACAGCTGTTTCTGGGAATTCAGCCCTTAATCAGTGATCCTGGGAATCTGCTTAATTCTTGATCCTGAAGAGAGCTTTGGATGAAGATACAGGAATATTTTCTTCCTTCTTTTACCTTCTTTCATCTTCTTCTCCACTGGGTCATATATAGGTACGAGACACTTGTTAGGGACATCCCCAAAAGATGTAATCTTAGAACATCCAATAACACATTGTGTACATTGGCTGTTGACCTTGTAAAGGTGATGAAAGCTACCTATATTAGATGTATGTTATAAACAACATATATTGCTTTGCCTTTTTGTAAGAATGTAAACTGTAGGTTTCAAAAATATTAGGTCACATTCACAGATTTGTATACTTTTGGCTGAATAGGAATCACTGGATATAGTTGATACTGTATGTACATAGGAACTATAAGGCAAAGATCATTTAAAAGAGGTTGTAATGAGGTCTTTGAGCATATTTGTGGAAACTAAGTAATAGTACCTCTGATATTATACGTACGTATGTATGCATATTTTAAATATAAATGTTCAAATAATTATATTACATACAATTATACACATACAATACTGTACATCTGTATACATATTCTTAATTAAAAGCAAATTACTAGATAACACTTGCATGTGTTTATACCAATCAGATATAGAAAGCCTACGTATTCCTATCATAGCACACCCGATTAGGAAATGAATTAATATATAATAACAGTTACCTATGCTGTGTATTAATGTATGCACTGCAAAGTTGTTGATACTATTACTCTCTTTACTATAATACTTGTTAAGTACTAGTGGGAGTAATACTAAGATTTGTTACTACACATACCAGCTGTCCTAAGCCTGGACCCTTTGTATACGCCCAATAACACATTAACTCATTTATTTGTTTAGGCTAACTCACTGCACAACAATCTACCACACCCACATAAAGCCACACCCACACACAGCATATGAGATTAATATATGTAGATACTCTGCGAACTCTTTTCTTGTGACCTGTTCTCACATATAATGTCATACAGATGTGCTCATAGTATATACTTACGTATATACATTGTACAACAAAAGTGAGTCATTGTGTATATATACCTCCTAAATATATACAGCAGTATCTAAATTGAATCCATAAAATTTCTTCAGGCTGGCTTCAAAATTTCCATAATTAAATTTTCTTCCTCATTATTTCCCAACATGGGGAAATGATTACACCAAAAAGGATAGAGGTTAAACTAGGGGAGTATAAACCCCAATTGGTGCCCACCACAGGGGCACTTTAGGAACCTCTTACAAGGTGATGATATGGTTTCAGTGTGGCAACTATGGATTCACTGGTATACAAGTGTGCTTATATAGGAATTGGAATCTATTTATATACCTATTATATATCGCACGAATATATAGAAGACAGAGAGAGTATCCTTAGATGAGCATGAGAAAGAAAGATAAGATACTCTATATACATTCTGTAAGCATTCATATACGTATACACATAACGTATACACATAACGTATACACATAACGTATACACATAACGTATCCAGGCAATATTATTAACATCAATTCCCTCAAAGTATAATTCTGTGTAGGAAGCCTTTCTATAAAACCTAATTCCACCAGTGATTCCCAAGTGCAGCAGCAGCTGTGGGGTTCATGCATGATGAAGGCACTTTTAATATTACGTAGTTACCAGGGTTACCTACGTATTTGTGATAATATAATTAGAACACTAACTCTAATGAATTTTATTGACAAGTTAATGTTTGTAAGTATTAATATTAGGAGTAATTAGCTATAGTCTGATTATCATTATTTACATGCTTATGCATGTTCTAGACATCAAAAACGTTTACACCATTAACTGGTGACATCTATTGGGGGAGGCTGTACTATTCCTTAGTAATTAGAATCAATCTAGTTCTTACATCACCAGTCAATCATCCTGAATTCACTTAAATATAAAGGAGTTGTAAAGTTGATAAAGTCACAGACACTCCCTATACTAGGATACACGTAAGAGCCCATAGGATAATTAAGTCACTAAGACAATTTCTAGTAGGACGGTTCTTGTAGATAAAACTTCCTAAATATATATGTACATATGTACTTTGAACCTATTTCTATATAAGCTTCCTTGATGTATACACAATAATGTGTTATTCTCAATTCATTGTTATCTTTTTCATAATTATGCAACTATATACAATACGTATGTCAGGAGGAGTGTAAGATTTAGCATTAAATATATAGAAACAACTACTCTATATATATATACACTCATTCTTAAATCACGTGTTCAAGTGACAATAGGCATATATGTATAGCTTATAAACACATATGGACATCCATTTAATGAGTGCAACCTCTCAGAGTACAGCAGAGGTTTACATGATTGTACTGGAATTTAGAGAATGCAAGACATTCCACATGAAATTCTAGAACACCAGACTGCCTCTCTCACCTCATATACAGCTTTCAGTTCAAATTCCATATATAGTACTACTTATGCAAGCCACTCTAGAAAACTAATCATATTAAACAAGACAATGCAGGAATGTTCTACTTTACTGTCTACATCTGTGTTGCATTTACAGTTCCTTCCTTCAAGTTCATTTAATTATATACGTATGTCTAAGGTGTATATGAACAGTTAATCCTTATAATTTCAGCAATATATATAAAATAGAGCTGTACAGGAATGAGAAGATACAGACTGAATTCAAAGATTAATAGCACGAATACAATGTATTTATTTAGTAATATGCATGAAAATTGGATTATACATGGAGCTATACATTGCAATGTATACATGTACTATATATAGATACTTAAGTGGTCTGGGACAGAGTTTAACTTTTCCCGAGACATATGCATATGTTTACACAAAAACTCAAATACATGTATGTATGAAATAACTATTTATACATATGTACACTGTATATGTAGAGAATGCACATACCTACATGAATTTGTGTTCCAAGAACTTACTCTTTTCAGTCAATTAAACAGACACAGATGTGTGAATATTTATGAATACATTACCTGAATTTGATATCACAGTGAATTACATTACATCAGTTAGATCCTTAACCTGATGACTACAGGTAGACTATAGAGAAGACCAGACCTACGTGTTTATAACCACACCAGCTCCATACCTCACATTCCTCAATGGGATAACTTTATCTGGCAAACAACACTTGTGGTTGCAGGGATATAAAATTGTTATTCATTGAGCACATTGCATACATATATACGTATATATTAATACACTCAATATATATCATTAGGCACTCAATATAAGTAATATGCAAAGCTAACATAAACTGAATCTAATGTACACACATACATGAAATGTATATATACACTTTGTCATTTGTATCATTAAGTTACAATGTATGTACATGTATTATATACGTACATACACACTGTAATTTAAATACGTAGTATACAGGAAGGTCTGCATTTATATACAAATATTGAGGTACATACCTGTACTGTATATACATATTATTTTAATTATTATAATAGAATATTGGAATTCAGCAATTGAACAGACCCTTTAATGCATACATTGATCAAACAGTGGAAACCCAAATTTGGTCTCTAGTAGATATTGCATGTAAATAACACATTCATTTATATATTAGCTACTGGCATATAGTATTACATGTACATTGCATGACTACTTCACATAAAGTTTTTTAAAGAAGAGACCACTCATAAAGGTCATAATTAAATTCACAGGAGCTACTGTAGATAAATGGTGAATATTAAACAGTAGAATTTGTCTATAAATTTGATTCTCCAACGGTGCTCTTCATACAGCTAGTATACGCTCTTCAACGGTGCTCTTCATATATATAGCTAGTATACACTGTATGAGAGAGTCCCTATGTTGAATGACAACTGATAAAAAGCTTACATTCCACACATACCAGGTATTCACTGAACATGTTGCCAAGGTTTCCCACTTCCTTGAATTTCTAGGGATTGCATTACCATATATGGTTATCAGTAGTGACTCCATCTTTAGTAATTAAAAGTCACATAAACAATTAAGTACAAGCATACCATCATATAGGATGACTTCAATGGAACTGCATATATACAGACAGCTGGCTATATGGATTTTAACCATTTGATATCATCTTTGGACCTCAAGAGGCATTCAGGTGATTAACCTTAATTAGGTTCTAGTAATTATCCCAGCTATAGAGTAACCAAGCAACCTTATGGATCATTTGATTTGGTTTCTGAAATTATTAAAGCCACATTCAAAGTCAATTTTATCACAAGCATATATAGTTACCATATATGTATTATAGACTATAGACATGTATATTATATGCGTATATATGCATGTGAATTATATTAGTGCATACCTATATGTTTGTGAATAGTCATGTACTGTATATCATACTTATTGAATTCACTTTTAGGGACATTCTCCACCTTAATTCCATGTATATACATATAAGTACAGTTCCCTCGAGCTCCAAGTGCTATCTAGTAAGGAACCATGTTGTTACATATATGTATATATGCATAGCTATAAATACTCTTGCTGCATGGTACTATTGCAGAGTTGGACATATAATGTATGCTCCTATTAAAATTAAAATTGCAGTTTCTGGAACTAGAAGTAATTAAGTAATTAGAAGTAGTAAATATCCTTGCTCAATAATATGCACATAAAATAAAATAGTATGCATGGTGAAACTATTATCTTGTACATTACTAGCATAACTATACTCTAATTCTACACTTGTCTGGTGTCCGATAATACATACCCAAATCTTGCTATCTGCACTGTAACTGATATACCAGTAGTACTTCAATAAAGAATGTCCAGTAGTACTTTAACGAGGAATGTTCTCAGTAGTACTTCAATAAAGAATGTCCAGTAGTACTTTAACAAGGAATGTTCTCAAAGAGTACGAGACAAATATAGCATCACAGAAGCCATGAAGATGTGTACTTGGTGATGTAATGGTATGCAATTAAGTTGTATTTTTAGCAAGCTTGGACTAATTTGAATTCACTGTCCTTCTTTAAAAAGTTAAAGATATGCAAAAGAGATATTAAAATACATTGTGACCATAGTACATGCCAAGGATTCACAGAAGATCAAGATAAAGAAAAAGACAAAGACTCCCAGGATCACTGATGAAGGGTGGAATTCCCAGAAACGGCTGTCTGACCCAGTGGAGAAGAAGATGAAAGAAGGGAAAAGAAGGAAGAGAAGACTCCTGTATCTTCATCCAAAGCTCTCTTCAGGTTTAGTTCCCCTATAGGCTTTTTTACAGAATAGGCATAGCATGTAGGAAAATGGTATCTTAGATTTTTCATGCTTGATACAAGTGAATACAGATGTCACAGGCCTAGAGTTCAGTCCCATGATTACAAAGTTACATAAGACAGGATAAAAGGAATATACATTATTAAATGTATTATATTGCATGTTTTCCTCAAAATAGATATCAGTTACCATATTGGATCAATGCAAGGTATTTAGTTTCTATGTAACATTGATGTCATTCAATATTCATCATTATCTCCATACAGTCTAGACCATTTAAAGAGTTAAAATGAAATACTGGGCTGAACTAGGAATACCATATAATGAATGGAAATTAAAACTATAATAATACTATTTAAAGAGATACACATAAGATGAATTACATACTTCAGCTGGCGCTACATGCATTACATCAATTACATACTACAGCTGGCGCTACATGCATTACATCAATTACATACTACAGCTGGCGCTACATGCATTACATCAATTACATACTACAGCTGGCGCTACATGCATTACATCAATTACATACTTCAGCTGGCGCTACATGCATTACATCAATTACATACTACAGCTGGCGCTACATGCATTACATCAATTACATACTTCAGCTGGCGCTACATGCATTACATCAATTACATACTTCAGCTGGCGCTACATGCATTACATCAATTACATACTACAGCTGGCGCTACATGCATTACATCAATTACATACTACAGCTGGCGCTACATGCATTACATCTGTAATGTAATACTATACCAATTCATGTGTATTTGATATTAATTAACTTGCACACAATTAATTGTGTAGAAACATGTAAATACTTACATAATTCACACATGAGTACATAAGAATGAAGCAATGTGATATATCAGATTGGACTACGCCAGTATGTACAGGACAGACTAGAAGCTGAAGGAATTGTATAATTTAGAAATTCTATATGCCTTTACCATGGAACTTGGTCATGTGACTTGACTATGTGACTGTACCATGTGACTTGATCATGTGACTTGATCACTTTCTGTCTTAGATTACTCATATACACTTGTGCACTTTTTCTGGTGAGTGGTGATCTTAAAAAACTACATTTCCTAACATACGTACTATAGCTATACGTACGTATATATAGGGAACTAAGGATATATTATTGGGATAAATATACAACGTACATGTAATAGAGTAAGGATGTCTTCTAACTGCGTCAAACTGATCTTTGGAAAGGGTCATCTTTCGACTACATACATGTACACTGAAAACTACTTTCTCATATAATTATCCTTTTTAAAACAACTTATTAACAATCCCCTCCCACCTCTCACAGTCCCCTCCCACCTCTCACAGACCCCTCCCACCTCTCACAGACCCCTCCCACCTCTCACAGACCCCTCCCACCTCTCACAGACCCCTCCCACCTCTCACAGTCCCCTCCCACTTTTCCTATTCAGCTCAGAGTGCCGAAACAAAAGCTCTCCACCTGGCCTCTTGACCTGGAGGTTGAGTTATTGAAGGTATGATCTGGTTTGTAAATTAACCTACTCGGTTACTATAGTGATTCCTCATCCTATATCACCCTGTTTATTGTTCATTCCACCTCATTAAGTCATTACTTTATATAGCTTCACACACCCTGAGTACTATACAGTTATAAGCATTCCCAATAGACTATATACAACAATAAGGAGGGTCAGTGGAAGAAGTCTATCATGTATACGTAGGTGATCAAAAGAGATGGTACAAGTGAAGTTGTAGGACTGATGTAATTAGGAGGTCCAGAGGTACAAGGTGGGTGACTCTCCTAACATACTTGGAATCCTTTGAAGCAGAAAGCTATACTTGCTTTGTCTCCTTCAAACACACACACACACACACACACACATATATATATATAATCTGGAGCTTAAGTTCCTTATAAAAATAAGAATTCATTAACTTACAAAATTGTACATATTTACGTATGTATGTATGTTGAATTGTGATAATACAGGATATGATATAGAGTCTAGTTAAACCGTACTAAATATGCATGCTACTTTAAATGATAGAAGTAAAGAATTGAATATATTTGAGAACTATGTTATCTATGGTGTTGTGATTGTGAACCATAAGAATTGACCAATCAGTGAATAGTTTATATTTCTGGTATTCTGTTAAACATGACAAGTAGAATTGCCTATCTATAGTCTCCATGACAACTATTTCTAGGACAAATATTTATTAAGAACTGACTACATACCTTGTCATCTCCAAAACAACTGTTTCTATGGCAGCAGGGTTAAAATGGAAACCATATATATAGGAAGCCATCAAGTACAGGGGAGGTAATTTTAGGCTAAGTTTCTCTTAGCCTTGTATTGGTCAGTTTATTAGGTATTTGGTGTTATTAAATAAACAGCAAAATATTATAATAATAATGGCTCCTAGAGAGTAAACATCAACAACAAGCATGCACTTTGAATGGTTTGTTAAATAGCCTTCATGGGGATACAGTCTCTCTGTCAACCTTCATGGGGATACAGTCTCTCTGTCAACCTTCATGGGGATACAGTCTCTCTGTCAACCTTCATGGGGATACAGTCTCTCTATGCCAACCTTCACTGTAATATGTTATTGCATCAACCACTGTCACATGCTGTTACAGTGAAACAGTTGATAAGTACACACATTACATCAACTTCACATAAAACAAATTAAAGTTTGTTTCTTTCCATTAATGATGACTTTGGAGAAACTGCCTGATCTAAATTGGGATCAGCTGATTAGGTGAAGATACTGCTTGACTTACATGTGTGAAGTTTGTTCTACAAGTGAGAGCCACATGAACAATTGATTAATTGTATTTTCAATTGAATGGTTGCCAGGGAACCAACCTGGTTGTTATGGAGATTTTTCTATATGAAATGCTATACAGAAGTAAACAAGATGTACAACATGAGTTACAAGTCAAAATTGCTTTATTAACACTTAGATGGGTCAACACTGTAACCACTCCCCCAAATGAGCGTAACCATAGCTACTAGGAGCTGGAATGGACCCTAAATCAGGTATACCAGTTGGACAAATTTAATCTAGGTCATTTGAAGTACTCTTCTATCTAGTTACCATGGATACCCAAGAAGAGTAAAAACAATAGATTATCCAAGTAGCTACAGAAACAAGAAAATCTTAAACAGTTTACCTGCCAACTAATATTAAAACCAATTAGTTTTAATAACCTTGCTCAAAGGGATTGTACAGTTCCATAGCCAGATAGCAAGGCAAACTGATCTATAAGATACAGAGAACCTGGTAAACTTGTACTACACACCTCTTCCAACTGAACAATGGTAGCCAGGAGTTACTAGTTACTAGGGACTGGTAGAGATGCTAAATCTGGTAATCCTATTGGACAAAGGTAGTCAAGGTCCTCTACAGTTATTATATACTGACTCACTGCTGATTCCATGCAAATCTCCCTGATCCAATACTTTCTTTTCCCACCTGAATGGGTTAAGCCAATAACATTGATGATTCCCCACCATTTAGTCCTTAATTGGACATGTTGTTGCTAGGTAACTGACATTTCCATGGCAATTCTTCTGTATATACAGTAAATAAAGTATAGGCTGCACAATAAACCGTATACTTCTGTAATTCAATGTTTGTATAAATTTTATATATCTAAAGTATAAACTACACTTTTAACAGTCTCATATTCTTAAATTAGGTAAAGATGTTGATTAATATGCTAATCACAACATTGTAAAAGAAAACAAACATTATAGTTTCACTATACATTTGCTAGATTCCCTAAACAAGATGACCTACCAATCAGTGTAGCTTAGGGCATGTACAACGCCAAAGTTCCTCAAACTAAGCAATTTAGCTAGTACGTAGCAACGGCCATTTTGGATTCACAAATTGATTGAGCAATAGCACAAGGATTTCTGTAGATCAGCAATCGCTCAATGCTCTTTTTATTTTACTTTCAGCTCTGCCTGGATCAAAATCAACATGCAAATAATAAAGAAACCGGAGATTTTTTATTAACAACTTTATCTGCATCCTCGCTTTTCAATGTCTGTGTTGTACATGAGACACGCAGTTAGACTGTGATCAAAAGGTTTGCATATGACATACATATGTCAATTCTTGCGCTTGCAAAGAGATTGTGCATGTGTTTGATTATTGCTGAATTAATTAAAGGTTCATTAAGACAATTATTTCAATAAAGCGATTCTTTTCATGGGGTCACTGGACATGTTTTGAGTAGCTTTGCTGCATAGCCATGCATGTTTGCGAACTAACAATAACAATTTGCTGAATAGGCTGGGTCATGTACTACATGTTGTCTATTGTTGTCTATTGTTCTTGAAAGAGATACCGAAAACAATTGCAGTTCCATGATTTTCCGCCAAGTTCACGAGGTTCCCGCCGACAATTTCTAATAAATAGTCGAGCAAATTTTCAGTCTTTGGCCTCCGGGCTATCAACTCTGGAGGTCTACTTTGGTGTGGATCGATGCGAAAACCGTGGTAGGAGCACGACCATGGTACCATGCGACAAAGGGTCATCGGTGTTCGTATAGTGGGGTGGTCTCTCCATCATGGGTTAGTGCCTGGAGATGTATCTCACTATTAATCCTGCTTGTGTGTTAAATTGGCACTTGCGGATTCTTGCTATACGACCCGTACCTGGAGGAGCGTGGGTCCAGTGCCACTACGTAGTCGGTCAGGAAGCTATTGTAGGCTGCCGCATCAGGTTGGTTTTGAAGACATTTAAAATTTGTATTACAATTGCAATTTTACATGGTATTCTCTAATTCTTTTCTTATAGTTCATCGATGGGTCCCTACTCTAAAGCAACCTGGCCGATCCCAATGAGCTAAAGTCTGTGTACAGTGTTCCCAAGCTGCGTTGTGTGCACATGATGATTCTCATTGGTGGGAGTTTGTGGTCCGCCAGGGTCGGGCTTGTTCTGTCCGTAGCGTGAGGCAGAGCAGGACTAGTAACTGGTCACAGGTCGGTCAGGTACGCCGGACCGTTCCCGAGCAGCTTCTCTTACGACGCCAGTAGTGGAAGTGTCAAACAGAATTGAGAAACCGGAGGCCATTTGGGGCACGAAGTACTTCTACCTCCACGTGGTGTGCCCTGGGATCATCTGTCAAGATGATGCGAAAAGAAGTGCAGTAAAGCTTACGACTTATCCTGGATGGATTATAGCTTCAAATAAAACATTTTGTTGTCAATACTGGACTCGTAAATTCTTGGATATCTTTTTGATTTTTTACCAACTTGTACATTTTACCATGACTTTGTACATTTAATGTATATTTGATGGTTTAATTATGATTGAATTAAAAGTGATCCTGTATTATATAAGGTAATGATGATAATAAAATGAACCACTGCAAACATTTGCTGCAAATTAGCTAGCTATAGGGAAAAACCCTTCACGAGACATAGACTATGCGTTTTCGGAGTTTGGTTACAAAAAGATGTTCGCGTAAGCTTTCAAGCCTTTAATTTCTATTAAGTTATTCAGGAGAAGGTAAAGAAGATTTACGCTTTATTTATATTCGTCACTTTATACCGAGCGCGAGGTTACTTGCATATTGGAATCCGGTCTCACACAGTGCTATTGTAGACTATAATTATAGTGCAATTGTTACTGAAAAATATCCTGTTAATTGTTACTAGGGCTCTATTTGATTATACACAGACCAAATATCCATGAATGATTGGCTTCTTTACAGAGTAGGCATATTATGTAGGAAAATGGTTTATTAGCTTTTTCATAATTTTTCAGACTTTCCATGAATAATCTAATACACCATTTTTCTACATGTTATGCCTACTCTGTATAACCTTAATTGCAAATTAGAACCATGCAAAACTCCATTGTTAACCACAAGTGTTTCAATATCTACAGCACACATGTAGAGTTGCAACTTTACTTTTGCACAAAGGATACTCGATTAACAATTAAGGAAATCAGTTTAAAATAAAAAAAAACATTCTGAAAACAGACACCTACGTTATACAGTTCTGTGAGCTACTGGTGTGTAGTTATGGCACAAGGCGGGCTGGTGGGTCTGTCCACATACACAATTGGAGCAGTCCCATTGTGGGAAGCGTACACACCTCCACTGCTTCCTCCCTCCCCACCACAAGGGCTACCCGAGCATATGAGGTCAGGTATAATGTCTGAGAGAAGCGGAGGATGAGAGGGAAACTGATGGAGAAAGGAAAGAGTGGGTGATGGTGGGTGGAGTTGAGGGGATATCCCTCCAATTAGTGTAAAATCTGGGTCATGTTCAGCTGCCAAACCAGCATGGAATGCAGAATCCTGAGGTCTTGATGGAAAGTCACAGTTCAAAAAGGGTACTTCATAGATGCTGAAGGGATGTCCAGATAACGAGTAACTATGGTCACCACTGAGATAGTAACTAGACATTGGCAAAGAAAATGGCTGCTCCTTAAAGGAGGGTCTGGCTGGTGAGCTCAACATGGAGTACCTGTGATCGTGGGTGGTGTGCCTTGCTCTCTCTATAGCAACACTGTTAACTACACTCAAATCAGAGTAATCAGAATTACTACAAATTGTAATTTCCTGTCCCAAATCCAGCTCTTCATGTCCTTCTGTGTAGCAGCAGTATTCGTTTGAGCTTTGATAGCCATGAGTTTTGCCTTGCAACAGTGGACAAAAGGCGTCTCTTCTCCCGACTGCTTCCACTGTCCCATCTTGAGCAATAGTCTTTGAGAAAATGACTTGGTCTTCAAGAACTGATAGTTCACACATTTCCTCTTCAATGAAACAGTCAAGTTGACAGTAGCTGTGTTCCGGAGCAGAAAAATCAAACACTACTGATTTCTCTGCAGGTGGGGGAAAATCCCTTCTATTGCAGTTGCTATGACGATGAGACAATGAGGGTGAAGCACTCTCCTCTGGGTTGTCTGATAGTACAGTATTATCAACTATAAGATCAACCTGCTTCTCTGAAACTTTTCGTCTTTTCTTTTCTAGTTTCACTTGTTCCTTTGGTTCAATGTGTGAGAGTATAGCATCTCCCTTCATCCTACAAGGCTCACTGGAAGAAGGAGTGACTTCTGCACTCAAAGTTGAAGAAGGAAAATGGTCATTTGTGCCATCTTTGAAAGCAACATTTTGTCTTTTTTTCCATCTTCTAAGCCACTGAGTTGTGCCTTTAAAGTTCTCAATGCAAAGACTTTCTGATATTTCAACAGCTTTGTCTTGCAGTTCCTTGTCTGACACACTACTTCCCTTAAGCCTCTCTTCAACCAGATACTGAAGAACCTTTTTATCAAGCTCCTCCGATAACGGAGGTCTCCCCCCCTGGATCCGACATCTCCTGGGACCATGCTTCAGTATGGCCTCCTTGAAGTCACTCTGGCTGTTGATCCACTGCCGCACCATCTTCCTGTCCACCCCAAACTGTTTGGAGGCAGCTCTGTAGCTACTGCCGTGATGTTTGACCCAGTCCACCACTGCCAGCTTGAACTCTATTGTATACCTCTTATGAGTCTCCTTTGCCTCCATCACACTATCAGTCTAATAACAAGGGACATGATCACGTGATCAGTAAATCAATTATAGGACGACTATAATACAAATTGTATCAGTTTTGATAATTAAAAGATAATTTACGTATACGCATTATGTACATGTACACACGTACGTATATGTATATTATAGTAATTATTAACTTAGATATACCAAAGTAAATCAATTTTATCAACAACTCAAGCCATTTCGTGACAACCTGTTGTTATTCGCTAAAAGGATCTCATCTGCTTACCTTAGCTTTTGACCACCATTTTATAGGTTGCGCAATACCCTTGCGAAAGAGATATATGTGGGGAAAAAATGAAAAAGATACTGTGCTGATATCCTAATCATACTAGTGTCCCATAGAGCTCTAATAGAGCAATACGTACTTGAAGTTGGATTGCAGTGAGATAGCCTGCATGTTTCCATTGTGAACATTGCAGCTAAGTTACCAATACCCTATAATTACAGTGACCACTTAAGTATGAGCTAAGTTAATGCTCTGTTGTGCCTAGCAGTAGTAGGGCTTCTTAATATTCCAATTTTCAGAAGTGTAATATTTGAAAATTGAATTACTAATTCACTGTCAATTGACCATCAGTGTTAACCAAAACTCTATATGTATATGATGTACAAAGCACAAAGGAGAATCATGTATATACACTGTTCATGAATATTACGACATTGTTACCTTGACTACTTAAGTGTGTAAAAGAATGTACACATTATCTTTGGAATAATTCATCTTCAGTCTTTTGAACATCTATCAGAGGGTACTATAGCTAGTACTTTCTAAGTAGGACTGTCCGAAATATTTAGAGATACAGTTAGTTTCTTTATAATTGGATGTTTTGGCCCTGGGGGTCTTCTTCAGTGACTAATGTACACATTCTAGGTGAAGACTTATCAAAGATCTTTAGCTTCTAATATACTTTAAGGTTTAATGTAAGAAGCTTACATACAGCTGGAGATCTTATTATTATATAGTACGTATATCCTTGCCTTACAAAAGGTACGTATTCATTTTTCTGCCCTATATGCTTGTGTCTTAATATATGTCATAGATGTCTCCAGATTTGTTGATAGGGTCCCATATATAGAATATGGACTACAGTGACCAGTTGGAACTATACCTTTTGATGATGCAATCACCAATATCAAAATTCAGTTATTATTTTGTATGGACTAGATTAACGTATAAACATTAATTAGTAGATATATAGATGGTATATACGTACATACATAGTTATAGTGAATATAGAAAATAGTGCAATTAGTAAATAAATACTCCCAAAGATGAGGAGATATAAAAGTATAAGGAAATTTTGCTTTATAAAAGAGAAATTAATAGTTGCTGGAGAATTCAATTGCAAATTGGATTGTAAGAATTATTTTTATATATGAACGTGTAGTCCCTTCAGTCTGGTAAACTGAGTAATTTTTTTTATGAATTATCATTTTAGTTATTATATTGTTTGACTATATACTACGTAGGAAATAAAGTCTTATAGGAAATAACAATTCTGAATACTAATATCTACTTTGTTGTATTGTTAATTTGTTATTTCCTATAAGATTGTTCCTATATACATACTTGATGAAAGTGTATTTAGTGTTGTAAAGGTTCCTTCCCAATATTTGTAGAAGATGAAGCTCCTGTGTTCTTTGATGTCTGTCTTCTCGTTACTGTCTGGTCAAGTGACCTCTCAGCAGTCTCCAGAGAGTTCTTCTTGTTTCAAAACCTGTCCTGGTCTATCTGACGAATCTCCTGCAGTTTGCTGCTACCAGATCTTTAGATGCAACTCTCTCAGTCCTTCTGGATACTACTGGATCAGGACTAATGGAACAGTCCAAGCAACTCACTGTGAAATGGACCTTGTGAAGATCACTTCTATAACTCCAGGATCAAGTGCAGACTATCCAGCTGACTCATGCTTTGATGTGTACGACTGTGATCCTTACACTAAAAATGGTAACTATTGGATTAAGTCATCTTCACCTCCTAGTCAGGTGTATTGTAATATTGACAAGATTGCTAAACTCGGATCATCATATGGAAAAAGTATTGCTACACCAGCTGAATCATGTAGTGCCATCTATAGTCACAATCCTTCAAGTCCTTCTGGGTACTACTGGATAAAGACTTCTTCATCTCCTCAACAAGTCTACTGTGATATGGATACCACAGCATGTGGAGTGAGAGGAGTCATGCGTATAGCCTATCTGGATACCAGTGTATCAGATACCTGTCCCACTAATCTTACTAAGTATGAGGTCAATGGTAAAACTATGTGTGGCAGACATAGCAGCACTCTTTCCACTCAGCCATGTGATTCAGTATATTACCCATCGGAAGGTGTAGAGTACAGTCATATCTGTGGTAGAGCAGTGGGGTATGCTTATGCTACTAGGGGATGGACATGTGCATTTGCTTTTTACTCCACCAAATATGCAACTGGTGTCACAATAACAAGAGGTCCTTCAGATAGTCGTACTCATGTCTGGACTTATGCTAGTGGTTGGCAATATGCTCAATCTAATGGATGTAACTGTCCCTGTGCTCCAGGTGGAACTGCTTCTCCAAGTTTTGTTGGAAATAACTATTTCTGTGAATCAGCCACAAAATATACACCTCAAAATCAGTGGTACACTAACTACACTATGTGGCAAGGTAATTGTTATGAAGGTAGCAACTGTTGTCCTGATGATGGAAGACCATGGTTTAATGTAGCACTGGACAGTCCTACCAATCAGGATATAGAGGTACGCTGGTGTGGATCTCCAAGGGATAATGACAATACAGGCTTGGAACTTTTGGAAATATTTACATATTAATGCAATTTCTCTGACTGATCATATTATTATCAATTTTGGATATTAGTAGAGTGTATGTATTATACTTTATTATGCATTTTGTGCAATTTAATTAGTTCACTTTATAGACAATTGTAATCTGAAAATCAAGAGAATTTGTTTGTGATCAGAGTAGCATTACAAAAAAGCTATTGATTAACTGAATAAAGGTGCCCGTTTTAGATATCACCGGTGTATAGAGTACAATAATATTTGTGGTAGAGCAGTGAGGTGTGCTCAATATGATATATAGACATATGCATTCTATCATTGGATTCATTAATATACTGATATAACTCCATTAAGGGTTTTAAGGTATTAATTCACTGAAGAGGCCCCCTGGATTGGGTCAAAATGTCTGAATTCTGATCCCTAACATTGGCCCTATTTGATTCCCGGCTACAGAATAAACCTATCATTATATAGTTGTCTATATTCATATATATGCCTATGGCTCGACCATCTTTTTGAGTGGCTAGGGGGAGACTCTGGTTCCCATCAAACAAACTTTGGTTTCACCCATTAATTCATTGCGCTCCTAAGCAGACATGAGTGGGCAGGGGTAATATCCAGAGTTTGAATAATAATGTTGACATTATAATATAGTTGTCATATATATATACATGCCTTGCACACAAGAGGCTTAAGCCTTATAATGCATGGAATGTAAATTCCTTGTGTGCATATACCAACTACTATAATTTGCAATATTTAATAATTAATTTATGGTGAGAGGTACGTATATATAGGGCAAATATGAGTGAACATCAAAATTTTCAAAACTCATTGAATATGATTTATAGGTAACTGCGAATGCTGACATCAAGTTACAGCTTCATATCTAAGAGTTGCAGCACTAAATGTACAATGAATTCTGGTATATCAACTAAACTTGATCAGTCTATATATATATGTGTCATCTTGTGTGGCTTGCTATCTAAACTTCCACTAGTATATGCATGTCTGACCCTTTTCCAATTGAGTTCCCTATATGTTTGGAAGTCTATGATACTAACTTCCCACTACATAACTAATAGTCCTATATATAATATATATATGGATATACTTCCATACATTAGTATAGTAGCAGTATATATAAATACTCAGATCATCCACCGTCATTCACATTCAGTAAAACAGAATATTAGTTGTTCCTGAAGTGACTAAAACAATCTGAGATATCAGTCAACTTCTTTCTGTATCTGCAAGATGTTCCTACTAGTATTGACTGCTTATGTCAATGCTCATTTGAATGAAGGGAATTCAACGTACTGCAACTATCAATCACTGTGCATCATCCCTGGTCCTCCTAGTCCAACTGGTCCTCCCGGTACATCCAATCAGTGACAACATACTACTACAGTCACTGAAACAGTTTATATAACTACAGAAACTCCTATATGAACATTTAGTTCTTGTCATTGATAAGTAGCTGTAAGATGTTGCCTTATCATAATTTGGATGCAGCATGAAGAAATCCCTACCCCAAGATGTTGCCTGGCTGCACATGGTTATGTCAAACATTCAATTAAATGTAGGAAGCTCCACATTGATTACATAGACTAACCATATACACATACCTCCTACATGTATGTTACAGAAGTCACTCCTTATGAATCTTAGAAGAGTATAAATATGTGACCAGTTTCATTCTCTGCTTCAGAGAACAAATCAAACAGTTATAGTGTCTTGAGGGAATACAGCAATCTCAGATATATCAGCCAAGCTCCACCTGTAGCTGCAAGATGTTCCTGCTGTATGTACTAGTACTAGCATTGACTGCTTATGTAAATGCTCAGTCAAACGAAGGAAAATGCCATAATTTTCCATCACTGCATATCATCCCAGGTCCACCTGGTCCTCCTGGTCCTCCTGGTCCACCTAGTCCACCTGGTCCTCCTGGTCCACCTGGTCCACCTGGTCCTCCTGGTACATCCAATCAGTGCCAACCTACTACTACAGTCACTGAAACAGTTTATATAACTACAGAAACTCCCATTGAGACCACTTACTATGTACCTTCACCAAGTCCTTCTCCATCAAGTTCTCCTTGCATTGGCTCCACTCAAGACCAGCCTGCTTCTTCCTGCCGTGATGTCTACCTGAACAATAACCTTTGTCCTTCTGGTCTCTATTGGATCTCCACTGAATCATCTCCTCAACAAGTCTACTGTGATATGGATACCACAGCATGTGGAGTGAGAGGAGTTATGCGTATAGCCTATCTGGATACCAGTGTATCAGATACCTGTCCCAGTAATCTTACTAAGTATGAGGTCAATGGTAAAACTATGTGTGGCAGACATAGCAGCACTATTTCCACTCAACCATGCAATTCCGTATATTATCCATTGCAAGGTGTAGAGTACGGTAATATCTGTGGTAGAGCAGTGGGGTATGCTTACAGTGGAGGGAATACATGTGCATTTGACTGGAGTTCAACTGGTACAGTCTATTGGCATGACACCTCCATTAATGGTCTCTATGCAACTGGTGTCACAATAACAAGAGGTCCTTCAGATAATCGTACTCATGTCTGGACTTATGCTAGTGGTCATAGAGAAGACCCAACTAGTCATTGTAACTGTCCCTGTGCTCCAGGTGGAACTGCTTCTCCTAGTTTTGTTGGAAACAACTATTTCTGTGAATCAGCCACAAAATACAGAGGTCAATATCAGTGGTACACTAACTACACAATGTGGCAAGGCAATTGCTATGAAGGTAGTGACTGTTGTCCTGACGATGGAAGACCATGGTTTAATGTAGCACTGGACAGTCCTTCTACTCACGATATAGAAGTACGCTGGTGTGGACGTCCAAGAGCTAATGACAATATAGCTACTGAGCTTTTGGAGATTTTTGTATACTAATACCAGGAGTAGTTTAATATACTTTCAAATCTTTAAAAATTAGCTGAACACATACTTTATATACTATATAAATACATTAATGAAGTTGTGGTTTAGATTATCAATTTATTTTTTGCATTGACATCCCTAAATATATTATAAGAGAATGTACGTATAGACTGCAGCTTGTAAATGAAAGAATATAATTTATATGTAATTACTGAATTACCATGGTCCAGGATTATTTATGTAGGTATTCAGCTCAAAATGGTCCTTTTTGTATATAGATCTGAACCTCAAGAGCTCTGCTTTTAGATCTTCGGCTCGTTGCCATGGTATACATATATATACATAACAGGATGCATGTGCATTGCATGTGGCAATTGAATTGTATATACGTATATAGCACAGTGGCAGAACACTGTGTGGTGCATGGTTATTACCAGCTGCACTGGGTTCAATTCCCAGCAATTGTGTCTTTTGTGCATGTTTTTCCCTTTTTCATGATGTCTGAGAATGATTATTTGTGGTTTAATTATGTATTTAAAATACAAAACCGGGAGCATACAGTGCATGTCCATGGGTACGGCATTCGTTGAAAAAGCCTCAACGATGTGAACTGAATAATGATCAGCAATTCAATATTATAGCTATTCAATTATCATCAAAATTTATGTGTAATATACTCACTATATTCGCATATGATACAGGCGAAAGGATAGGATAAAATGTGGGAGAGACAGCGCATGTGTGATGTGATGTATACAGTATAAGTGTAATTATAATTATAGCAAAAGAAAAAATTAATGAGAATAAAACATTTCATATCACATGAATACTGACTATTTGACTATTTATATACACCATACAAAGTATACAGCTTCACTGAGGCAGTAATATATACGTACATATGTATACACATAGATATCAGAGTACTCTCTAAGTATGGATGGCCAAAAAACATGCATATGGCCACCTATTTAATGTATTATCATACATTATGAAAGTCATTGTCTCTACACACTCACTTGTGCCAGTTTCTCTTCTTGTAGCTGCTGCTTTTTCCTGTAAACTTTCTCCCTGTCAGCTGCTTCCAGCTTCTCCTACATCTCTCTTTCCATAGCTTCCTGCTGTAGCTTACGAATAAATGTCTTGTTTTCAACTCTTGTTTCACTCTCCCTATACAGTGAATGAAAGAACGTTACTGAAAACTAGTTCCATAAACCACATTAAAATAAAAAAAATGATGTATTTATTATCATATAATTAAATAGGATATCAAAAATATTAATATTCTGCCATTTCATACAATACCACCTAATCGTGTCATCTCATGTGAACATCATGTGGCTAACTACTAACTAAACTTCCACAAGTACATGTCTGACCCTTTTCCAACTGAGTTCCCTATATATTTGGAAGTCTATTATACTAACTTCCCTCTACATACATAACTCTATAGTATAATTAGTTCTATATATATATATATATGGATATACTTCCGAACATTAGTATAGTAGCAGTATATATAAATACCCAGATCATCCACTGCATGTCATTCACATTCAGTAAATCAGACTATTAGCTCTTGGAGTGACTAAAACAATCTGAGATATCAGTCAAGTTCTTTCTGTATCTGCAAGATGTTCCTGCTGTATCTACTAGTATTGACTACTTATGTCAATGCTCATTTGAATGAAGGGAATTCAACGTACTGCAACTATCAATCACTATGTATCATCCCAGGTCCCCCTGGTCCATCTGGTCCACCTGGTCCTCCCGGTTCATCCAATCAGTGCCAATCTACTACTACAGTCACTGAAACAGTTTATATAACTACAGAAACTCCCATTGAGACCACTTACTATATTCCTTCACCAAGTCCTTCTTCATCAAGTTCTCCTTGTATTGGCTCCACTCTAGACCAGCCTGCTTCTTCCTGCCATGATGTCTACAAGAACAATAACCTTTGTCCTTCTGGTCTCTATTGGATCTCCACTGAATCATCTCCTCAACAAGTCTACTGTGATATGGATACCACAGCATGTGGAGTGAGAGGAGTCATGCGTATAGCCTATCTGGATACCAGTGTATCAGATACCTGTCCCAGTAATCTTACTAAGTATGAGGTCAATGGTACAACTATGTGTGGCAGACAAAATCGAACAATTCCATGTGATTCCGTATATTATCCATCTGAAGGTGTAGAGTACAGTAATATTTATGGTAGAGCAGTGGGGTATGCTCACAGCGGAGGAGCTACTCATGGCTTTTGGTATTCTACCAATACTCACTACTGGGACGACAACTCCATTAATGGTTTCTGGTGTCACAATAACAAGAGGTCCTTCTAATGATCGTACTCATGTCTGGACTTATGCTGCTGGTTATAATGAAGTCAGTCGATCTGTTGGTAACTGTCCCTGTGCTCCAGGTGGAGCACAACCTCCTTCCTTTGTTGGAAATAACTATTTCTGTGAATCAGCCACAAAGTATACTCCCTTAGGTATTGGCGAGTGGTACACTAACTACACAATGTGGCAAGGCAATTGTTATGAAGGTAGCAACTGTTGTCCTGACGATGGAAGACCATGGTTTAATGTAGCACTGGACAGTCCCACTACTCAAGATATAGAAGTATGCTGGTGTGGAATTAAAGGGGGGCTTTCATGGACTGATATTATTGGACTGAGATATTTACAGATTTTGATTTATTAATTTGATTTTTGACTGTTTCAGAATTACATACTGTAAAGCCATTTATATTAACATCCATTATATTTAACATTTTTTCATATTTGACTTATTATCGTCCATTAAATTTCCTGTAAGTATGTATACGCACACACACTGCACATGCATAACAATAAATATAACCTGAATATTCAATCTACAAGTACAATAACCTTTGTCCTTCTGGTCTCTATTGGATCTCCACTGAATCATCTCCTCAACAAGTCTACTGTGATATGGATACCACAGCATGTGGAGTGAGAGGAGTCATGCGTATAGCCTATCTGGATACCAGTGTATCAGATACCTGTCCCAGTAATCTTACTAAGTATGAGGTCAATGGTACAACAATGTGTGGCAGACATGATCTAACAGTTCCATGTGATTCTGTATATTATCCATCTGATGGAGTAGAGTACAGTAATATTTGTGGTAGAGCATGCTCGGTATGATGGATGGCAGTATGCCTTTTTAATTGGTCTACCACTACTAATTTTTACTACACTGATAACTCCATTAATGGTTTGTTTGAAACTGGAGTCACTATATATAGTACAAGGTCCTTCTAATAACCGTACTCATGTCTGGACATTTGCTTCTGGTCGACACAAGAAGTCAATCATGACAGTTGTAGCTGTCCCTGTGCTCTTTAATCTTAAATAATAATACAAATTCTGTTTATTTTAACAGACCTGTGAAACAGCAAATGAATAAAATAAAAAGAATTTGTATTATTATTTAAGATTAAAAAGCACGGGGACAGCTACAACCATCATGATTGACTTCCTACATTATTTCTACAATACATTAATCACTCTGAAGTTGTGGCCTAGATATCAGATCTAGACTGAGTAATTATTTTGTATTGATATAAAATATAATAATATAATTGTATATGAAAAATCTAAGATACAATTTTCCTACATGCTATGCCTATTCTGTAAAAGAGCCTATAGGGGAACTAAACCTGAAGAGAGCTACTGTATATGAGAGCTAAATGTAATTTAATAAAGTACGTATAGGAGAATGTATAGACTGCAATTTGCATTGTGAATGAAAGATTATAATTTATATGTAATTATTTAATTACAATGGACCAGGAATATTTATGTATATACGTACACACATAATTATTTAGCTCAAAATATTATATAGATCCTATATTCAATTCAGAACCAGAGTGCATATAAACAGCTGTCCTGGGTTCATTCCCAGCAATTGCTTCTTTTGTACATGTACATGTCTTTCCTTTTTAATGACGTCTGAGAATGATTACTTGTGGTTTGATTATCACTTGTTTTTAAGACACAAAACCGGGAGCATGCAGTGTCCATGCAGGTACGGCATTCATTGAAAAAGCCTCACTAATGTGAACTGAACAACGACCAACAATTCCATAGCAAAATATATTATGTGTAATACTCACTATACGTACGTATTTGTAAATGATACAGGCAAAAGATTAAAATGCGGAAGAGACAGTGAATGTGTGATGTGAGAAAAAATTAACGAGAATAAAACATTTCATATCACATGAAGACTGACTATTTGGCATATACTCAAAATATGTAAAAGAAGGAAGAAAAGACTCCTGTATCTTCATCCAGAGCTCTCTTCAGGTTTAGTTCCCCTATAGACTTTTTTACAGAATATATAGGCATAGCATGTAGGAAAATGGTATTAGATTTTTCATACATATATATGTATACACATAGATATCAGAGTACTCTCCAAGTATGGGATGGCCAAAAAACATGGCCGCCCTATTCAATGTATTATCATACATTATGAAAGTCATTGTCTCTACCCACTCACTTGTACCAGTTTCTCTTCTTTTAACTGCTGCTTTTTTCTGTACACTTTCTCCCTCTCAGCTGCTTCCACCTTTTCCTCCATCTCTCTTTCCATAGCTTTCTGCTGTAGCTTATGAATAAATATCTTGTTTTCAACTCTTGTTTCACTATCCCTATACAGTGAATTAAAGAACATTACTGAAAACTTGTGCCATAAACTACATTAAAATAAACTTTAAGGAAAACAATGTATTTATTATTATAAAATTAAACAGGATATCAAAAATATTCTGCCAATTCATACAATACCACCTAATCGTGTCATCTCGTGTGGCTAACTACCTAAACTTCCACAAGTACCTTTTCCAACTGAGTTCCCAATATGTAACTTCCCACAACATATACAGTATAACTCTACAGTATTAATGGTCCTATATATAATATATGGATATACTTCCATACATTAAGTATACATGTAGTAGCAATACATATATAAATACTCAGATCATCCACTGCATGTCATTCAAATTCAGTAAATCAGACTATTAGCTGTTCCTGGAGTGACTCTACAAGATGTTCCTGCTAAATCGACTAGTATTGACTGCTTATGTCAATGCTCATTTGAATGAAGGGAATTCAACATACTGCAACTATCAATCACTGTGCATCATCCCTGGTCCTCCTGGTCCACCTGGTCCCCCTGGTCCACCTGGTCCTCCTGGTCCACCTAGTCCTCCTGGTCCTCCTGGTCCACCTGGTCCTCCTGGTCCCCTTGGTCCTCCTGGTCCTCCTGGTCCACCTAGTCCTCCTGGTCCTCCTGGTCCACCTGGTCCACCTAGTCCTCCCGGTCCACCTAGTCCCCCTGGTCCTCCTGGTCCCCCTGGTCCTCCTGATCCACCTGGTCCTCCTGGTCCCCCTGGTCCTCCTGGTCCTCCTGGTCCCCCTGGTCCTCCCGGTTCATCCAATCAGTGCCAACCTACTACTACAGTCACTGAAACAGTTTATATAACTACAGAAACTCCCATTGAGACCACTTACTACATACCTTCACCAAGTCCTTCTCCATCAAGTTCTCCTTGCATTGGCTCCACTCAAGACCAGCCTGCTTCTTCCTGCCGTGATGTCTACAGGAACAATAACCTTTGTCCTTCTGGTCTCTATTGGATCTCCACTAAATCATCTCCTCAACAAGTCTACTGTGATATGGATACCACAGCATGTGGAGTGAGAGGAGTTATGCGTATAGCCTATCTAGATACTAGTGTATCAGATACCTGTCCCAGTAATCTTACTAAGTATGAGGTCAATGGTACAACTATGTGTGGCAGACATAACAGCACTCTTTCCACTCAGCCATGTGATTCTGTATATTATCCATCGGAAGGTATAGAGTACAGTCACATTTGTGGTAGAGCAGTGGGGTATGTTCACAGTGGAGGAGATACAATTGCATTTGCAGCAACAACTGAATCCATTAATGATATATATGTATCTGGTCTTGAAATAACAAGAGGTCCTCCTAATAATCGTACTCATGTCTGGACTCACGCTAGTGGTTATCAAGAAACCCCAAGTAATGGTGGTAACTGTCCCTGTGCTCCAGGAGGACAACAGCCTCCTTCCTTTGTTGGAAACAATTACTTCTGTGAATCAGCCACAAAGTATTCTCCCGCCCTTCTTGGTGAGTGGTACATTAACTACATAATGTGGCAAGGCAATTGTTATGAAGGTAGCAACTGTTGTCCTGACGATGGAAGACCATGGTTTAATGTAGCACTGGACAGTCCCACTACTCAAGATATAGAAGTACGCTGGTGTGGAGTTATACGATCGAGTAACTGGGTTGACAACATAGGTCTGGAAACATTGGACATATACAGGTAATGTTTGTGGCAGAGCAGTCATGCATATATATACGTATACACATATTAAATAATATTGTAACTGTGCATGCCTTCCATTGGTCCAAAGGGTACACCAATTATACACGCACTGGCTCAATTTATATTTGTATGGTATCTCACCATATACTATATACCAAAAAAACTTCCACAACAAATAAAAGTTACAATTATATACAATACTTGTTATACTACAGCTATCTTTGATACACTTGAGTGCCATTATATAATGCATGTAGTGCAAGTTACAATATACGCATATATTATATGTATTTTACATGGGAATTCAAATTCAAACAATAAAGTTTGACTTCATGGCTACTGAGTTAATTATATAGAACATTTTATAACTTGTTCTCTTATTGCATCATTACATTAAAGCTTCACCGATAGCCTTTCATGTCCTTGTGTGCAGCCAATTATCCTACACTAAATTAATGTGATCCATACATCAAAAACTATATAAATTACTATACATCTATGTATAAATTTATATTTATATAGTAACATAAGAACACGCGGCCTTTCCACTTTCCTAAATGTGCATGGTCCAGACAAAAATCAATATATAATACTTATTGCTATACATGATCCGTACACTTGAGTGCCATTATATAATGCATGTACCGTATTACTATATATATATATACTGTACAAGTTATATATATATATATATATATATATATATAGAATTTGTATACATGTATTTTACAAATTCAATAAAGTTAGACTTCATGGCTACTGAGTTAATTATATAGAACATTTTATAACTTGCACTCTTATTACATCATTACATTAAGGCTTCACTGACAGCTTTTCATGTCCTTGTGTGCAGCCAATTATCCTACACTAAATAAATGTGATCTATACATCAAAAACTATATATATTACTATACATCTATGTATAAATTTATATTTATATAGTAACATAAGAATACGCAGCCTTTCCACTTTCCTAAATGTGCATGGTCCAGACATAAATCAATATATAATACTTATTGCTATACATGATCCACAGGAAAGGGTACATGGCTGTACAATGTAATTAAACTAAATGCCAATAGTTGTATCACTAATATATACAGGCATGCTATACAACAATATCATATAATTATGTAGTGAATTAAAAGCACTTTAATTTGCAGGACATAAAGAACCAGTCCTTTAAGGGTCTCAGTTAGTAATCATATAGCGCAACTCCTATATAATTTATATTTGCAATATTAATAATTTAACTTGATCATGATCAGTGATTTGTGTCATCTCGTAGAAATGGGATCTAACTTCCCACTACATAACTCTACAGTTTTAATAGTCCTATATGGATATACTTCCGTATATATATTAGTATAGTAGCAGTATATATAAATACCCAGACCATCCACCGTCATTCACATTCAGTAAATCGGACTATTAGTTGGTCCTGAAGTGACTAAAACAATCTGAGATATCAGTCAAGTTTTTCTGTATCTACAAGATGTTCCTGCTGTATCTACTAGTATTGACTACTTATGGCAATGCTCATTTGAATGAAGGGAATTCAACGTACTGCAACTATCAATCACTATGCATCATCCCAGGTCCTCCTGGTCCCCCTGGTCCCCCTGGTCCTCCTGGACCTCCCGGTACATCTAATCAGTGCCAACCTACTACTACAGTCACTGAAACAGTTTATATAACTACAGAAACTCCCATTGAGACCACTCCTTACTGCATACCTTCACCAAGTCCTTCTCCATCAAGTTCTCCTAGGCCTTGCATTGGCTCCACTCCAGACGAGCCTGCTTCTTCCTGCCGTGATATCTACCAGAACAATAACCTTTGTCCTTCTGGTCTCTATTGGATCTCCACTGAATCATCTCCTCAACAAGTCTACTGTGATATGGATACCACAGCATGTGGAGTGAGAGGAGTTATGCGTATAGCCTATCTGGATACCAGTGTATCAGATACCTGTCCCAGTAATCTTACTAAGTATGAGGTCAATGGTACAACTATGTGTGGAAGGAAGAACCTAAGAGATACATATGCATGTGATTCTGTATATTACCCCTCGGAAGGTTTAGAGTACAGTAATATTTGCGGTAGAGCAGTGGGGTATGCTCACAGCGGAAGTGGGGGTCCATTATACACTTGTGGATTTTGGTGGCCTCAAGGTAGAGATAACATTAATGCTCTTTATGTGTCTGGTGTCACAATAACTAGAGGTCCTTCTACCGATCGTACTCATGTCTGGACTTATGCTGCTGGTAGACAAGAGGTCCCTGGTGTTGATTGTAACTGTCCCTGTGCTCCAACCGATGGAGTTGATCCTCCAAGTTTTGTTGGAAACAACTATTTCTGTGAATCAGCCACAAAATACCAACCTCCTGCAGTAGGTCAATGGTTCATAAACTACACAATGTGGCAAGGTAATTGCTATGAAGGTAGCGACTGTTGTCCTGACGATGGAAGACCATGGTTTAATGTAGATCTTGACAATCCTACCAATGAAGATGTAGAAGTACGCTGGTGTGGTAGTAAAACTAATGATAATATAGCAACAGAGCTTTTGGAGATTTTTGTGTACTAACATTAGTTACAACATGCTTAAATATTCATAACTCATTCCTTTTTCTGCACACCTTACTATCTGAGCATATTCAATTGTAATAATATGACTCTGAATAAAGTGTAATCTATAATATGTTTATGAACACAGTCAAGTACATCTTTCAGATGTCTTTAAACTTCACAGGTAATATAATTCAAGTTAAAACTCATGGGGCTGCTGTATGTCCCACACTCTCGAATAACTTGGTCGCCTTGTTGGGCATATATAATAGTCGTAATCTTAATGATTCTGACTTAGGTGTATATAGGGGCTTATTATTTCTTAATGTTGAATTTTAACTGAATTGTAACAAGTCTATATCTTATCCTGTATCATATTAATGCTAAATGTTTGGCATACCCAAAGTGCCTTAAATAGATAACACCAACTTTGAACTAAGTACAGCATGCAGTTTCACTCAGAAAGTAATTCTGGCATATTTCTTCATGTTGAATTTTAACTGACTAGTAACAAGTATCTTGTCCTGTATCATATGAATGTAAAATTTTGGTATACTCAAAGTGCCTTATATAGATGTCTATATCTTATGAATGCTAAATATATATATAGAGAGAGTTAAATTGGGTCTGTTATTCATATATACGTTGATATATACGTATATATGTACCTCTGATTATATATATCACTCATTTCTACATACCTATGTCTAAACCTACTTTCTACCATCTTCCCCTCCCCCAGCGCTCATTATTGATCCAGGGTTGCATGGGGGATATCCTACACTGTGAGAGGGGCCAGGTAACTCACCCTCAGTGTAAGACTGCACTGCTTGTGACATCATCCCAATCTCACACATTTGCTGTGCCTATGGGATATATATATGTTTAAATGCCTGATTTCTATCAAGCCCTACCTGACGATATAAACCTGCTCTTTTGTGTTATACCATTGACTTGCTTCACATCCTAACATTCATTTTTGAGGGATTCTCCCGGCATTCTGCCAGTGTCTGGGATAGAGATGGTATGCTGCCTATCTGATGGCTGTATTACACTGCATTATATATGCAGTTAAGGATCACTGTAACTAATTAACTACATCCATTCTGTATAGGGATAACTATGTAGCCATATCACTTGTACCACATATATGTGGTTTACGTGAATATGTTAACGCTTCAGCAATTGTACTTGTGAGCAAGTTATAAATTAATATTGTGTAAAACCTAATATATTAACCATGCATATATAGTATATGTGTGAATGTATATAGTCAAATTAACTTGAATATATTAAATATGTATATACCTCAGAGCTTAAAAATATGTATATACAATACATATATGAGCATATATCTAGCTTATCTATAAAGATGCTGCTATAGCAATTATAGAATTAAAAATGTCAAACATTAATGATCAATTTATTGAAGGAAGCTCCATAAGATAAGATAAGTACCCCCTAACAATGGGGATTTACAGTGGGCCCTAAAGGGAAACTTTTAAAAATTTAGGATGTAAGATGGGTGGTTATACTATACATACATATCACGTGTACATACCTCCTACATGTATGTATATTACAGAAGTCACTCCATTATTAATAAAATTCCTTAGAAGAGTATAAATATGTGACCAGTTTCATTCTCTGCTTCAGTGAACAAATCAAACAGTTATAGTGTCTTGAGGGAATACAGCAATCTCAGATATATCAGCCAAGCTCCACCTGTAGCTGCAAGATGTTCCTGCTGTATGTACTAGTACTAGCATTGACTGCTTATGTAAATGCTCAGTCGAATAAAGGAAAATGCCATAACTTTCCATCACTGCATATCATCCCTGGTCCACCTGGTCCTCCTGGTCCACCTGGCCCCCCTGGTCCTCCCGGTACATCCAATCAGTGCCAACCTACTACAGTCACTGAAACAGTTTATATAACTACAGAAACTCCCATAGAGACCACTACCTACTACGTACCTTCACCAAGTCCTTCTCCATCAAGTTCTCCTTGTATTGGCTCCACTCAAGGCCAGCCTGCTTCTTCCTGCCGTGATGTCTACCTGAACAATAACCTTTGTCCTTCTGGTCTCTATTGGATCTCCACTGAATCATCTCCTCAACAAGTCTACTGTGATATGGATACCACAGCATGTGGAGTGAGAGGAGTCATGCGTATAGCCTATCTGGATACCAGTGTATCAGATACCTGTCCCAGTAATCTTACTAAGTATGAGGTCAATGGTACAACTATGTGTGGTAGACTTTCGCATTCTCTTGCCAATTCAGTTCCATGTGATTCTGTATATTATCCATCGCAAGGTGTAGAGTACAGTCATATCTGTGGTAGAGCAGTGGGGTATGCTTATGCTACTAGTGGATGGACATGTGCTTTTTTTGGTTACTCCACCAAGTATGCAACTGGTGTCACAATAACAAGAGGTCCTTCAGATAATCGTACTCATGTCTGGACTTATGCTAGTGGTTGGCAATATGCTCAACATAATCATTGTAACTGTCCCTGTGCTCCAGGTGGAACTGCTTCTCCCAGTTTTGTTGGAAATAACTATTTCTGTGAATCAGCCACAAAATATACACCTCAAAATCAGTGGTACACTAACTACACAATGTGGCAAGGCAATTGCTATGAAGGTAGCAACTGTTGTCCTGAAGATGGAAGACCATGGTTTAATGTAGATCTTGACAGTCCTACCTATCATGATATAGAAGTACGCTGGTGTGGATATCCAAATAATAATGACAATACAGGCTTGGAACTTTTGGAACTATTTACGTATTAATGCAATTTCTCTGACTGATGATATTAGTAGAGTGCCTGCATTTTGCATTTTGTGCAACATATGATGTCATCATTTAATTAGTTCATATACAGAATCACCATTTGTGTATGGCTGTATGTATCTCAATAAATATCTATAATTCAGTAGCGTTTATTTGTTTCTTCGTTCGACAAGTCCTCTTAAATTACAGCACGAAACGCCGCCTAACATTCACAGATTATGGAAAACTCCCGTAAAGTGTACATGTGCTCTGCCGGTCGAAGACGCCCGTCCTACCGTTCTTTTGGCTTTCTCCTTCTACTTCCGGTTTTCCCTTCGCGGCAGACCGCTATATTTAATTATCGCTCCTTCGTTAGAAGCAAACTTTATTTTAAATTTTATATCATTAATCACGCATATAGCTATATACGTACATAGATAGACTAGATAATGGAACGTGGGATTGTTTCAGTCAGTAGATCTGGACCTTCATTCCTCGGTAGAAAGAAAAACATACAGTTACAATAATGAGCAATTTTGTGCACAAGAGGATAAGATAGGTACATGCAGATAGTAAAGGTTTAGAGAGTTCCAATTGTACAGGAAACTGCAGCTTGCAAACTCTTTCCTTTCACCAGCCATCATCTTCAAATAAATCCACTTTTCGCTTGTCATAAGCTTCCTTAAAGGAGTGGTCAAAGAGATTAAGGTCTTTTTCATTCCTGAGAACTCCTTTTGGTAGGTAACCCAATAACTTGGCAGCGTGTTCTCTGAGGAGACGCTGTCTCTCTTCCTCAATGATCTGCTTTCTTGCTTGTTCCATTCTCTGCTCCTCTTTCCACTCTTCCAGTTCCCTCTCCTGTTTAGCAGCATTTAAAGGATCAATAAGTAGTGATATATTATGGTTACCAAAGTCTATACATCATAAATAAATTTACACACTGCATGTGCATTATTTTCAAATATATCCATGCATAAGAATAATATATCCTGACAAAATTAGATCTTATAACATACGTACATACGTAGATATTCCATGTACAGAAATGAGGTCTTTTACATATGTCATATTCTTACGTATATATGGTTACATTTTATATAAATAATTACTCTTTTATCTCATAAATTATAGACATCTTTTTATCAGTACAAGATGTTAATCAGAGATAATTGACAACCTTTCACACCCGGACTGACCCAGTTTATGAGAGTAGGTATATACGTAATTTACCTTTTCTTCCTGAAATTGTGCTCTCCTTTCTTCAATTAATCTTTCAACAGCTCTTCTGTGCTCCAACTGTTTCATTCTTCGCTTTTGTGCATTCATCTGTTCAATGCGATCATCTTCTGCAAACTTTGCCATCATCTGAAATGAGTGGTACAATACTGATATTTAAACCTGTGTAACCACGTCTGTGTATGCATGTACGTATGTATAAATATAACGTGATATCGGGTTTGTTTGTATATAACAGCAAATCATATTCATTGACTCATATACTGCATATACTGTAGATGTACATGAAAAATGGGAGTTAATTGCACTAACCCAGTGTAAAGCCTATGATGAAATACACTATGTGATATGGATAATAACTGGAAGACACTATGCCAAGATATACGTAGCTCAAAACATACCTGTTGTCTAAACTCTTGTTCCTCTATTCTCTGTGCCTCCTCCTTCCTAGCCTTCAGCTCAAGATAGTCCTTGTTTGCTTGCTGTAGATCAAGACGCTGTCTGATCTGAGCCTCAAGAGCTGATCTCTCCTTCTGTCTCTGCTCCTCTTCCAGCTCCTCCTGGTACAGCTCCATACGTATCCTGCGAGGAAGACACACTCGTGACACTGCGTTCAGCTCATACAATTAAATTTATTGGGACAGCTTGACACATGTCATGCCACCTTAAATGTACATTCAAGTTGGCCCAGTAGAGAAAGAGAAAAGGTTAGCATGAAACTCTATCCACATACAAAGCCCTATGGCTAGGTTTTCCCTAAGTAATAAGTAATAAGTCTGGAAGTCAGTTCTATCTGTGTTTCCTTAGTCTTATCTATGTATGTATGTTCATACGGATATGCATTTCAACAGGAAATAGTGTTTCAGATTATTCAAGCTCATTCATGCAAATAGATGCATCTTTCAATACCTCTCCATCTCTTCATCCGCTACCTGCTTAGAGGCTATCACTTCTGCCAGCTGTTGTTGTACTCTGGACTTTGCCTCCTCTCTCAGTCTCTGGTTCTCCATCCTCTGCTCCTCTCTGGCTTGCTGCTGCTGACTGAACTCCAGTATCCGCTTGTTCTCCGCCTCCATCACCTCTCTCTCGTGTTCCTTCCATTCCTCTCTCTTCTGCAGGAACTCTTTGACGTACTCCCTCGTGGCTTGCTGCCTCTCCAACCGCATTTGCATGTCTCTCTGATCCTCCTCATAGATCTTACGGACAATCTCATCAATCATCAACTTTTCCTTCAGGAACTCTTCGTATAATTCCTGTTTCTTTTGTTCCTATTGTACGTATGCAGTAAATATGCAGTGTACGTACAAGTCAACAATCATGTTTACATACGTATATATACGTATACTAAACTTTTGTAGATTTATTGTACATATGCACGTACCTATGCACATTTATATGTGTATATGTCTAAATGAAAAGATATACGTATATACATACGTACGTATCTACAATATAGTAACATAGCATATCAGTGGCCTGTAATGATGTCCTGATCAGGTCTACCTGCTCTTCAAGCTGCCTCTCCAACTGTTCTTGATATTCCACACTCTTCTCCCACCTAGCCACTTCCTTCTGGTGTTCCCTTTTCAATGCCTCGTCATGTTCCTTCTGCATCATGGCTGCAATCTCCGCCTCCCTGTCATCCTCGATAGCCTTAAGTGTGTCCTTCTCTGCCAACTGGGCTGCTCGCTCCTTGTTCATGTAACCCGCCCTCAGTTTGGCCTCCAACTCACGAAGCTCAGTAGAGTTTTCTCGAATCTTTTGTCTCATTCTCTCATCTTTCTGCTTCTGCCATTTCAGCCTCTCTAGCTCCTTCAAAAACAACATTTATGAATTTACACATACATACATACATACGTATATAAGAGAGTAAGGTAGTACTCTCTAAGTATGGATGGCCAAAAAACATGGCCACCCCATTCAATGTATCCATAATAAAAGTCATTGTCTTTATCCACTCACTTGTGCCAGTTTCTCTTCTTGTAGCTGCTGCTTTTTCCTGTAAACTTTCTCCCTCTCAGCTGCTGCCAGCTTCTCCTCCATCTCTCTTTCCATAGCTTCCTGCTGTAGCTTACGAATAAATATCTTGTTTTCAACTCTTGTTTCACTAGCCATATTGGCCCTACAGTGAGTGAAAGAATGTTCCTGAAATGTTGTGCCATAAACCACATTAAAATAAAGGAAAACAATGTATTGATTATTATATACTTAAAACCTTAAAATAGGATGTATCTAAAATATTCTATTTCATACAATACTACGTACGTACCTACACAAACCTCACATACCAGTACATAGGTTTGTACTAAGTCTTATGTACTTGTTAGATAGTTCATACTTTATCTACAACTACTTTATAGGCCCTGTTTGATTGCAAAGGAAGTTTATAACTTAACACAAAATTGCAATATAAAATGTTTTTCCACATAAAGGTAAATTGTCATTTATTATACAACTACAACACAAAAGTGCATTTTATCGTACATTCAAGAAAATATAAAAGTTTACAGAACTAATATTGCATCTATTATATGCCAATTCTGTATAAACAACCTCAAAATTAAGAGAGAGCTAAGGAGGTAAGGATTCAAAGAGAGAGCTAAGGAGGTAAGGATTCAAAGAGAGAGCTAAGGAGGTAAGGATTCAAAGAGAGAGCTAAGGAGGTAAGGATTCAAAGAAACAGTTTCAGGGTCACTGATGAAGGGTGGTATTCCCAGAATTATTTTTCTGGCTCAGTGGAACAAAAGAAGAAAGAGAAAATTTCTGAGCTCTCGCCAGGTTTTGTTCCCTTTAGTTTTTTAATTTACAGAGTAGGCATAGCATGTAGGAAAATGGTGTATTAGAATATTCATCTATTATATACTGTCCCAATGACCTATGGAGTATCTAAAACATCATTCCCTTGAGCCATAAGGTCTGGAGCTGGAGTGAGATACATCACATCGTATACCACATTCGTGTAAGCAAAATGGGAAATAACAGACCAACATGCGAGACTCGGTAAAATTTCACAGAACATACTTGAGTAGTTTGTCTTGTGCCAACATTTTTTTGTGATCGTCAATGAGGTATTCTCTCTGTCTGTTGTCACACCTCATTTTTTCCTCTTGCGCGCGAGTCATTTGCCCCGTACCAACGTAACTGCGTCTCAACATGGCCTAATTTGAAAATAGTAAAGTTTAACACAGCTTGTCTAGTTGGCCGGTCGCGGACGTAATATAGGAAACTCACCATTCGCTTTCTCCTTATAATTGCTATATTGCTCAATCGTTTGCTTGTATTTTGAATAACCTCGTTGGCATGGATACAGTCAATGAATACATTTAGCAAATAAAATATACTTCGATGGTCATTGGTCAATAACTAATGTAGCTATACACGTGTGTGAATGTATCAAATCATTAATTATTAAGTTTGACTGCATGCATGCAACCCATAGACCATTGCACCATGTAGCTAAAGATATTTAATTAATGCCATTAGTTGTCATGAATATATATGAATACTATAGCACAAAATGCACTACACACACAAGGTACAAAGAGCCAGGTCTCACTTATTAACCATAGCAGATTTGATGTATATAGGCAAGGGCATGAAAGCCTTAAGCCTTGGAAAGGCTCAAGCCTTAATGGAATGTAAAATCCGTTGTGTGCATTATTTAACCATTATTTAATATTAACCTGGGGAATGTATCATCTCGTCCTATAGATTTATGGTCTGGGTATTTAAATATACTGCTACTATACTAATGTACGGAAGTATATCCATATATATATATATATATAGGACTATTAATACTGTAGAGTTATGTAGTGGGAAGTTAGTATCCTATAGCTATAGACTTCCAAACATATAGGGAACTCAGTTGAAAAAGGGTCAGACATGCACTTGTGGAAGTTTAGGTAGTTAGCCACACGATACTAACTTCCCCCTCGTATATAGCTAAATCTATACAGTTATAATAGTCCCATATATATATACTTCTGTACATTAGTTATCTATGAGCAGTATATATAAATACTCAGATCATCCACTGCATGTCATTCACATTCAGTAAATCAGACTATTAGTTGTTCCTGAAGTGACTAAAACAATCTGAGATATCAGTCAAGTTCCTTCTGAATCTGCAAGATGTTCCTGCTGCATCTACTAGTATTGACTGCTTATGTCAATGCTCATTTGAATGAAGTGAATTCAACGTACTGCAATTTTCAATCACTGTGTATCATCCCTGGTCCTCCTGGTCCCCCTGGTCCACCTAGTCCACCTGGTCCCCCTGGTCCACCTGGTCCCCCTGGTCCTCCTGGTTCATCCAATCAGAGCCAACCTACTACTACAGTTACTGAAACAGTTTATATAACAGAAACGTCAGTAGAAACCACTACTTACTGCGTACCTTCACCAAGTCCTTCTCCATCAAGTTCTCCTTGTATTGGCTCCACTCCAGAACAGCCTGCTTCTTCCTGCCGTGATATCTACAAAAACAATAACCTTTGTCCTTCTGGTCTCTATTGGATCTCCACTAAATCATCTCCTCAACAAGTCTACTGTGATATGGATACCACAGCATGTGGAGTGAGAGGAGTCATGCGTATAGCCTATCTGGATACCAGTGTATCAGATACCTGTCCCAGTAATCTTACTAAATATGAGGTCAATGGTACAACTATGTGTGGCAGACATGATACTAGTTCCACGACTACTCTACCATGTGATTCTGTAACCTATCCATCTCAAGGTGTGGAGTACAGTAATGTTTGTGGCAGAGTGGTAGGATATACACACAGTGGAAGAAATACATGTGCATTTTGGTGGAAGACAGCTAGCCATATATATGCAGGTGACTCAATAGACTCTCTCTATACCGCTGGGATCTTAATATCAAGAGGCCTGGTAAACAATCGCTCACACGTTTGGACGTATGCTTCTGGTAGACCTGGAGGTAGTAGTTGTGGATGTCCCTGTGGTGATGGATATGATTCTCCAGACTTTGTTGGTAATAACTTTTTCTGTGAGTCAGCTCCGTACTCAAACGAGTATCAGTGGCGCACCAATGCTAATGTATGGCATGGAAATGATGAATATTGCAATGAAGGTAGTGACTGTTGTTCTGACGATGGAAGACCATGGTTTAATGTAGCACAGGACAATCCTACTACTCAAGACATAGAAGTACGCTGGTGTGGATATCCACCTGAAAATGACATTATAGGCTTGGAACTTTTGGAACTATTTACCTACTAACTGATCTGATACTGTAACATGTAACCACTTATATGTGTACAATATATACTTTATACATTTGTCACAATGTATACGCATATATGCACATATCATCCATTTAACTTACAGTTTACAGAACCACCGTTCACCTCAGTGTTTTGGGAGAACTCCCATATGAATAATCCTCACTTGCACCGTCCACTACTTCTACTTGTCACATGTAGCCAGTTTGATCACACATATATTATTATATAGAACCAAACTCTATATAGTTAGGAAGTTCTGCTGTATTCAATTTATAAGCAGTTATAATTTGAAGGATGAGAGATGACTTGAAACAACTGATTTGAGTTGAAAACCTCGTGGAGCTTGCATGCACATACCTCCATACCATGTAAGTTTCAGAAATCACTTCATATACTAATAAAATTTCATAAGAGGCTGGAGTATATATATCCCAGTAGCCTTACCAAGTATGAGATAGGTGGCGGGGCACTATTGCCACGAACTATGTGATTCAGTAACTTACCCATCTCATGGTGTAGAGTGCAGTCACATTTGTGGTAGAGCAGTTGGACTCGTGCTCATTATGGAATATGGAGGAAATATATATGTACATTTGTTCGGACCGTAACTTGGAACGGGCATACCAACTCCATTAATGGTCGTATATGTATCTGGTGTCACAATATAACAAGAGATCATTCTAATGATTGTACTCCTGTCCAGACTTATAAGCTAGTGGTTATAATAAAAATATAACTTGATCAGTGTATAAATATGAGTCATATATATATATATATATATCATGTGACTACCTACCTAAACTTCCACAAGTACATGTCTGACCCTTTTCCAACTGATTTGCCTACATTTGTTTGCAAGTCAAATACAAAATAGGATACTACCCTCTACATAACTCTACATGCTGTTAATATATTTCTATAGTGCTGTACTAAATGTCTATAAGCAGTATATATAAATACTCAGATCATCCACCGTCATTCACATTCAGTAAATCAGACTATTAATTGTTACTGAAGTGACTAAAACAATTTGAGATATCAGTCAAGTTCCTTCTGTATCTGCAAGATGTTCCTGCTGTATCTACTAGTATTGACTGCTTATGTCAATGCTCATTTGAATGAAGTGAATTCAACGTACTGCAACTATCAATCACTGTGCATCATCCCTGGTCCTCCTGGTCCACCTGGTCCTCCTGGTCCACCCGGTTCATCCAATCAGTGCCAACCTACTACTACAGTCACTGAAACAGTTTATATAACTACAGAAACTCCCATTGAGACCACTTACTACATACCTTCACCAAGTCCTTATCCATCAAGTTCTCCTTGCATTGGCTCCACTCCAGAACAGCCTGCTTCTTCCTGCCGTGATGTCTACCTGAACAATAACTTTTGTCCTTCTGGTCTCTATTGGATCTCCACTAAATCATCTCTTCAACTAATCTACTGTGATATGGATACCACAGCATGTGGAGTGAGAGGAGTCATGCGTATAGCCTATCTGAATACCAGTGTATCAGATAACTGTCCCAGTAATCTTACTAAGTATGAGGTCAATGGTACAACTATGTGTGGCAGACATAACAGCACTCTTTCCACTCAATCATGTAATTCTGTATATTATCCATCAGAAGGTGTAGAGTACAGTCACATTTGTGGTAGAGCAGTGGGGTATGCTCACAGCGGAGGTGATACAATTGCATTTGCAGCAACAACTGAATCCATTAATGATATATATGTATCTGGTCTTGAAATAACAAGAGGTCCTCCTAATAATCGTACCCATGTCTGGACTTACGCTAGTGGTTATCAAGAAACCACAAGTAATGGTGGCAACTGTCCTTGTGCTCCAGGAGGACAACAGCCTCCTTCCTTTGTTGGAAACAATTACTTCTGTGAATCAGCCACAAAGTATTCTCCCGCCCTTCTTGGTGAGTGGTACACCAACTACACAATGTGGCAAGGCAATTGTTATGAAGATAGCAACTGTTGTCCTGACGATGGAAGACCATGGTTTAATGTAACACTGGACAGTCCTACCAATCAAGGTATAGAAGTACGCTGGTGTGGAGTTATACGATCGAGTAACAGGATTGACAACATAGGTCTGGAAACATTGGACATTTATGTCTACTAGTTAATACTACTAACAGAGATAATTTTGAGATAGCTAGAAAAACTGTAGAACGGAATCATTTAGATGAAACCATATTATATGCAAAGCTGCAGTGTATGATCTTTATCATAAAATTAATGAATCCGCTTAGCCTGTTGATCACATCATTAATTAAGAGTTGTTACAATGATTAACCTTGAGATGCGCATGCTCTATATATAAATGTACATATAATCTCGATCGGTATATGAATTTAAAGTACGTATATACGTATATGAGCATAAATCACATTGCTAAATCTCATTGGACATACTTAATATAGGTGTCTGTGAATGCTGACACCAAGTCTAGCTATCTTTCTATTTGATAGATATAAAGAACTATATGTAATAGATATACTACGGCCTACACGCCCTCGGGTCTCGTTTTTTCATTGTTATTGTATAAATTCAATTAACACCTTTCCATAATTGGCAGATATAAGAGCCTAGACATCCTATTGCAGTTTTACCCTGGAGTGGGCCTCTTATTGTAGTTATACCTCGGAGTGGGCCTCTTATTGTAGTAATACCTCGGAGTGGGCCTCTTATTGTAGTAATACCCTGGAGTGGGCCTCTTATTGCAGTTTTACCCTGGAGTGGGCCTCTTATTGTAGTTATACCCTAGTTATGGACTTCAACACCTCAGCGTTGCCCCAGTAATGGCATATATATACTACTCATCTCGTGGCATAGAGTATATATATACAGGTAATGTTTGTGGCAGAGCAGTCATGCATATATATATATACGTATACACATATTAAATAATATTGTAACTGCATGCCTTCCATTGGTCCAAAGGGTACACCAATTATATATACACGCACTGGCTCTATGTATATTTGTATATATGGTATCTCACCATGTACTATATACCAAAAAACATCCACAACAAATAAAAGTTACAATTATATATATACAATACTTGTTATGCTACAGCTATCTTTGATACTTGAGTGGCATTATATAATGCATGTACCGTATTATTATATGCATGTATTTTACATGGGAATTCAAATTCAAACAATAAAGTTTGACTTCATGGCTACTGAGTTAATTATATAGAACATTTTATAACTTGCACTCTTATTACATCATTACATTAAGGCTTCACTGACAGCCTTTCATGTCCTTGTGTGCAGCCAATTATCCTACTCTTTCTTAATGTGATCCATACATCAAAAACTATATAAATTACTATACATCTATGTATAAATTTATATTTATATAGTAACATAAGAACACGCGGCCTTTCCACTTTCCTAAATGTACATGATCCAGACATAAATCAATATATAATACTTATTGCAATACATGATCCGTACATGGCCGTACCATGTAACCAAATGCTATTAGTTGTATCACTATATAAATTACTATACATCTATGTATAAATTTATATTTATATAGTAACATAAGAATACGCGGCCTTTCCACTTTCCTAAATGTGCATGATCCAGACATAAATCAATATATAATACTTATTGCAATACATGATCCGTACATGGCCGTACCATGTAACCAAATGCTATTAGTTGTATCACTATATATATTACTATACATCTATGTATAAATTTATATTTACATAGTAACATAAGAACACGCGGCCTTTCCACTTTCCTAAATGTGCATGGTCCAGACATAAATCAATATATAATACTTATTGCTATACATGATCCACAGGAAAGTGTACATGGCTGTACCATGTAATTAAACTAAATGCTATTAGTTGTATCACTATATATAATATATATATACAGGCATGCTAGCTATATATACAACAATATCATGTAATGAATTAAAAGCACTTTAATTTGCAGGACACAAAGAACCAGTCCTTAAGGGTTTCAGTTAGTAACCATATATAGCAGATTTGATGGAACTCCTATATAATTCATAATTTGCAATATTAATAATTTAACTTGATCATGATCAATGTATAAATATTTGTGTCATCTTGTAGAAACAGGATCTAACTTCCCACTACATAACTCTACAGTTTTAATAGTCCTATATATATATTGTAACTTGCACTGTATATATATAATATATGGATATACTTCCGTATAGTAGCAGTATATATATATATATAAATACTCAGACCATCCACTGCATGTCATTCACATTCAGTAAATCAGAATATTAGTTGTTCCTGAAGTGACTAAAACAATCTGAGATATCAGTCAAGTTCTTTCTGTATCTGCAAGATGTTCCTGCTGTATCTACTAGTATTGACTGCTTATGTCAATGCTTATTTTTATGAAGGGAATTCACCGTACTGCAATCGTCTCACCCGTGGTCCTCCTGGTTTTCCTGGTCCCCCTGGTCCCCCTGGTCCACCTAGTCCTCCTGGTCCTCCCATTATATCCAATCAGAGCCAGCCTACTACTACAGTCACTGAAACAGTTTATATAACTACAGAAATTCCCATAGGGACCACTACCTACTACGTACCTTCACCAAGTCCTTCTCCATCAAGCTCTCCTTGTATTGGCTCCACTCCAGAACAGCCTGCTTCTTCTTGCCATGATGTCTACAAGAACAATAACCTTTGTCCTTCTGGTCTCTATTGGATCTCCACTAAATCATCTCCTCAACAAGTCTACTGTGATATGGATACCACAGCATGTGGAGTGAGAGGAGTTATGCGTATAGCCTATCTGGATACCAGTGTATCAGATACCTGTCCCAGTAGCCTTACTAAGTATGAGGTCAATGGTAAAACTATGTGTGGCAGACATAGCAGCACTCTTTCCAGACAATCATGTGATTCTGTATATTATCCATCTCATGGAGTAGAGTACAGTAATATTTGTGGTAGAGCAGTGGGGTATGCTCACAGCGGAGGGTATACTTGTGCATTTTACTGGGGTCGTAATAATCCTTCAATCAACAGTCTCTATGTATCTGGTGTCACAATAACAAGAGGTCCTTCTAATAGTCGTGCTCATGTCTGGACTTATGCTAGTGGTTATAAATATGCTGAATTTAATGCTTGTAACTGTCCCTGTGCTCCAGGTGGAACTGCTTCTCCCAGTTTTGTTGGAAATAACTATTTCTGTGAATCAGCCACAAAAAAGGAACCTCGAAATCGGTGGTACACTGGCTACAAAATGTGGCAAGGTAATTGTTACAAAGGTAGCAACTGTTGTCCCGATGATGGAAGACCATGGTTTAATGTAACACTGGACAGTCCTACCAGTCATGATATAGAAGTACGCTGGTGTGGTATTTCAGTAATTGACAATACTGCAACAGAGAGTTTGGAGATTTTTGTCTACTAATAAGAGGAGTAGTTTAATATACACACTCATTTACATTCAAATTATTAATTAAAGATTAACTGAACAGATCTTTAGATGTTACCATACATCTACATTAATTGCTCTGAAGTTGTGGTTAACCCGATTATCTGTATCACATGCAATTTAAAATATTCCACTGGTAATAAATTTTTCCAATATGCATAAAATTACAAATGCGCTCAATGCTAAATAAATTAGTTCTGCATGAGGGAATTCAGAAACTATTCTTTTATTAAGTATTCATATTCAAGTGTATTACCAATCAATCAACAAACAGGCACTACAAACAAGAAGTTACAAGTTAATAATTGCTATGCTATCTTTGCTGCTTGAGTGCCATCGTAACCTCTGTAGAATAAATAAAAAATAATACTTACCTGAGACTAAAAATAGATTTCATGTAATAAATTATTCAAACGTTGATTTAGTCAATAAACAATAAATATTCACGTAGAGCTTATAATCTCAGTATTCACGTATCACACATCTACTTTACAGAATAACTATATATTCACAATAGATTGAGGACACTTAAGTGTTTGATAGAAAAGCTTCATTAACTAAAGCTTCCTGAATGCCGCCATTTGCAAAAACGATGTAACGACGTATAAATTAAATATTATAATAGTTTCGTATTATACATATAGTATATATTTCTTTCCGTAACATGAAGCCATACAACTGAATCGGCAAATGAAAACAATGTAAGGGGCTGTAAGATAAATACGTAAATATCAATAAAAATAAATACAAAAGTTAGCAAAGTGTCATTTGCTCAGTTGCAACATTTTCACATGACAAATACAATATTTGAGGTGCATGAAGACATACGTACTTGACATATTTAGCAATTTCCCAATTGGTTTCCACAGAGAATGGACCTTCAACGTCAACTCCATCCTCAGTCACAGTGGCTAATTCAAACTTGTTAATTGTACGACATTCTCGATAATAGAGCACCTGAGAAAACACAAAAATGATAAGTTTACAATTGACAGGATCAACTTAAACATTAAACAACAAATGAAACATCCCCAATTACTATGAAGGGTTGTAAATTTGAACCAGCTTGGGAAATGGAAATCGACAAAAAACTTACAAGCTAAAAATTCATTTGTTAACATACATCAACAATATTAATGTTGAAGACAAATAAACAATATTGTTGGACGATCAAAAACACAATTTCATTGTATAATGTTCTCTCAATTAACATAATTAAATAGTTACCTTCAGTGATCGAAGGATGATCTCTTTTGCTTCATCCTTAGTCATCAATCTTCCTCTACTGGTTGCTTTTTCATAAGCGTCTCTCAACAGTGGCTACATGAAGACAGTCTTCAAGTGATGGAAGGTGGAGGACATCCATCAGAACTTTAACTCAGGTAAACAGGATTTGGATCAGAATAATTCTATATCTTGAATGTATGAAACTCTCACTCTTAATACTATAGCTATATAGTCCTATAGCCCATATAGAGCTAAGTATATAATACTATAGCTATATACGTAGTCCTATAGCCCCTATAGAGTTAAGTATACGTACGTAGTTGCATGATCATGATCATATCTGAGGGTAGAACTTGGGACCAGAAGGGGCAAAATGAAAATGTTCTAGGGCAATGGTATGAGGATGTCAAAGCCGTCTAGGGGGCTCCCAAAAGTCTAGGGGGGGCTAAATCAATCCTAGGGGGGAGGGGCAAATGCCCCCGCCCCCTGCTGATGGTAGACACTAGATATTTGCCCTGTGTGATTGCCCACAAGTGGTTATGTGAGTCATAATCTGTCACCATCAAAATCACTAAACTGGTGATCTGTACCCTGTCGTGCACTGGGGGTAGACATTGAATGGCCGTTTTAATAGTGACTGCATAGGCCTAGATCAACACAAATGGTATTTTCAAGTAATGTATAGTTGTTGAGATTATATGCACATACGGCTTTATAAAAGTACATTCGTAATATCATACCAGAGCTATGTAGCTTCCGTATCCCGTGGCAACAGCGGGTGATTCATAAGCTACTCCAATCATGTTAACATAACCCAGAAACCTGCAGCAATAGACAATAAAGTTCAGCAACTGGACACTTTTAAAAGGAGGAGTTACGATCACAAGCTTCAAGCAATCTAGTGTGTCAACTCACGGCTTCTCATCCTTGTATCCTCCCACTACCCAGACGTTCCAGTAGGGATCAAGCTCGGTGCGCTGGTAATACATCACTCTTGTTAAATAGGAGAATATAGCCTTTGGAGATACATCGTGACCATCATCCTCAGCCTTGTCCTGGATTCTAAATTATAAAATTAGAATCGGAATGAAAGTCCTTTTCCGTAGGCTATTACTTATAGAGGTGAAGATAGAATTATACTCTTGTATGTAGCAATAGAAGATTTATAGAAATGGTTACAAAGGCTGCAGTAACAATCTTTGACATTATTCCTAGTTTAACATGGCCATACACAGATTAGCCTTGAAAAATTGGTAACTCTTACATCTACAGTCACCCGTAACACTTTCATTATCATATAAAAATTTAGCTCTGAATCTTACCCCACCTGCTCATGTCACTTGAGGAGTGCAAAGGAGATATTCTGGTCCCATTGAATGAACTTGAGTTCCAGCCATTAGCTCATTGCACTCCTCAGAAGACATGAGTGGGTGGGGTAATTCCAGGGAGGATAAATATAGTCTTACATCATATTTTCAATATCATCCTTGACATTCTGAAAGTCGGCATAATCACCAGTTGCTCCGATGACTGTAGAATCATTCACTTTCATCAGACGTGACACACTTCTGAAGCGGGCCAGAGACCCATACGACCCCAGTGTGTCGGCTGCTATGACAACACCTCCATCAAATTGGACACCTAGGACTGATGTTCCACTAGTCATCGGGTGCCTGAACATTAACGAAAACGGATACGACAATCATCACTACTTATAATGAAGCTAGCAACTTTTATAGTCCAAAACATGCTCTGTATTAAGTCAAAGCTAAGTTAAATGATCTCCATAAAAAGATTTAGGATTTTCTGACTCCTAATACTCTCAGAAAATGACTAACAATCTAAGTACACTTAAATCTTTAAAATAAATATTTACAAACGAAGTTGCAATGCATTAAAACTAAAATACGTGTCAGTCTTTCCCTTAAAATAATGACAATTATCAAACAGCGGAGCAAAGAGCAAGGCTAACATTGAGCTATAAGTGATACGAGAAAATCAGCTTTCTTCTACAAATAAACATTCAAGGTCTAACTAACCTTGTTCTACTGGATGGTATTTCCGAAGTATTTCTGCTTGATTTATTGTCTGGAAAGTTGTAAAAACTACCTGGGGCTGGTCCGCCGCTCCAAAAAGGAGCAGGAAAAGGACTTTGCTGAAGATTATGCGCAGCCATTTTGTTGCTGAGTGTATGATCATATGAGTGTACGTGCTCAAAAAGTTTCAGACCACGTGCACTACGGGTAGATTATCTCTCCCGGCATTTATCGATATCGATCATACGATCGCGTTTTTTTCTTCCGCATTTTAAATAAGTAATTAAATTTATAATAATAGTAAAATCTTAATATATAATAACATAAAATTTTGAATACAATAAAAAGTGTTATTGCGATACATAGTTAGAAATAAAAGTTCACTTCTTTTCTTCACTCCAGACAGACGCTTTTCCTTAAGCTGTTCTTTTCTGACTTGAATTTGAATTGTACTTCTTTTTGCATCACTTTACTGACTGTAAAGGTGACCCCAGGGCACACCACGAGGAGGTAGAAGTACTTCGTGCCCCAAATGGCCTCCGGTTTCTCAACTCTGTTTGACACTTCCACTACTTGCGTCGTAAGAGAAGCTGCTCGGGAACGGTCCGGCGTACCTGACCGACCTGTGACCAGTTACTAGTCCTGCACTGCCTCACGCTACGGACAGAACAAGCCCGACCCTGGCGGACCACAAACTCCCACCAATGAGAATCATCATGTGCACACAACGCAGCTTGGGAACACTGTACACAGACTTTAGCTCATTGGGATCGGCCAGGTTGCTTTAGAGTAGGGACCCATCGATGAACTATATAAGAAAAGAATTAGAGAATACCATGTAAAATTGCAATTGTAATACAAATTTTAAATGTCTTCAAAACCAACCTGATGCGGCAGCCTACAATAGCTTCCTGACCGACTACGTAGTGGCACTGGACCCACGCTCCTCCAGGTACGGGTCGTATAGCAAGAATCCGCAAGTGCCAATTTAACACACAAGCAGGATTAATAGTGAGATACATCTCCAGGCACTAACCCATGATGGAGAGACCACCCCACTATACGAACACCGATGACCCTTTGTCGCATGGTACCATGGTCGTGCTCCTACCACGGTTTTCGCATCGATCCACACCAAAGTAGACCTCCAGAGTTGATAGCCCGGAGGCCAAAGACTGAAAATTTGCTCGACTATTTATTAGAAATTGTCGGCGGGAAACATCGTGAACTTGGCGGAAAATTGTGGAAGCTAAATTTTGTTTTTTGTTTTCGATGTCATGTTCGAGAACAATAGACAGCATCATGTCAGCATGTAGTACATGACCCGGAATATTCAGCAAGTCTTTGTTATATTTAATTAGACACGAAAACATGCATGGCTATACAGCGAAGCAAATCATAGCATGTCCAGTGCCCCTATGTATAGAAGTGCTTAATTAAAAAACAAACTATCAATCTCTTAATGAACATCTAATTGTTTCAGCAGCAATCAAACATATGCAAAAGCTCTTGCGAGCGCATGAATTGACATATCAAGCAGTATGTTTCATGCACAATCAAGATATTGAGAATCAAGGATATACGGATGTAGAGTTGTTAACAAAAATCACAGGTTTTATAATTATCATATGTATAAAGATATTAAACGAAAAAAGGCCTTTACTTTACGCTAATATAGTTTCGTGTAAGCCATAATTTTGCACCCTGTCTGATTCTTACATTCAAACTCGCGAGATATATACTGGCTATTGCTTAAATATTTTCTGTCCTTATATCTATTGACTTTTGATGTATGTGTTCATGTCAATTGTATTATTGCTCAATCCAAAATGGCCGTTGCTGCTGAAGCTGAACTGTCTAGTTTGGCGCTGTACATGTCACTGATTGGTGGGTCATCTTATTTAGATAATCAGGCAAACTGTATAGCCGCTTTAAATGAAGTCTATAAGGTTTTTATTCTTTCAAGTTACGTACATGATTAGCATATTAATCAGCATCTTTATCTTATGTAAGAATACTTTACTTGTTAGACTGTTAATTTGTACTTCAAGTATAATTTACACAAACTCAATATATGGCTTATTGTGTAGTTTGCTTTATTTGCAGTATTTTCCAGAAGAATTGTCATGGAAATCTAATGTCAGTTGCCTAGCAACATGTCCAATTAAAAAAGAAGGACTGAGTGGTAGGGAATCTTTAAAGTTATTGGCTTGACCCATTCAGGTGGGAAAGGAAAGTATTGGATCAAGGGACAGAACCAGAAGTCAGTATATAATAACTGTAAAGGACCTGGACTACATCTGTTCAATGGGATTACCAGATTTAGCATGTCTACCAATCCCTAGTAACCAGTAACTCCTAGCTACCATTGTTCAGTTGGGGAGAGCTAGGTGTAGTACATGTTTACCAGGTTCTCTGTATCTTATAAATCAGTTTGCCTCACTACTTGGTTATGAAACTGTACAATCCCTTTAAGCAAGATATAATTTTTGCAGTAGCCTACTTCATTTCCTATTCAATTATTTAGTGAAGTTTCCATGGCAACAGCTACTTAGCAACATTTCAAGAACAAAGTTATATTGTAATTTTCCATTTGAATGGATTATAAGCCACTTACAAAATGTAATTGTTCTAAAATTTTAACAGGGCAATTAGACAGGAGCTAAATGACTAATATTAAGTTTGTCCTATGGATCCAGTGGTTCTAACAATAGTTAAGCCAAATGATAAACTTACTATTTCTTTTCCTTTGACTAATCTAAAACATCATTTCCCTACATCAACAATTCTACAGTAAAAGACCTTTACTGTAGGGAACTAAATCTAGTGAGAGCTTTGGATGAGGATACAAGAGGTTCATTTTATTTTCACACAGGTCTCCACAGGTCAGGACAGCTGTTTCTGGAAATATGCACCATTCAACCCTGGAAGTCTTTCTGCATGGATGTTCTTCTTGAGAAACATTGTCATCTGTGCATGACATTTTAATTGTCTCAGTAAAGTAAATATAACTTATCTACATACTGATTATATGTAACTATAGGATATCATGCATGTCCCAGCACTGAGTGTGATTCTTTTGTGTTTTTGTATATTATGCAAGAATAATTAGCCTCCTGATCACGTACGGTCACGATCTGTGGACTTGCATGAGGTCATGTTTGGAGGCTTATACCTAATCCCTATAATATTATTTGCAAAACTTGACCTTCTGAAATGATTATGTAAATAAGGAGGAGTAGGATCACGTACGCACACGTCGCCAAATATAATTATGATATAAAAGCAAATGACGAGAATCGCTTTACGACAGCCTTATAGCGGAAAAACTCTATATTTAGATATATCTGCTATAGATCTGAGAGATGGAGAGTAGTAAGAGAATCTTCTGCTCATTTAGATAATCGATGCACAAATCATGTATAATTATAAGTTCATGCTCTATAGCTCTTTAGTGTCTACTGTTGTATTTCGTTCTGTGTACAGAAGGTTGTGGTTGTGGTCCTGGCTACGCCACCCCGCTGGACGCAATGAAGGGCCCGCGGGAGAAGCTGCTCTACGTTCCGTGCATTTATCGCACTACGGAAACAAAAAAGCCGGACTACCTTTGCACTATCGATTGCGACCCCGAGTCTCCGACCTTCCGCCAGGTCATTCACAGACTGTCAATGCCCCATGTAGACGATGAGCTCCACCACACTGGATGGAACGCCTGCAGCAGGCAAGCACGCCTTTAATATATACATATCAGTCAACACGTGCATTCATGAGTTATATACAGTACTTAGTTGATAAAAATACTAATTGTAATCATTTATAGCTGTTTTGGTGATTCAACAAGAAAGAGAAATAGGCTGGTGCTGCCATCAATGGTCTCCAACCGAATCTATGCAGTAGACACAGCAACGAATCCAAGAGCTCCTAAATTATTCAAGGTGCCTACTCTTTCTTCACATTAAATAATTAAAACTTTTTTAATTAATACTATATATCTACAAATGTACGTATATTATGTTGTTGTTTTGAAGGTTGTTGATGGAGACGAGATTAAGAAGAAGACCAAACTCTCCATCCCTCACACTGCTCATTGCCTAGGAACAGGAGAGGTCATGGTTTGTACAATGGGAGATGAGAATGAGTCCAGAAAAGGTGAATATACCACTTCCCTACATTATAGATGCCTATAACTCTACATGCAAAAAATTAAACCTGTTGAGAACTTTGGATGAGGATACAAGAGTCTTTTCTTTCTATACTTTTGCTCCACTGGCTCAGACAGCTCTTTCTGGGAATTCCAGCCTTCATTAGTGACCCTGGGAATCTTTGTGTTTTTCTTGATCTTTTTGTGAGTCCTTGGCTCTCTGTGCTAAATCTCGGGTCTTGTATATGCATATATACATCAATGCTCTCTATGTATATACACACATATACAGATATGTAGAATGACACAATAGAATAGACAATAGGATGACACAAAGAATTGGCCTCTAAATTTCCCTTTTATCCAGCATACATATATTCTTATTTTTAAAACAATAACACAAATATGTCAGCTATTCAGTTTCATTGGGTTAAATACATACTTTGTTGTCAAAATGGTGAGTAATGTATTTTGTACCATGACAATACATTAAAATTGAGGATGGGTCACTATTGTAAATCTGTACATATCTATTGCTTTTAAATGCCTAGACCTTTGACTGTACTTTGAACTTTGTACTTTGTACTTTGTACTTTGTACTTTGTACTGACACACAATAGGTGGATTCATCCTGCTGGATGGGACCACCTTTGAGATCAAAGGGAATTGGGAGGTGGAGGCCGCAGAGTTTGGATACGACTTTTGGTATCAGCCCAGACACAATGTGATGATTAGCACTGGATGGGGGGATCCCCAAGCCTTCCTGAAAGGCTTCCACCCCAAAGATGTAGCCAATGGTAAGCCATTGGGATGAAATCTAGAAATTACGTATACTGACATTCATAAATATTTTCACATGCTACAATTTAGAATAAAGGCCTATATATAGGGAGAACTAAACCTAGTGAGAGTTTTAGATGGAGAATGCAAGAGTTTTCTCCTTCTCCTTCTCTTCTTATCTACTGGAGCATGTTTGATATTTAAATGATCATAACCCTGAAGTATTATGAATTTACTGAATGATTATATGTATACTTCTCCTAGCCTCTTGGAAGGGTGTATGTGTGTATATTCCATAGGAATGTATGGACATTCCCTCCATGTGCGTATATTCCAAGGAATGTATGAACATTCCCTCCATGTGTGTATATTCCATAGGAATGTATGGCCATTCCCTCCATGTTTGGGACTGGAAAGAGCACAAGCTGATTCAAAAGATTGATCTTGGTGATGATGGAGTGATGGCCCTGGAGATAAGGTTTCTGCACAACCCCGATGCAACTGAAGGCTTTATGGGTGCAACTCTCTCCTCAAACATAATCAGATTCTATAAAACTGGAGATGTGAGTGCTGCTTATCTTATATATTATATCACCTTATATATATCATGATTTATTATATCTTGACTTCTAAATATTACAATTTCAAAATCGATTTACCTTTAGTTTAAAACACTGTGTTATCTAGTGCTAGCTATTCACATATCATTACAATTGCATGTGCAAGGAAATGCTTCTTGTTAAACTGCTATAGAAAGTGAATGAGAGAGTGAGAGACATGCCTATATATATACGTATATAGATTGAAGATCCTTATGAAATTCATTATTTGTTGTCATACTATTAGAATGGTACATGGGGAGCTGAGAAGGTGGTTGATGTACCGAGCAAGAAGGTTGAGGGATGGACTCTTCCAGAGATGCCTGGGTTGATCACAGACATTTTGGTGTCTTTGGATGACAAGTACCTGTACTTCTCCAATTGGGCTCATGGCGACGTGAGGCAATATGACATCACTGACACCAGAAACCCCAAGCTGGTTGGACAGGTAAGTGTGTTGAGTTGGGAGAGATATACGTAGATCATGGGAGGAGCGGATTATGAAAAGAGTGGATAGGGGAGGAGTGGATTGTGGGAGGAGTGAATTGGGGAATTAGCTATAGTGGATTAGGAAAGGAGTGGATAGGGGAATTAGTGGATTAGGAAAGGAGTGTATTGGGGAATTAGTGGATTAGGAAAGGAGTGTATTGGGGAATTAGTGGATTAGGAAAAGAGTGGATAGGGGAGGAGTGGATTAGGAAAAGAGTGGATTGTGGGAGGAGTGGATTGTGGGAGGAGTGGATTGTGGGAGGAGTGGATTGTGGGAGGAGTGTATTGGGGAATTAGTGGATTAGGAAAGGAGTGGATTGGGGAATTAGTGGATTAGGAAAAGAGTGGATTGTGGGAGGAGTGGATTGTGGGAGGAGTGGATTGTGGGAGGAGTGGGTTGTGGGAGGAGTGGATTGGGAATTTTATACTAGATTATGATGGAATCCTTATAAATAATATTCTTCTAGATCTTTCTTGTCTCACGTATAGATCTTTCTTGTCTCACATATAGATCTTTCTTGGAGGCAGTATTTGTAAGGATGGTAAAGTCAAGGTCACAGAGGACAAGGAACTGAAGGAGCAGCCAGACCCTCTCTTTATCAACAGGAAGAGAGTCAACGGAGGACCACAAATGTTGCAGCTGTCGTTGGACGGCAAGAGGCTATTTGTGACTACCTCTCTCTTCAGCACTTGGGACAAGCAGTTCTATCCGGATATGGTCAAGTCAGTATGGCACTGTATATTGTATATTACATATATGTACAGTATATAAATAATATAAATTAGAGATTCAAAGACTTGTGTTGATGAGCAAAATCTCTATCTGGGACTGGGACTGATAATTAAAAAATGGCCTTGTATGTTTCGAGATGATTCTATAAAAAATTATTAGCCATATTTTCCAGATCTCAACTGCATATATATATCATGTCAGTCTCTGTGTATAATATGTACTCATTTTCTTCATGTATTATTATATAGAGATGGAGCTTTTCTCTTTCAAATTGACGTTGACACTGAGAAGGGAGGACTGTCATTGAACAGAGATTTCTACATAGACTTTGGGGAGGAGCCAGAAGGTCCCGCCCTGGCCCATGAGGTCCGCTATCCCGGGGGAGACAGTACATCAGACATTTGGATATAACACTTTGGGGGGGAGGAGTGATGCCACAAGAGTGTTGCTATATACTAGACTTATACAAGATTTATATGTACAAGACAAACCATTTAGGCCTATATATGTAATTTCCATATTAATTTTGCTGAGATATTAATAACTTTGCTGAGCTGATTTCTTTTTCAAATATTATACAAAATTTATAACAACATTAGCTGTTTAAATGAGAGAATTTAAAACATTGGAACTGGCTGAGTATTTACAAATCTTCAGTATTCTGAAGTAGTTCTTGTTTGAGAAATGGAGATTCTGGAGTCATCTCTGTACTTGTCCAAGCAAAGGTTAACACTGAGGCCGGGGCCTACATAATGTATAGACAGTGGATGGTCAGTGCATTACATCATAATATTATACATCTAATATAATAAGTATAATATTATACATCTAATATAATAAGTATAATATTATACATCTAATATAATACGTATATACATACATATATACAATGTACTATCAACGGTCACATTTGGACCATCCTGAAGCTAAGTTTGATGCAGTTAGAAGAAATCTTTATTCTATCATAAAGACCTCTCTAAACATGGGTTCCTTGAAATTAGTGATGTTTGATATATTAGCTAAAGTCTAGAGACTGTCTTGTGCAACTTACAAGTCCCAGCTCGGCTAAAGTGGTGTTGTCATCGTCCAGCACTTTACCAGTGGAGAGGAGAGAAAATGGAAAGGCTTCAGTGGAGAGAGATGCTAGCACAAACTGCCTGACATCATAAACACGTTCTAAGGGCCTGAAGACACCTACATTTGGATGGGTGGATGGGTGGGTGGATGGATGGATGGATGGGTGGGTCAATGGGTGGGTGGATGGGTACGTGGATATGATGCACTCATAAACCTTGTAGGATGTAGTTATCTGGCATACGTATCCTTAGGAGTATAAACCTGTAGTATCTGAGGACATTCTTCACTCCATCTCTCTCTTTCATGATTTTGGTACGCAACATCATCTCTTTCTCCATTGTCTCACTCCTAATACACAATTACATGTCACAATTTCTTTATTAACACACCTTCTTACATACAGGTAAATGAATACCTTTATATTAATGTTGCTATGACAACAGCCACATCCGTATATATATGCACTAACCTCACTTTCTGCTCCTTTTTAATCTCTTCGGGAGTGAGATGGTAAAAATCCTCAGGGAGATCAAAATGGCTGACTTTAGCAGTTGCCCTGAAGACCTATACCAGTTATAACATCAAAAGTAATACAGGTACATACATACAGCTCTTTTCTATACACACTCAGAATAAATTTCTTGTTCACTACTTCTAAATGTGCAGAAGTGTTACTTTAAGGAGCAAGTGTGATGGAGCAAGATTTAGATGGCCTGACCTTGGGCTTTACCCCAGATCCTCCCCCTCCCAATAATATTGCAGACCCTCCCCCTCCCAATAATATTACAGATCCTCCCCCTCCCAATAATATTACAGATCCTCCCCCTCCCAATAATATTACAGATCCTCCCCCTCCCAATAATATTGCAGATCCTCCCCCTCCCAATAATATTGTACATATTGTATACATATAGCAAAGACTGTCTTTGCACATCGATACTATCAAAACTTTAGATGCAAGCTGAAGAGATCCAATTAGTAGTAGTTCTGGGAGTACCTGGGGTCGTCGGTCTACTGACGGTCTGACCGGAGTCACGCCCTTCAACAGTTCAGTGTAAGATGACAAGGTTTCGTCATTCAGCTTGTCTTCCTCAAGCTGAAGAACGTAAAACTGTTCTTCCTTTCCATTATGGTCCAGCAACTTCTGCTTGAAGCCACAAGCTTCTAGAAAGAGCTCTCCGCCCTTCACGCTACACACTCTATCCTAGGAAGGACAGGAAGTGAAAATGGACAGAAAACAGGAAGTGAAAATGGACAGAAAACAGGAAGTGAAAAGGATTGTAAACAGGAAGTGAAAATGAAAGGCATCAATCATGCAAAGTGAGGCAGATCATGCTTGACTCACTTGAAATGCTTTATTGTGGTATCTAATTTTCTGATACTTTTCGTCTTCCAAGTTTAGTCTTATGTTATCAAGATACCTAAAATCAAAAGATGAACAAAGTCCTCAAACGGTAGACAAGGCCAGCAGCAAGTGATCATACCTGCATAGTGTTTCCACGCATGTGGTACGCTTCTCCTGGTCCTTGCACATTGTGTGAATGATCTTGGCTGACCCCAGTATGGCATCCTTCAGATATTCCTGTGGTATAAGATGGTACTTAACTACACTCGAGTCACTTTTGGGTAAAAATGCCTTATTAAGATCTGTATAGGATGTTTACACTACCAATAGTTAGTTACCACTACACTGCTGCATATCAGACATTGTCCAAATGCCTCTTCAAGCCTAAGGACCCGGCCTTATCATAATTTGGATGCAGTAAGAAGTCCCTACCCCATTATTGTACACTCATGTATCACAGACCATCCATTTATCTAGTCAAGGACCTTGGGAAGACAAGAAGATAAAAGTTGTACACACTTTTACACTAATGAGATTTCTAAGGTGAAGAAGCGTAACCATTGATTAGGGTTAAACATACCATTCCACTGATAGGGATAGTCTATATACCTAGGTATATCTAAATGTTACTCTTACGCAATTTACATCACTACTCCCTCTTAGCCACGCCCACCTCTTGGAGGCAGGACTCCAGGTGATCCTCCATGCTCTTGTACGGAATACTCTTCCGGCAGACAGGACATATCAGGTAAACACTGGTTCCGCGATCAGATCCCCCTTTCAGTGGGGATACAAACACTGCGGCCGCGCCGCTGCGGTCCCCTTCAATCCTCCTCACGGCCGCGTCCCCAGCCAGGCGAACGGCCTGGGGCGAGGTCTTGGCTACCCGAGTGTTAGCAGCAGTGGTGGGCCTCTCCGTTGTGTGAGCAGTCACGTTGCGACCTTGGCTTGGCGCCGACTGTACTCGTTCTATTCGCTCGACTGCCGCTACTCCAGCCGTCATAGACGCTTGAGATGGTTTCTGGGAGCTGGATGGCACTTCTTCTTTTGAAGCCTTTTTTGGTTCTTTTTTGGGCTGTGCGGGAGTTTCGGTGAGCGAATGTCCATCTCCAGCACGCCTGAAGTTGAAATCCGCCTTAATATCCTCAAAAAAGCCTCGAATCTTCTTCATAATTTCCTAGTAATGATAATTTTAATTCTAAACAGGACTACTCCATAAATAGTATTCTAATATAGTGTAAGCATCTGTATAAAAGGAGATGGATTTAGGGGAAATCCCTAGAGCAGAAAGATGGCGGATCTCCGAGCAACCAAGAGAGCATCGACAGCTAGCAGGAGCGAGAAAGCGGCAGGAGGTATAACATTAAAGAGCAGACCTTCAACACAACAGACTAAAACTAAAGCAAAGGTGGTGCTGGATTTAAAGGCCAAGGAAGAAGAGTATAGGTGAGGGTTGTCTGTGCGGACTGTGCATGCATGAATGTTGTCTTTCTCATTTGTCTTATCTAAAGGCGTCTCAATGAGGAATTGGAAGCTAAATCTGCCAGCTTAATGAAAGAAGCAGATGATTTTTTAATGGTAAGCACATCCTTGATTGAAATAGAACAACAGTTCCACATCCACCCCCCCTGGTGTATCTATAAGCCCACAGTTCCACACCTACCCCCCTGGTGTATCTATAAGCCAACAGTTCCACACCCTCCCCCCTGGTGTATCTATAAGCCAACAGTTCCACACCCTCCCCCCCTGGTGTATCTATAAGCCCACAGTTCCACACCCTCCCCCCCTGGTGTATCTATAAGCCCACAGTTCCACACCCACCCCCCCTGGTGTATCTATAAGCCAACAGTTCCACACCCTCCCCCCCTGGTGTATCTATAAGCCCACAGTTCCACACCCACCCCCCCTGGTGTATCTATAAGCCAACAGTTCCACATCCACCCCCCCTGGTGTATCTATAAGCCAACAGTTCCACACCCTCCCCCCCTGGTGTATCTATAAGCCAACAGTTCCACACCCTCCCCCCCTGGTGTATCTATAAGCCAACAGTTCCACATCCACCCCCCCTGGTGTATCTATAAGCCCACAGTTCCACACCCACCCCCCTGGTGTATCTATAAGCCAACAGTTCCACATCCACCCCCCCTGGTGTATCTATAAGCCCACAGTTCCACATCCACCCCCCCTGGTGTATCTATAAGCCAACAGTTCCACACCCTCCCCCCCTGGTGTATCTATAAGCCCACAGTTCCACACCCACCCCCTGGTGTATCTATAAGCCCACAGTTCCACACCCTCCCCCCCTGGTGTATCTATAAGCCCACAGTTCCACACCCTCCCCCCTGGTGTATCTATAAGCCAACAGTTCCACATCCACCCCCCCTGGTGTATCTATAAGCCCACAGTTCCACACCCACCCCCCCTGGTGTATCTATAAGCCCACAGTTCCACACCCTCCCCCCCTGGTGTATCTATAAGCCAACAGTTCCACACCCTCCCCCCCTGGTGTATCTATAAGCCCACAGTTCCACACCCTCCCCCCCTGGTGTATCTATAAGCCAACAGTTCCACACCCTCCCCCCCTGGTGTATCTATAAGCCAACAGTTCCACACCCTCCCCCCCTGGTGTATCTATAAGCCAACAGTTCCACACCCTCCCCCCTGGTGTATCTATAAGCCAACAGTTCCACATCCACCCCCCCTGGTGTATCTATAAGCCAACAGTTCCACACCCTCCCCCCCTGGTGTATCTATAAGCCAACAGTTCCACACCCACCCCCCCTGGTGTATCTATAAGCCCACAGTTCCACACCCACCCCCCCTGGTGTATCTATAAGCCCACAGTTCCACACCCACCCCCCCTGGTGTATCTATAAGCCAACAGTTCCACACCCACCCCCCCTGGTGTATCTATAAGCCAACAGTTTCACACCCACCCCCCCTGGTGTATCTATAAGCCAACAGTTCCACACCCACCCCCCCTGGTGTATCTATAAGCCCACAGTTCCACACCCACCCCCCCTGGTGTATCTATAAGCCAACAGTTCCACACCCACCCCCCCTGGTGTATCTATAAGCCCACAGTTCCACACCCACCCCCCCTGGTGTATCTATAAGCCCACAGTTCCACACCCACCCCCCCTGGTGTATCTATAAGCCCACAGTTCCACACCTACCCCCCTGGTGTATCTATAAGCCCACAGTTCCACACCCTCCCCCCCTGGTGTATCTACAAGCCAACAGTTCCACACCCTCCCCCCTGGTGTATCTATAAGCCCACAGTTCCACACCCTCCCCCCCTGGTGTATCTATAAGCCAACAGTTCCACACCCTCCCCCCCTGGTGTATCTATAAGCCAACAGTTCCACACCCTCCCCCCCTGGTGTATCTATAAGCCAACAGTTCCACACCCTCCCCCCCTGGTGTATCTATAAGCCCACAGTTCCACACCCACCCCCCTGGTGTATCTATAAGCCCACAGTTCCACACCCTCCCCCCCTGGTGTATCTATAAGCCAACAGTTCCACACCCTCCCCCCCTGGTGTATCTATAAGCCAACAGTTCCACACCCTCCCCCCCTGGTGTATCTATAAGCCCACAGTTCCACACCCACCCCCCCTGGTGTATCTATAAGCCAACAGTTCCACACCCTCCCCCCCTGGTGTATCTATAAGCCAATGTTCACTCCTTGTTAGCGGGATCCTTCCAGTCTGTTGCAGAAGACTGGTCCCTCACTTGTGGAGCAGTCCTCTAGTGGTACAATGTCAGCTCCCGGGCCCTCCGCCACCTCTGTACCTCCTAAGAGGAGCGCTGGCAAGCAGAAGACCACGTTAGGCAAGGGAGCCGGCTCATCACAGAAGGTTCAGCAGGGAGGGGGTATGACAATAAATGCAAAGGAGCGACTGAGGACAACTGGAGGAACACAGAAGAAGTTACAATCACAATCTTTTACAAGGTGAACCTTAAGTTGGATTGCAAGTACATATCAATACACTAACATACACATAATAATAATACAGTACACTAACATACACATAATAATAATACAGTACACTAACATACACATAATAATAATACAGTACACTAACATACACATAATAATAATACAGTACACTAACATACACATAATAATAATACAGTACACTAACATACACATAATAATAATACATTACACTAACATACACATAATAATAATACAGTACACTAACATACACATAATAATAATACAGTACACTAACCTACACATAGTAATAATACATGATCAAAGTACATATCAATACACTAACCTACATTATAGGGCAAGTATAATACGTATTTGTTGGAAAGTTATTGCATTGTATATATACCATCATATTATTTTGGATACAATTAAAAACCACATATGATGCAATGCATCAGAATTATTAAGTACAGGGGACATCCCTGTAATCATCCCCTCCAGATAGCTAGCCAGGTACCTGTTTAAATCTTCTTTACAAGAGGTTCTTGTAGACTCTGCTTCCGTTCCGTAGGCCTGCTACAGCTGGTACCACAGATCACTCCCAAAGGGAAGAGGGAACTCCTTCAGATGACAAGCTAATTGGTGAACTTCTTGAGCAAAAACTGAAATTACAGGAAATGGAGAATATATCATCCCATTCCGGATTTGATTCTTTTAATTTTGGCACGGGGACAGGACTATCTGCAGAGAAAGGTACACAAGGTGTTCAGTTAGTCTCCGATCCTCAGTTTAGTAAACCTAAAATGGGAATGGGGACTCTAGCTTTTTCAACCTTGGATGGGGGACAGTTACAGGGGGATCCCCCAGAAGATGACATCATCCCAGATGTAGCAGAAGATTTAGGACCAGGTAAGTAGAGTTCATATTATATGTACTTTTAATATCCACCAAAGTGTAGTTCATGATGTTCTACATTGCTTCATTGAATACAATACTGGTATTGCCTAGATGCCATGATCCGATTTCTGAAGGCAAAATTGAGAGTTATGCAAGAAGAAATGGACAAACTTCATGCTGAGAACAGTAGTAAAGTAAGTCTTGATGGATCTAGCTTATGTACAAGATTAGGAATGTGACAAACAACATTAAATAAATCAAAAAATAATATTTAAATAATACATGTTATGTCCGCATTCTGTGGTACTCATTATGTGATGAAACTACAGGAGTTAGTAAAGAATGTCTAATGTTACGATTTCATGATGTAACATCTCCAATTTAACTATATCCATAAGCACTCCAACCTAACTGAGGCTCAGACGACAATAGCAACATTGTCAAATGAAAATGCAAAGCTTAAAAAGACACAGCAGGCATTGCAGGTTTGTCATTTTGTTTTTTGCAATAGTTGTTCTAGGTTTAGGTACTTATTCATTCACTTCTGTAACTCCCTTACACTGGATCCCTGTTTAGGTCCAGATTGACAAGTACAAACAGTTGACAGATGAGATGAAAGCAAAGTGCTCCAGTTTGGAAGGTCACCTCTCTTCACTGAGAAAGGTGAACCCACTGGTTACCATAGCAACATAATGTAGTCATGATGTTCTTGGCGAGCGGCTTACTTAGCTTGTAAAACAACTGCATTTTGTACATAGCGAAATAATTCTACATGATCCCCACATAGTTTGTGTTGCCACATGTACTGGTTATCTTTGAGATGATTCATCTTTAGTCTTTTCAATCACTGAAGAAGACCCCAGGGTCAAAATGTCTGATTCTCTAGAAACAAACTGCATCTCTAGACACTCAAGAGACTAAAGATGAACCATCTCAAGGATAAGGTTGGCACAGTTAGTAGAAATCCCTATCCTCTACCTATAGTAGAAAATGTCCAAAGAAGATTAAATGTACAGTATAGTGAAATTCTGAGGTAGTTTAATATGTTATTAAAAATGATAATTTGATTTTCTTCAAGGGAGGCAAGCCCCATGCCCCTCCCCCAAAGGGAGGCAAGCCCCATGCCCCTCCCCCAAAGGGAGGCAAGCCCCATGCCCCTCCCCCCAAAGGGAGGCAAGCCCCATGCCCCTCCCCCCAAATGAATCGCCTAATATACAATTTTATACACCTGTTGACATCTATGGCTTCATTCTCTCTGTCCGTTTGGGTTCCCAAGCTCTCTTCCCATGCCATGTGCTGCAGGATTTGGATGCTCGAGATCGTCATCAGAAGCAGCTCCTCTCAAATCAGAGCGCCACTGATGTGCGTCTCAACAGGGCCCTGGAGGAATTGGAGCGAGCCAAGAGTGCCCTGCAAAGAGAAAAATCAGAGAAAAAGGTCAATAATGCAGATTAAAGAATGATTAATCCTCCATTTTGTAAACCATAGCATATAATATAGATCTGAATGTAGTTTGGATATTACATTTTTGTTCTCTTTAAGCATATGCAATGCTAACTTTTACCATTTTAGTAAACTTTAGTTTTTAGTTATTTTTTATTCCAGGAGAGCCTTGAGCAGGACAAGAAGGTGATGGAGAAGGTGACAACTGAAAATAAGCATTTGGAGAAGCAGAGGAATGATTTAATGGCAGCCTTTAAGAAGCAGCTGAAACTGATTGATGTCCTCAAGAAACAGAAGGTATATTATTGCAAATGTTTAGCAAATGTAGTACCTGTATAAAGAAAAAGTATGTTTGCATTTTAAGACTACAATTAATGACTACTTTATTTTCCAAAAATAATAATTTATCACTCAATAATATTAATACACTCTTTTCTCACATGCCACATCTATATACTTAAGAGTAAATGCCTATATAGAACTATAGAACTAAACTTTTGATGAGAATACAAGAGTTTTTCCTTCTCCTTCTCTTCTTCTCCACTGGGCCAGTATGTAAATGTACACTGTATATTTAACCTGCAATGTTTCCCATTTCTGTAAATAATGTCGTGTCATCTTTGTAGGTTTGCCATTTTATCTTCTTAGCTTAAGTTTTATTTCTATTAGATGCATTTAGAAGCGTCAAAGCTGCTATCCTTCACTGAAGAAGAATTTGTAAAGGCTTTAGACTGGGACAAACTCTAAAGACTTGTGCTTTTATTGTTATTGTTATTCACTTAATTATTCATGAGCATGATATACGTCATCGCTCACGTGACTGACGAAACGGGAGTGAAGTTACTGTATACTAAAGTAGAGAAGATGGACAGTTTTTACAGTCCGGTAAACTACATGGCGGCGGCCTCGGATAGTTTGAAGATAATTCCTCAAGAGAGAGTTATATCTGAGGAGCAAGAAGACGGTCAGATGGAGTCCTTTATAACAGCGTGGATCGAGAGAACTGATGAGATGGTAGATTGTGCGGAGGAGGACGCCGAGGTTTGTTCAGAGTGAACTGTTGACATATTACTGATAGCAATAAATTGGGATCCATAATTTAAATTATTTCTTAATTAGAAAACCATTAATTAGTGTATTTTAGGACTTTCACTGCCAGTGATTGTCGACTATTTATAAGGCTAGATTTCTAGTAATTAATTCAAGCCATCTGATTGGTTGACTCAGCTGCTGTGTTGTAAAGAGGTGTAATCTGTAGTTAATAGAAATTTAATACTAATTTGGTTTTTAAAAGGATGCAAAGTACATACAAGTACGTAAGAAATAGGTAGGAAGCTGTCCAGCTGTCCCCAGCAGGCCACACCCCTCCCCCTCCCTCCTCCCCAGTAGGCCACACCCCTCCCCCTCCCTCCTCCCCAGTAGGCCACACCCCTCCCCCTCCCTCCTCCCCAGTAGGCCACACCCCTCCCCCTCCCTCCTCCCCAGTAGGCCACACCCCTCCCCCTCTCTCCTCCCCAGTAGGCCACACCCCTCCCCCTCCCTCCTCCCCAGTAGGCCACACCCCTCCCCCTCCCTCCTCCCCAGCAGGCCACACCCCTCCCCCTCCCTCCTCCCCAGCAGACCACACCACTCTCCCTCCTTCCTCCCCAGCAGACCACACCACTCTCCCTCCTTCCTCCCCAGCAGGCCACACTCTTCAGCACAGTTATCTCTTTGATATTTTTAGGTTAAAACGTTGTTTGTGAGTGGCCTACCCATGGATGTGAAGCCACGAGAGTTGTACCTGTTATGCAGATCATACTCAGTCAGTTGTGCCATCAGAGCAGTTCACTGTTGATGCATGTATACAATCTGTACTTATCTTGTATGTATGTATGTATGTATGTATGTATGTATGTAAGTATGTATGTATGTATGTATGTATGTATGTATGTATGTATGTATGTATGTATGTAAGTATGTATGTATGTATGTAAGTATGTATGTATGTATGTATGTATGTATGTATGTAAGTATGTATGTATGTATGTAGGGCTATAAAGGATCTTCATTGAAGATTATGACTAAAGGAGGCAAAGTGTCTCAGGTAAGATTTACATGGATGAATAACCTTGTGGTATGTATCTTGTTAATGGTGTCCTCCCGACTACAGACCACTCATGTTACTATAGCTACGTAAGATGCATTATGAAGAGATGCTATATGTACTAAGTGATACATTAAAGCTGAATCTCCTGGGTTGTTACACTTTGACCTTTAAACTTTAACCTTTAGCCCGTAGCCTTCATAACTTTTGAAAGCAGAGGAGATGCAGAAAAGGCCATGGCAGATCTGCAAGTGAGTGACCAATTTGAAGGTGCATCCCTTTTCTGAGATATCATCCACCCATCCATCCATCCACCCATCCATCCATCCATCCACCACCCTTTTATACATTGCATCTATGGAGCATTGAGATTTTGTGTTGATAGCTTTCAATGTCCGCTACAGTGCATTTCTATTTGCCTGCTTCCTTTCTTGTGTTAGGGTGTCAAGTTTGATCCCGGGTCTCACCAGACATTGCGACTTGAGTTTGCTAAGTCTAACAGTAGAGTGTCAGCCTCCAAGAGGACTAGTTCCATTCCAAAATCTAATATCCAAAATGGAACTGGTTAGTCCTTTTTTAAATGTATGTCATTAAAACAACCAAAGGAGTATGTGTAACTCAGAATGGGGGAATCTATACATGTTATGTATACCTTCAAATGGACCATTCCTTAATTAGAGATTGTATACATTAAATACGTATGTTTTCATTCTGTATTTATCAGTTGTAAGTTGCTTGTAATCAATGAAATCAATGACCTTTAAGTTCTTAGAAAGTTGATTGCAATATCCTCTAAAGATGTCCGGCTGGTCTGTCTGTGACATTCTTGTATCCTCATCCAAAGCTCTCACTAGGTTTAGTTCCCTATGGGCCTTTTCTCAGTAAGTGTAACTTATAGGAAAATGTGTTAGATTGTATAATAATATTGTGTGGAAATGTCTTCCTTCTTGTGTTGTTCACTTTAGCAAATAATTTCCTTTATCCAATGGAGCAGGTTGGAGGGGGATCCCTGGAACTCCCCTCCAACCCCTGGGCAGCCCCCGGGGGCTCTCATCTGGCACACAATCAGTGAGTCTTGTGCATACCACTGTTTAGAGGTCTTTCATACCTAAGAGCCCAAGGGCTCCTTTTAGAAGCCCGAGCATTAAATAAAAGAAGTTTCTTATAAGGCATCTAGAGAATTGTTTCTAACAAGACATTATTGTAAGGTTTTTGGCTGGACTGTCTTTTATAAGGATTTTGACCTCTTAAATAAGAGCCTAAAGCTACTATTTTGTTTCTCTTTATTAATAGGGCTCTTATCTGCTATGCTCTCTATAGTTGTGTGTCAGTTACCTCTCCTCCTCTACTAGTGATTAACCATTAGTTGTTTCCTCAGTCCCTTTAGAGACATCTGGGCCTGCAGCTCTTCAACCCTGCCTCAGTGCCTCCCTAATCCGGTAGGTGACAGCTTGTGAGGGCACACAAGAGTGTTGTGGAAGGAGAGGAACTGTGTGGGAGGGAGAGGGAGAGGGAGAGAGGGAGAGGGAGAGTGAGAGGGAGAGGGACTGTGTTTGAGAGAGAGGGAGAGAGGAATAGATTTATAATGTTAAGTTTCACAAGAGCTTAGTGATGGAATGATGTACATGTTTAATTGAGAATCCAAAAATGGTGGATTTCAGCTACTGCTGTAAAATACATGCATACATGTATGTGTATTTGCGTATCCGTGGTTATAGTGGATTTTGCGTGATTGTCTATTACTTCTGTCTGGTGCGGGCGCAATTACTGCTGAGCTGGCAGCAGCTTTGAGTGGAAATATGGAACAATTGACTGCTCATCGTATTCAAGGATGTTCAGAATTATGGTTCTGAAGACCTGCAGGTCTATGTGTCTTTTCCTTGCTTCAATCTCTTTAGAACTTGTATGCACCAATTGGATATGGATATATGACTCCATCCACCATCTGCTATCAATATCCCCAGGTTCAATTAAGCACTATGTAGATTATTGGTTCTTCCTACGTGAAATAGCTTGTTGCTATGACAACAATACCATGTTGCTATGTCAGCGCAGTATCCTGTTGCTATGACAACAATATTACATCACAGGGCTGATTTTAGTCAATGGAGACTTAGTTTAATGTGTATACGTATGTTAATATATTGGACCCAACCTGAAGTCGCTATGGCAACTGCCAATCAGCATGTGGGTGGGGTAGATGTGGAAATGCTTATTCTGTTCTTATGTAGTATGTTGTGACGACTTCTCAACCTTGGCAGTGTCCAGTGGTTGACATGGCAACCGCAGATGCATCACGTTACCATGACATTGAATGTATCACAGATGATAATGTTGTCGTTGATTGCGACACACATTCTCTGGTGGGTGTGTTGCAGTGAAACGCAGAGCCTATGCCTGCAAGATGTATTTGAAGTGAATCTTCAAATGAATTAGTTGCTCTCTTTTCTCTATTTGTCTCTTGTCACTATTTAGAGATTGATTGACTTAATTTGTTGTATAACTTGTAACAAATATTTAATTTAGAGTAAAGATTTGTACATTAGCTCAAATATAATTAGAGTGTGTATGTTTTATAATTAGCTATAGAAAGTATAGAATCTATAGAAAGTATAGAAAGTATAGAAAGTATAGAAACTATAGAATGTAGTTTTTCAAATAGAGTATTCCTTCCAGTATTGACTCTGTATTTTTATCTCCTTTCCGTAGAGCGACAGTGATAACTTTAATGTGCCATGTTCAACTTTGTTTGTGGCCAACTTGGAACCACAGAACACGGAAGAAGACATTGTATCCTTATTTAAAAGGTAACTATTTGGAAGGTAGATGTTTCTAATTTAGAAGGTAACTATTTATTATTTTGATAGTCTGATGTAGCCAGACCACAGTTTTTGCCTCCATTGAATGATGTCATACCAAAATGGAGGCAGCACGGTGGTCTGGCTACATCAGACTATTATTGAGAATATGAATGCTTCTCTTGAATGTTTCTGTGACTATGTGTGGGTAGTCAGGGCTATACTACCAGGGGCTGCATAGAAGGGGAATGCCCCCTAGGATTGAATTGCCCCCCCTAGACGTTTGGGAACCCCCTAAACTGCTTCGACACCCTCATACCATTGCCCCTCCCCCCTAACTTTGAACATTTTCATTTTGCCCCCTCTGGCCCCAAGTTCTGCATACAGCCCTGAAGAGTCTTATATCATTAGCATATGAAAGGATACCATTTTCTATGTTTAGGCTGGGTTAGGTTAACATCACCCAATCCCTACTTCCTCTTAACATCACGCAATCACTTTAACAGGAAGTAGAGGTTGGATCCTATAAACAGGAAGTTTGATTGGTGTGTTAATTTTCCATCTATAGATGCCACAATTTTGTAAAAGCGAAAATGTACAGAAAGACTGGACCTCCCGTTTGTTTTGTGGAGTTTAAAGATGAATCTTCTGCCACAAAAGCAATGACTGAACTACAAGGGTGCGTACAACTGATATAGTCACATAGTTAGCAGTAACCATCCCTATATATATATATTCACTTGTCTTATTTATACTGGGTAACCAATTAGCCGAGTATGGCTACTTTTCATGGGCCCCAGTTAATCTATAGAATGTACAAATAAACATAAAACTATAGTGCTTTAAATAAACATATTTTCCCTATTGCATGGAGTATCATCTTCTGGTGATATTCAATTTTATTTGTGTGGAGTTTTGAAAACCTCAGTTCAGATACTCTTGACTCAACAATCCCCAAAGGAAGATTTAAAAGGAATCCTTGTCTTGTAACCATCCCTGACACGGTTGTCATGTCAACCTATGAATTTAATTACCTGTTACTGTTGGTCTGAATACATGTACATGTGTATGTATGTGAATGACACTAATTCCTCTGTTGATTTCTGTTATTAGTTTTGTACTAAAGACTTCAAAACGAACAAATGGTTTAAGAATAGAATATGCAAAGCAAAGAATGGGCCTTGTGAGTAGCTTCAAATGTGTCTATAGTTGAGTAGCTATATTATGTAGATATATAGGTTAGTAGATATAGTCTTATCTTAAAGAACTGTGTCTCCAGTAACTTCTTTTACTAAATTATATCTAGCCCCGAAGAAATCCCTCGCAATTCAACCTTCTTCATGAATGAAAATATGAACTTGACAAAACTGCACTTTTTGCACGTGTAATTGAAATGCTGACCTTTTCAATAATAATGAGATTCATAATCCATTACCAGCGCAAAGGTCATTGGTCAGGCGACTTAGATCGAGCGATCTTAGCGCAGCAAATTTGCTGTCACGAGGTACCTTTTAGGAAGCAGTGGAAATGGCTCCTAGGAAGGTTGTTGAAGATCTTTCGAGACAAACTTTATTCGCCAACGACACATCTCAAAACAGTAATGGAAAGGATTCGGTGGGTGAATATGATTTGAGTAGCTTTTCGCCAGAATTACAGCAAAAGTTTCGGAAACACATCGAAGCTTACAAACCAGTCAAACTGTTTGGCCGTCAAATATTTCAGGCACCAATTGTATGGAGAAACGTCATACTAATATCCTATATCCACCTAATGGGTCTGTACGGATTTACGCGAGCGCCGCACGCCACCTGGACCACATGGTGGTGGACGTACATCTTGTGGGCCGTTATTGGGGGGCTCGGCGTCACCGCCGGCGCTCACAGATTGTGGACCCATCGCACGTACAAAGCCCACTGGACGCTGAGGACCTTGATGATGTTCTTCAACTGCATTTCCTTCCAAAACGACATTTTAGAGTGGTCTCGCGACCACCGAGTTCACCACAAGTTTTCAGAAACGGACGCTGACCCTCATAACGCCAAACGTGGCTTCTTTTTCGCACATGTCGGATGGCTATTAATGAAGAAGCACCCTTTGGTACTCATCAAGGGACACAATGTCGACATGTCTGATCTGCATAAAGATCCTGTAGTGGCGTTTCAAAGAAAGCACTATTTTTTGCTATCATTTATCTGGTCTATTTTTCTGCCAGTTGTCGTCCCAGTGTACCTGTCTGGGGACTGGTGGTGGAATCCCTTTTGCTTATCTTTCTCGAGGTACGTTGTGATACTGAATGCTACTTGGCTGGTCAACAGTGCAGCCCATCTCTGGGGAAATAAGCCATACGACGGTGATATCAACCCTTCAGAGAACCTGTTTGTGTCCTTTGGAGCAATAGGAGAAGGATTTCACAATTTTCATCACACTTTCCCGTTTGACTACTCCACCAGCGAGTACGGTCCTTACGTCAACATGACAACTATATTCATAGATTTTTGTGCTAGTCTGGGACTGGTTTGGGATCGGAAGAAGGTGTCCCTTGAGGCGGTTGTTAACAGAAAGAAGAGAACGGGAAATTTAAAGGAAACTACAAATGAATATCTTCCTCCTCTTGCACCGGAAGAGGATTTCAGTCATGACTATTAGTCTTGCACATGTAGAGGATCTCTGCATGAATTATTTACTCAATTGTATTTCTCTTATCCCTTTGAAAACCTGCATGTATATCTTCTATTATTTATACCTCATTACGTATCCTTTGTTTTCTTTAAAAATAAAGAGAACATTAATTTGTGTGGCAATAATTACAATTACAAATTGAAACGGAATGGAAGGTACAATGATGACTGTTTATGTGACTTCGAATTCACTCATAACAATTGCAAGATACACTGCATTGAACCAAATAGTATCGATATCATGTTCACATAATAAGTTTAACTACTTCTCTTCATTTTGATCAAGTGGATGTTCTGAGGGACCCTCAATGTTAGTATCAACCTCTTCGGGCTGTACTTCTTCAGAATACTCTGAAATGGGGAGACTGTCATGGACTTTGTGGTTAACCATCTCTTCGGATTCAGCTGTTTCCAGATTATTAACATTTTCAGTGTCCAAATTGGATTCAAGCTGTTTTTCACGATCCATTAGTGTCAATTCTTCCTCTGATTCACTGTCCTCATTCTCCTGTATGTACAGAGGCTGTTGCTCAATATCCTAAGAGATTGGCCAAATACAGAAATACATTACATAGGAATGATGTTGTGAACATAATTAGTTGATGATTATTGAGCTATAACAAATAATATTGTTTACTGTATAATAAGTATGTACGTAATGCTCAATGATTACCTACAGTATTCACTCCCACACACCACACACATTTGTATAACGAGCTACTCACTGATTATGCAATGCCCAGGTAGGTTACGTCTAACTAGGAATAATATTATGTTTTGGCTAAATGCTTTAATTGTAATGCACTTGTGTTGTACCCAGTTCATCTTGTGTGTCTCACTCTTGATACACCAACTAGTTAGTTGTGTAAGTGTTTCACTGAATTGCATCATAAGTGTGAAAACAGTTTGAGTGTCAATGCAATAAAGTTGAACTTACATTTGCCTGGTTGCCTGATTTGGGTGGTCCGAAGAAGACCACCTTCCACTCTCTGTGGAGGAGAGCGCAGACGTGAGTAGGAATGAGCGTACCAGGTACCAGAAAGACAAGGGCAGGTTGTGCTGATTCAGTCACAAACATAACCACATATGTCACCACCATACCAAGACCATATCCTATGTGATATACGTATGTATATATATTACTAGTGTATGTGTATATATAGTGACAATATGTACTTTGTACTAGTGTTTGTGTTTGTATATAATGACAATATGTACTGTATATACTGTTCATATTTTCTAGTACAGCAAAAATGCAATTACTTAACCCTGTAATTATTTCCCCATTACATTTTCATTGTCACCCTATTTAAATCAAATGGTAAGCTGTCTAGTATATTCCATTGTAATCACAGTATATTCTAGTATATTCTAGTATACTGCCCATTTTATGTAGTATACTGCCTCTAAATTCTAGTATACTGTTCCTATAATGTGTATACACTTACGTACCAACCACAACGACAGTAAAGTACACTTTCCACAGTCGTTTAGCATGATAGGTCAGGTCAAGATACAAACAGAAACACACAAGGAACCCTGGAGATAGAAATAAGGGACTATCATAACTACACAATGTAGCTATAGCTTCAACACTGGACTTGCTAAAATGAAGTGTGGAAATAGGTTGCAACAGTCATTGGGCTTTCAATTTGAAACACATTAACCATACTGATAATAAAATTCTCTGATTGCGAAATACTTACCTGGTATTACAACATCACCAAACCCAAGGGCTTGATAGTTTCTCATACAATCAGGCACAAGATCATTGCAATACTTGTACAGGTCATTGCCAAGGAATTTAGGAACAGTAAACAAGAGAGGAATCTACAGAGAGGACACCATGTGCTCGCAGTAAGCAACAATTGCATTCTAAACTCATAATATTTGAGCTAAATATAGTATGCACGTATATACACTAAATATAGTAAAATTATTGCTAAAGATGGTATATACGTACGTACACTAAATATAGTAAAAATTATTGCTAAATATGGCACCAAAACTTGTACCCACAAAAGGTTGATAATCTAATTAGAGCACACCACACTAGAATATTTCGCTGCTTAAGAAAACAAATGTCTGACCTTTTCACATGTCTTCTCGACCATGCTCTCAAAACCTGCTATCTTTTCCATGAAACTCTTTCCATCCTACACACAGAGGGGGAGGAGAATGTCATGCAGTCAATCAAGGCATCATTAGTGGGTCAACATTCCAGCCAGTCAATTTTAACAGAAGTATTTCCTCCATCAACCCCATACAAGTAATGTTCATATACACATAAAGTTTAGTGTTAGAGGGAGCCATTGTGAAGATTAAAGATGTCTGCCTAAAGAGTGACTGGAGTATTAAAGATGTCTGCCTAAAGAATGACTGGAGTATTAAAGATGTCTGCCTAAAGAATGACTGGAGTATTAAAGATGTCTGTCTAAAGATTAACTGGGGAGAATCGTAGACTTACTTCACTAAAATACCTTGTAATGTAGACAGCAAACATGTCGTAGAAGAAGAATATCACCAAAATAACTGTAAACACCTAAAATATTCACATGATATAAATGAGTGGATTTATATAAATTAGTATACATTTATATGTAAGGCACACTAAGGAACTACTACTTATGAGGTATACAGTAGAGTATAGTTAAGGCACATTATATAAGACAGTGTATGGTACCATTATCATGACATGTATCATGTATGTATAGCTGGTGGGTCTCCATGGCAACACAATTATAAACCTACCCAAAGGCGTGGCTGCTTTGATAAATCTTGTAGTAGACTCCTCATTAGATTTACAATTAGCATGTATGCCAGAAGTGTCAGTAGGATCCAGCCGTAGGTGGAGTTACGTTCCACCGCCCACCACACAGCCATCGCAATACACACGCACTCCAAGAGGAAAAACCTCGGATCTGGTCGGTACTTTAATATGGGGACCTTGGATATCCACTTGTATTCTGGAATTCTACATACGTACATAGGATATAGACAAAGCTGAAGTTACAAGTGTATCTCATTGAGGTGATGTGGCATGTAAAACTATGTATGTCTGTAGATATCCTCATAGCAGCTGTAAAGGAATCTTGTATGGCTAATGTTTCCCATATTGCTTCATGATGTTTGAGAATGATTATAACAGTGTTTTAACACTTTGGTTATCCATGCATATCCATTGTATAGGCAGTCCTGTACAAGTCGTGTGTTAGAAGCAGATTTACCTCCATGTCTCCATTACTGGAACTAGAGCCACAAATGGTGAGAGAATAGCGAACATTGATTGGCTGGATGAAAGTGTGAACATCACAATAGCGATGTACACTGATAGAGAAGAGACACATCACTCAATAATAATAATATATAATAATATAACATACATAGAAAAATATAGTAATAATAATAATATACATACATACACATTAATATTATATGTTTATTATATATTATAATAAAATTGTCTATCTCCTGGTATACAGGACTGGAATAGTTGTATTGTGAGGGAACATTGAGTCTGGTATTATGTGGACTGATGTGGTTGCTAGGTTACACAATTAAACACCTCCTCTCAATACATATATGAACAGTACAATCTCAATGATATACGTATTGCAATGCTCAACGGTTGCACTTAGCAAGTACTTACAGCCAACTGTCCATTTGTAGTATAAAATTAACAAAAATCCGACAATAATCATTACAGTCAAGAGAAAAGAGAGGAAAGTGGAAAGGTGGTCCTTCCATGTCTCCTTTGTTTTCTTGGTTGCTTCCTTAGGGATTTCCCCTTTTCTTAAGAGTAGGCCATATTTCAGAAAGGTAATAGAAGGCTGTGCTATAATGGATCCTGTTACAATGGTTACCATGGCAATAATCCATAATACTAAGAGAGATGGTAGCATGTCTTGCCATCTGATCTCGGGAAGAAAAGGCCGCACCAAAACAGTGGAATTATCAGCTACCAACTCCTAAAGAATGAGGCAAATATTACAGCATGGGAGAATACACTTGCCAGAATAACTAACTTACGAAATGATAATCTATAATTTCTGCTATTGGATTGGTGTAATGAATTTAAACAATATTGAATGCAAGTATATATCTTTTGATACAATACATACCATTACACCAGTAGAATGGAGCACTGGTAATATAAGACTTATATAGAGCCTTACCATCAGATGTTGTCCATTTGAACTTGGAATGAGCAATATTGATTTACTAGCATTATCACAACTATATGTCTGTAATTAAAGAGAAATTATATTACAACTATGCTAACAGCATCTGTATTTAAGTTGCTATAACACTCACAGTACATACACAGTAATACAGAAGTGAAATCTTTCAAGTATCACATTGCTAAAATTATTACGTACTTACAAATTTATCATTTTCTCCATTTACAAGTACAACAACCGGAGGTCGGTCTTCAAGACAAGACTTGTTATCAAACACTTCTCTCCTTATCAATACAGCATCCAAACGATTTGTTGTGCTGACATTAGATGTTAGAGTATACTATAGAAAATGAACATACACGAATGAATACAGGGATTATCAATATAGTGGACTCGTACAAAGAACTCACCCAAACTGGTTCAAGAGGTGAGATGTGACTATCCGAAACGATAGCAGTGCACATAACGTCGGAGTTTGACCCACTGGAATTCGTTGACAACAAGGCGTAATAGCCATTGACACCACTACATATCTAGAAATGGGCGAGTAGAATAGTTTCAGCAGCAGCTATATACCACTCGGTAGCGGAAGTGTAAACTCACCTGAAGAAGAAATGTAAACAACCCGAGTATGCGGGCAGCCATCTTTTTTCCTAATTAAATATGGCGTCCAAGCACTTAATTGAAAGTGGCGTAGTCTCCATCGTAGGTAGCGGATTTATTGGACGATCGTGGGCAATTCTGTATGCAAGAACAGGATTTACTGTGCGTCTCTTTGATGTTTCCGAAGAACAACTGAAGAGTGCTGAGACAGCGATTTTGCACCAGTTGAAGACGATGCAAGAAGATGACCTTCTGAATGGTCAGCAAAAAGAGGACATTTACAAACGGTTCAGCTTCCACGAAGACTTGGGCGAGGCCTTGAAAGATGCGGTTTATGTTCAGGCAAGTCTACCTGTTGTTTGGTATGATTTATAAGGCCATGCAAATTTGATTCTTAATGTGGTCAGGTATACCATATCCGTTGAAATTAGTCGGTACCAATTAGTAAGTACCCGACCTGCTTCCATTTTCGTATGACGTCATAGGAAAATGGAAGCAGGACGGTGATCGGGCTATATACGTCAGACTAGTTGAAATAGGCCCAATATATTTCAATTTTTTTTTCTGCTTTTTCAAGTAGGAGAGTGTTTTTGAGAACTTGGAAGTGAAGGCCAAAGTCTTTCATCAAGTGGATGGCCTTGTCGGAGATACAACCATTCTAGCTAGCTCCACCTCGTGCATTCAACCTTCAACATTTACTGAAAAATTGAAACACAGACAAAACTGTATAGTGGCTCATCCAGTGAATCCTCCTCATCTTGTACCACTGGTGGAGATTGTACCTGCTCCATGGACTTCTCCCGATGTGGTTACCATGACAATTGAGCTTATGAAGAAGATTGGTCAGTCTCCCGTCCTGGTGAAGAAAGAAGTTGACGGATTCGTCTCAAACAGATTGCAGTATGCCATGTTGATGGAAGCATGGCGACTTGTTGAGGTAGATCGGTGGTCCTTAAGAAATTATTAATTAAATTAAGAGTATGTAACTTTTCACAGGATGGTATTGCTACTCCTGAAGACATAGACACTGTCATAGCAGACGGTATAGGGATGAGATATGGGATCGTAGGACCATTTGAAACTTGCCAACTGAATGCCAATGGTCAGTGATTTGACCCCAGGGCTGCTGGGTTACACCATGTATTGAGTAAAGGTGTGTGTGTGTGTGTGTGTGTGCGTGCGTGCGTGCGTGCAGCAGTAACAGATGAGTTGTGATATATGTACGTACATACATATGTATGTACTGTATGTTATATTGTATTGATCAGACATTTTATAGTCATATCCTAGTTAATGTGGAAGTGTGTATTAGACTGCTATCCCCACCTCCTCAACCACACCCCTATCCCCACCTCCTCAACCACACCCCTATCCCCACCTCCTCAACCACACCCCTATCCCCACCTCCTCAACCACACCCCTATCCCCACCCCAACACCACACCCCTATCCCCACCCCAACACCACACCCCTATCCCCACCTCCTCAACCACACCCCTATCCCCACCCCAACACCACACCCCTATCCCCACCCCAACACCACACCCCTATCCCCACCTCCTCAACCACACCCCTATCCCCCGCCCAACACCACACCCCTATCCCCACCCCCGCCCAACACCACACCCCTATCCCCACCCCCACCCGCACAGGCATGAAGGACTACTGCCAGAGGTATGGAGAAGGAATATACCGGATATGCAAGAACCAGGGAGGACCTAGGGAGCTGGGAGGAGAGACACTGCAGACTGTTATGAAGTCAATGGAGATAAAGGCACCTGTGTCCCAGTTGGAGGAGAGGAGGAACTGGAGGGACAGGAGATTGGTGGAACTGTCCAAGCTTAAACAAAGATCCAAGCAGCAGCAAACTTTACCAAAATAATGTTCAACCTGATAGCATTACGTATGTTGTAAGAGTAAAGCCTTACAATTAGGTTTGTTTCCAACAATAAACTATATTTTTTTCTTGGCAGTGTGATAGACCTTCAATAATTCCTTTCAATGCATCATATGCCATGATTGTATCGCCAGTAGTATACAGTTCAATACAATTCAGTAAATTTTACAATTAGAAAAATACGTACATTTGGAAAATGTTTTGAACTGATACACATGAAGTAGTACATGATTTTATAAGAATTAACAACTTCAACAAATCACACACACAGAAAACACAGTTTTAAAGATCTAGTGATTTAAATTAAACTCTAGCACCTACTACCTCAACATATGCTTTTGGAAACATTCCCCTTCTCCCTTTGATTTCTCCGTACCACCACACCTCATCCTCCTTTGTAAGAACTGTTATTATGTCTCCATCATTAAGAGTCAGCTCTTCTTTACCTTGTGCTTCGTAGTCATAAATAGCCACCACTCGTTGAACAGGTTCATTGTATGTGGCATCTGCATTCAACTGCCTACTTAGGTGCGACATCCTGGCAGCATCATTTACCTCAGAATATACCCCTAAGGGGGACAGTGATAACCATAAACACAAGTTTTTACTTTTACCCCTAAGGGGGACAGCGATAACCATAAACACAAGTCTTTACTTTTACCCCTAAGGGGGACAGCGATAACCATAAACACAAGTCTTTACTTTTACCCCTAAGGGAGACAGCGATAACCATAAACACAAGTCTTTACTTTTACCCCTAAGGGGGACAGCGATAACCATAAACACAAGTCTTTACTTTTACCCCTAAGGGGGACAGCGATAACCATAAACACAAGTCTTTACTTTTGCACCTTCCCCATTAACCATACCTGGATCTTCTTCAGGAGGTATTTGTGGTAGAGGCCGACTTCTGTCAGGATGGGAGACTCCTGAAGCTTCTGATGGTGAACCAGCCCTACCCAAGAGCTCCGCCTTTGGATTATAATAGTTTTCATAAGGAATGGCAGCTAAACAATAAAGATGTAATTGTGACAAAGTGACTTACATATACATATAAGCATATCCAGTACACATATACGTACGTATGTACGCAGGGCTGTATTTAGAAAATTCTTCAAGGGAGGACAAAGCTGAGGTTCTAAGAAACAAGGAGGGGCAAGCATAGAAATGAAATCTTCTAAGTCTCTTCTAGGCTATCCTTACATAAGGCTTGATACATTTTCGCAAGAATATTGCAGCTCCCCCTCTAAATGCACCCCTGGTACGTACTGTAGGTGACATACGTACGTATACAATAGTTACATTTATACAGTGAAACCTCTATAGACCGAACACACTTGGGACTAATATAAAAGTGAAGTTACTAAGGGTCTAGTTTAGAGAAGTTACACTGTATATAATAAATAAGGGAAATCCACAGTATATGTAAGAGCTATTTATTTACGTATACGTAGGTAATAACAACTTTACAGGAGATTATATTTTACTTCAACAATTGATGTACAAAAATTGAATAAGCTGTTTATAGATGAGATTGAAGTACCTGGTTTTTCCCCTCCTGTAGATTTCTGTTGTACAAATAGATCTATGTCAGCATCAACATCACACTCCTCAAGACTGCCTCGAACACTTTCCTGACACTAAGCAGAAATGAAAAACACTTTTAAAGAAAAGAGTGGCTGAATGGGAGATGGGCGTGGCATACTACTAAATGAAAGGGATTGGCTGAATGGGAGATGGGCGTGGCATACTACTAAATGAAAGGGATTGGCTGAATGGGAGATGGGTGTGGCATACTACTAAATGAAAGGGATTGGCTGAATGGGAGATGGGTGTGGCACATTAAGGTGAGCTAATAATAGACTCACTCTATCTATTTCAACACAGTTCTGTGAACAGTAATTTGTAAATTGCCATAAAGTGTGACGAAGAAAGGCTATTCTCTGTTCCTCCAATTCTTGATATTGCTGAAAGTGTAAAATACGTAAATATCTGTTAATACAAAAGTTGACTTCAGTTTGAAATCATAAAGAATAGAGTACAATATCTCTTATCGGACAGAACCCCTCTGTCCAATGTATTTTGTTTATAAAAGTGAAAACTTCAGATAAATGAATATGTTTATTGTTACAAATATAATGGCATCTACGTACGTATATTTGGTAGTCAGGAAAACTGAGGATGCATTGTACTTTAATACATTCAACATATCTGAAATCCTTTCAGATGTGGTACCAATCAGTTGGTTTGGCAAAGCCCATCACATACCTGACACAGTTGTGTCATCTCTCTCTCCCACTGCTGCCTGGCATCGTCCAATGCTCTGACAGCATCCATATAGGTCTGGTCTGACTGCTCCATCGCTGTCTTGCATGACGCTACCTTCTTCTCCGCCTGTAGGGGTGAATGAATGGTCAGATGGTCAATTGAGTGAATGATAGATGGATAGATATGTACGTAGGTGGAGGGATGGGTGGACAAGTGGGTGGGTAGATAGGTGGAGGGAGTGGTGGAGGGATGGGTGGAGGGAGTGGTGGAGGGACAGGTGGAGGGAGTGGTGGACAAGAAGGCACACCTTCTGAACATCCTGTGGTTTCGCTTGTGGATTGTGCTGTTGTTTATGTAAAGATTCTTCTGACTTGTCCAAATCTTTACATTTGCTTTCGTAAGTTGATTTACACTACAAAACAGCTTGCTTTAATAAGAACTACATGCACATACATATACACACATACGTATATATGTACACATTCACTGACAACATATCTCAATTCAACATACGTACGCATGTATGTATGCAAATTAAATACATAATAATAAACGAAGATGAAACTTGGGTCACTTGGTTGGTCAGGTATACTATCCAAAGTGATCATGTACGCATATCATAACACTGCCTCTGCATAGCCTTAGAATGTACAATTAACACATAGAGAGTCTAAATTTCATTTAAAGTGGAAATTTATAACAGAATTGGTCTAAAAGTGGAAATTACAAGATGCTTACTGAATTATTCCTGTCATAGCACTTCTTCTTCTGCTGGTGAGCTTTTCGTACTATTTCCTCCGCCTAGCAACGCAAGCAACAAATACGACTGAGTTATTTTACTACACTGCTTACATTTACCTACTGCATATTTCTTACATTACGTATAGACATAGGTGTCAGTTAGTTTTAAAAATGGCAGAAAAGTTTAAAATATTAAATATTGACAATTTACTTAATAAAATAGTAAATGAGTTCAAGGTCAAAACTACTTCACAGCTGCTTCATGAATATTGTCAACAGGGTTAAGGAATAAAAGTTGAAATAATATATTTTCTACACTTTACACTTTAGGAAATGGTTCATGAAAGTGAAAATATAATTGAACTACAACTTTTCAGAACAAACCTTTTTTCTACTTTCCTTTTGCTGAACATGAAACTCCTTTAGTGATTTAGAAATATCTTCTACAACTTTCTGGCTACTTTCAACTTGTAATTTCCCTACAGCTTCTGTTTCTATGGGTACCAAAGCATGAAAAATGTCAGCCATCTTAACATCAAGACTCATTATTGCACAACACCAACCTATTTTCACTTGTTCCCATGATTTTCGCAGCGTACTACAACAAATATGATAAATTATGTAAAAAAGTCACATTTTATGATTCAGCCAGTTGAATGGAATTTCTAAATTAAATTACAAAGCTGTGAATACAAATTAACAAGGTATCGTTACATTGAAAATGCCTATAATATATACAAGAACAATTGAGTGTCGCATTACTGTCATACTACATACATATGTATGTATATATTATTGTGCAATTATCATGTAGGATATTGCAATTGCCAACAAGAACTAGCAGTACAATTGACTGAATTGGAATGTTGAAGATCACACACGTATGTATGTGTATAAGTAAAACACACACAATATAAAAATGGCTGACCCAATTTCATCTTTGCCATAAGGCTGTTTAGCAAGGGCAATCAATTCTTTACCATACTTCTCCTTTGCTTTAGCCCTGAGTATAACAAGTAAACAAAAACAAACAAGTACAGTAAACAAAAACAAGATTCATAAAAACAAAAGATTGCAAGTTGCCAGGTTACTCCAGACTATAATGTACACAAACTAATCTATGTAGGTAGGTAGGTTGGTAGATGATATTATTCAATAGAAAGCTATCAAGTTAATGGTTTACATATGCACATTGCCAAACTGGTAACACATACGTAATTAGTGCAAATCAGTTTCACATGAAATGTCACAATATTATTAACCATTTATCAAGGAACTCTTCAATGTCAGTGCAAGTTTTCTTGCCATCCTTCAGTCTCTTAACTAGAGTATCGAATCCTTGAGTGCCACAGAAATCAGTTCCCTACAGAAGCAGATAAAATAATTTTGATGTTCTCTTATATTTGCCCTATCTCTCACTATACGTACATTAAGTTCGTACCACACATATACGTACGTATGCACATACATATGTACGTACATTATCTATGTCTATATATGTATATGTACATACGTACATAATACAAAATGTATATGCAGCAATGAATACATATACATATACGTACATATACTATCACACTTTGAAACCTGACAATCACTTAACACTCACCCAAAAATTGGCTGAAAATTTGGACATCTTTACAACCTCTTACGCAACACAACTGCAAAGCACAAGAGGAGAGACAATCACATATAAATCACATATACGTAAATCACATATAAATCACATACGTATAAATCACATATAAATCACATATAAATCACATATAAATCACATATAAATCACATATAAATCACATATAAATCACATATAAATCACATATAAATCACATATAAATCACATATAAATCACATATAAATCACATATAAATCACATATAAATCATACAGATGCGTTTATATACTCTCCTGTCTCGGAGAATGTTTGTTATTTCTCATAAAATGAAACTACTTACAAATACAATACTTACAACGTTACCATAACATTAACTACATACATACGTCTACTTAATGAAAATGTTGGGTAGTCATAGCATTTCTCTTTCATAATTATTATCTCAATATTTCATACAGAGGAACATCGCAAAGAACCCACCCCACCCCCCATGGGTAGACCACACCCCACCCCCCATGGGTAGAGCACACCCCACCCCCTATGGGTAGACCCCACCCCCTATGGGTAGACCACACCCCACCCCCTATGGGTAGACCACACCCCACCCCCTATGGGTAGACCACACCCCACCTCCTATGGGTAGAGCACACCCCACCCCCTATGGGTAGACCCCACCCCCTATGGGTAGACCCCACCCCCTATGGGTAGACCACACCCCACCCCCTATGGGTAGACCACACCCCACCCCCTATGGGTAGACCACACCCCACCCCCTATGGGTAGACCACACCCCACCCCCTATGGGTAGACCACACCCCACCCCCCATGGGTAGACCACACCCCACCCCCCATGGGTAGACCACACCCCACCCCCCATGGGTAGAGCACACCCCACCCCTCATGGGTAGACCACACCCCACCCCCCATGGGTAGAGCACATCTGTATGGTCTAAGCCTGAGATACACTGAAACAAGATATGCTGCAAATAGTCCTGTTTCCATGGAAACAAGTCAAAACAGTAATTCCAAACAATAGAACTGTGGAACCCATAGGAATGCATATGGGTATACACCATTTTTTGTGTCCACTTAACAATTGTTAACGCAATAAGAAAAGAGACCCTTTCTTGAGAATTGGGTTATTGTCCTTGTCACTAACTGTATAACCATCCTTTGATGAGAAATCCATTTTAAGGAATTGTACAAGTTTGACTGGCTTACTGTAATACATAATACAATTACTAACTTTGGATTAAGCAACCTAAAACAAAATGGCAGACAATAAATATTAAGTTCAAATTTCAGAATTGATCCTGTTCTTCACATTAGCTATTTACCGAAAGGATATGGTATTTAGGTACATGTACGTAGTTAGCCAACATATTGCATAATAGCAACTCAAACGAGATCTGTTATGTATGGTGGTCAGTCGATATATTGCACAATAGCAAATCAAACTAGATCTGTTATGTATGGTGGTCAGTCAATATATTGCACAATAGCAAATCAAACTAGACCTGTTACGTATGGTGGTCAGTGAATTAGTCAAATGTACATACATTCATACTTTCAATTTACATAATGTGCAACTATGTACAATACATGAAAAGTGGATATAATAAGTAATTAAGTGTTTGCAAAACTATGAGTTTGTTGATATTGAATATGGTAAAGAAAGAGTGGATTGACTCCATGTACCATTCACAATAGAATAGATACTGAAGTACTGTTGACATGACAACACAGAAACTTAACAATATAGGTCAGCGTCTCAATCTTCCTCACAACACAAACTGTTACACATTTGCCAACCACAATTTGGTCAAGTACGCATGTCTAGCACAGCCTGTAACACCAAGGTTGATATTCATGTACAGTTGCTATTTCAAAGAAGAAACAATTAAATGAAAACACCTTCACGGCATTTTGAAATAAATTTTGAAATAAATTTTGAATGGACTTGTTATATATATATATGTATATACATAAAACTGGAGAATTGTGAATTAAACATTTTGTTGAATAAAAGTGAAGACTTTACAAGTTAAACTTAGTTTCATCCACTTCAAATGGTCACAGCTCAGGAGTTATACACAGAATATTCCATACGTACGTATATTATGCATCTCGAAGTATCAGCTATAATTCTTATTAGAATTTCTTTAGATGATGAGGATTTCCTCTAACTGTGCCAACCGTATCTTTGAGATAGTTCCTGGGATCTGCTTCAGTGATTGATTACAGTCACTGAAGAAGAACCATCTTAGGGACGCAAGTTCTTATTGACAGAATTCATCACAAACCTAATGAGTACATTATTACAAATAATAATAATTCTATTCGGACTGACTGGCTTATCAGTTGGTTAAGTAATCTACCATTAACATTTTTACAACAATGAGACAAATATATCTTAGATTCCACTAACTTCCTCTTAAAAGGAATTTCATATCAGTTTTTTTTACTATAGTCCAAGAAAACCTACACTTAAGAGCTCTTGCATGGCCCTATAGTGAGCTTCATAATTACAGGGATTTCCTCTTATGCTAGTTCCCACATACTAATAAGACCCCTATTTTTAATAGCATATACTCATAACACAATACATAGGTAGGTACATTCCTGTACTGTGTAGTCAAGTATCCTATTGGAGTTAGGAAACAGAGACATTGCGCAATCCTATTGCACTGTAGGCTACTGGTGTCCATATATACCTACTTTAATTAATAGAGACATTGCACAATCCTATTGCACTGTAGGCTACTGGTGTTCATATATACGTAGTTTAGCCATACATACGTACACTGTACTACATTGAAGGGTTTATGTTTTATGCATATACACAGTAGTACATACACTAATAAAATAAAGGGAGCAGTTAGCTATGTACACAATTGTACTAAGTCTGTGTGTAGAGGCTGTGATTACAGTAAGTGGACAAGTTATTACACACATACACAAGTACTTTATCAGCTTGTTCTAATACAAACTATAATCCAGCCACTACTAATTAGTGATTGAAAATTAATATTTTCTTTGCAGTTAGTATAAGAGGGGCCATGTGAATGGAGCATTGCTGTGGCAATTGTAGCTCAGTGGCAGAGTACTGGTGGTCATAACCAGCTGTCCTGGGTTCAATTCCCAGCAATTGCTTCTTTGTGTTTTTACATCTTCAATTTGAGATTCAAAAATGAACACTTGTGGTGTGATTATCAGTTTATTCATACGTATGTACATATCTATTCCTACCTTATAATGATACGAATAATCTACATTTTCCTACATACTACATCCATTCTATGGTAAAAGGTCAGTACATGTAATGCATATTTAGTCAGAGTCCAGCCATTGAATTGTAGCACTAAATTTCAGATTCAGTGGACTTGAACTTTAAGAGAGAGACATACATACGTACACAATGCCTTCAGGCTTGAGGTATATTATATATAATCCACTAAGAACATTACAAGTTCTTTCTGACAAATCTAAGAAAGACCACTGAAATGTATTCCACTTATATTGAAGGCTACAAGATTCTGGCAAAGGACATGTAATAAAGCTCTACAAGTTCTGACAGAAATATACCAGATCAAAAAGATTGGTTAACACTATAACACATTTACTACTACTTGTAGAATGAGAGCCAATTGGAGTGGAACACAATACGAAATACTCAGGATTGAATCTAAATCTAAAAGATCACTAAAATACATCCCTTTTACTGATACAATCGATATCTGAATGACTAATACATAATTACGGTACTTCTGTACTGTGAATATGAAAGGTAACTGGAAATCTTGATGTGGTAACATACCTTATGTACGTAGGGCTAAAAGTGGACATTTAGTTAAAAAAAAAAACAAAGAGATCAACCATGAAAAATCTAAGATACCATTTTCCTACATGCTATATGCCTATTCTGTAAAAAGAGCCTATAGGGGAACTAAACCTAAAGAGAGCTTTAGATGAAGATACAGGAGTCTTTTCTTCCTTCTTTTCCCTTCTTTCATCTTCTTCTCCACTGGGTCAGACAGCCGTTTCTGGGAATTCCACCCTTCATCAGTGATCCTGGGAGTCTTTGTCTTTTTCTTTATCTTGATCTTCTGTGAATCCTTGGCTCTCTATGCTAAATCTAGGGGCCTTATATAGGGGCCATAAACACTATAGATTTATACGTCTATCCATTGCTATATAATGTACACAGTGCTACATACATGTATATATAGCATGTATTGCTCTGTACAGAACTATCATTATTTATATAATAAGTATCACATAGAAACCCGGCAAGCGGCCAAAAGATCAGACCGTTTGGATAATTAAAACACTACTATTAATAACAGAACTGGTAAATTCACGCATGAATTAAACTCGGATAGTCACTAAATGGTAATTATCCAAACCAACCTGATCTTTTGGTACACAGCTATATAGTCACTAAGTGGTAACCCTGGATGACCATCAGCCGTGATGAAAGGATTGATTTCATCAATTTGACCGCACATGGCTGCCTAACTACGCAAGTCTCAAAGATCATGCTTCGGAGAGATACGTGCTCATTCAACTAAACAGTTCAAAGTGAAGAATTAAGTGCTAATTGAGGAAGATCTAGTACAAGTAAAATTTTCCAAAAAATGACAGCCTAATCAACTGTTTTATTATCGTCCTATTCTAGATGTATTTAACAAGACGGTACGGCCTAAGATTATTAAGCAGATGATAATAAGGCGAGAATGCACACTTTACAACACCAATTCATGCATTTTATAACCTTTAAGAAGGATAATCGCTACATAGAACTTGAAAATGTCTTGCCCTCTCTAGAGATATGATCTACGCCGCTTCACGCTAAAATAGTTCCCACTGTCAGGTGTCACACGACGATATAGAGCGGCAGTGCATGTACTACGCGACTCACTTGTCTGCCGACGGATTTCCAGCAATCCCTCGAATTGAAGACGCGACGAACAAACCAGACTCCCCCTGCGGAAATTGTTAACATATCACGTGGTCACTGTCCAATCAAATTTGACGTTCCAAATTAGGAACGGAAAAATGACTTCCCTCTTTCAACTAGCTGTCAAAGATGCCAGCAATAAGCTTTTAACAGTTAACGTAACTCCTGATTCGACTGTAGGAGAGGTGAAGGATTTGATTCGACAAAAGAGTGGAACGGCTTCGATTGATTTAATCTTTTGCGGCAAAGTGTTGGATGAAAACGCCAGGCTCAGAGCAAGTTCATTGATACGGCTTCTCACCTATTCACACCAATTATTGTGTTTTAGATCAATTTACTCACAATGTCCGTGTTTATCCGTATATTTCCGTATAACTATAATGCCACTTCCAGATTGGCAGATTTACAGACTAATTGGCATCTGATCTATCCTTCCCAATTGTGTACAATGTGGCTTCCATTTCACAAGGATGATGTCTGTTAATCCAGCAATCTCATCACTGCAGGATGTGGACGTACATGGATCCAGTACCCTCTTCTACTCCATCAAGAGCCCTGCCAGGCCACAGCCTACAACTGACTGGCCATCTCGTAATGATCAACAGAGTATGATAAGGACAGGTAAGCAGACACAAGGGTCACTACAGAAAGGTCATAGTACAAAGGTCACTGCACAAAATTAACTACAGGAGTAGACACAAGGGTCACTACAGAAAGGTCATAGTACAAAGGTCACTGCACAAAATTAACTACAGGAGTAGACACAAGGGTCACTACAGAAAGGTCATAGTACAAAGGTCACTGCACAAAATTAACTACAGGAGTAGACACAAGGGTCACTACAGAAAGGTCATAGTACAAAGGTCACTGCACAAAATTAACTACAGGAGTAGACACAAGGGTCACTACAGAAAGGTCATAGTACAAAGGTCACTGCCCCTCATTCATCAATCCAATTGAGTTGTCCTTTTTGCTATTCAATTGAGAGTACAGACTCTGTCACAACTACAAAGTACTTCTACATCATCGTCATGTGCACACCTCTGGTCCAACCTCTGCATGTGGTTAGAATGTGCTTGTGTCAGTATTATCTGTCCATTAATAAGCTTGCAATATTCCTTGGTTGGACCACTTTCATTGTCTCCCTCTGCGTGTTGCGTAACTGTGTTGCCATTCTCTAGGGACATTGGCTACTGGGTATTGTGTTGTGCTGGTAACCATGGTTACCTCTGTTTTACAGATCCAGGCATGTGTCACTACTTTGTGTATTGCAAGGACGTGTGTGAAGACTTTACTCCGGCTAAACTGAGGGTATGTTGTGCGGAGTGTCACTGCGGGAACTTTGTGCTGGACAGGGTAAGTTGGAAATGAAGTGTTAAAAGTCAATTTCTATCCAAATGTTGTTTATTTTCTTGAGAAGTGCTATTGGTACTCACAAAGTGACTACATAAGTCACAGTGAATGTTGAACAGAAGTACTCCTGTATTACAAATAGTGTATAAAATTATTCAAGTGATTGCACAATCAAGATGGCCTTGTTATTCCATCAACTCATGTTTTGTTGCTGTGGTGAATGTCTTAGGATCCCCAAGAATGGGAAGATGTGCTTCAGAGAGGTAGATTGACTGGGGTATGTCAGATGGAGGGGTGTAACGGAAAGATTGCCGTGAGTCATTGAGTTAACCCATAACTTAATCAATCTACCAAAGCAATCCTTCAAATCCGTCTGTCGTATAGTTACATACATACGTCAGCCATTTTGTCTCACTTGGTCTCTCTAGCAGTTCACTGTTGACCTCCAGTGGATGTCCCTACGTACGTGTAGTTTAGCAAACATGTTCTGTTTAGTTTCCAAACCTCATACGTACGTACATGTATCTACTATATATGTATGTACGTACGTATGTACATTGCAACTATGTAATTAACTGTTTGGAATTTAAATAATGAAATTGTATGCATAGTAACACATACTAATTGTATGAAGAATCTAAGATACCATTTTCCTACATGCTATGCCTATTCTGTAAAAGAGCCTATAGGGGAACTAAACCTGAAGAGAGAGTTTGGATGAAGATACAGTAGTCTTTTCTTCCTTCCTTCTTTCATCTTCTTCTCCACTGGGTCAAACAGCCGTTTCTGGGAATTCCACCCTGCATCAGTGATCCTGGGAGTCTTTGTTTTTTTCTTTATCTTGATCTTCTGTACTAATTGTACTAATTGTATTGTACTAATACTAATTGTATGCATAGTAACACATACTAATTCTGTTTGTACTGAAAACAGGAGTTCTTCTTCAAGTGTGCTAGTCATGGAGCAACAGACGAGGAGAAAATGACTCCATTGCCGATGCTAAAACGTAACTTTCAGGAAAAAGAATGTCCACTTTGTTTGACCAGCAGGTACGTGTAAGAACGAATGCTGCTTGGCTCAACGCTTGGCACATACTTGTATTGCATGTATGGAAATGTTTAACATATGTATACTTAGTCCAATACACCATTTTCCTACATGCTATGCCTACTCTCTAATATTTGTACTTACGTACTTATGTACTATTTCCAACAATTGCTTCTTTTGTGTTTTCCCTTTTTGTGATTTTAGAGAATGATTGTGGTTTGACTATCTCTCCAAATATTCATACACGTGACACTAAGGCCATACTAATGTAATAAAACACTATTTTCTAGGTTTTTGAATTAAGCCTGTAGAGCTATGATGAGGATACATTTGATTTCTCTTCTGTTTTTCTCCACTGGGTCAGACGGCTGTTTCGCCCTTCATCAGTAATCTTCTGATAATCTTAACATTTTAAAAACTTGCAACATTTGAACTTGAAATATCACTCTAGCTTTTCCTATATGTTGATTGTATACATACATCTAATATATCTCTCTGTAGTGATGTAATGGTTGTGTTTGACTGCCCTGATAATCATTGTATCTGTGTTGACTGCTTCAAAGAGTATTGCAAAACAGCACTTCAGAATAGAAGTTTTATAAAGAATGATAAAGTTGGCTATACCATGCCCTGTCCTGGTAAGTGCATGAATAATCTAACACACCATATTTCTTACACGCTGCATCAACTGTAGAGTAAAGGCCTATAGGGAACTAAATCTATTAAGAGCTTTGGATGAGGATATAAGAATTTCTGCTTCTGCTCCACTGGGCCAGACAGCTGGTTCTGGGAATTCCACCCTTCATCAGTAACTCTTGGTCTTCTTGGTCTTTTGTGAGTCCTCGACATGGTTTGGCATGTACGTACTGTTATAAAGTATACATGCGGTAGTGACATACGTATTATAATAGATATTTGAGCACTACCATTGTTATACGTATGTACAACTGCTAGCCATCGGCTCTACTGACTAATTGTGTGACTCTTAAAGAAAATATAATGTTTGAGAATGTAGTGTATAGTGAGTGTTGCTATCCTTTCCTCACTCACAGTTCAAGGCCATGATCAGTTTGTGGTCAGTGAACCTCACCATTTCCATGTGCTCGGCAAGAAAGATGTTAGTGCTCGTGTGTTTACTAGTAAATAGTCAGTTTGCTATTTTTGGGAGATATTCCATGTATGTTTTTATTAGTTCCCATTCCCATTTCCATTCAGTATGATAAATATCAGAATTTGGCAACTGAAATGTATCTTATTGAGATGGGAGGAGTTTTCTGTCCCAAAAGCAAATGTGGAGAAGGATTGCTTCCAGAAGAGAGGAGAGTTCGATGTCGTTGTGGAGTAAGATTGCATGCAACATTCGTATATGTAGTGTCTTCTGAAATCCCCTAAAGAAGAAAGTCAAGTTGCCAAATTTTATTAGGAAACAAACATATTGAACAATTAACCTACCTTTCCCCCTTAAATTATCTATATTGTACATATAATTAACCTACCTTTCCCCCTTAAATTATCTATATTGTACATATAATTAACCTACCTTTCCTCCTTAAATTATTATCTATATTGTACATATAATTAACCTACCTTGCCTCCTTAAATTATCTATATTGTACATATAATTAACCTACCTTTCCCCCTTAAATTATCTATATTGTACATATAATTAACCTACCTTTCCTCCTTAAATTATTATCTATATTGTACATATAATTAACCTACCTTGCCTCCTTAAATTATCTATATTGTACATATAATTAACCTACCTTGCCTCCTTAAATTATTATCTATATTGTACATATAATGCCAACCGCTCTTGTCTGAACAGCAATTTTGGTATATGACTGTAATTATGTACGTACGTACGTATGTGCTTCAAGGACAATTATGTTTTTAAGGAAAGATTGTGTATGAAAGACCATTTTCCTGTAGATATGAGATATGTATATAGATATTTGAGGCAAAAGAAGAATAAAATAATGTTAATGTAGGTTCGTTACTCAGGGATAGTGTATAGAGCTTTGGATGAACATGCATATTCATAAGCTTTCTTTCTATTATCCATTGCCTGTTTTATTAATTTGTAGTACACATTTTGCCGAGACTGCAAGAATGATTATCATCCTGGAAAGTGTTCCCAAGCCTCCTCCAGTGGAGGGGCCAGGGAGGGCCGGGGAGCACCAAATCAAGTGAGGTCAGCCACTCAATTTCAAGATGCTCGTTGGCAGAGAACACAAGACTGGATCCGCCAGCATTCCAAGCCTTGTCCTAGGTGTAATGCGCCCACTGAGAAGAATGGTGCGTAGACTGGAAATAGAGACACCTTATATTTATATAACTAGTAATATGTATCTGCTACAAATCTCTCCTTCTCCCCTCTCTCCCTCTCTCCCCCTCTCCTCTCCCCCTTCTCCCTCTCCCACTCTCCCTTTCCCCCTTCCCCTTCTCTTCCTTCTCTCTCTCCCCAGACGGATGTATGCACATGACATGTGCTGCATGTAAGTACGAATACTGCTGGATGTGCAGGGAGCCGTGGGGGAGGAAGTGCATGTCGGACCACTGGTTTGGCTAGACTCTCTTCATTAGCTGCAACTCCTTAGAGTAGTTGACTGCACAATTGTTTTGTATAGTTTGTAAGAGACTATTTGGAATTCTGATTTATTGTTTGAATTAGAACAATTATTGAAATTGAATATAGTGTACATTTGACACTGAAACTGTGGCAAATAGAGACCACTTAACACAATGATATATAAAAACAAACATTGACCCTTAGAGGTGAACACTATATACATATGTACTTTCATTGAAATTATAAATATAAATCTATAAGGCATTAATATATTCTGCTAAACTCACAGTTTCAATGAAAATAAGTTACAACATATAAAATATAATTAATCTGATAAATAAGTTGCAACCAGGTAATCAGTGGGTGTGGTTGATTACATCATTAGTGGGTGTGGCCAGCACTGCCTCACTCTCTGGGTCGGAGCTCTCTCCTCGTCCTCCATCAGACAGCACAGTCTGGTCTGTGGACTGTAGAGATACAGAAAACACTAATTCACCTCACACAAGCATGCAATATTAAGACTGGATGGGCGTGGTTTTAAGCTGGATGGGCGTGGTTTTAAGCTGGATGGGCGTGGTTTTAAGCTGGATGGGCGTGGTTTTAGACTGGATGGGCGTGGTTTTAGACTGGATGGGCGTGGTTTTAGACTGGATGGGCGTGGTTTTAGACTGGATGGGCGTGGTTTTAGACTGGATGGGCGTGGTTTTAGACTGGATGGGCGTGGTTTTAGACTGGATGGGCATGGTTTTAGACTGGATGGGCGTGGTCTGAAGCTGGATGGGCGTGTTTTAGACTGGATGGGCGTGTTTTAGACTGGATGGGCATGGCTTACTAATTTGCTGGGTCTTTGTGTGGCCTCCTTCAGCACATTCCCGACTTCTACACTCTCGTTCAAGGACGAACACAGTAGATCATCATCACATTGGAAATCCAACATCAGCGGTTCCTGCAGTATGTGGGGACACCAGCCATTAATATAGGATTGCATGGCATACTAATTCAATGTATGCAACACTTTATATTGACCACTCACGTCTTGAACACAAACTAACTGGGGGTAGAGTTACATGTGTTTGTTTGTGTAAAACTTGCCATTTGCTTAATTTTATCTTCAAGTTTATATTTTTCAGCATGTAATCGCTCAACCTTGTCAATCATTACATCACGATTGCTTCTAAGCTCTTCCAGTTCCGATTTAAGAGTTTTATTCTCCACTGTACACTTTTCAAGTTCACAGTTTAGTCTCTTAATGGTCTCATCTCTTAGCTTCACTTCCGCTCTCATCTGGTCCAGCTGCGCCTGGAGGTGTGGCTTCCTCTCCTGGGCAGACTGTTCATTGTCTACAGACACATCTCCAGTCGTGAGCTGAGATAAGAGATATTTAAATATAACAGTATCAGCTATAGTAGATTCAAGTGCTAGACGGTCCACACTTGAAGGTTCTGAAATCATTTCTCAGAGATAAAGTAGAACCACTTTTACAATATATTTCGCAGAATTGACAGTTAACACAATTCATTGCAAGAACATATTAAGTGTCGGAATCACCAATCATATGCCTGTAAGATGACATCACTCACTGAGGTGGTTCCCCTTGGTGTATTGGATGGGGACTGAAGGTCACTCTGAAGCTCCCGTTTGAGGACCAGCATTATCTTCTTCATTTTCTTCACTTCCTGCAGCATGCTACAATACGTCCTTGGATCTACTGTAACTGTTCCTTCAAGGTCGTCAAGAAAAGCATTTCCATCGTCACTCTTGTCTGATTCAGAAAGAATTGACGAGGAACATAGTTTCTTCTTTAGGAAAGGTGAAAGGTCAGCTGTAGTAAATAAGTAGAACAAAAATAAATACAAAAAAACATGTTTCCACATTATCATCAATAAAAATTGAAACCAGGTTATTATAATTATTCCCAAATACATCAAATTACATATTACAGTGCGTACGTATACATATACAGACACTCTAGTACATTTAGAGTGATCCATCCCAGCCTCACTTGCTACAGGAGATGGCGACTTGGTTGCTCGCATGCTTCTCTCCACAAGTGAACTGACGCTTGCTCTTCCTTGATGCTTTGCTTGCTGTAGCTCCACTGAAGTACCAAACACAGTCTCCATCTCCTTTGTGGCAGATTTTGGTCTTTGAGGTTCGGGTGAGAGTGAGGATTTGGGGTAGGGGATCCTTGATCCAGGAGGACTGACGAGTCTTCTTCGCGGCACTGGAGAACCCTCTCGAGAGCTGCTGGGACTACCTGTGATGGAGCGTGCTAGGCCGGGGGAGATGGGGAGGTTGGTGGGTGTGGCAGCCATCGTGGTAGAGGAAGCCCCACCTGTGAGGAAGGAAAGAAGGACATGAACCAGTCCACCTACATACGTACACCATATCAATTATGGAATACTTGTAAAACTTGCAAAAATATGAGCTGAGCTGGTTTTTAATTAGTCGCTATAGCAATTGTAAGAATGACAAAGTACACTGGAATGAACTATTACAAAAGCACATTAATGGCTAACTAACTACATCAAAGGTCAAACCCATATTTGGTCAATGGTTAATAGTCAGTTTGCTTACACAACCTCAGGTATTCATAGAATGCACTGATATGATCAGGGGCAGTGTCTTCTGCCATCAACTGATGTCAGTCTCATTATTAACACTTAATACTCTATGATTGGTCTGTACAGGAGGAGGTCACTGCTATGTCACCTGACTACATTCCTATAGGTCAAGGCTCTGCCTGAGCTCTCTGTACTTGCATGGAAATCAATACAAACATATGGGTGGATGGATGGATGGGTGGATGGATGGATGGGTGGATGGATGGATGGGTGGGTGGGTGGGTGGGTGGATGGATTGATGGATGGATGGATGGATGGATGTGTAGATGGAAATTTTCATGATTTTTGCGTGAATACGTGCTTACTTGAAGTAGCCTTTGTGACTAGCGTAGCTGGTTTAGGGGGCGTGGCAGATGTAGTGGGCTTGGTACTGGGAGGAGGATTAGCTCTGTAGTTTACCAGGCTGGCCAGCCGGGAAGCTATCCTAGCCAGGTGGCTCTGAGGGGGCTTTCTCTGGGGAATCCCCGATGTCTGAGTCCTAGAGGTAGGTCTGGAGGGCGGTCTGGAGTTAGATCTGGAGGACGGCTGCGAAGAGCTTGTGTTCTTTGAAGAATCAGATTTGGCAGGTACTTTTAGGTTACCTAAAGAGAAGTGGAGAGTCGATCATCAAACAACACTTTATAGAATAATATTGAAACTGTTTATTAAATAGAAAGTAGATGAATTCCAATAGTATGAATTCAATGGTATTCGGAAAATGCTCTATTAAGATGAATAAATATATAGTTTTGCAATTTTTGTACATGAGCTTGTGAAGTACTAATTTGAGATGTAGTTACATTTTATACAGAGATTTCTCAAGTGAGACATGCAAGTCACATGCCAGTCACATGCCAGTCACATGTAAGTGTGAGAACTGGTTACATATACATAATTACACTGTTAATCATATCTTAGTCGTGGTAGGAGTTATCTGTAAGTCTCTCCAACCGACCATGACATAACTACCTACACCTTTCCCACCCTGCATACACAGAGGAAATGATGTTGCTTGTACTGAACAGTGTTACTATACATAGAAACCATTTCTAGTTCAAAGGCCAAATATACTACCTTACTGTAAGATGATGTCAAACAAGTATTTCCTTCAAACCACTTGCTAGAAATTACACACAATAGAATACACAAACAGATACCTCATATTAAAAATATTTATTACAGAATAGGTATAATAGTTATTTTAATATTGAAAATTATTGAATAAAAATTTAATTGTGTCAAATATGTTTATAATTTACAATACAATATACTCCTAACATAACATTGTGTACAATTACAAAATTAATGACAGAAGTACTGCACCTGTTTCAAAAGTGGTCATATTACTGTAAGAGGTAATTAGCTAAAAAGAACATATAAAATAATAATTAAATTTAACAAATTAAATTGAAGAGTAATTAAATTTAACATCAAATCATTCACCAATTACTAGATCTACTTGAACACTAATCTTACACAAACATAATTAAAGACTACAATTTGATATATTGCCATACTAGATACGGTACATTACACGACACACCATATCGGGAGACAGTGCTATAGTGGTAGCTGGACCAACAAGTGGTTGCCATAGTAACAGACTATCCAATAACAGTTGTTTTGATGATGCAGTACACAGATCATTGAGTTCTTATACTCACAACTACATACAAGGCTATTGTTGTATACAATCCTATAGCCATTATATACTATTATATTACATATATACACTCTCCATACAGATCTATACTATAATCTGCTATATACACACTCTACGCCTACGTATGTACCTTATAACTAAATATACATACTACGCATATGGATCATATTCATTAACAGAGACATACTTGTACTAGTTTTCTGCTGAGTTGGCTGTTTCCCTGTCTGCCCCGCCTTTTCAGTGTGCCCCGCCTTTTCAGTGTGCCCAGCCTTTGCAGTGTGCCCCGCCTTTTCAGTGTGCCCTGCCTTTGCTGTGTGCCCCGCCTTGCTAGTCTGTGTCTTTGGTCCAGACTCAGTTGGCGGTGGATTCTTATTGAAGAACTGAGATTTTGGACGAGGTCTAGCAATATCTCCCGAGGTCTGGGACTCTTGTGCAACAGATTTAGATCTAAAGGACTGTGATCTGGTCTTCAGCTTCACATCAGATTGGGTACTCTTGACCAGTTGATCATCACAAAAGTTGACCTTGAGGGACTTTCCCCTGCTACCTTCAGACCCTATGGAGCCCCCAGAACTGGAATGAAGGGACCCACCATTAGATGAAGGACTGGATATGACAGTGGAGAGGGGTCTGTGTTGCGAGGAAACCTTTGGCCTCTGAAGCTTACTTCCCATTTTAGAGTAAGAAAAGGATTGAGTTTTTCTAATTAATCCCTCATCCTCGCTGAATGAAGACTTTGAGCTTCTCTGTCCACTCCTTTGGGACTCCTTTCCCAGGTTATCCCCTTTCTGGGGTAGGCCAGTAGGCGGGGCCACCATGCCCCTCCCATTCTGGTGATTCTTTCTCTCACCAGCTAGATTGACAAGTCCGTGGTTTTTAACATGATCAGTTTGTTCCACTGTAGTTGAAGTGGTACTGGATGAATTACTTATAAAACCATCATCGGGTGACAGGGGAGAATGGAAGGGAGATACGTGAATTGACATGACCAATTTGGGAAGCTCTCCTTCAATTTCTCCTTCTTCCTTGTCTTGATCACTGCCCAGAGAGGTAGATGACGTCAGCAGTAGATCGAGTTCTTGTTTCTGTTCTGTTGTAAAATCTCGAGAGAATCTATATTTGAATTTAGACCACATTATCTCAAAACTTGTAAATTCGGGTTCTTACAAAAACTAGAAACACAATTAGACACCAACAATAGCTGTTTAGTGAATAAAGTAACCGTCAACGGTAGAAAACATTTGTATCGTCTTTCCGTCTTCCTTTACGGGGTAACGCACTCAACCAACTGATATATCGAAAATGAAGTCAGACAGTCGTGGGACGCGCTACATTGACTGTTGTACTTATCCCAACAGAGTTAAAGACGATAAACACTCAATTTGTCTCTTGGCTGATCCAAAAACTCAATTAACACACATTTGACTCGCAGGGAAGTGATAACCTATCGAACAATACTCTACACTACAGTACTCTAATTCTAACAAGTGTTTCACGTAAGCCGTCTACCCTGATACTATACACACACAGTCTTAGGAAATCTCACCTATTCAGGGACTATATATTACTTTGTAGGAATCTTGATGCAGAATATTGTTGTACTTGCCAATCAGACCACTTGATGACGAGTTATTTGGCGCGTAAAAACAATTTAGGGAAAACTGGCTAGATTCAACCTTTACTTTTTAACTAACATTTGATATAACAACGAAAACTGTGAGAAAAGAACGGCCACTCACTTTTAAGAGTGGGCCCTGGTTTTCGGGTTCTCAGCCCCTCCCTGGAGGAATTCTAACCATGCGCACGTGACCGCAGAACGAGCCCGCAGACGTGGGCGGAAGACACACGGCTCCCTACATACTTATACGCTGATCACACAAAAAGCGCAAGAAATTGAAAGTGAATTTCAGAAACCTATACATCCAAGCACGGGAGACAGAAAAATACAAAAAGTATATCAATTACATTTATGCAAGAATCTTATTGTTAATTAAGAAGTAATGTAAAAGCTGTGATGAACTGAAGGGGGGCGGGGTCAATCAGCGTGTTGAATGCTCTTTGTCAGGCTCTTTGGGAGTCGACTGTACTTGTAACCAGTTGACTTGCTTTTACTTCTCTTCCTCTTTCTGATGACTGTTGGCAGCGGAGAGTCCTCGAACAGCCAGTTGTATACCTACACATGAGAGAGACACGCCCATCAGAGACACGCCCATCAGAGACACGCCCATCAGAGACACGCCCATCAGAGACACGCCCATCAGAGACACGCCCATCAGAGATACGCCTGTCAGAGATACGCCCGTCAGAGACACGCCCATCAGAGACAGAACTGATTGGGTACACACACATCACCTTAATTCATTAATTTGTTATCATTGTGTAAAGGGACAATTAATCCATATAAGTAGCTAATAAAAATTGGGTATTTTATATCAACAAAACACTATCTTCCAGCAACTGGAAGACCAAGGAAGGACCATCTTTCCACACAAATACAGTACCAGTAGAAGCCTATTTAGAGAGTACAGAGTGCCTTACTGGTGTCCTGTACTTGCAGATGAGACAGATCCCGGCAACTATCAGAACTAGTACAATCAGGGCTATTACAATCCCTATGATAGCGTTTGTACTTAAAAGTGGAGCATCTGAAAATGAAAAGAAAAACATTTGAATAGACTTACTCACATACAAGCTGTTAATTTAGCTGTAATTCTTCAACATATACTATATAGTAATAGACATTTACGTACCAAATTTGTACTCTCTTTCATTTCCATCTATTGTTACTACACAACGATCTATTATTTTGTTTGAACTTTTAAGAGTATACAAAGCAGTAAAGGTATGGCTTGTCTCGTTTATAAGCAAGGAACTAAAGCCATTTTCTTTATTTCCTGATACCGTTAAACCTTCCGCCTTCCAAGAGACCTTCACTTTATCCTCCAGTTTACCCTTGACATAGCCTTCAAATGTAACAATGTAAGTGACTGTTCCATTTGAATTATCCAACTTCTTTCCAGTGAAATTAATTGGACCAACTGTACAAATACATACATACATGCACATGAATTATCATTACTCAGTTTGCCAACAGCCTAAGTCATGATCTGTGGTACAATGATATATGCAGACTGTATAGCAATGGAAGTTCCCTATAGTTAGAACCTTAGATAAACACCAAAAGATTGTCTCTAGCTACGTACAACAAAAGGATGACTTCTTCTTCCACGCAAATATAGATGCACAAAATCACATACGTACATACAGACTATCTTTGCAATGTTTGTTGAACAAGTGTAAGCACAAAACTTTCAACAGAATTGTATCTTTCAGCACTAGCTCTTTCTCAAGGGTCATTGAACAACAAATAATAGCTTCAAATGCAGCCTTTAACTACACGAATATCACTTTAAAGCAACAGTTAGCAAATATAACACACATTGCTCAGAAATGGATATACATATAGGCCTAACCAGAATTTTGCATGTGTAAGAAGAGAAAAAAAAGCAAAGAAAAGACTCCTGTATCTTTATCCAAAGCTCTCTCCAAGAATTAGTTCCCTATAGGCTCTTTTACAGAGTATGGTATATTAGATTTTTCATGTGTATACATACATACATACATGTAAGTGCTGTATAAGCATGACTTACAATTCTTGTAAGACTGTGCATGTTTGACCACTGTATTAATAGGTCCCTCCAGATCAGCAATACATTGAAACTCATGAGGACCATTATATTTATTGTCAATTTCCAAAATTTTATGAAGCATGCCGTCCTTTTCCTTTGAGTCTTCTGTAACTCCTTGTACAACCTCCTCCCATTTTCCACCTAATTTGTGCTCCCAACGAACATTTGGCTTAAGTTCTTTTGTAAGTGTAGCATTACAGTACAATGGATAGCTATGCTCTTTAGCTGATATTAACACTTGTTCCTCGGTCACCAGGTCTGTCAAAGAAGAAAATAAAGTACTGATATAATAATCTATATAACGATAGCTATCATATAATGCCATTTATAGATATGTACGTACACTTAAGCAGGTTTTCCATTCTGTGTACATAGATATTCTACAGCTTACCAAATACAAAGATGTGATATTTCTTCTCACAATGTTTCTCTACACCCTTCTCGTCAATATTCAGGCTATTCCAAGCACAACAATAAAAGTCTCCTTTTCCAACTGTGGTATTAAGTGGTACCTTGCTGGTGCCCTTAATCATAGTTTCGTTTTTGCTATTATACCAGACAATGTTGGGGGAAGGATTACCCTCAGCACTGCAGTAGACTGCATGATTGTCTGCTTTCTCTTTGCTACGTATCACTAGTTCATAATCAAGTTTATCGCTGTAATTGCGAAACCTATCGCAATGAACTCTCTCTATTATGAGCAAAAGAGTTGAGATTTGCTATGAATATCTAATTACCCTAATCAATATACATTATATGACCACCTCTCTAGTGTGACCAGCTCTCTAGTGCGACCGCCTCTCTAATGTGACCACCTCTCTAGTGCGACCACCTCTCTAATGTGACCACCTCTCTAGTGCGACCACCTCTCTAGTGCGACCACCTCTCTAGTGAGACCACCTCTCTAGTGTGACCACCTCTCTAGTGCGACCACCTCTCTAGTGCGACCACCTCTCTAGTGCGACCACCTCTCTAGTGCGACCATCTCTCTAGTGAGACCACCTCTCTAGTGCGACCACCTCTCTAGTGCGACCATCTCTCTAGTGAGATCACCTCTCTAGTGCGACCATCTCTCTAGTGCGACCATCTCTCTAGTGCGACCACCTCTCTAGTGCTAACATACATTCATGCATAAATTTACCTTTAACATCAATATTAATAGATTCTCCTTTAACTTTACCATCCTCTGTGGCAACACACACATAACTTCCACTCATTGACATGTTACTATTGCCACTCATGTAAGTGGCAGTTGTTACTGTATTGTTGCTCTTTAGAGTCACATTTAGGAACTGCGGAGTCTTCCCCTTCTCATCCCTCCACATTACAACATTAGGGGGAGCAGACTGTCCAGTAGCAGTGCATGTGATGGTAATGGCCTCTGGGCTTTTAAAAACATTTTTATGACTCATTGTGATCTGCAAATCTGTGCATTGGAGAGAAATAGATATATCTTTTAAATTCAATTGGCTTACATGTAACCACACCCACCAGCTTACATGTAACCACACCCACCGGCTTACATGGTAACCACACCCACTGGCTTACATGTAACCACACCCACCGGCTTACATGGTAACCACACCCACCGGCTTACATGTAACCACACCCACCGGCTTACATGGTAACCACACCCACCGGCTTACATGTAACCACACCCACTGGCCTATATAGTCAATATTAATCAGATACTTATAATAATGAATAAGTACTTCACAATAGGTAGTATATAGGTAGTATATAGGTAGTGTACATACGTATATGTATATATGTAGATGGAAGGTAAATACAAATATATATAATAATAGTGATGCTAGTCTAACAACTCTTGCTACAATAGACGAGCAAGTAATTAAATTGAAGAGTTCATTTTCTACACAGACAACACTAATGAACCCACACACATCAATTAGAACAAAGATTCCCCTTGGATAGTATCTGTACACAATCTCACATTGTAAGTGTAATTAACATTCTAATGAAACCTCATTGCTGCATTCTCTGGCTAGTAACGGTTTACCCTACGGCTATGGACTGTTAGAGATCTCCTTACATATAATACTAATTACCATTCAATAATTTTTTCAATCAATCAATTAATCAATCAAATCAGATAGAACATGTCCCCAAAATTTGGGGGTCGTTCTTACAATAATGAAAAGACAGCAGTACCCTAATAATCGTCGTTCTTCGGTATAGTGACCAGACGATGTGAAAGCGATCAGAAGGAACGACAGTGTTAACCATAAGTTTATATCTTATTTCTTACATTTTTTATTGAAATTAATCAAGCATACAAAAGAATGTGACACACACTATAATGTGCTTGCTCCTTACAAGAGATGGATAGAGAAAGGCTGATGAAGGTGATATGGTCAGTCCCTACAGCTCTAATCCTCGCGCGTGAGGAATATCAAGTTAGAACTAGTTCTATTACTATTGCTACTACTAGTGTAAAGTAATATCCTGCGAGTTTGTCATCTCATATTTACTCACCTCCTCCAGAGGCAGGCTCAGAGCTCCCAAGTACACCGAGCACGGCTAAGAAGTAGATTAAACTACCAGTGCTTATGACCGCCATCTTTTCGCCTTACTGATCGACCGGAAGTGTAATATTGACGCCTTAATAAGAGTACCTAGTAGCTGATTAATATGCTTATTACATGTACTTAGCATGCAGGAATATCTTCAGAAGGCACATATTAGTCGATAGTCACACATTAGCTACAGATTCTCTCAAACGTCCATTTTACAATAGGAAGAATATCCAATGTCATACATGCGATTGTAATGATTGGTCAGTGGAGATGAACACACCTTCTCCATTTTCCACTTTATCTATAGACTGTCCAATAACAAGTTGGCATTCCAGAATTTAATGTACATTTAGGGTAGTAACTCTATCAAATGGAAAGATATGAAGCTAATACTTTACACCTAACATGCTGTCATCTTCCTTCCTATTCAAAGTACAGTTTAACTCCTGCAGCATATAGTCTTGAACAACTGGACAGAAGCTTGGGGTCAGTCCAAGTGATTTGTGGGGGAGGTCTGCCTGTTGCCTTGCAACTGAACATTATAAAGCTGGCATAAGCTCTATAGTATTATGTACGTATATAGTCATGCGCATATATACATATATAGGATGATTCCTGAGTGATAAAGGACATGAAATAAATACCAGGAAAAATGTGATACTTATAATGCTAAAATGTTTCTTATTATGCAAATATCATTTCCAAAATCTATATTAGTATCTATGGTGCCACTATTTGTAATGTTGCACAACACTGCTAATAGCATATGGTCATCTTGCATCAATTCTAATCTTAGAAATTAGCTGAAAATCTCAAAGAGTCACATTCAAAAGAAAAAAAAAACATTTTAAACAGCAACTTCTGCTGGATGAGTTGTGTGTATTAGTGTACAATCCTATAACTAATTAGAGAAGAGATCAGAGAGATCTTCCTCAAAGGAGCTACTCCAGTTGAAGGTCAGGCGATCTTGCTACCTCCAGTGAACCTGGTGGGCAGTCTGCTGTACTTGTAGTTACCTCCTTTACCCTTTCTCCTCCGAATGATGGCTGGGAGCTTCTTCTCCTCCATGATCCAACTCCGAATCTAAATTCAGAAATTGGAATTGGGAATGCCTAAGTGGTATAATATACCAGTTTAATGAAGCAGCAAAACCAATAGACTTACAGCATATCTGTTCTTGTAAGCCAATGTTAGTACTATAAAGATCACTGCTATTAGCAGCACTGCAATTATGACAGCAATGAATGGAACTTTACTTGACATCTCTGCAGCAACTGGTTTTTAAATATAAAAAGCTTGGCATGAACATAAATGGTAATTTAAGCTCTTAAAAACACCGCTATCTTTGTACACTTATTAGTATAATTAGTATAATTATTGAGCTATGACAACTCTTAGACCCGTAGGTCAACATCAGCAATAATGACCTGAGGACAAATCCTAAAGGAGTTACTGTTGCTGTAACTAAATAATTATCAACTACACACACATTAGCATGCACTTACATACCATTACATCCTTTTCCATCATCATCTAGTTCATATCCATCTTTACAGGAACACTCATATGATCCTTCAGTATTTGTACATGTGTGAGTACAACCTCCGTTATCAGTAGCACATTCATCAATGTCTGAATATACGTACAAAAGTGTTGGACATTTCAAATCAATCCAAAAACTATATACTCTCAGACAAATGAACGTATATCAGATGTAAGTACACGTTACATGTCTATGCATGTACTGTATATGTTCGTTCTTACCATTACATCCTTTCTTATCATCAGCTAATTCATATCCATCTTTACAGGAACACTCATATGATCCTTTAGTATTTGTACATTTGTGAGTACAACCTCCGTTATCAGTAGCACATTCATCAATGTCTGAATATACAAACGTTTTGGACATTTCAAATCAATCCAAAAACTATATACTCTCAGACAAATGAACATATATCAGTTGTAAGTACACGCTACATGTCTATGCATGTACTGTAAATGTTCATTCTCACCATTACATCCTTTCTTATCATCAGCTAGTTCAAATCCACCTTTACAAGAACACACAGGAGAACCTTTGGAGTTTGTACAAGTTTGATTACAACCTCCGTTATCAGTAGCACATGGATCAGCTGTGAGGGAAAAAGGAAAATATATGTGTAGTAGTACATGGCCCAGTGCAGCAGAGGAAGAAAGAGGAGAAAAAGAAAGAAAAGACTCCTGTATCTTCATCCAAAGCTCTCTCCAGGTTTAGTTCCCTATAGGCATTTTCACAGAGTAGGCATAGCATGTAGGAAAATGATATATTAGATTTTTCATGTACTTAACACACATCATTTGTATGTACAGTATGTTTCAACATATAATCTCTAGTTCATTAGCTGCTTTATGAGGATCACAGATAGCAAACTCTATGGAGTAGCATTATGGACTGGTATATCTACTTAAATTACTTGAAATTACAACTCACTTGTAAAGTTTGTTATGTTCACAGAACATTCATCAACAGTAACTTGACATGATGTATTGTTGAGTGGTGGGACTGTTGTAAAACTGGCACTCCAGACATTCTTATGATCACTAGGTGTTACCACCAGATCATCACATTCCACATCTGGCTTACCATCGGGTCCCATGTAGGCCTCAAACTTCAGTTCACAAGTGAAATTATTACCACTTTTAGTACAGGCAAAATCATTGGAAATCTTTTTTAAATCTGTCAAAATAAAGAAACATTAAAATTCAATAAACCCACTAAGCCGATGTAGCTATAAATCAATAAATAGCTCACAATGAACTTCTAAAGAAAAGTACTTCTTAGACGAGTCATCTTTTAATTGACAGCTATAAACTGGAGGATGGACGACTGTACTATTATAATTGTGATATTCCTTAAGTTTATCTGCATCAAGTGTCAAGCTATATTCAGTTTCGTTATCTACAACTTTATCATTCTCATTCCAACTATATTGAGATGAATCTTCATTAATACTGCAATTCAAATTTATTTGTTTCATTTTTCCGGCTGGAACAGGAATAACCACAACCTCTGTAAGAAATCAGACATATTCAATCAAGAACAGTTCTATAGGAGTTTACAATATAAATTATAAATAATCAATATACCATTTACTTACATGCTACATACATCTACTTTACAGTAAAAGTCCTATAGGGAACTAAACCTAGTGAGAGCTTTGGATGAGGATACAAGAGTTTCTCCTTCTACTTCTCTTCTTATCCACTGGGACAGATAGCTGTTTCTGGGAATTCCACCCTTCATCACATTGACCCTAGATAACATATACCTGGTACCCTACATGGCACATACATACATAAATATATACATACTGTATATATACTACCCAGGCCCAATATGTATATATACGTACATACACGTATACATTTAGGTATGTGCTACATATTACGTATACTGTAAACCTGGAGCAATCTCTATTGAGGGGCTACTGTTCAATTTGTGGCAGCCTTTGTTGTTTATAACTAGTACTACATCAGGCCCGTTGGAAGCATTTTAGAAGTGCTGCGGCCATAGAAATTTTTTTGAAATACACACGATTTTAAAAGTAGATTTCAACTTTAATGATTTCATGTTTCTGTAGTATGTTGTAGTATATGTTGCAATCAAAACATGGCAAACTAGTACGGGACAATTCAATTATATATAGGCAATAGTTGCTTTTCAGACCTCAAGAAAGCTGTAAAGGTAAGAAAAAAATTTCAAGGAAGGAGATCGAAAAGTGGTGAGGCCTAAGCCCACCAGCCCACCAGCCCACCAGCCCACCAGCCACTGCGGTTCCAACGGCCTTGTGCATATAATATTATTTTGGACAGTTTCTTATAAATTTATATACTCATCTAAATCTCTGGCTTCTAACTAGGACATCATGTGATAGTCACATGATAGTCACACAACAGCAGGAAAATGGTTGAGCTTGAGAGGCCGGTAGAAGCATGATTTAAACTTCACTCACTGGAAGCAAACTTGTTTGAAGTGCATACAGTACTGCCAACTGTAGTTTTATTAGTGTCTTATATGGTACATACATACGTAGTACATATGTAGACATGTATGGTCATTCCTACCATTACATCCTTTTCCATCATCAGCTAATATATATCCATCTTCACAGGAACACACATATGATCCTTTATTGTTTGTACAAGTTTGAGTACAACCTCCGTTATCAGTAGCACATTCATCAATGTCTGAATATACAAAAGTGTTGCACACAAAATAAATAAATAACATTCATCAATGTCTGAATATACGTACAAAAGTGTTGGACATTTCAAATCAATCCAAAAACTATATACTCTCAGACAAATGAACGTATATCAGATGTAAGTACACGTTACATGTCTATGCATGTACTGTATATGTTCGTTCTTACCATTACATCCTTTCTTATCATCAGCTAATTCATATCCATCTTTACAAGAACACACAGGAGAACCTTTGGAGTTTGTACAAGTTTGAATACAACCACCATTATCAATGGCACATGGATCAGCTGCAGGACCAATACTGTCATCACTAATTGCTACAGGAAAAAGACACAAATTCACTTTAAAAAGAAACAGTCGTGACTGACCAAGTAAGTATACTTTTAAAATAAACAATCATCCAGAGTAATAAAAGGTTTCATACACAATTAATAATTCAAAGCACATGTGGACCTATTCATTCCTACCTTCACAGGATTTATTATCAGCAGCTAATTGTTCTCCATCTCCACACAAACACTTAGGAGAACCTTTATCTATTGTACAATTATGCTGACAACCAAAGTCACTGCAAGAATCAGCTTCTGCTTCTGTTAATAAGTAGACGAGAGATCATGAAGATTCGAAGACTTTTAGAAAACAGTTAATAAAAAACTCACCAGGAAAATTTGTCATAACTCGCCCTCCTCCTTCATTATTGAATGAAAAAGTACACGCTATCTCTGCTACCGCCTTCGTTGATGAAAATGTAATGTTCCAAATATTTGTACCTTCTTTGTGATAAAGCACAGATTCACCAGAACATAAAACAGTTGGTTTAATATTTGGTCCACCGTAACACTCAAATTGACAAGTGTACACGTCTTCTGTTTTAGAACAGTTAAATTCACTTTCTTCAGCCAAATCTGTGAAATGTTGATATAACAACAAATCCATTTAGACATCAGAATCAATCATGTTAAGAATATTAAGAACAACTCACAATGAACTTCTAAAGAAAAGTACTTCTTTTTAGACGAGTCATTTTTTGGATGACAGCTATAAATTGGAGGACGGACAACTGTACTCTCATAATTGTGATATTCCATTACCGGAATAGTCAAGGAGGAATTTGTTTCAGAGGGCATTATATCTCCATTCTCATCTCTCCAAACATATTCGTCTGCTTTAGTATTACAAGTCAGAGTAATATCAGTTTCGTTGGCTTTAGCAATTAAAACTTCTGGATATCAATAAAGGAGAAATAATTCATGTACATAATTAACAGTGAGAGAATGTCAACAGAAGACTACAAAGTGTAGATTGCAATCCAACTAACTTACCACTATTGACATTCAATGTAATATTCGCTGTACTATTTTCTCCATAACTTGTTGCCGTACACATGTATTTTCCGTCCTCATCATCCTTTGAGACTTGCACAGGACAGATGAGCTCTCTGGTATTAAAGGTAGTATCAGTTGTTGAACAATCTGGAGATTCTACTCGTCCTTTTGGCCCAATCCAAGTCATGTTTAGAGGAAAATACCCACTCGCCACACAACTTAGTGTCACAGTGTCTTTATCAAAAATCATATCCTCGCGATCACTTGCTTGCTTATGGGTGCTTTTAACTTCTTTAATACGTGTTTTCAATATTTGGGGCGGTTCTATACGCAAAATAGATTAATTGAAATAGTAGTGTCGTAACATTATTAGATTTGTACGCATATACTTTGCTGAATTTACTCACTACTTACGTTTAAGTGTTTTGATCAGCTCATTTTGGTCTTTGATAACTCTCTCATGTTCCTTAACTTTATTAAGCAAAATTTTAACGACTTCCACAAGTTGTATTACAGCTGTAATATTAGCTGTAAAATTTTGATCCTTGTCACTGCTTAATATTCCCTTTATTTCAACAAGACTTGATTGAACACTTTCGAAAGATTCATCTTCTTGGCCGACTAATCCCTTTAGGATTGAAACAAGGAAGAATAACACCCATAACTGGTGAATTCTAAAGGCAGCCATTTTCTAAATTTTCTAATATATGCGTTTTTAACCGTTCTTGTGTAAATGTCATAGATGGTTGTGTATTGTCTGTGAGAAAAGTCCCTTCTGGCTGTCTATATCTTTCACATCCACAGAAGTGGATAGTTTTTCTGGTTAAAAATACAAAATGCAAATATTGTAATATTCTTTCATTGAAGACTGTATATATGTATACTCCACCATAGATATAATAACCATATGTGTAGTAGGTTATATATTATATCTATGACTCCACCTACCACTGAGATTATTAACTTTGAGATAGAGATCATTTGTTTTATATTCAACTTCGCTTATCAAGTCATCTAGAATATCAGTTGTAGTACATTGGACTGCATTGCAGCCACATGCATTTCCAGTCCAATTTCCAGTCAATGCTTTGTTCCTTAATTGGTCAAGTCTATTTAAATAATTCTCTTTCATGTGCAGCAGTAGCAGATCCAGAGACAAGATACTGTTACAAGGAAACACTTGCTTACCACGTGCTCAGCCGTTTTGATCCTATGTTGTTACAATATGACTACATACATATATACCAACCTATTAGTATTAAATATGCTGTATTACCAACTGCACTTCTGCATGTTCAAATTCAAAATATGAACCTTCTAAAGTACCACACTCTGAGCTGTTAATATGTACACATAACACTAGAAGAGTGTTATATATGTTATATCCAGAAAGGTCTTCATTGATTTTAGTATATAGCTATCTCAATAAACAAGCAGTTACAAGTATACTTTGGAAACAATACTCATATACTGAGAGTTGCCTAAAATCATAAAACCCTATCACTCATTTCTCCACATTTAGATATGCTGTACATCATTCTATTTTTGGAAATACACTAGCCACACCATCTGTTGCACTCTTATACGTATATACCCATCACCGGGCCCCCACCTAGAGATTCTAGAAAAGGCCTTAATGTGTATATATATCCTTGCATGCTGTATATATGTATAGCAATATACACAGATTAAGCCTGATGACTTACTCTAGATCCATATCTATTTAACTCACTGGTAGCTACTAGGACCCAAGTTGTTTCCGAAGGGTTAACCTCCTACATACTGTAGAACTCTCTTTCTCACTCCTATATAAACCTTATACGTGATATAATGTTATTATATATTATGCAAACAATATTTATACACACATTTCCATATTTACATTATATGGTGCCACTATTTGTAATGTTGTGCAACACTACTGATAGCATATGGTCATCTTGCATCAATACTAATCTTAGAAATGAAATGAAAATCTCAAAGAGTCACATTCAAAAGGGAAACATTTTAAACAGCAACTTCTGCTGGATGAGCTGTGTGTATTAGTGTACAATCCTATAACTAATTAGAGATAAAATCACAGATCTTCCTTAAAAGAGCTACTCCAGTTGAAAGATCAGGCGACCTGGCTACCTCCAGTGGGCAGTCTGCTGTACTTGTATGTAATGATGCCTGGGAGCTTCTCCTCCTCCATGATCCAACTCCGAATCTAAATTGGGAATGCCTAAGTGGTATAATATACCAGTTTAATGAAGCTGCAAAACCAATAGACTTACAGCATATCTGTTCTTGTAAGCCAATGTTAGTACTATAAAGATCACTGCTATTAGCAGCACTGCAATGATGACAGCAATGAATGGAACTTTACTTGACATCTCTGCAGCAACTGGTTGAACTGTGTTCAATTAAATAGTACAAAAAGCTTGGCATGAACATAAATGCTAATTTAAGCTCTTAAAAACATCGTTATCTTTGTACACTTATTAGTATCTTTATCTGAGCTTCTCGATGTAATTGGAATAGTTGTCGCAAACATAATTAGTTAACAATTATTAAGCTATGACAACTCTTAGACCCGTAGGTCAACATCAGCAATAATGACCTGAGGACAAATCCTAAAGGAGTTACTGTTGCTGTAACTCAGTAATTATCAACTACACACACATTAGCAAGCACTTACATACCATTACATCCTTTTCCATCATCGTCTAGTTCATATCCATCTTTACAGGAACACATATATGATCCTTCACTGTTTGTACATGTGTGAGTACAACCTCCGTTATCAGTAGCACATTCATCAATGTCTGAATATACAAATGTGGTGGACATTTCAGAAAACGTAGTAATACTATATATTCTTAGATAAATGAACGTATATCAGTTGTAAGTACACGCTACATGTCTATGCATGTACTGTAAATGTTCATTCTCACCATTACATCCTTTTCCATCATCAGCTAATATATATCCATCTTTACAAGAACACACATATAATCCTTCAGAGTTTGTACAAGTTTGATTACAACCTCCGTTATCAACGGCACATGGATCAGCTGCAACAGGAAAATATATGTGTAGTAGTACATGGCCCAGTGGAGCAGAGGAAGAAAGAGGAGAAAAACAGAAAGAAAAGACTCCTGTATCTTCATCCGAAAGCTCTCTCCAGGTTTAGTTCCCCTATAGGCATTTTCACAGAGTAGGCATATAGCATGTAGGAAAATAGTGTATTAGATTTTTCTTGTACTGTCTACCTCATTAGCTGCTTTATGAGGATCACAGATAGCAAACTCTATGGAGTAGCATTATGTACCGGTATAACTATGTAAATTACTTGAAATTACAACTCACTTGTAAAGTATGTTATGCTCACAGAAAATTCATCAATTGTAACTTGACATAATGCATCCTTAAGTGGTGGCACTGTTGTAAAACTGGCACTCCAGACATTCTCTTCATCACTAGGCGTTACCTCCAGATCACCACATTTCACAACTGGCTGACCATCACGTCCCATGTAGCCCTCAAACTTCAGTCCACAGGTGAAATTACTACCACTTTTAGTACAGGCAAAATTATTGGAAGTCTTTTTTAAATCTGTTAAATAAAGAAACATTAAAATTCAATAAACCCACTAAGCCGACGTAGCTATAAATCAATAAATAGCTCACAATGAACTTCTAAAGAAAAGTACTTCTTTTTAGACGGGTCATCTTTTAATTGACAGCTATAAACTGGAGGATGGACAACTGTACTCTCATAATTGTGATATTCCTTAAGTTTATCTGCATCAAGAGTCAAGCTATATTCATTTTCTTTATCTACAACTTTATCATTCTCATTCCAAGTATATTGAGATGAATCTGGGCTTTCATTAATATTGCAATTCAAATATATTTGTTGCATTTTTCCAGCTGGAACAGGAATAACCACAAACTCTGTAAGAAATCAGACATATTCAATCAAGAACAGTTCTATAGGAGTTTACAATATAAATTATAAATAATCAATATACCATTTACTTGCATGCTACATCTACTTTACAGTAAAGGCCTATAGGGAACTAAACCTAGTGAGAGCTTTGGATGAGGATACAAGAATTTTCTCATTCTACTTCTCTTCTTCTCCACTGGGAGAGATAGCTGTTTCTGGAAATTCCACCCTTCATCACATTGACCCTAGATAACATATACCTGGTACCCTACATGGCATATACATACATAAATATATACATACTGTATATATACTATCAGGCCCAATATGTATATATACTTACATACACGTATACATTTAGGTATGTGCTACATATTACATACGTAGCAACCTCTACCACTATATAATTTGCCTTTGTTGTTTATAACTACTGTAGTACTGCATATAATATTATTTTAGACAATTTCTCATAAATTTATATACTCATCTAAATCTCTGGCTTCTAACCAAGACATCATGTGATAGTCACATGATAGTCACACAACAGCAGGAAATGGTTGAGCTTGAGAGGCTGGTAGAAGCATGATTTAAACTTCACTCACTGGAAGCAAACTTGTTTGAAGTGCATACAGTACTGCCAACTGTAGTTTATTAGTGTCTTATATAGTACATACATACATAGTACATAGAGATATGCATGTTCATTCCCACCATTACATCCTTTCTTATCATCATCTAGTTCATATCCATCTTTACAGGAACACTCATATGATCCTTTACTGTTTGTACAATTTTGTTCACAACCTCCGTTATCAGTAGCACATTCATCAATGTCTGAATAAACAAAAGTGTTGCACACAAAATAAATAAATAACATGCTAAACAAAAGAACTTGATTGAAATTATTTTTACTTCCTAGACTAATGAATATAATCAACTGCCAAGATTGCAATATGTACTACATGCAGTAGATACTTATTTGAAATACATATAGGTTAAACTGCATGCCTAGACTCTCTATAGTAACCCACTTTAGGAGTATTGTTGACATCACTTTTAAACCAGAGGTGAACATTACGCAGTGCTTACATACCATTACATGTTCTGCCATCATCATCATCTAGTTCATATCCATCTTTACAGGAACACTCATACGATCCTTCAGTATTTGTACATGTGTGAGTACAACCTCCATTATCAGTAGCACATTCATCAATGTCTGAATAAACAAAAGTGTTGCACATTTCAAATCAATCCAAAAACTATATACTCTCAGACAAATGAACGTATATCAGTTGTAAGGACACGCTACATGTCTATGCATGTACTGTATATGTTCATTCTTACCATTACATCCTTTCTTATCATCATCTAATTTATATCCGTCTTTACAGGAACACACAGGAGAACCTTTGGAGTTTGTACAAGTTTGATTACAACCACCATTATCAGTAGCACATGGACCAATACTGTCATCATTAATTGCTACAGGAAAAAGACACAAATTTACTTTTAAAATAAACAGTCGTGACTGACCAAGTAAATTAATAATTCAAAGCACATGTGGACCTATTCATTCCTACCTTCACAGAATTTATAATCAGCAGCTAATTGTTGTCCATCTTCACACAAACACTTAGGAGAACCTTTGTCTATTTTACAATTATACTGACAACCAAAGTCACTGCAAGGATCAGCTTTTGCTTCTGTTAATAAGTAGACGAGATATCTTTAAGATTCGAAGACTAAACAGTTAATAACACTCACCTGGAAAATTTGTTATATATCGCACTTCTCTCTCATTATTGAATGAAAAAGTACACGTTACTACCTTCTTTGTTGATGAAAATGTAATGTTCCAAATATTTGTACCTTCTTTGTGATAAGGCGACACAAGTTCAGCAGAACATGAAACAGTCGGTTTAATATTTGGTCCACCGTAACACTCAAATTGACAAGTGTACACGTCTTTTGTTTTAGAACAGTTAAATTCACTTTCTTCAGCCAAATCTGTGAAATGTTGATATAACAACAAATCCATTTAGACATCAGAATCAATCATGTTAAGAATATTAAGAACAACTCACAATGAACTTCTAAAGAAAAGTACTTCTTTTTAGACGGGTCATCTTTTAATTGACAGCTATAAATTGGAGGATGGACTGTACTCTCATAATTGTGATATTTCTTAACCAGAATAGTCAAGGAGGAAGTTGTTTCAGAGGGAATTATAACTCCATTCTCATTTCTCCAAACATATTCGCCTGCTTTAGTATTACAAGTCAGAGTGATATCAGTTTCGTTGGATTTAGCAATTAAAACCTCTGGATATCAATAAAGGAGAAATAATTCATGTACATAATTAACAGTGAGAGAATGTCGACAGAAGACTACAAAGTGTAGATTAATCAGATCCAATCCAACTAACTTACCACTATTGACATTCAATGTAACACTCGCTGCACTATTTCCTCCATAACTTGTTGCTGTACACATGTATTTTCCATCATCATCCTTTGAGACTTGCACAGGACAGATGAGCTCTCTGGTATTAAAGGTAGTATCAGTTGTTAAACAATCTGGAGATTCTACTGGTCCTTTTGGCCCAATCCAAGTCATGTTTAGAGGAAAATACCCACTCGCCACACAACTTAGTGTCACAGTGTCTTTATCAAAAATCATATCCTCGCGATCACTTGCATGTTTACGGGTGATGATAACTTCTTTAATACGTGTTTTCAATATTTGGGGCGGTTCTATACGCAAAATAGATTAATTGAAATAGTAGTATCGTAACATTATTAGATTTGTACGCATATACTTTGCTGAATTTACTCACTACTTACGTTTAAGTATTTCGATCAACTCATTTTGGTCTTTGATAACTCTCTCATGTTCCTCAACTTTATTAAGCAAAATTTCAACGACATCCACAAGTTGTACTATTACAGCTATAAAATTCTGATCCTTGTCACTGCTTAATATTCCCTTTATTTCAACAAGACTTGATTGAACACTTTTGAAAGAATCATCTTCTTGGCCGACTAATCCCTTTAGGATTGAAAAAAAGAAGAATAACACCCATAACTGGTGAATTCTAAAGGCAGCCATTTTCTAAATTTTCTAATAAACGCGTGTTTAACCGTTCTTGTTAAATGTCACAGATGGTTGTGTATTGTCTGTGAGCTGAGAGAAAAGACACTTTCACTAATCCCAAAGTGAGTTAGTAAAGATCGAATTATAGATTTATGCACTATTTATCAGTGCATTGCCATTGAACAATCAACCATATATTTACAACTATTCTTATTACATGTATGTGATGTGTATAAATAGGCAGTCAATAGCTAGTCCTTTTAACTCGTCACCAATTATTTATTAAGCAAATAAGTTGATCTGTTGCAAATAACGTTTAATAGATCTCAAACATAATGCTCATCAGTGTGAATTAAATAACCTGACATGCTAAGAGAAGATGTAACTTAAAGAAGGTCAGTTTAAGGGTGGATTTTCTAGCTAAAATATTTTTGATATCTTCCTGGAATAGTGACGCTCTTGTAGTATAGCAGACTATTTAACGAGTCAATCCAGCACATTTTAGTGTCAATATTCCCATGTCCTATTTAACCATTACGTTTCGTTTGGATGAGAGTAGATAAAAAAAATGAATTTTATTTGTAAAGGCTATCCTAAAATGCTTGCTTTTAAAATATGTTTTACAATTAGTTATAGCAAAGATTAGCAATGTTGGTACTGTTCAATGTATGTATGTATAAGGTATAATATATGATAATCAGTTAATGTTCCCATCTAATTGACCTCTTTTTACAGTAATCTATAAAGAGAATGAAATAATTTCATAAGAAGATTGTAAAAGGTTAAGATTAAAATATTTGTGAATATTTTTCCTATTATTGTCATAAGCTTTAGTTTTGTTTAAGTATCTGATTTGTAAATATTTCTGTCTGCCACTCAAAAAGATGGTTCGACCATCTTTTTGAGTGGCTAGGGGGAGACTTTGGTTCCCATCAAGCGAACTTCGGTTCCACCCATTAGCTCATTGCACTCCTCAGGGGACATGAGTGGGCAGGGGTAATATCCAGAGTTTGAATAATAATGATGACATTTTATAGCTGTCATGCATATCTTTTAATCATCTTGTAGATATATTTATTGTACAGATGAACATTTTAAATATAAATGGCTACTTATTAGACAATATTGCTCCCCAGTACACAGTACATATTGTGAATAACTCAGTTCTGTGCAGTTGGCAGGTTTGGTATGTGTGGAAGGACTTCCTCTGACCTCTCCCTCATTCACAGACACTGATATCACGCACCATACACCTGTCTGCCCAGCATCCTATGGTCGATGGCAGACATCTTGTGCTGGTATGGAAGCCTTAATGTAGGAGTGTCTCACCAAGTTGTGTTGCCTTCAGTTTTCATTTAACTCTTTAGTCCCAAATGAGGAGAGTAATACTGATTGACAGTGATACAAAATGTACTTATAAGTCTTTTTTTGGGAACTTCAAAATAGCCAAAAAGTACTCAATCTCAATCTAAACACATACAAGTGAGAAATGACATCAAATTATTTGTCAAGTTTCAATTTTCATTTTCTCTTGTGGTCCTTCTTTTTGACAATAAACACTTGTGGTTTGGTTATCACTTCACTTATTTATGTCAACCTGATGGTAGATTTTCTACACTTGTGGTAACGTTATTAAAGTGTGTTTAGGACAAGAATTGCAATAGAAATTTCTTATCAAGTTAACTTTTGTTAAATTTAATGTCTAATTATATACCTTACTTTTAATTATTACCTACGTACATCTCCATAGCTGAGGTTTAGGAATTAGAGTCACAAGTGAAATTTATTATACAAATAACATTTTCACTTTCATTTCTATGAGGTGGTCAGCTACATGTAACTTTATAGATTACTTTTAAACAACCAATTACATCCTCGGAATACGTAGCATCATTCACTACCTTTGTGTATATCCCCTCCCCCTCCCCCTGGTGTCTCCATATTGACCCCTCCCCCTCCCCCTGGTGTCTCCATATTGTCCCCTCCCCCTCCCCCTGGTGTCTCCATATTGACCCCTCCCCCTCCCCCTCCCCCTGGTGTCTCCATATTGTCCCCTCCCCCTCCCCCTGGGGTCTCTCATATTGTCCCCTCCCCCTCCCCCTGGTGTCTCCATATTGTCCCCTCCCCCTCCCCCTGGTGTCTCCATATTGACCCCTCCCCCTCCCCCTCCCCCTGGTGTCTCCATATTGTCCCCTCCCCCTCCCCCTGGTGTCTCCCATATTGACCCCTCCCCCTCCCCCTCCCCCTGGTGTCTCCATATTGTCCCCTCCCCCTCCCCCTGGTGTCTCCCATATTGACCCCTCCCCCTCCCCCTCCCCCTGGTGTCTCCATATTGTCCCCTCCCCCTCCCCCTGGTGTCTCCCATATTGACCCCTCCCCCTCCCCCTCCCCCTGGTGTCTCCATATTGTCCCCTCCCCCTCCCCCTGGTGTCTCCATATTGTCCCCTCCCCCTCCCCCTGGTGTCTCCCATATTGACCCCTCCCCCTCCCCCTGGAGTGAAGCCCTCCACACAGTCCATGGGCACACAGGTGCACAGGTAGCAGAGGGTCCCTCTTTAGTGAGACTGTCCAGCTACCTCTGCCCTGTATGCTCATCAACTTGTGACATTGTGACCAGATTGAGCGACAGTGTGACCAGATTGAGTGACATTGTGACCAGATTGAGTGACATTGTGACCAGATTGAGTGACATTGTGACCAGATTGAGTGACATTGTGACCAGATTGAGTGACATTGTGACCAGATTGAGTGACATTGTGACCAGATTGAGTGATATTGTGACCAGATTGAGTGACATTGTGGCCAGATTGAGTGACAGTATGACCTGATTGAGTGACAGTATGACCCGATTGAGTGACATTGTGACCAGATTGAGTGACATTGTGACCTGATTGAGTGACAGTATGACCCCATTGAGTGACATTGTGACCCGATTGAGCGACATTGTGACCAGATTGAGTGACATTGTGACCAGATTGAGTGACATTGTGACCATTATGTTATGACATTGACATTTTACTGATAAAGTTAGGTTTACATCACTATACCGCTGTGTGTTTGGGACGTTGGCCATTTTTGGTCCATTGTATACAAACATGCAGTCTCCTACATTCCCTCCATCCCATAATGTAATGAGCCCTTTAGGAATGTATAGTCCTATTGAAGTAATTGAATTTGTGTAAAACACTTTCCTATTGAAAGGGTATAGACACACACATGTACATACATACATACATACATACATACATACATACATACATACATACATACATACATACATACATACATACATACATACATACATACACACACACACACACACACACACACACACACACACATACATACATACATGCATGCATACATACATACATACATACATACATACATACATACATACACACGGATACAAAAAAATCTCTTTTATAACAAATATTTTCACATTACACAACCACTGAATGCTCATCAGTTCAGGTAGCTACTCATTTGACACCTTTACAGCAGTGTAATGTACCTCATTACATCCTATAGAGACAACTGTCAGACCAAACCAGCCTCCTGGGGGCACATCTAAAGTAATGATAATCAGTATGTGATGTAGAGTTGGTGGACTTGCCATTGACTACTCTTAGAGTTGCAACATAATCTAGTCTCACTATATACTCTAGTAGTTCAATAGTGACAACCTCATTAACTACTATATCTGTATCTTTATTAGCACATTAAGTTAAGAAAAAGGGATATAAAGCCAATCTCAGAGCCTTAATGTAAAGTTGACAACATTACGTAAATCAGTTGGTTCTCAATATTTGACAATGGTATAAGGGGCTCTACCCATCCTCAACCCTAGGGGGAGCATACATACAGTATCTAGACATACACGTACAACTATATCCGATGGAGATTACAGTTTACTGGAACACTTTAGACGCATCCAGGTACATATATCAGTAACTGATATCTTCATATCAAATAAATTGTTGGATTATATTATGGTATATGAATACTAAAGTAAACCTTGTATGCTTCCATATAAGGAGTAGTGTAAGGTCAATTCTGTGAAGTAATGGTTAGTGAGTTTGAGTTGTCACAAAGGATCTTGTTAAAGTGATAATGAACTCATCCCGCAGGAAATTCCTCTTGTTGTCATGGCGATAATCAATTAATAGTGATAATGTGTAAATCAGCATATGAAACCACATTTAAATTAAATGAACTTGTAACTTGCTAAAATTTATGAAGCAGTTAATTCACTAGCACCATTACAGTCTAGAAGTTATACCTACTTTGTGAGAATTATCAATCCAGTGTTGAGTATACTGTATAGCTAATATAGGATATTTACAATAGCTAGCGTTTTGTCCTCAAACTCCTTATAAACTGTTTCTGTTGAGCTAGCAAATTATTTATATTGAAAATTGACTTTTAAAATGTCATTGAAAGTCTCTTCTGCTAGTGCATAATATACTCACAATATAGCTCTCAGTCAAACAAAGTACAATTATAGTACAGTCAATTTTCTAACATTTAGGCTACAATAGTGACTTATCTCTGATACTGAAGGTAGAGAGACAAGAACTGCTTACACAAAGTGCATTACTGTTCCAGCATTTAAAAGTTGCTTTAAGATGCTTACCAGAGAAAGTCCATCAGCTCGAAATGATATTCATTGTCTTTAAGTTTGTACATGGTACCAGCAGTAGGAGTGCTCAGAGAACTACTGTAGTGATTTGTACCAATTTGTAAACTTTCTCCAATCCTGTGTACAGAGACCAGGTTTGGATAATATATACACTTTGACAGTAAATTGTTTTGATAATGTATTTAGTCTGGAGGTAATGTCAGCATTACACACTTGACAGTATCTAATAAAGTTATAAATGTTTCCCCTCTCTCAAATTAAGGAGATGAATGTTTAATATTTTCTAATCTACAATGTGAACGCAAGCAATGTTGCATTGTGTGAAATACACTCACCTGTTGGCTGTTCTCAATCTTTACGAGATCACTAGAGCGAGGATGCTCTTCGGCAACGTTTGGACTGCGAGAAATGCTCATTTAGCGTACCTTAGGACACCCGCAAGGTTGCCCCTAGAGTGGTTAGACCGTATTTGGCAAACAGGTATGAACACTGTCGCGTTCCTTTCCTCGACTATTACTCCAAGTCGCCACGACATGGCATTCCACGCAAATCTCGCAAGATGATTCAAATATTTCGTTTCACTCTTGCTTCTTTTAACATTTTAACTCCTTCAAGTCCCGTTTTCCGTGTCTCCTTCTCTTGAACGTATTCTTGTCCTACTAGCGAAGCAGCTGTTTCCGAATGTCGACCGGCGTCACTTTGCCGACTGGCCCAACTCTCGTAGAGTAGGCGGCAGCCCTAGAAGTGCCCATACGAATCGAATTAGCTGCCAACACACAGTGGAACATATGACGCACCTATAACGTCCGTCTGGGCTGGACTGTATACATCCGACCGACGGCCTACGTTTACACGCGCAACTGCGAAGCCTCGTAACGTCGGACTGTAGTCCAAAATCAACATTCTCCTCCTTCCAGCGTCTCTTCGCCTGACAGCAGAATGAAACGATGGGCTGGTAATAGGTCCTTTTATTGAAGCATCGGCCTCCTTGACTACCGCACAGACATTGGGAATGCAACATAGATATAGTCACGCCAACGTACGCGCCGCCCCAACTATGTCGCCTATTTATTCGCGCTTATTGACGCCAAAAAGTCAGCTGTCGTTATTGACCGAATTCCTTTGGTCAGAAACTCTCCCCATGCTCGTTTGGAATGCCATGGTTTTGTCCGTGTACACTATCACATCCCGGCAGCGATACACAGAGTACATCTTTTACAGTGCAGCAGCGGATGCGCAAACAATTGTTCATACAATTCCCAAGAATTGTGACATCCCACAAAGTCAATGTGTTTACCAGAATAACTTTTATCTCAGTTTTTTAAAATTTCTATATAAACTCGAGTTCAAGTTGTAATATATATATATATATCTTGTAAGAGGTTCATCTTAAGATTTTGGAGCGTCTAGAGACGCAGTTTGTTTTCTTTTCTGTGGACTTTCGTCTTTTCGGGGTCAAAACATCCGCAGAGCTTAAAAGATAAGCTTGGCGCAGTTAGAAGGAATCCTTATCATCTAAAGTTGTAATGTAGTTTTTGTCATTTGTTCTCTAATAACACCCCCACATACCCCCACACATACACATACTCTTAACATCTACTCAACGTCTCCATTTCACAATGAAGGTTATGCAATCTATATCTAGTCTGAGTTTCATTTGATTGTGGACGTGGTAAGATTGAATTATGTGTTGTTCACAGAACTTAGGACTTCATAGAGTACACATACTTGCACTTGACCATGCTCATTAAATGGGACACAGAAATATATTCTGTTACATTATATATTTCTGCTCCATAGGAATGAGTGTATTTATATATTCAGTCCTATATATATGTATATATATTGTTACATTTCTGCTCCATTGTATTTATATGCTCCATCATGCACATTATATCCTCCCAATATTGTGTGTATCTCTAATATCTAATAGTTAACAGTTTCACTGAAGTATGTTTTATCATTGTCATGTCATGAATATTTGATTCTATGTAGTCATTGATAGATGTGATAGGATATTATTCTCTAGCTAGTGGAATATGTTAAGTGTCATGTATTTTATATTATTCTCTAGCTAGTGGAATATGTTAAGTGTCATGTATTTTATATTATTCTCTAGCTAGTGGAATATGTTAAGTGTCATGTATTTTATATTATTCTCTAGCTAGTGGAATATGTTAAGTGTCAAGATTTATATTATTCTCTAGCTAGTGGAATATGTTAAGTGTCATGTATTTTGCTCTATGGCCTTGCTATTCATTGTCTCATATACTTCCTTCAAGATGGCCGACAGTGAAAAGCCACAGACTGTAGAATCACAACCTTCTGTAGAGGAAAATCAATCAGAAAAGGGTTTTCCCCTTGGCTCACTACAACCATCTATTTCCCCAGGGGTATCCCCCCAAACTCAGTCTCCCATTCAGGAGGATGAATTTGACTACAAGATAACACCGCTCGATCTCTTCTCTTCAGACACAATTGACAGTTTAAGTGAAGGCTTTCTGGAACACTTTGTACCAGATTTACAAAAATTACTAGATGGCTTTGAAGGACTGAGGTAACTGATAAATGTACCTTTACCTTATATGGAGAGAGGTGGCCATATTGTGAATAAAGACTAAAAGAGCTGACTTGAAACAGTCTGTTAGGTCCTTTTTATGACTGTCATGTGATTGTTATGTGATTGTCATATGAGTCTATTGAGTCCACCAGTATGTGTTACCATGGTAACAATAAGCTAGAATTAGCAAGTTTCTAATATTGTTAATGTTGTTGTGTTATACCTGCTGTATTGCTTGTGCGTAATACAATCCTTAACTACCTAATTTCTTTTCAATTTAAACTGTAAGTCTGTAATTTGGTTGTTTTAAGATAGTAGATCAAATGTTACTTTCTTGTTTTAAAAGTGTTTACGTTTGTTTTTCGTGTTTCAGTTTGGTTTAGTTTAATTCCTGATTTAATTTGAAATATTGTTTCACAATGTAAGCAATTCTATGCCATTGTTACAGTATAAAAGTGTAAAAACTGTTTTTATTCTTTAAAAGGCTTATATATTCTCAATTTCTATGTTATTAAAATTGTATATATGTGCATAGTATATAGCTTAATATCTATGTTATTGTAACTGTATAAATTACATATAAATAGAGCCAACCAAGAGGAGATGCTGGCAGCCATAGAAAATTTTCAGGGTTACGAGGACCAGCTGGTTGCCAAGGAGATCACAGAGACAGTAAGATGTTCACTTAACCTCTACTAGTACTAGTGTATACAATTTTCCTATCATCTTCAGGATATGACAAAACTATATATTACTGTAGCTTAAACTGAGAAAATGATGAGACGACCTATAGATGTACATATATGTATAAAATCTATAAATGGTAACTAAAGACTACAGACGGAAATACGTAATATGATATGATAATTTGTAATTGTTCATATGTCTTTGGATATATTCAACTCTGTGCCTTATAAAGCAATGTCAACTAGATCCTCCACTTGTTACACTCCTCATCTAACGGTCAGCATCTCATTAATTATGATGCAACACTTGCTTCTTATATTAACACAACAGATGAACATGCAAGCTATGTAAATACACAGATACCGTTGATGAGCTTGATCTATAGGTAATTGTGATCCACCCTGCCTCATTCTCTTCCCCCTACCCCATTCTCTTCCACCCTACCCCATTCTCTTCCACCCTACCCCATTCTCTTCCACCCTACCCCATTCTCTTCCACCCTACCCCATTCCCTTCCACCCTACCCCATTCCCTTCCACCCTACCCCATTCCCTTCCACCCTACCCCATTCTCATCCCTCTACCCCATTCTCTACCCCTTTATGTGTGTGAATGTGACCATAGTTCAAACAGTATCTTATTGGAATGAGTGGGACTATGCCAACCCAAGACCACATTTGTAGGAAGGAGGGAGTGGCTTCTAAAGACTTTACAGAATTTCCCTTTCATCCCTAAGCATGCTCTAGTATTAATAGAATATTTAATGTTTCTTTAACAGCCGACAGACATGTGTAAATACCTGTCACACGCTTAGCAACCAGAGAGGTCATGAAGATGTACTCCTTTTCACTCCCTGATTGTCCTGCTAACATACCATATTGCACTCCCCTCCACTCTACATATTTGACATTTATTAAGGCATACAGGTACAGGTCTAACCTGTATTCCCTCCTCCTAAACAACCATATTCATGTCTTCTCCAGTGCTTAGCTACTGTCAATGGAGCATACACTGACTTGGGCCAGATAATGGTTGGCCATACACTTGAGATGTAGACCAGTAATGTGTTACTGGTTATACTAGAATGTATTTTAGGAAAGTTTCTTATGTTATACTAGAATGTATTACTGGGTATACTAGAATGGGTCTAGTATCCTAATTTCCCAAGTTTAGATGTACTTGATTTTGAAGTTGAATGTGTGTGGAGATGGATGTTGTATGTGAGATTGAAAGTACAAACTTCCATTGTTACCTAGCAACCATTCAATTTGACCTTTTGAATTCCTCCTCTATTGGTAGAGTGCCAGGAGCCCTAACCTGCCTCTTCGTAGGACTGGAGGTCACCACAGGAATGTCAATCTGTTTCATTAGTAGCAACTCCTTCCTCCCCAACAGTCCAGTCTTGACCTGTCCCACATACATTCCAACACTACCAACTTATACAGTCATGTTCTCTTGTTTAATACACAATCCTGTGTGTTGTAAACATATGTGCTTATATGGTAAATATGCATGCTAATATAGTACGTATGTTATCAATTGAGAATTTGTATGATCATAATAAGAGTATATTTGTATAAATTAACAAGGTATGTGTCCTTTTATGACTAGGCCGGTGATGAAGGGTTTACCTCTTAAAGGTATTCAGTTGAGAACTAAAGGTCCAGTATAGTTGTCAGCCATTTTAAATAGCTCGTCTATGAGTACACCTTCAATGAACTACATAGAGAGGATTTCAAATACATTTATGCAGTCATCTCCTTCACTCTCATCATCTTACCCTATTTTTTCATCTCTCATATTTCTTTATTAACTGGGTATCAATAGTAGCCAATTGCTAAGGGCCCCTCCCCAATAGTAGTCAATTGCTAAGGCCCCTCCCCAATAGTAGCCAATTGCTAAGGGCCCCTCCCCAATAGTAGCCAATTGCTAAGGGCCCCTCCCCATATAGTAGATTGCTAAGGGCCCCTCCCCAATAGTAGCCAATTGCTAAGGGCCCCTCCCCATATAGTAGATTGCTAAGGGCCCCTCCCCAATAGTAGCCAATTGCTAAGGGCCCCTCCCCATATAGTAGATTGCTAAGGGCCCCTCCCCAATAGTAGCCAATTGCTAAGGGCCCCTCCCCAATAGTAGCCAATTGCTAAGGGCCCCTCCCCAATAGTAGCCAATTGCTAAGGGCCCCTCCCCAATAGTAGCCAATTGCTAAGGGCCCCTCCCCAATAGTAGCCAATTGCTAAGGGCCCCTCCCCAATAGTAGCCAATTGCTAAGGGCCCCTCCCCAATAGTAGCCAATTGCTAAGGGCCCCTCCCCAATAGTAGCCAATTGCTAAGGGCCCCTCCCCAATAGTAGCCAATTGCTAAGGGCCCCTCCCCATTCTAAATAAGATGACTTGACTTGTTGCAAAGCTCTCACTAGGTTTAGTTCCCTATAGGCCTTTACTCTTAAGTAGATGTAGGATGTAATAAAATGGTGTGTTATATTATTCATGCATCTATGGGATGCCTATATCTAAGTGATCTGTAGTATAACTAGGTGAGCCTGTATTGAATGTTTCAGAGAAAATCTTGGAGGTAAAATCAATCAACAAGGAAGTGCAAACTTAATGTGGTCACTTTATTGATAAAATGAGCAAGCACAGATTAATAAAGTTTTTAATCTTGAGGTGCCAGACCACAGAAACAGAGATTATAATAATAGAACTAATTGTAGTTGTTGTTCGCTGTAATGACATTAGAGATAACTCTTTATTCTGTAACTTATCCCAAATCAATGTGTTTATTAAGTAATTCTGTAAAGTGAAAAGACACGTATTAATGGTAAAACACTTGGGACTTGTGAAGTCTTTTACATGTGTACTATAACTCCCTCCCGGATCCTTACTTAGTCAGATTGCTAGCAAGTAATTGTATTTATATAATTGTCCTAATTAATCACATGGACGCATGTTCTCTGTTCCTTGCTCTCAAGTAAACCTGGAATTCTGCACACTAAAGAGGTATGGGTCCTATAACCAAATATGGAATTATCTCTTGTTACCTGATTTGCTAACCTCTTCAAGTGTCTGGAAACGCAGTTGTAGATCTCACCATTTAGTTGACCTATCTTAGTGGGAGCTAGGGGGAGGGGAGTGTCACGGTAATGTTAGCCCATATCACAGCCTTTCCAGTGTTAAAGAATCAATAGTGATTGATAGTTGAAGAGACCTTCATTTAGCATTTAAAGAACAGTTATTTAGATTATCAAATGTTTGGCTGAAATGACAGGTTTGGTTCTGTAAAGTCAACTTGTGTTGTCCAAGAATATAATTCTTCAGTTTCCCCATGAGATGGGACAGTGCCTTTGGGGGTGTACTACTAGCTGAAGAGAAAATACATACTTGTGGTTCTTGTACTTCATTATGTCATGATAACCACATCATGCCAGTGGTCAGCGAACCGTTGACAAAACAGAGGTGGAATTCATTACTTGTTGCAGTGACATACATAAATAGTATACATTACAATATTCTTTGTTTAATGAGCTAACTCAATAGCTAATAGGTTGCAACGGGTCTAGAGCTAATTGGTCACTCTTTTAATTTAGCGCTCAAAAGCATTAAGGGATTTGTTCCTATTTAACCATTCTCATATTGAATGAAGCACTCTAGTACTCTGTATATGCACTGTTTTTAACCTCTGCAACAATTGTATTTAAAACAAAATTGAACGTTTCAACCCGGAGGTCTTCATCAACATAAAATACTTAGTATTTTATTAACATGCATTTGTATGTGATACTGTATAATGTGTTAAGCATGATTGTTTGATTGATATTAATTGATTAGATTTGTATTTCAGAATAATTAATATTAGTAATATAGTTGTAATGAAGCTATACAGTATATCATGTATGTGTACGTATGTGTATATATGTGTGCAGTAAGTAATGATATGTGATGTTCATGATCGGTATCCTAGCTTTGTTGAGCCCCCCAGTCCCAGTTGTGTTCACACATTAAACTTTCAACCTGGAGGTCTTAATCATGTATGTTTATGTGTGTGGCCCTAATGTGTATCTTGGTTGAATTGAACATATTTATTGGGTTAATGTGGTAAGGTTATTCCCCCTTAGTTACACCTGGTACCACAGTACAAGGACAAAGTGTCAGCCATTTTGAAACAGATTAATAACATCAACAAAAGAGTTGCAAAATTAAAGGTAAGTTCTTTACTTCCTTAAATTAGCTAACAAGTGGTCCACGAGTTACTAGATTACAGTTTAAATAACATTCAATCTGTCCGATTTTAGATGCAGGTGTAACTAGGTAGATATAGGTGTCATTGGGTAGATACGGGTGTCATTAGGTAGATACAGGTGTCAGTGGGTAGATACGGGTGTCATTAGGTAGATACAGGTGTCAGTGGATATATATTCTTGATTGATTGTATACATATAGCAAAAAGGAGAAAAGTTAAAGGAACATAAAATTTCAGTTGAAGAACAGAAAAAAAAGAGTGAAGAGAAGAGGAAGGCTAAAGAAAAACTACTTGAAGCTAAACATGCCCAAAAACTATAATTATTATCACTACCTGTGTGTGGTACATGTATAAAATCATGTGCTATATATACACACATAATGTGCATGTCTGTATATACAGTACGTACTTTGATACATATCCATCTGAACTGTGTTTACAGCCAAGTTGGATTTCAAAGTGATATAACAGTTGGATGGTATATAACATATGACAAACTGATTGAAATACAAAACACAAAATATATATACCTGTAGTTATATAGATAATATTGTCCTGTGCCAGCAATATATGTAATTAACTGTATTATATACAGTGATATGTGGTGGTTGCTAAATATATATATATATTAATTGAATATCTTATGGAAGTGATTAAAGCTCTTTGCATGATCAAGTCTTTTTACACAGACAAGAAGATTCCTCTTTGTAATTTGGCTCATTAGAAAGAACAACTGACTTCTCTTCGTCTCCCAACTTGTGGGAAATGCTGGAGGACTGGGAGGCAATCAGTCCCATCCTCTTTGCTATTGTCACACCCTGCACACAGGAGGGGAATGTACAGCACTGGTAGACCTGAGGTGGGGGCGGGGCTGCAGTAGAACCACTCCCCATACCTATATATTACCACATATAATATATGTATTATGTACACTGTATAATACATTATAGATTTATATGTATATATGTTATGTATAGGTATGTATGTATAATATATTTATATAGTACATATACGTATATTATGCATGTCTACACTTTTGCATGACCAACTCACTACTCTTGTGGGAATGTACAGTCCATTGTGGTAGGCCACCAACTGACCAATCTTATTAAACATCTGATGAGGGAGAGGGAGAGACAGGATTAGAGAGGGAGAATGAGGGAGTAGGGAAATAAGTAGGAGGGAGAAATATGATAGTAAATTTTTACCACATGTAGTAAATTCCCACATAATATTTGTATGTACTTTTTCTACATTTTCACCAGTTTTGGCACTTGTTTCAAAATATTCAAAAGTTGATCCAAGTATATTCTGCATCAGAAACATTACAACTTTCAATATACTCAACTCATGGACACTGTTTAGAGAGCATATACTACCAGGGGCTGCATAGAGGGGGAATGCCCCCCCTAGGATTGATTTTGCCCCCCCTAGACTTTTGGGAACCCCCTAAACTGCTTCGACACCCTCATACCATTGCTCCCCCTAAATTTTGAAATTTTCATTTTGCCCCCTCTGGCCCCAAGTTCTGCATACAGCCCTGACTATGTAAGGTCACTGTATGTTACTGTACTGAGAATATAGCTTGGTGATAAAGTATGTCATATTAAAAGGAAAGGATATTAATCCGGTTGACCTATATAGTGTATTTTTAATTATCAAACATGTTAATTCTATTCCACTAAAACTATAAACACTTAATATCTTAGTTAACTCACAATATCACATACGAAGAAAAAAGGGAGTTAATTGCACTTGGCCTGTGCAAAGGTTATGATGATGATATCATATATATACCGACAGTTGTCGTTAAGGATCCTGAAAACTTTCGGGTCGTAAACTTTTGTAATAAACTGGTCTTTCCAACTCCACTGTGACCGAGCAGTACAATCTTAAACATTGCAGCAAACTCTCCATCTTCCAGAACAACATCAGAGGCCATAACTGCATACACTGGATGGGGAGTGGATGGGAGAATGGGGTTCGATTCCATTCAATAAGTACCTCTTAGCCACTACTTTGCAGTGGACACAGATAAATAGAGGTACAATAGAAGGATGTATCTTACAGTTTATGTCGAATGTAACTTTATCACTGAACATCTCATTCAATATAAGACAAATAGTATCTTTACCTACCTACGGGTTGTCACGTGACTATTCAATCGGGTGATTGACCCTCGGATTGATCGAACAAAGGAAGTTAAAAAGAACAAGACGAGTTAACTGTGAGGTCTTGCCGCTCTTCCAAAGCTACCGAAGTGTCCAATTTTTTCAATATTCGAAGGGTTGTCATTTATTTGATTATCGTTTGATTGCTCTCGATATTAATAGAAGTGAGCACGGAAACGTTGTTATAGTGGATGTATAGACTATACACTTTCGTTTCCTTCATGTAATGTAACAATTTTAGGTTTTCTATGATTAGAATCGTTAGGAAACTGATGTCTTAAATCAATATGTTAGCCTTATTATTGTCGGTATTTTCTATCATCAATAACTTATACATTTTTTCATATCAAAAGTGTTCTATTCCAAAATGGGATGTTTGTGAAAAGGTTTAATTGTAATCTTGGAATATCAAGTAGTTAAGAATAATATATACGTATTCTAATTAATCTCCTAATTAGCTATTTTCTGTCCTTTAGTTTATTGTGTATTGATTGAGTGTTAAGCAGTGAAATGACTCAACCAAAGAAGAGATCCACTTCAGAAGTAATGACGTAAGTGTGTGTATATATTGAAGGCTCTAGAATGTTTTCAATTTTGTGCAGTTGTGCAGTTGTGACACAATAGCTTAGATTGAATAAAAGTTTGCTTAAACCCACATCTGATGAATCTCTATCATTGAGACTGTACAGTACATCTGATGTCCTTTGTTATATACTGAATGTTCTTATTAATGTGTGTGTAGTTTTGAACTGAAAGAAGACAGACATTTTGATGTCTTGAGTAAGGTCATAATATCTGTTGTGCCTCACAAGTGGAATAATATTGGCACCTATCTTGGTCTCTCCTACACTAAACTGCAAGCAATAAAGGCTGCTAGTTCTGAGAACAGTGATCGACTCAGTGATGTATTTGGTCAGTGGTTGAGAGGAGACAAAGGAACAGGTGAAGAGCCAAGAACAGTGCAAACTGTGTATGATGCACTCGTGGACAGTGAGTGTAGACCAGAGGCAGACAGTTTAGTGAAGAAACTCACTGAAAGATTCAGCCATAAAGATTCACACTTGAGTACTGAAGACACTCTACCAGTGAGTTTGTGACTTTCAACAAAATAGTGTACAAACTTCATTCTATAAGTGCTCTATAGTATAAGATATTCTTACATATTGGAAATACTATTTATCATTTAGTACTATCCATTACCTAACTCACTTGATTGTGTGCAATATAACATTAGTGTAGCTAAATATTGTCATCACAGTCCTGTGTATTATAGTTTCATTTGCATGTATATCTTTTTAATTATTGAACTTTCTCAACATAATTTATCCTATTGTCAGCATGCATCATCTGTTTAATTTATTGGAGACTTTTAATGTTTTCTCATTAAAGGACTCTGTGGTTCAGATGAGAGAGAATGTGTACAGTGAGTACGAGGGATTCACACTCGGACCAACTGACATGCAGTATGTCAAGCTAGCCATCCTGGAGAACGAGCCCTCAGCCAAGTCTACCACTGGAGACCAATCTACAGTTCTTGACCACTTCAGAGACTGTGGACAAAAGAGTAAAGTCGACTGTTTTATAAAACCGGAAGAGTTGTTAAAGAAAAGCGCTGATAAAACCAGAGTGGTGTTTGGCCAGGCTGGCATGGGAAAGACCACTGCTCTTAAATACGCAACTCGACAAGTAGCAATTAGCAAGTGTGAAAGCGATTTTAAGGTCATTCTGTATTTCCCACTGCGAGATTGCACTGTAGGTAGTGATCTGAAAGGCCTCCTTAGCTACTACAGGTCGGGCTGCGATATTGCTTCTGTGGAGAAGTGGCTTTTAGAAAAGAAAGGCAAAGATGTACTCTTGGTGTTTGATGGAGTGGATGAGGCAAAGGATCTTCTAAGTAAGAATTCTCAGTCTGTGCTGTTACGATTGTTGAAAGCTAGGCTCCTTCCAGAAGCATCCATCATCCTCTCCAGTAGACCTGGAGTATGTCCTGACCTTCAGGATCACTGTTCCACCTTTTATGAAATCCGAGGATTTGATTCAAAGGCCATCAAAGTATATGTAGAAAGCTTTTTCAAAGCTGATCTTCCAAAGATTAAAGATATGATGAGAGCTCTTGAGGAACGACCAGATCTGATGCCAGGAGCTTATGTTCCAATGAATCTCTTCATCTTTTGCTCAATCTATGAAGATGGCCAATCTTTCCCGCCTACCATGACCAGCTGCTACCAGACCTATGCAAGTCAGGTACTACTCAGGGAATGCAAAAAGGAAGGTAGAGAGTGTCATGTCAATCCCGACCTCTCTGGTTTACCAAGAGACCTCACTAAACTCCTTGCTGGCCTTGGATTGTTAGCTTTTGAGGGTCTCACTGCTGATCCAACTAGTTTTATTTTCTCTGAGCGCACCATTCGAAGGATCTTTCCTTCTCTTGGCAATGGAAAGATACCCGACTCCTCCTTCAAAGGTCTCCTCCAGGTCCATGCTGGCAAGAAAGGTTATAGTTCTATTAGCACCTTCAGCTTCTCTCATGCCACTCTCCAAGAGTTCCTGGCTGCCTTCCATCTTCAGCTGTTGCCTGAAAAGAAGCAAATAAAATTTTGGAAAGAGAATCTGAAAAATGCATCCTTTGCTATTGTCTTTCGGTTCTTTGCAGGTCTTACCAATCTATCATCCAATGGCTTGGTTGAGCAACTGGTTAAACCGTATTCAAAAGGGATATCATCCACCATCCTAAGTGTCTTTATATCACCAACTGCCAGTTTAAGTATTCCTGCTGTGTGTGATTTTTCCAATCCACATCTCCTCTTTCTCTTTCATGCACTTTACGAGTCACAGAACAGACAACTCACTAGAGACATTGTCAAACATTTGAACAAGATCATTAAGTTTCGTATTTACCTTCCCCCATTTGATGAAATGGTGATTTCATTCTGCCTTTCACATTGTAATCACTTGACAGAACTGATTTGTTCTGGATATGCATTTAAACATTTGAAATCAATTGTGTCAGCAAACCCAAATCTTCCATTTCCTTCAGAGTTCAGAGTTGACCACTGGTCTGAAGAAGGTAAGACTGTCTTTTGTATATCACATGATCACTGATATTAACTGTTGTCACATGTTTTGTTACTTTAGAAGCAAAATCTGTTTCAGCATCGCTGAACTCATTGAAAGAGCTTGACATTACAATTACTAGCAGCACTTGTGTATCAGCTCTAAGTATGCTATTCTCAATCAACAGTTTAAGGAAGTTGTACCTCAATATGGAAGGTTGTACTATAACAGTAAGTCATTGTGTGATTGCAGTGAACACTTTAGTGAGACTTATTTTGATATGTATACAAAGTTCATTAATATGTTAACCACAAGTGTCAAACAGCACTGTATATACAGATGGGTCATTTCAATACTTTAATCCATTAATTGTACTTGTCAACTTCCTTATATGGGTTATGTTGTTGCATTTGCTATAATCAAGGATAGACTTTTGAGGCTCATGTAGAGTACTCCTACAAATACATGCATGTCCTCTTAAAAGTGCCTTTAAACATTACTGTTGTTCTGTATACAAGCTGTCAAACCTCGACATGGATAACCTGTAAAACCAAATGTTAAGTAGTGTTGAGATCCCCGGGAGTATAGTATGTAATATTGTACAAATATATCAGCTTGACACTATCACACTTAATTTGTTCAATAAAGTAACAATTCTGACAATCTTAAAGAAGTAGGATCACAAGTGACTATAGAGGAGACTGTATTAACTATAGCTTTTCATACACAGTTTAATTTCTGATGTACTTGTTAATGAGGTTTGACTGTATCAGTGACTTGTATAGTTGTGCACTTTACAGGATTCTGACTACAGTCACTTGAAGAAGGTTCTATTGGAAAATTGTTCATTGGAGTGGTTGAGTGTTAGAGGTGTGCCAACTGCAGTGTATGAAGCCTTACAAGTATCATCTATTACAAGATTGGATGTTTGGAGTGAGTTTTATAACAAACTATAAACAATACATTACATGACTATGAATACTTACAAGTGACCAGGTTTAAGTTGCTGTTGTTTCAATTATATGCACAATACTAGTATAGTTAACGAGGTCCTTTGGATTGACTGGTAAATGTAACTCTTAACTACCTTTTATACTCAGTAATTTCATATTCCAGTGAAGCTTGCATATTTTAGCTTTTAACTACACTAGAACAGTAAATTAATGTATCAATTATTAGTTGATATTCTCTGTATAACTCTAATGTAAGAACTAGCTTGTGAATTTATAAGGTTTGGTTGACTAAATAGAGCTACATATGAAAATCTTCAATATTGCTACCTTTCATGTGAATACTAGTTAAGTGTAGAGGTCAATGGTGTAATGGACATGTGATGTATCTAGCTCAGTTAATCAACAGAATAGGAATTTGATATAATTTTGGACTTTCTATTGTGTATAGATGCTAATGGACATGAATGTGCAAGTGTGGCAAACTTGACACAATTGAGACACCTGTGGTTGTTGGATACAGACCCTTTGCCAGTTTTAAATAGTTTGTGTCACAGAAGAGATGCTTTGGAAGATCTATTTATAGGGTCATCAGAGGTTAGTGTTTGTTTAATAGCAAAGCCATGTATGTATGTATGTTTAATTTTACAGTGTAATTACAGTATTGTTAATGTACAGTTTATAAGTTGAAATTTAGTGTTATCACTGGCCTTATATGGTATACGTTGTAAGGTATAACATAAAGTGTGTGTGACTGGTAAGGTACTCTGAATGTTATAAGATTAGGAGAGACAACACTCCCTACACATAACAGAGTAAACAGAAGGTATTGTAGACATTGAACTTGTAGTACATTCACAGTGACCTGCTCCAGTGATATTCACAATACAGTGTAGGACATCAATATGATAATATGACTTGTAGTACTTTAGTGAGTCACTTGTGTATGTCACTTTATGTACAGAGAGACAAGAGAGACTGGACAGAAGAAGAGTGTGCTGCTCTTACTGCAGCTCTCAATAAGGCCAAGATCAGAAGTGTTGAGATAAAGTGGTATTTGTCCACAAGTGGTTGGATAGCACTCAGTAAAGGTCTGTCACGAAATAAGGAAGTGAGGGAGGTGACATTGAGTGGAGTACCTAAGGAATTACATGAAGAGATGAGGAAGATGATCGAGTCCAACCTTGGAATAACATCACTGGATATATGGTGATACATTGTTTTGGCGTTTTATTTGTATGTTATTTCAATAACTAGAAGGAAACTTGTAAAAAAGTGAATCACTTAATTTAAGACAAATATTGACAGTATAATTAATTAAACAAATTCAAACATATCACTATATCACTAAATTGACTCTGTACTAGCAACATCGTTATTGTATATATAATATATTATATATACAATAACAACGTATATTTACGTATATATTCAATGTAAATAGAATGATAATAATAGATCAGTTGCATATAATATTGGACTACAACTATAGTGTTCTATAGAGTGGTTCCTACGCTGGTGGACATCACTTCAGGAGAGTATCTTTCTAATCATGTAATTGAGGATGCCTCCATTTCTGTAGTACGCCAGTTCCATGTCAGTATCAAAGTGAACTTTGACCTCAAAATGCCTGATCCATTTCTGTTTCTACCTCAAATCGTTTCTATATAGTGTCAACACTCTATAGAACTATAGAACTATATAGTCACTTAATGGCTATAACACAGCAGTTTAAATATGCAGCAAAATTATATACAATTAATATTGTAAATCAAATCAAAATTAGTTGATTCAACTTAGAGATCATACAATTGAATATTTTCCATTAATACACTGTACAGAACAAGAGTGCAATTTACAAAGCAGGATTAACATTGCTGTGTTGATGTTCAAATAGTTTGTAACCATAACGATGTAGTTGTACTGACAGAACTATTGAAATAACTGCCACAAACACTCCTCCAAAAAAGAGTCCGAGCTACAGACAATAGAGAGGTCAGTGGATGAGTGGGTGGATGGGTATATGGATGGGTGGATGGGTGGACGGATGGATGGATGGATGGATGGGTGGATGGGTGGATTGGAGGGTGGATGGATGGATGGATGGATGGGTGGGTGGGTGGGTGGATGGGTGGATGGATGTTGTCCACACAACTCACATCATGTCCCAATCCAGCAGATATATATATCCTCACTCGAATACTAGTCCATCTAACAGGTCAAAGTTCACATACACAATTGTCAGTAATACATACACATACTAATTAACACACACAACCATATTAATATTATAATGTACAGCAACACCTAACATAGCATCAATATAAATACACTGTACACACTGCACCTGCTCTCTGCCCAGGAGGAGTACAATCCAGTCAAGTCAACATTGTACCCGTCTCCGTCAAAGATTGGAGAGGTGGAGGTCATCTCTCCAGTGTCACTCAACACACAGACACCCACACCACTAGTCTCATTGAAGGAGAAACCTCTGGCAAAATACTTGTGGTTGTACCCCTACACAGATAAGCATACACTATAATGCATATACATCATCCAAAGCTCTCTCCAGGTTTAGTTCCCTATAGGCTTTTTAAAGAGTAGACATAGCATGTAGGAAAATGGTGTATTAGATTTTCATGAGATAATATATGTCACTTTGATCAATAAACATTGTTAATCTTAAACATGCAACATCCTGAAAAGTGCTCACTCACTTACCGATATGTTCTGCTGGTCACACTGGTCACGTGTGGTGGTGTTCCACTTCCCCAGGTAGTAGGCCAGGAGGTGTCTGGTTGCTATGGTTTCAGGATTGCGCTGATTGAGTGTAGTAGTGTATCTGGAGACTGTTCCATTGTGACTTGCTGTGCCACGGAAACAAGAAGAGAAGCCATATAGCTACTAGTCTGATGAGTTGGAATTCAAACTGACTTCTATAAATCCTCATTCCCATTTACAAATAATTATGACTTTAATGTCGAACCTACAAAGTCCATATTCTTATTTAGAAATCCAAATTCCCAAATCAAACTTAAACTCAGAACCAGATCAGCTTCATCTACAAACTCTCACATTCTAGACCAAGCCTTATAACTTGTAAAATACTTCCGTCTTCCACCAGACATGTAATGTGAAATACAATTGTACACTCCTACCAGTAATGTTTAGAACTTGTTCAGTCATAGAATATCTATAGCAGTAGAGATGTAACTTACTTATGTCAGCAAGCAAGTCTGTATTCACAACACTCTGAAAGGTGTTACACGAATAGTTTTGTAGAAAACACTCTAACAGATCCTTCACCTATAGCAGTTAGAAGGTCACATGACTGTCATGTGATAATCACATGGTACACTCAGTATAGTGATACACACTTACCACTGCAGGGTTTGCGTTGATCTCATTCACAGAAATAGAAGATTTCACAGGAACGGCCATTTCTAAGACTGTTCTCACTAAAGCACTCGTTAAGGATGACAAGTGATTCTACACATTAAATGAAGCAGAAATAGTAGGTTTTACACTCACTCTCACACTCACACTTTTGTATTACTTAGAACAAGCAACTTACAGTTGTAACATTTATATTGAAGTCACTTTTGTTTACAGAATAGATGACATTAGTCAAGTCATCCAATCTACTGCCATAATACCTGTATATATACATAGGTACAGTATATATATTATATAGTGTTGCCATAGTAACTGTATATACATAGGTACAGTATACAGATACAAGGAGAGAGGAGAGGGTACAGCAGATGAGAGCAGTTTGTAGAGCAAGACTAACCTGTTGTTATAGAACTTGTTGTAATCTCCCAAGATCATCCCAGATATGTCATTCCTTCCCCCATAGGTGGGGCTAATGAACCTCAGCATGGAGGAAGGGGGCAGCCGGGACAGAGAAGATTTCTCCACATTTACACTCAAATTGTGAGCAATGCTTGAAAATTTGTCAAACATCTCATTTCCCTAGCAACAATAAAATGGAGGACAACTTCACAGCTGCACACTGTTCCCCTATATGCTTGAAGTGAGTCAGTGTACCTTGTGAAGATGAGCGTAGTAGGTTGGCTCGTCGGCCGCTCTCTTCTCTTGGATACCAAGATGGCTGAGGTCAATAAAGTGGGAAATGTTTTCCATCGAGAATAAGCCAAATGCATTCTTTTTTATATCATAAACCATTCGACTGGACCCAATGTAGTCCCAACTTTCCTGGAGGAGAGGGAGGGGCAAAGGGGTGTGTGCTTGAGTGGGTGGAGGAGAGGGAGGGGCAAAGGGGTGTGTGCTTGAGTGGGTGGAGGAGAGGGAGGGGCAAAGGGGGTGTGTGCTTGAGTGGGTGGAGGAGAGGGAGGGGCAAAGGGGGTGTGTGCTTGAGTGGGTGGAGGAGAGGGAGGGGCAAAGGGGTGTGTGCTTGAGTGGGTGGAGGAGAGGGGAAACATGTGTAGTTGAATGGAGGCGTGAATAGGTCTGTTCAAGTGGATGAGGGAGAAGGACAGATTGCTTACTCCATGAAAGAGAACAAAAAAGATCCTCTTCTCCAGTTCTGTCAAGTTGCCCTAAAACCAAAAGTGCTTGTGTTAAGATACACAGTTCAGTTCTACTGCTTTGTGCTCTTACAGATCTTGTTAGTCTGCCAAAGGTCTCTGCCATGCTCAGCAACGTTACAATACCCGATACTTCTCCTCCTCCAAATGAGAGTTCAGGAAGAAACAGAGATATACTGTCCAACTTTGCAGCAATAATTATCACCTCTTTGGATTCATTCTTGGGAGGAGCTTTGAAGGGAAATCCCCAGGGACTATAGTCTCCCAAAGGATCACAAAATCCAGGTCCAGAGGCTGACAAGTATTGGGTTGGTAAGGAGGCTGGATGGAGAGGTCAGGGTGCAAAGGTCAGGGTGGAGAGACCTGTTTAAGAGATAGAGTTAGGGATAGGCTCACCTCGTCGGTAACATGAATCAGTTGATCCATACACTGACATGTCAGCTTTGAGCTCAAGTGAGCACAATGGAAGTCTGGGAGTGAGGTTGTTGCCAGTATATTTACTCCAACACTGTGTGATAGATAAGAAAAGGTAGGGGAGAGGGAGAGGGAGGGGGAGGGGGAGGGGGAGGGGGAGGGGGAGAGGGAGGGGGAGAGGGAGGGGGAGAGGGAGGGGGAGGGGGAGGGGGAGAGGGAGGGGGAGGGGGAGGGGGAGGGGGAGGGGGAGGGGGAGGGGGAGGGGGAGAGGGAGGGGGAGGGGGAGGGGGAGAGGGAGGGGGAGGGGGAGGGGGAGGGAGAGGGGGAGAGGGGAGAGGGGAGAGGGGAGAGGGGAGGGGGAGGGGGAGGGGGAGAGGGAGGGGGAGAGGGAGAGGGGAGAGGGAGAGGGAGGGGGAGAGGGAGAGGGAGAGGGGAGGGGAAAGGGAAAGGGAGCGGGAGAGGGGAGAGGGGACAGGGAGATGAGTAAATACTTCAAATACCTGCACAATGTCATTTCTGTCATTTTCATTTATAATTAGAAAAATAGGAAAATTTTTGAAATCTCCAAAGACACGTAAATAGTTGGTTGCCTACATGAACAATATAACATAGAGTTATTGAGATTCCTTTCTGTAGAGGGTCCTTTGAGCACTAATAGTTGATTGGAAGTTCTTTGACAAGATTCTAACAATTAGTAAAGTTGTTTATAAAATGTTTTGAAATGAATGTTATTATAACAAGTTTTAAACTCACATTTTTATTCCAGTCATTATCACAAGTATCGCTGGGTTGAAATCCTTTATTGTCACAAGGTTCAGCAGGAGAAAAGGAATCAGCTCTTCCGTAGTCATCTACACAACAGGCACACAAGTGATATTGCGCAACTACTCAAAGCCTAGTCATCTACACAACAGGCACACAAGTGATATTGCGCAACTACTTCTCAAAGCCTACTCATCTACACAACAGGCACACAAGTGATATTGCGCAACTACTTCTCAAAGCCTAGCAGGTATATCCCTATCTCTGCCAATAGCTAACTGACTTGATGAAGAGCTCTCCAAATAATAAATGACCCAACACACAAACCCAAAACACTACTTAAGTGAGGGTTACATACACATATATACATACTCCATAACATTTGTCATTTTCAGGGGGTACAAATTGCCTCCCCTCCCCCTCCCCCAAAGAAAGCCCGGTTAGGTGAGTCCAAAGCTTTCACTAGGTCTAGGCTATTAACTAGAATAGTAGCCTCTGGGTAAAGGGGAATTCCCATTCTAAATAAGATATCCTCATCTAAAGCTCTCACTAGGTTTAGTTCCCTATAGGCCTTTACTGTAAAGTAGATGTAGGATGTAATACAAATGGTGTGTTAGTGAATATGGTATGTAGCAGCATTTCATTCCATTCATTTCTCACCTCCAAATCCGCCAGTTACAATGTGATTCAGTACAATACCCACAACCTTACCGGACTTCATCATGTCCCTCACAGTATCATCACTACACAATATGTAAGAGGCGGGGTAAAGAACCAGTTCACCATTAACCCTTTCAAACATGCAGAAATATTACATACTCTATACCAGATCAAAATACAAGTAATCCACTGGTACGTACTTCCTTATAAGGACATCCTGTACATGTACAATATAAATTATTGCATGTGCATATAATACAAAATCTCCCATATCATATCTTTTGAAAGGATCATCTTTCAACTTTTAGACTGAAGAAGACCCCCAGGGTCGAAATGTCTGACAGCAAAGAAGAAACAAGAAAACTGCGACTTTAGACGCTCTAAAGGTCGAAAAATGAACCTTACATTTGGCGCATTTAGAAGGAATCCTTACTCTATTATCTCCCATATCCCCTTAATCAAACACATGTATAGAGTAGTTGCATATACTGTACATTATAGAACAAATGGAATATTTTAGAACAATCTTTTGTTTGATACAAAAAGGAACACTTTAAACTTCTCCTCTCTCAAATAGCTTGCAAAGTCTAAACATCTTAGCTGAGGGAGGTTACTGTACTAAATGGTTCTGTAGGACCCACTTGAAGAGCTTCACTTGTGAGGACTGCGTTCTACCATCTATCACAGCAATGTAGGGTGGATACGGAGGATCAGCAACTAGTGAATCAATATCATCTGTCGAGTTGATGTACCAAATGGGCCCTTCAACTCCTTTGTATCCAGCTGTAGATAGGGAGGAGGGGGAGGGGCAAGTAGGTTGGAGGGGGAGGGGCTAGTAGGTTGGAGGGGGAGGGGCTAGTAGGTTGGAGGGGGAGGGGTAGATAGGGGGGAAGGGGAGAGGGACACATAAAGAATCTTATTAGCAAGTCGTGATCTTTGTTTTGTCTAAAGTGCATACATTAGCTCGACTCACAAGTAATACCATAATACGTATCGAGTAGATTTGAGATACAGTATGGATACGTTGAGTGCTTTTCATTCAATCAATACTTACCTGAACATCCGATTTGTCGCGTATGGTCGGTCAGTCTGATGCAAGAAGAAGACTGTCTGGTCGTTTTGTAGATCAAGTTATCGACTTCGTTCGCAAAGGAAGGATATTCCGATGAAACTCTGAGAAGATCTACAAGTAGGAAGAACAGACAGATATGAACGTTTCTCCGTTTCCCTTTGCACGACTAACTCTGGGAAAGAGAGGCAATGAACGACCAAACAAATAACTTAGGAATGGCAGCCATGTTTACGATGACGTCACATACGATATGCAGAATAGCTAAAGATTGAGCAAATGTACCATGCTGTTTAGACAGTTGTAGAATACTAATCATTTGTTGTATAATACTTGTTGTTAAGTAGGGACAGTTGTATCATTTGTACGTGGTACATTTGATGAACTGAATGTTTGTGCCCTGAATGTGAAACACATGGAATGCAATCATAAAATTAATTTTACAGCCAGCAAAAGATGTACATTATACTTGTGTAAAAAATCCTTTAAAATATGACTTTTTAAACAACTGCATTTTGTTAAACACACATGGAAAGTCAGAGTCATTTCATGCTGTTATTTCTATAAGATGTATGCATTATTAATACTGAAACCCATACATGGGTATGATTATGCAATTTATATTATTGCAGTATGTATGTTCTCTACATGATTTTATAATCATCAGCTGGGAATCATTTTTATCATTCATTTGCACTTCAATTTCACTTTGAAAAAATTATAAAAATATGTTACACGATAATTGCTAAAAAGATTTTAAGAGTTCATTTCTTTTCTTCACTCCAGACAGGTTTTTCCTTAGTTGTTCTTTCTGACTTATGTGGAATTGTACTTCTTTTTGCATCACTTTACTGAGTGTAAAGTTGACCCCAGGGCACACCACGAGGAGGTAGAAGTACTTCGTGCCCCAAATGGCCTCCGGTTTCTCAACTCTGTTTGACACTTCCACTACTTGCGTCGTAAGAGAAGCTGCTCGGGAACGGTCCGGCGTACCTGACCGACCTGTGACCAGTTACTAGTCCTGCACTGCCTCACGCTACGGACAGAACAAGCCCGACCCTGGCGGACCACAAACTCCCACCAATGAGAATCATCATGTGCACACAACGCAGCTTGGGAACACTGTACACAGACTTTAGCTCATTGGGATCGGCCAGGTTGCTTTAGAGTAGGGACCCATCGATGAACTATACAAGAAAAGAATTAGAGAATACATAATTAACAGCGTATACGTATACATGCATGTACATACGGACATAAACATTGAGCACATGAGCATGTAAAATTCCAATTGTAACTGCAAATGTCTTCCAAACCAACCTGATGCGGCAGCCTACAATAGCTTCCTGACCGACTACGTAGTGGCACTGGACCCACGCTCCTCCAGGTACGGGTCGTATAGCAAGAATCCGCAAGTGCCAATTTAAACACACAAGCAGGATTAATAGTGAGATACATCTCCAGGCACTAACCCATGATGGAGAGACCACCCCACTATACGAACACCGATGACCCTTTGTTGCATGGTACCATGGTCGTGCTCCTACCACGGTTTTCGCATCGATCCACACCAAAGTAGACCTCCAGAGTTGATAGCCCGGAGGCCAAAGACTGAAAATTTGCTCGACTATTTATTAGAAATTGTCGGCGGGAAACATCGTGAACTTGGCGGAAATTGTGGAAGCTAAATTTTGTTTTTTGTTTTCGATGTCATGTTCGAGAACAATAGACAGCATCATGTCAGCATGTAGTACATGACCCGGAATATTCAGCAAGTCTTTATTGTTTATGAGTTAAGACACGAAAACATGCATGGCTATACAGCGAAGCAAATCCTAGCCTGTCCATAAATAGAAGTGCTTAATTAAAAAACAAGCTATCAATTTCATAATGAACCTCTAATTGTTTCAGCAGCAATCCATTAATTTTAAACATATGCAAAAGCTCTTGCGAGCGCATGAATTGACATATCAAGCGGTATGCTTCATGCACAATCAAGACATTGAGAATCAAGGATATACGGATGTAGAGTTGTTAACAAAAAACACAGGTTCTATAATTATCATATGTAGCTAGATTAAATGAAGAAAGGCTTTGACTGATTGCTAATGTAGTTTCGTGTATATATTTATTATGTGAACACTTATGCCACAATTTGCACCTTCTTACACTCAGACTCGCGAGATATATACAGAATATAAGTAGTGAGTTTCTTTAAAACTTTTAATAAATCATATATCTCTTAATTGACTTTTTGTTCATGTTAATTGTACTACTACTATTGTATTGCTCAATCCAAAATGGCCGTTGCTACTGAACTATTTTAAGCATGAGGAACTTTGGCGTTGTACATGCCCTAAGCTACACTGATTGGTAGGTTATCTTATTTATAGAATCAGACAAATGTATAGCCGCTTTTAATGAAGTCTATAATGTTTGTTCTTCTTTCAAGTTACATAATTAGCATATAAATCAGCATCTTTACCTTATGTAAGAATACTTTACTTGTGAGACTGTTCAAAATGTTATTTATACAATTTACACAAACTCAATATATGGCTTATTGTGTAGTTTGCTTTATTTGCTGTACATTTTATTTTCCAGAAGAATTGTCATGGAAATCTAATGTCAGTTACCTAGCAACATGTCCAATTAAAAAAGGATTATAATTCTAAACTGGACGGATTGGTAAGTAATCAAAACAAACCTTTAGTATCACTCTTGAAGTGAAATGACACAAGAATCATGTGATGCAAAAGACTTTTGTTATTTGCCATAATTACTTTTTAAAGATAATCATATTTATCTTTTCATCTACATCTGAGACTCATTACATATAAGCTATTCAGGATTTAAGTTATACATTTGCTTTGTGTAATATGGTTTCATTTGTTATTCATTTTTTCAGTAGACAGAGTTGTCATGGAAAATGTTAGTTGCCTAGCAACAATGGAGGAACTAGAAGGACTGAGTGGTAAGTAGTAGTTTATTAGCTCAAGTAAAGTTGGAAGTGAAAGTGAAGGAGCTTCAACAGTTACTTCTGGATCAACAGTGAGCATGATAACAAGTTAACTTTTCCTATAACAAAAAATATTGCTGATAAAGTTGTTTTAAAATCTTTACATATTTGTTACCATGGTAATCCTAAAAGTGTATATCTAATCTTAAAAGGCACATTTTGTAATACTTGACTGTTTATAAAGGAATTTAAGATGTCTTCCAATTGAGATATTATATTTGAATAAAATTTATGTCCTTTGAAAGCGTCAGAACCACAGAGAGATAATCTTCCTAAATGGGTGGTGTTCTAGTATTAATAGAACATGCAACCTCTTTGTTTGTGAGGTCAGTTGTCCAATGTTTGCAATAAACAAGAGACTTACGTATACACATGTGTCCATAGGGAAGGAGTGTGTGATTTATTTTTGTCTGTTTTGGTTGCAACAGTTCTTGACAGCAGTTGATGAACAGCATGTTATTGGCAATCTCGTTGTGCACAATGGACTAGTTGAATTGCATTCTCTTGAATTGTACACATCAGTTCCTATGTAAGTAATCGTGAAGACCAATTTATTGATCTGGTTGCATTCTCAGCACTCAAGACTGTAGAACTACTACTGCTGAACAAGTATTAGTGTAGTAATAAGTCTTCATCGATAAGATTTACATGTAGGAAATAAATTTAAAACTGTTCACCAAACCTCCTTTGCCTTGCTGGCAATGATGTCACATTATAGAGTACACTGAGATATATACTTTTTCAATTAATCTATACTCCTCAAAGAACTAATTAAGTAATGAACTTTAGACTGATTATTATATCATTATAGCGTAATGCCATCATCAGACATCTATTAAATCTATCTGTTTCTATAGTAACTAGCGTATCTACAGTTGTATTATTTCAAGTAACTTCCACAGTCCAGTACATATATAAAGAGCTGTATCTTTGAAGATTGCAGTTAACTCTGCAGTTGTTATTAAGCAAAAGGGAGCCAGTCAACTATACTGGAAAATGATCTTCATTCTCTTCACTGTACAACTGATACTATTCAGTACTGCTTTCGGATGTAAGTTTACAAGTAGAATCTATAAGGTGTCCACAATCAATTACATGACATCCCTGTAGAGTCTCTATATGCACAAGATTGCTTTAAATTCTTTTTGCATGTTTAATATTCCTACGTAATATGAAGATGTCTTGCACTATTTAATACTTATATATTCCTAATATGAAGATGTCTTGCACTATTTAATACTTATATATCCTCTATATTCCTAATATGGAGATGTCTTGCATTATTTAATACTTATATATCCCCTATATACAGGCCAGTCTGGTGGTTGTTGCTGTCAGCCGTACAGTTTCTGTCAACCGAAAGACTGTCAAGAGGTCTACAACAAGTGCGGTTGTCAGGATAGTGGAGTCTACACCATCTCTGTGTGTGGTACTACCAAAGAGGTGTACTGTGAAATGGACGGCCAATGGACAGTGTTTCAGAGAAGAATGGATGGATCTGAAGACTTTTACAAGGACTATGCTGACTATAAACTGGGGTTTGGCGATCCTGCTGGAGAGTACTGGCTTGGACTGGATAGCATTCACTGCCTGACTACAAGAAGCCCAAGAACAAAACTACAGGTTGATCTGGCTGACTTTGAAGGCCTATTCAGTTATGCCGCCTATAGTATATTCTCAGTGGGTAACTCTGGTACTGGGTACAAGCTGTTTGTTGGCGGATACAGTGGAACAGGCGGAGATGGCATGGCATATCAAAATGGGCAGTCCTTCAGTACAAAGGATCACGATGTCGATCAACACAGTTCAAACTGTGCTGTGGTATACAAGGGAGCGTGGTGGTACAATGATTGTCATCACTCCAACATCAATGGTCAATATCTGAGTGGACCACACACCTCACATGCTGATGGAGTAAATTGGAGGCCATTTAAAGGTCAATTCTACTCTTTAAAGTACACAACTATGAAGCTCCGCAGAGTTTAACAGACAAAGTCAAGAGCAGCAGTAACACTACATGTAGGACCATATGAACCGCTAAATAGTCAATGTTTGAACTCAGTCATTTACTGTTTGCTATTGCAAAAAATAATTGAATGAATTTTCCAATGTAGGAATAGGGATGGCATGTGATAAGCCTTGCAGGACTGATAGTCACGTGATAAGTATTGATACAGGACTGATAGTCACGTGATAAGTATTGATACAGGACTGATAGTCACGTGATAAGTATATTGACACTGGACTGTGTACATAATATGGGTTTGAGTTTCTGATTGCGAAATTACACGGTTGCAACATATAAAATGGCTGCCCAAGTCACTGTTCGGCAGATAGCGAGCGACTCTGAGTTCCAAAAGGAGTTGGCCCTTCACAGTCAAACATTAGTTGTAGTAGACTTTTTCGCTACCTGGTGCGGTCCTTGTAGAGTGGTAGCACCAAAGTTTGAAGAATTGAGCAGAAAGTACTCGAAAGCGGTTTTTCTAAAAATTGACGTAGACCAATGTCAGGTAAGATGGAACGATAACCTTTGTCGTTGCAGTGTGTAGAAGTGTGTAGAGTAGCATCCATTAATATAATAGTTCTATATGTATATGTATACATAGCATTATAGATAGTAGAGTTAGTTCTCAACTATCTATAATCATAGAAACTCGAAAGTCGTGAGTTTGACCATGACCAAATAAGCTTTAGACACCATCCATCCATCCATCCATCCATACATACATCCACACGCCCACCCATCCACATCATATCCACGCCTACCCGTATGAACATATATTGGTGATCGTGTATGTTTCACTGCAGAACACTGCTAGTAGGTATGGAATCAGATCCATGCCATCCTTTGGGTTCTTCAAGGAGAAGGAGATGATCCATCTTGTGAAAGGAGCTGACATTGGAGCAGTAGAAGCTACAATTCTACAGCACCTTGGTGCAGGGGGCGGGTCCACTGGAGGCCCCTCCTCACAAGCTGCCACATCAGAGGGTGTGACTGTACCTGGACAAGTGAGCTGGCCACTATAGCCTTTATTTGAAACGTGACACTTGATGATGAGTGACCTTATATATGTGAAATCACTCTTTGTATAAAATGAATCTCTATCTTTATTAGGGTTGTGATGAATTGTGTATTAAATTATTTCCAAATTAGCATTTATTAAACTCTTTTATTGATAAAAGTCAAAGTGAGTGTTTGAATGAATCGGACGACCACAACTTCCTCAATGCTCTCTCAAGTGGTCCTGAAGCTCTCTACTCAGACTGTGACGAACAATTGGTTCTCTATCTCTCCTTCAATCAATCAGTCAAACTCCACTCATTAGTCTTCAAGGGACCAGATAATGGTATTTTACCAGATGAGCCACCTTGTCATATCCGTATATATTCTCCATCTTGACCTGTGATATTTGAACTTAATGCCATCTACATAGTACTAATCTGTTATTGTAAAATGGTGTTTGTAGGGAAAGCCCCTAAAACTGTCAAGCTGTTTATTAACCAAATTAGTACTCCTTCATTTGATGATGCTGAACGAATGAAACCAATTGAGAAGTTCATGTGAGAACATTATCCATCCATCCATCCACCCATCCATCCATCCATCCATCCACCCATCCATCCATCCATTCATCCATCCACCCATCCATCCATCCATCCATCCACCCATCCATCCATCACCCGTCCACCCATCCATCCATCACCCGTCCATTCACCTGTCCATCCATCCACCCGTCCATCCACCCACCCGTCCATCCACCCACCCGTCCATCCACCCATCCACCCACCCGTCCATCCACCCACCCGTCCATCCACCCATCCACCCACCCCCCCACCCACCCATCCTATATTTGCTTACAGATTAACTGAAGAGCAAGTTAGAGGAGATGTAGTACTCCCATTGACTTATGTAAAATACCAAAATATACAAAATCTAACAGTTAGTTTGGAATGTAACTGCATACCTCCTCACATACAACACACCTCCCTCCCCCTCCCCCTCCCCCTCACTAACCACAGATCTTCATAAAGGACAATATGGGTGGATCTGAAGAGACAGTTCTGCAATATCTTGGTCTCTTTGGGACTCCATTAGACACCACCAACATGAGCGATTTCAAGAGGGTAAGATCTGCCAAGTGTACCTAATTCATTAGTTCAATTTTTTGCCTTCCTATTCTCTTGTAGGTTGCTGGTGAAGCTGGAGAAAGTCATTTCTGAAGGATTGTTCATCTCGATAAAGCTACCTACCTCCGCCTTAATATTTAACCACACACATCCAACATCCATATACGTAAATATTTGTAAAATATATTAGAAGTAATGAATACATTTACATGTTATCTGTATTTATTAAGCTAAGTAGTTATTTAATTAATTTTTAATACAGCTATTAATTGTCAAATCATTACAAAAGGCAAATAAAGTGGTGAATGTGTTTTGAGTGTTGACTTGTTAGCTAGTGAAGGAAGATCTGTTGGAAGGTAACAAAGGCTGTGTCCTGATTGCTTTCTGGAGCAAGAGTGAAGAATCGGTAACTGATTTACTACAGCTGTACCACCTGTGCCAGATGCTCTCATTCATAAACCTGGGCTGTTCTAAGAGAGTCTTTGTGGCTTCAAAGAGCTGGACCACTGACGACACCACTGCCATGGCACTTCCTAATATGGCCGTCTGAGACTCCCTTGCCTCCTCTGACAATGATGCAAGCTGTCCTCTAAATTCCGGTAACTGAGAGAAGTCAACGGCCGCCTTCACTGATTCAACCATTGTTCTGGAAAAGATGAGACATCTTTGTCTCTCGGACTCTTCTCTGGCCTTTGTGAAGGTTTTTAGTGAGCTCAAAAATGGTGTCGTTGCCCCTTGGATGGCCTTGTTACAATTTAAGAACATCTCTCGATCCTTTGGCTTCAAATCCTGCACTTCAGATGCTCTTTTGCATCCATCACGGATGACTGTGAGTCCATCGGCTATCACTGACGAAATGTTCAGTATGGTCTGCGTATCAATGTCATAATGTTTATTCTTTTCAAACTTTTTACATGCAATTGTGATGCTAAATTTGGCCATTTCGAATGAATATCGATCACAGACTCCGGGCAATGCGGGTTCTGACATTGGGTCCTGCACTGCTACCACGTAGGCCAGTTGAGCCGCATTCTCTGTAATGGACACCACATGCTCCGCGATCGTTCTGACTTCCTCTGCAACGCCTTTGGAGTAGTTATCCCTCAAATGCTGTTTCAGGTTAGCTACAGTAGCGATCATTACTTTGGCTGTGGCATGTATCCTTTCCTGACAATCCCTTTCGCTACCTCCCGTCGAGAGAGGCTCAAGAACTGTCGGTTTGGTGGAGGCTTGGAGGAGGAGAACATCAGCGACTAGGTCAATCTCCGCCACAGACTCGGAGCAGACTCTAGCGGCTTTAATCGGTGTATAATTATCGCCCGGTACCGCACCAGTGCTTAGTAGGGCGTTAAGGGAGCTGAGGGAGCTCTGAGAGCCGGAAAGCATTTTTGCCAGATTCATAATTCAACCCTCTTTATTGTGCGCAGCTTGGATCTCAAGTAGGATCTACAAGAAATAAAAGATTTATTAGTCCGCGTCGGACCCTTTATTCTAAAATAGGTATTATATATAGCATGTGAGAATTATGGTGGTTAGATTATTCAAACAATTTTGCGTCAGCGCTCAAGCTGAAGCTATATAACTGCTCAGACGGCAGTTGGTTGTCTTCACAAGTGAATACAGTTTGGCTTACCAATGCTCGGGGGAGATCACGACCATTTTAACCAAGGTGGGTGGAAAGGTGGAGGTCCTCGACTAATGAGATTCATTAACCGCAAAATTACACAGAATGAAATTGTTAACTTATTCTGTCTATATAATATATAGTCAGAATAAGTTAACAATTTCATTTTCATAGAATCTTCTATACTACGTAGAATATCTATATACATAGATATTCTACGTAGTACAGAATATCTATGCTAATGCATATGGCTAGTGAAACTACTTCGTTGGGCCGTCTTGTGGCAGATCAAACGTTTGTGTTCGTGTGTGACATGCAAAGAAAGATATTGAATAATCATAAACTTTTGCAACCGTCTGCTCCTTACTTAGAAACAGTATGTCGCGCTACAAGCAGAACTGTAAGGGAATATTAGACTTTTGTGCTTTAATAGCACTACCATTTATAGACATATTATTTTGCAGGATTGCTGATTCAGAAGGAGCACTTCCTATAATAAGCAAAATTTCATTTTATGTATATATAAGTGCTCTTCTCTTTTGCCAGTGCTGGTGTAGAAAAATAACAATAAATGCCTTGTCTCTGTGTTCCACAGGTGCAGACTGCTTATATTCTCGGTATTCCTGTGATAGCTACTGAACATGATCCAAAAGATTTTGGAGGAATAATGATTGATGTTTCAAAGGCCAAGGTATTTGCAAAGACAAAATTTTCCATGATTATTCCAGAAGTGGAAGAAATATTAATATGTGAAGATGAGAGGAAATCTGTTATTTTGAGTGGTTTAGAAGTGAGTTTTAACGTTTTATATTTATATTGAGTTTAATTACATTTAACTACCTTCTCCATCTTTCCTATTTAATGCAGACACACACTGGTATCCAGCAGACGGCTTTAGATCTCCGACAGCGAGGATTTGATGTCCACATTCTTGCTGATGGAGTCACTTCACGTAGCCTGGCTGATAGAAAGATTGCCATTGAGGTGACCCTGTACATTGCCTGACTACGTATATATGAAAAATCTAAGATACCATTTTCCTACATGCTATGCCTATTCTGTTTAAGAGCCTATAGGGGAACTAAACCTGAAGAGAGCTTTGGATGAAGATACAGGAGTCTTTTTTCCTTCTTTTCCCTTCTTTCATCTTCTTCTCCACTGGGTCAGACAGCTGTTTCTGGGAATTCCACCCTGCATCAGTGATCCTGAGAGTCTTTGTCTTTTTCTCTATCTTGATCTTCTGTGAATCCTTGGCTTGGATATGCTTTATATGTACGTATATGCTATCACTAAATTATTACAGCTTTCTGTCTGTGCTGCAGAGGTTGAAGCTGGCTGGATGCTTCATAACTACCAGTGAGTCAGCCATTGTGGAGCTGGTTGGAGATTCAAAGCATCCCAAATTCAAAGACATTCAGGCACTCATCAAGACCCCAATAGGTTTTACTGGGCTTGAAAATTTAATGTAGTTTCAATAATAAGGAGAGTGAATAAACAGTGTTATCCATAATAGCCTTGTTGCTATACATGTGTGGTTATATAGTTCTCGTAAATTATGGGGATCAAGTGAACAATTTCCAAGAGTGTTTTGTGTTATTTATTTTTCTGTGTTAATTCATTTGTGTAAAAACATCTGCAAACATGAGATTCATAGAAACATGACAACCACGGCTTGAAATTATTCATTATATAGGTGAGTGCCTATGAATAGCTACTAAATATGTCACAAGTTAGTGAATAAATGATGCAAATGCCTGTTTATTATTTATGTGTAGACTCTATTAGTCATTCACTTCATAACTGAAAACTGAATAATTTATAAGTAAATATTTTAGAATAGCAATACAGTCTACAGCCCACTTAGATGCCATTTCCAGGAAAACAATTACGATAAAAACAACAATAATTCTCTGCATGAAGCATGATCAGATACATGTACAGTATTTTGTGTGTTTTTAGGCCGCCATTTTTATAAGAGATGGTTACAATTATCGTCAAGAAAACTTTCCAAACTTTATAACAAATAATATAACAGGCTGTTATTTGTCCCGAAAGTAATCTTTCATAAGTTGCAATACTTGTAATTAGTAAATAGCTGTATCACATTAAGTAATATTTTCCATCTCTGAATTGCAAGAGCTGATGTAGCTAGACATTTTCTCATAAAATAAACGTCGTGCTTAATAATTTGGACTGGATCATTGTTCATTCTAGTCTCGTACCCAGCCCAACTTCCGCAAAAATGGCTGACGCTTCGGAAGGTTAGGGCATAGATACTGACTGTCTTACCCCATTGGGCCAAGTAGGGACACTTATATACAACGAAGATATATCAATGTAGACATAACCATAGATCAGTATATAGTCTCTACGATTCACCTTGTTGCTAGGAGCCATTAAGGAATACACAATTAAATAGGACACTGTTGCTCTGAAATATATAATTAATGCTTTAATATTATTATTACGAAATCAAACTCTTATTCGCTATTACTGTCTTGTATATTCCTGTAAAAAGAAGTACGTAATGAGATTCATGGATCCCCCGCCTCCTAAGAAAATGGCCTCCAACGCAGCTCGTTCGCTAGGTCGAATTGTGGCCAATCGAACATTTGTGTTTGTGTGTGACATGCAAGAAAAGTTTAAGCCAAGCATCCGATACTTTCCGGAGATTGCTACTGTAGCGCAAAGATTGGTAAGGAATTATAGGAGGATGATAAAATGGCTGTAGCAGTATGTTGGTTTAGTTTGTCTTCCTGCCCCTACCCCTGGTGTGGGAGGCCATTCCCAGCCCCTACCCCTGGTGTGGGAGGCCATTCCCAGCCCCTGCCCCTGGTGTGGGAGGCCATTCCCACCCCCTACCCCTGGTGTGGGAGGCCATTCCCACCCCCTACCCCTGGTGTGGGAGGCCATTCCCAGCCCCTACCCCTGGTGTGGGAGGCCATTCCCACCCCCTACCCCTGGTGTGGGAGGCCATTCCCACCCCCTACCCCTGGTGTGGGAGGCCATTCCCAGCCCCTGCCCCTGGTGTGGGAGGCCATTCCCAGCCCCTGCCCCTGGTGTGGGAGGCCCTTCCCACCCCCTACCCCTGGTGTGGGAGGCCATTCCCAGCCCCTACCCCTGGTGTGGGAGGTCATTCCCAGCCCCTACCCCTGGTGTGGGAGGCCCTTCCCACCCCCTACCCCTGGTGTGGGAGGCCATTCCCAGCCCCTACCCCTGGTGTGGGAGGCCATTCCTACCCCCTACCCCTGGTGTGGGAGGCCATTCCCACCCCCTACCCCTGGTGTGGGAGGCCATTCCCAGCCCCTGCCCCTGGTGTGGGAGGCCCTTCCCACCCCCTACCCCTGGTGTGGGAGGCCATTCCCAGCCCCTACCCCTGGTGTGGGAGGTCATTCCCAGCCCCTACCCCTGGTGTGGGAGGCCCTTCCCACCCCCTACCCCTGGTGTGGGAGGCCATTCCCAGCCCCTACCCCTGGTGTGGGAGGCCATTCCCAGCCCCTACCCCTGGTGTGGGTAGATAAGGCTTGGAAAAGCAGGTATTCTAAAGTCCAATTTTCTATTTCACTTCAATTTGGTGTCCTTCCAACTGTACCTGTAGATGTTGTAGCTACGTATGTATGTGGTGCTAGTAGGTACACATTGATATCAGCTGCTGTACTGTCTGTTCCACAGGTACAGACTGCTTATATTCTCGGTATTCCTGTGATAGCTACTGAACAGTATCCGAAAGGTCTGGGAAATACAGTGACAGAGATTGATGTTTCAAAGGCCAAGGTATTTGCAAAGACAAAGTTTTCCATGATCATTCCAGAAGTGGAAGAAATATTGAAAAGTGAAGATGAGAGGAAATCCGTTATTCTGACTGGAATAGAAGTGAGCAATCTTCTACCCCTCCCTCCATTTCCTGTGCCCCTCCCTTCATTTCCTGTGCCCCTCCCCCCATTTCCTGTTCCCCTCCCCTATTCCTCTTATGCCCCTCCCCCATTTCCTGTGCCCCTCCCCCCATTTCCTGTTCCCCTCCCCTATTCCTCTTATGCCCCTCCCCCATTTCCTGTGCCCCTCCCCCCATTTCCTGTTCCCCTCCCCCTATTCCTCTTATGCCCCTCCCCATTTCCTGTGCCCCTCCCCCTCTACAGACCCAGGTGTGTGTCCAGCAGACAGCCTTTGATCTTCTTGAAAGAGGCTACAATGTCCACATTATTGCTGATGCAGTTTCCTCGCGCAGCCAGGTTGACAGAATGTTTGCCATTGAGGTGAATCAGTACTGTGAATGTCAGCAATAGGAGATGCTACATGTAATTATTTAAGGAAATAACATATGTGTCTGATAGGAAAACCTTAAAATATGCTGATACAGCACATTTAATGGTTAAACCCATTTTATGGTTAAACCCGTCTATGCAATTGAATTAAACTAGAGATAGCAATTGAACTATGTAGTTTTAAGTTTGTTCACTTTAGCTATGTTAACCACATGTATGGTTCTTTTACCAATTATTTCTCTCCCCCTCCCCCTTCCCTCTCCCTCTCCCCCTCCCCCTTCCCTCTCCCTCTCCTCCTCCCCCTTCCCTCTCCCTCTCCTCCTCCCCCTTCCCTCTCCCTCTCCTCCTCCCCCTTCCCTCTCCCTCTCCTCCTTCCCCTTCCCTCTCCCTCTCCCCCTCCCCCTTCCCTTTCCCTCTCCTCCTCCCCCTTCCCTCTCCCCCTCCCCCTTCCCTCTCCCTCTCCCCCTCCCTCTCCCTCTCCCCCTCCCCCTTCCCTCTCCCTCTCCCCCTCCCCCTCTCTCCCTCTCCTTCTCTTCCTCACCCTCTCCCCCTCTCTCCCCCTCCCTCTCTCCCTCATCCTCTCCCTCACCCTCATCCTCTCCCCCTCCCTCATCCTCTCCCTCTCCCCTCCCTCATCCTCTCCCCCTCTCCCCCTCCCTCCCCCTCGCCCTCTCTGTCCGTGTGTTGCAGCGGTTGAGAGGGTCCGGTTGCTACATCACTACTAGTGAGTCTGTCCTCTTTGAGCTGATGGGAGACTCCAAACATCCAAACTTTAAGGAGATCCAGGCCCTTATCAAGACATCTGCTCCAGATTCAGGACTATTGACAAAGCTCTGAATGACCTAAACTCTAAATACACACTCGGTAAACTACTCTCCTGTTAATGAAATATTTTATGAAATTGCATTGTCTTTGAAATAATTTATCTTTTGAGTTGCTGAAACTCCTTTTTGTTAGCTAGTTATTTATTCATCGAATGTGTGGAGGCCATCTTTATATACACTCAAAGGATAACATGTACTTGCAGTCAATAAGTGATCATTTGGGACAAGAGTGAAGATAAAGAGAAGACTCTTGTATCCTCATCCAAAGCTCTCACTGGGTCTAGCTCCCTATAGGCCTTTTAACTGTAGAACAGATGTAGACGTAGTATGTAGAAAAATGGTATTTTTAGTTTATTTATAGTATTGCACATCACAGCTTAGTCCTATAGAGTTACAATGTACAATTAAGTCATATACGTGGGGTATATATATGTAGGGACCAATTGCTGTCACTGGTGTTATTAGGACAAACAGAAATGGTGAGAAAACCTGCAGGCATGTTAGTGGCATTCATTGACTTTGCTAAAGCATATGATAAGGTGAACCGGGAGAAGTTGTGGTCTTGTCTACAGAGTGTGGGTGTGATCGGCAGGTTTCTCAGGTTTCTACAGGCTCTTTATGAAAGGAACATGTGCAGGGTGAAAGTGAAGGGGCATATTAGTGAGGAGTTTGAGGTACACACAGGGCTACGGCAGGGATGCGTCTTGTCCCCATTACTCTTCTCCCTATATATTAACAGTGCTGTTAAGAGGTTGAAGGAGGAGAGGTGTGGTGTAAAGTGTGGGGATGAGATTGTCCCTGGCCTGCTATTTGCAGATGATACCTGCTTGGTAGCATCAGATGTGTCTGGCATAACTAGGAGTTTAGAGGTATTGGTGGAGTGGTGTGAAGAATGGGATGTGAAGATTAATGTGGCAAAGTCTGGCATCATGCATATCCGCAAGAAGAAAGCAGAACGATGTGAGGTAGTGTATGAGGTGGAGGGTGAGGAAATCCCGATGGTATCGTCCTATAAGTATTTAGGCTGCATGGTCGATGAGTATCTAGAGCTGACAGAGATGGTGGGAGATAAGGCAGAGAGTGGGAGGAGAGCCCTAGGAGCTTGTCTCCAGAGATGTCGGGCAGAGATTGGAGATGTTGGAGTTGGCGTTTTCCAGAAATTGATGGGATCTCTTGTGGAGTCAGATATGATGTATGGGGTCGAAGTATGGGGTTGCTCTAGTCATTTGGAACCCATTGAACGTGTTCAGTTGCGTGCTCTCCGTCAGTTCTTTGGGGTGGGCATACTTCACCCCAAGGTATCCTTGTTATTTGAAATGAGGGCCTTACCTGTTGTGTGGGAGGTGAAGATGCGTTGTGTGAGGTTCTGGTTGAAGGTTTTGACAAGTGAGATGTACAAAGGAAGGTTGTTAAGGAAGATAGCAAGACAGGCAGTGGAGTGTGGCAAGGGAATATGGGTAAAGAATATGGCTAAATGTTTTGTTGAGTTTGGGTGGCAAGGTATGGATGGAAATGCCATAAAGGACCTTATAGCCAGAGATTAGAGATATGCTATCAAGTATTGCCTGGAGGGAGGTTAGATACAGGTGGCAGAAGGAGATGGAGGAGAAGCCAAAGCTAGGGATGCTGAATGAAATAGCAGCCCTTGAGGGTGAGTCAAGTTGTGCAGTTTTGGGAAGGAAGAGAGACAGGAATATGATGATGAAGTTAAGGGGAGGTACAGCGGCATTCCAGATAGAAGTGGGAAGGTGGAAAGGAGTGGTGAGGGAAGAGAGGCTATGCAAGGAATGCAATAGTGGAGAAGTGGAAGATGTCTGCCACTGGATGCTGCGTTGCCATGCTTGGGACATCGTGAGACGGCCCCTGATGAAGCAAGTCAGCCAGTATGATGGTTTCCAAGGACAGTGTCTTGAGAAGTAGACTGCACTTATTCTATCAATGGCATGCACCAACTATTCTATTTTAAACTATATCAGTGCAATGTGGTGTGCCAGATTTGGCCTGTGATGTGAACAAACTATATTATATATATTATTTATATTTATTGTCATTTTTTAGTGCTACATTGGACTTTTGTAATGTCCTAGCACCTGTTGGTGTGGTGCACTCTAATCATGATATTGATATTGATATAGACATTGCTATACTTTAGTGCATGCAGTTATGTATAGTATAAATAATAATATGTCTGACCATCGCTCCCTAATTAGCTACAGTGAACTAGACTAAATACGTTCACTTGATGGTATTGTTTATTTCAAGTGGTTGTCGCGAGGGGTGCAGGCACGCGAAGAATGACAGGTTATGATATCAATTATGAAGTAATGGGACTGGGAATGAAATCATTCTAGATTACGGAGTTGGCAGCGCTAATGTAATTACGCTCATATGCCTCTTATTCCGTAAACTCGCTTGAGGTGTCAGTTTGCGTTCTGTGAGTGTCCAGTCTTTTTTACCCGCAAAGCACTTTAAGGCTATATCCTAGACGCTGTTAGTAAAGTGAAGTGAAGTGGATCTCGCATTTATCAAGTATTGCATCGTGTCTCACCCATTTCAAATTGAGCAATCGTCTCCTTATTTGGGAAGAATTTAACTAGAAGAGTTTGTTGACGTCCATGAAGGGACTCGATTCGGATCTAATCGTTGAAAGTCGTCATTAGTTTTGTTAAAACAAGTAGTCAGTTTATAGAACCAACTCTGTCAATATGGGCGACTCGTGGTCCTGTTTGTCGTGTATGGGCGCGGAAGAACCGCCGGTAAGTGGTACCAGGCTATTAGTAGAGGAAACACGCGTGTGCCTTGGTGAGACCTTCCAGTGCAGTGTTTGGTCAAGTTGTGTGAATGTATGCGAGATACGCCAGTCTGTAGATAGTTGTGACAAATTCCATTTTCTGTTAACTGAACTGCCCACCATTAATTGTGACAATGGGAATCCATTTATTACCAATCTGAAGTATTTATAATGTTAATCACAAATCTAGGGAAGGAAATACGTAACTGTAGAGTCTATAGACACGAAAATTATATTAAAATAGTAAAATATCGGTTGGTGTAAGGCTGGAATTGATTACAGGGTCTTACTTATTCTAGTTTTCTCTATGTTTGCACATGTGATTTATGTATGATAGTGTAAAAATCACGTGACTGTCACATGGTACTAGTGCCTGTCTCTTCCTAAAAAGGAATACATAGAACTAATCAAGCACTAATTTGATAGACTTAATTACAAAGATCGCTAGTTCTTTATCTACTAAAACAGCATTAATATCAAACCTTTTATGTCATGCATAATAGTATTCATACAAACTACAGAGAAAAGTGAATCTCTAAAGTATAAACTATTGTCTGAGCTAAAGTAGTTGTTCCACCTTTCTGTAAGACCTTACGAATCAGATGAACTGATTAAGTTGAGATATATGTATGTGTGGAGCACGTAATGAGTCACAGAGAGTTGACGTATGTCTCTTTGAAGCGTTAATAAGATGGTGGTGCTACTGTGTAGTAACACCTTTACATTCGTGTTCAGTCTTCACTTGTCTATATACGCAGCCTAGCACTCTTGAAATGGGCTCTTCTATTATATTGGATACCCTTGTATGGTAATACATATTAATTCTGCAGTACTGATGTCGAGTGCCTCATATAAGTACATAGAAGTATTTCACTATTATAACAGTTTATACCATTAGTGTACCATATAAAATAGTTTCTAGCTACTATATTGTTAAACAGTTTATACCATTAGTGTACCATATAAAATAGTTTCTACCTACTATATTGTTAAACAGTTTATACCATTAGTGTACCATATAAAATAGTTTCTAGCTACTATATTGTTAAACAGTTTATACCATTAGTGTACCATATAAAATAGTTTCTACCTACTATATTGTTAAACAGTTTATACCATTAGTGTACCATATAAAATAGTTTCTACCTACTATATTGTTAAACAGTAAATTTGTCCTTTGAAACTATAAGGATGATGTGGTGAAATTGAATATTCTATTATTCTACTGTGACTCGATCTACAAAATGAATGTATCTAACATATTCATTGAACTGATTCTCAATTATATATTGCATAACCCACATTTCTCTAGTCCGTGGGATTCCATAATGTACGTAGACCTATACCAGTATAGCTCTTGTTGGAGATCAAAGATCCTTTCTATGAATACCCATTGTGTAATGTTATACTGTAGAGGATGACTGGTAACTATACATATGTATGTACGTAAGATGTTAGTGTAATTGTATGAACATGTATTCAATGTTTCCAGTTGTTTGTTCAATTGACACCTGTTTCAAATCATTTGTACACTTACTGTATACGTATGTTCATATAGGTAAGTTGTATATGTGTGTTCATATAGGCAAGTTGTATATGTGTGTTCATATAGGCAAGTTGTATATGTGTGTTCATATAGGCAAGTTGTATATGTGTGTTCATATAGGCAAGTTGTATATGTGTGTTCATATAGGCAAGTTGTATATGTGTGTTCATATAGGCAAGTTGTATATGTGTGTTCATATAGGCAAGTTGTATATGTGTGTTCATATAGGCAAGTTGTATATGTGTGTTCATATAGGCAAGTTGTATATGTGTGTTCATATAGGCAAGTTGTATATGTGTGTTCATATAGGCAAGTTGTATATGTGTGTTCATATAGGCAAGTTGTATATATGTGTTCATATAGGCAAGTTGTATATGTGTGTTCATATAGGCAAGTTGTATATGTGTGTTCATATAGACAAGTTGTATATGTGTGTTCATATAGGTAAGTTGTATATATGTGTTCATATAGGCAAGTTGTATACGTATGTGTTCATATAGGCAAGTTGTATATATGTGTTCATATAGGCAAGTTGTATATATGTGTTCATATAGGCAAGTTGTATATGTGTGTTCATATAGGCAAGTTGTATATGTGTGTTCATATAGGCAAGTTGTATATGTGTGTTCATATAGGCAAGTTGTATATGTATGTTCATATAGGCAAGTTGTATACGTATGTGTTCATATAGGCAAGTTGTATATATGTGTTCATATAGGCAAGTTGTATATGTGTGTTCATATAGGCAAGTTGTATATATGTGTTCATATAGGCAAGTTGTATATGTGTGTTCATATAGGCAAGTTGTATATATGTGTTCATATAGGCAAGTTGTATATATGTGTTCATATAGGCAAGTTGTATATATGTGTTCATATAGGCAAGTTGTATATGTGTGTTCATATAGGTAAGTTGTATATGTGTGTTCATATAGGCAAGTTGTATATGTGTGTTCATATAGGCAAGTTGTATATGTGTGTTCATATAGGCAAGTTGTATATATGTGTTCATATAGACAGGCTCTATTGAACCTGATTCTAAATGGTGCCCACTGTCTGACTGATTGTGTAAAGTTTGCTAATTCATGTGTGTATTAGTAAACTTGTTTAGTATATAGATCTAATACAATGGGAAGGCATGCATATAATAGTATAATAGTATTATGCAACTCTTTATTGCTGCCATATAAAACAGTTATATAGCAGTATTTTGGAGTATGTGTGTGTGTGTTACTAACTGTATATTGACTAGCGTCATAAGGCTTTATCCAGTCAGTGTGTATATATCAATATTCATATGGACGTACATACGTACATACTTGTAGCAGTTTATACCTTAAGCTTAATTGTAAAGTATGTAAAAAGCTACTCCAGTGGTTCCCCGTGGGATAGACTTTTCAGAACTGTGTCATTGATTTTAAGATGTTAATTCTGTAGAGAATGGACTTGATGAATTTGTATCTTCATTATAGCAATTTTGAAAATGAAGAATGGAAGAATGTTTTATAAGAAAATCACTTATAATTGCTACCCACTGATCTACAATGACCTAGTTATCCTATTTATAGAGTTTCTGCTAGTTCTATATTTAGTAACAGCCACATTTCCAATTTATATTGTTGTCATTCTTGGCCTTGTCTACAGACTGCTTCTGATATAAGATCACTGGTAATTCAGTACAGAGAAGCTTCCAACTAAATATGGAATTGCACTTGCTGATTGTAATGTGACCTTCTTGTTGTGGTATACTGACAATTCTTTATTGGCTGCAGATAGCCGGAATTATCTTTTTCCTAATCATGAATACATACTAATACTTTGACTGTTAAAGGGATACAATAAATAATTAGAATATTCTAGTAAGTGTGTGTATGCCTGGTAGAGGTGAAATTAAATGGCTGCCCTATTCAGATATTGTGTTTTAAGCAAAATGGTTTGCTAAATATGGAAATGATGGCTGAAAGTGTTGGTAAATATTCACCATTTGTTAGCATACATTTGACTAGTACAGTTGTGTTCAATATGATTTCATATATGCTACAATCATATGATCAAAGTATTTGGTTTTCAAAAAACTTGCTCCTATACTTAGATCTCTTTAGAGTAAAGCCACTGGTTCCCATGGTAACAGTAAGGTGTTAAATAGTTGTTCTTATTGCCAATCCCATATCATATGTTAATATATTCAAACTGTAAATTGGAGTATCAATAGCTGTAGTAGGATTATCCATTCAAAGTGTTCAATATACGTATGAAAGTTGTCTCATCAAAACATCAAACTTAGCCCTGGAACTATTTAAACTTTTATTAGGTAACTTTAACAATAGGGTTTTCCCCTTTGTATTAATGATGAATTTCTGACTATCAATGAATGTTAGTCTATTCCATTTGTAGTTGTATATATATATTGGTTGGTATGGTGTTTAGATTACGTAACTGGTATAATATATGTGTTCCACCTTCTGTAGCCAAGAAGACGAATAAATATCAGTAAAGACATGATAGGAGTTCCATCAAATTTTCAAGTAAGTTTTACTCAATGCATACTCAATGCTGTCATTGTTAGCTAATTTTAGAAGTGATGTCAGTGTGTATAGACATTTCATGCGTAAGTAGACTTTCCTTATAAAGTCAATGTGTAGCAGATCTGAAGCATTGCACAAAGGAAGTACTGTGTATACATGTTTACCTGTTTACATATTTGTCATTGATTTAATTACATAAACACACTTGCACATACCAACTCTGTGTACATATTTGTCAATGTTTGTTGATGCCTCCTCTGCTGTTCTCCAGCACACAGGCCATATTGGATCAAGTGACGTGGGATCGGGAGATGTAAGTCCTTCAACACTCCACCTACATACATACAATTATTATGTTATACGTAGATGGTCCTTATATGAGAGACAATTGAATGCGCTCCTGTATTGTATATGTGGATTTCTTCACCCTACTCCACTCCCTACCCCTGGAATACGTATGTATTTGTAATAAAGCCCTACTCCCTACCCCTGGAATACATAATTTTAAAAGATGTGTTTGTTTTTTATGTATTTATTTCCATTAAGTTTACGATTCAATACATGTTGTATGTTGCCATGGTTACAGTGTATATATCTCATTGTTGACATCTAACTGCTCTCTTCCGTTAGATGAACAGTGTACAGAATCAAATGGAGTCAAAGGGAGGCTATGATCACTCAATAAGAGTACCGACAGGATCAACTCCACAAGGAATAACAGTAGTGAGTTACCATGGCAACCTTTGAGGTTAACAAATTATGTGAATATATGTAGTTACGTACCTGTGGATAGTAATATTGTAGCTAATGAAATATATTCTCAGTATTCACAGGGATGTACGTATGAATGGTTTCCAATGAGTTTTGCAAATTTTGATATCTACTCAAATTTGCCCTATCTCTCACCATACATTAACTTTGTATACCAGTAATTTAAAGTACATTTAGTGCTGTATATCTGATAATAAACGTGTACGTATGTACGTGTGTGAATGTTTTGTAGATGAATTTCATGTGCTCTACTATACGATATGCTCTCTGTTGTCTTCTAGGATGGTGTTAATTATTAACAGATGCTTCAAAATGTTAGTGCAATCGAGAAATTTATATTGTATTCAAATGATTTGTTCAGTATGCGTGTTACGTGAATTGATTAATATATGTAACTGCATATTCACACATATACAATTAACATTGTAATTAGAGAAACAATATTTTCTTATTGATGCATGTATTGTAATAATAATTTCTTATATTAAGTTAATGTTTTCCTAAAATGCATTTGGAATTCAGGAAGCGGATCCATCACTTGACGAGTACGTACTTTCATGGCCTGGAGTCAACCATAACTTTATACTCTCGGTTGTGGAAACAATGAAGGATTAATATTATTAATATAGCCTGCATATATATACACATACATATTGCCAAATGCATCCAAAAAGTCAAAAGATGATCCATACATCAATAAATTCACAGTTTGTAACAAAACTAATCATTTTTAGAGACCTGAGTATGAATATCAGTTGTGCATAACCCATATATACATATGTACGTAGCTACATACATACATATATATGTATATAGTCCATATATTCTCTATCCGTGATGCATTTAGAAAACCAATTAATGTTTCAATATATCAGAAAGGAAATTAGGCTCACTGGAACAATGTGGTACTCCATTTATAAACGAGAAATTGAAAAGTAGTTCAATTTGATAATACTTACTTAGTTAATGTGTAAAAGGTACATTAACACATGCAAGGTGATGTACATGTGCAGGACATGCAAGGGTTAGAGGTTAGATGGACTTTAACTAAATTGGCTTGATCTTGAAGTGAAGTGCAATCAGAGAAAAGACCAGACACTTTAAATCTTGCACAAGGTAATAAAAACATCTTAACCCTTCCTCGTCCCTAAACAGCAGTAAAGATTGGAAATGTACACATGAGAAGGGGTAGAGGAGGTGAGATGGGGTAGAGGAGGTGAGATGGGGTAGAGGAGGTGAGATGGGGTAGAGGAGGTGAGATGGGGTATAGGAGTTAAGATGGGGTAGAGGAGAGGAAGGAGGGCTATAGCGAGGAGATGGTCTAGAATACTCGTACTTGCTACTCTTTATCTCTACTAGAGAGCCTATTTTGGTAGTTGCGAATGATATGTGTTGGTCTCCTATGACTATCTCCAGTTCTTGTCTCCCCACCCTATCGGGCTGGGGCCACAAACTGTCATCCTCCTTCATTATCTGTATACCAGAGAGAATAAGAACAACTGGCAACACCACCCCAGTGGGGGAGGACATTTTTAAGCACAAACCTCGCTGTCTTCAATAATACGCTTCAATTCTTCAATAACTATTTTGTTGACGTGAACTTCTTTGCGGATCATGCTGTCCTTCTTATAGTTCGAGTTGTTAGCATATCTTAATTTACCTGCAAGAAGAATATGGAAGAGTTAAGCAAAAAATGGCGCTACTTGCTAACTCCCCATCTCGTCAAATTAACTACTTGATCCTCTCTTTGATGCCTTCTTGTGTCTTACCGTCGGGTCTAAATTCAAATTCTAAAAATTCATGGCCAAACTTTCCATGATGTCCAACGTAATAACGGAGATAAAAATCATTCGCCATTTTGACACTTCACCATGTGGGTGTAGTCTCGACTAGCCAGATCGCTATCTCACGTGATGACGTCCCCTCGTCCGGTCTGACTACGCGCATTGCGTCGTTTGACCTTTGACCTTTTAATTTCAGTACTCCACTTTGAAGATGGCGGAAGTCGGCAAAGGTTGGTAAATCTAGTCCAATAATTCATTATCTTTACTTACTCGGCGCTCATCTTATGTAGGCTATGTATTTGAAAAGCACACGAAAGAGTTAAAGGTTGATGAACAGGTTTACAAATACCTTGATGTCAGTAAATTGGATCCTGGAAAATATTGTAAGTGGCAACTTACAGTAGACTGTATCGGCCATTTGTAACAATATTATTATTAGTAGTAACAATATTAATCCTCCGGATAAGTGTCGTCTTTGTTCTGCGTCAGTTACATTACATTAGTTAGGTTGAGAAACGATTAGTGTTTTTTCTCTTTTTTTTTTTCTTTTTTTAACAATTTTTGGATTCGAAATTCTTTGTTAATGATCAGTGTCTTATCATCTGCTGACATGTACTCTCTTCAATGCTGTCAGCACAACTGCCTTATTCGGTAAGAGTGCTTCTAGATTCTGTTGCAAGAAATTGTGATGACTTTGTCATTACGAGAGGTGATGTGGAGAACATCTTAAACTGGAAGGAGACAAGAAGCAGAAAGGTTGAAATTCCCTTCAAGCCAGCCAGGGTTATCCTTCAAGACTTTACGTAAGACAGCATTCAGTACAGAGCTCCTCTGAAATCTAGATACTTGTTACCAGTAGTATTTATGAAAAATCTAATACACCATTTTCCTACATGCTATGCCTACTCTTTAAAAAGCCTATAGGGAACTAAATGTGGAGAGAGCTTTTGATGAAGATACAGGAGTCTTTTCTTTTCTTTCTTCTTCTCCTCTGGGCCAGACAGCTGTTTCTGGGAATTCCACCCTACATCAGTGACCCTGGGGTCTTTGTCTCTTCTTGATCTTGATCTTTTCTGAATCCATGTATATCACATATGCACGTAGTCTGTGTGACTGTCACATGATGCTCACATGACCACCAACTTATTACAGGACATAATTTGCTTTTTAATGTACTTTAAGTGACATTCAATATGTGTATGTCACATGACTGTCATGTGATTTAATTCCCAGTGGTGTACCAGCAGTAGTGGACTTTGCTGCAATGAGGGATGCAGTCAAGGATTTAGGGGGAGATCCCTCAAAGATTAATCCAGTGTGCCCAGCAGATCTAGTCATTGATCACTCGGTCCAAGTAGACTTTACCAAGACGTAAGCTGTATACTACATACACAGCTGTTCCTTTCATTGTACGTACGTATGTGTCATGGTCAATGAGAAAGTGGGAAAGGAAGTGTTATGAAATGGATAAAGTGTCGTCAAAAATGTTTCTATCTTTTGATGAATATTGCGACATATAAGCATTCTCCAATTGAACTTGTTCTGAAATTTTGTGTACCAAATAAATGCCCATGGAAATTTCAGAATGTCAGAAACCTAAATTTCTATCCATGACTGTCACATACGTACTTATATACGTACGTACATATGTAGAATACTAGTAATTGTATTCATGTTAATTGGAATGAATTTCTTGAAAATTTGGTTCAAGAGTATAAAGCTATTAACAGAAAAGCTGAAGTTCCGAGAATTTATTCCAATTAGTGAAGAATGTTTCCTTGCGCTGTGACTTGTGGATTTAAAAAATGGCTGCCTCATTTATTTACTGTAGCCCAAATCAAGTTGTTAATAGATGTCCGGCATGTAGTTCAAAGGACATTAGCAGCTGCTGTACCCCCTCCCCCACCCCCTCGAGTAGAATAGGACCAATGAGGCCTTCTCCTCACACCCCAAAAGCATACACTCCACCTCACTTGAGACGACAACCTGTACCTTCACATGCATTTGGGTAGGTTAACTGAGAGTACAAAGTCTAAAGTGCAAAGGTTAAGACACCTGTATGTACTAACATTGTTACCTCTGTAAGTAGAGATGGAGCAGATGTACTTATGTAGGGAGGAGTGGAGAGGTTATATTGCTAATGGGACTAGATTTCCTGATCTCATTAAGAATATGTTAACGTATAGCCTTAATGTAGTGTAAATAAAATATAGTATGGAAAAGGTTGTGGTTATGACAGAGATAATATGTGTGAAAGTGTGTATGTATGAATAATCTAGGTAAAGCCCCGATTACCACATCGAGCCTAGAGGCTAGAAACATAGACTAACCACTACGTAAGACTTATGAGACTGGGTACAAGATGTTTGGAGTATGTAGTAGGAATGACGGAAGGTCCTAGAGGAAACCTACCCTACATATGTACCTTTAGCTCCATCATTGAGAAGTGTGTCTTAAACTGGTCTGTACAGTGGAGACCCTGTGATCTCTCTACCTCTTCTGTGTTGCCTCTCCGATTATGTAGACCTGATGCTTTAGAGAAGAACGAGCAGCTGGAGTTTGAGAGAAACAAGGAGAGGTTCCTCTTCCTGAAGTGGGGAGCCAAGGCCCTCAAGAACATGCTGATTGTACCTCCTGGATCCGGTATTGTGCATCAGGTGAATTTATATGCACTTTTGTATACATTTATGTAGTTATTGTGCTTAGTATAGATCAGGTACCGAGGAGAACTATCATTTTTATTATTCAGTACACTGCAGCAAGTGAACTAATTTGAACTCTAGTTAATAATATTGTATTCCCTTTTTTAGGTGAATTTGGAGTACCTTGCTCGTGTGGTCTTTGCCAGCGATGGAGTACTCTATCCAGACTCTTTGGTTGGTACAGACTCCCACACGACCATGATTAACGGATTAGGTGTGCTGGGGTGGGGAGTGGGAGGGATAGAGGCGGAGGCCGTCATGCTGGGACAGCCCATCAGTATGGTGCTGCCGGAGGTGGTCGGATACAAACTAACAGGAGAGATCAGCCAGTACGCCACTTCCACCGACGTGGTCCTCACCATCACCAAGGTAACGCACGCCTTCCTGTAAAGTTATACAATAGATAAGTACATATGTATATACTTACATACATACTATTTAACTACAAATATATTGAGGATTTTGGTAAATTATGTGCATCTGTCTTTGGCGTTAATATCTGTAATTATCTCAATGAATAATTTTGTAATTAAATTGTAATGAAGCAGGTTGTTGATGATCAAAAAGCACTTGAAGAGTTGTTTTGTTTATTTTCTGTAGAACTTGCGTCAGATTGGTGTGGTTGGAAAGTTTGTAGAGTTTTTTGGTCCAGGAGTGTCGCAGCTCTCCATCGCTGACAGGGCCACCATCTCAAACATGTGCCCGGAATATGGGGCTACCGTAGGGTTTTTCCCCGTGGACGAGATGACCCTGGCCTACCTCAGGCAGACTGGGAGGGATGATGAGAACATTCGCTACATGGAGCAGTACCTGAAGGCCAACAAGATGTTCCGAAACTATAACGATGACACTCAAGATCCAGTGTTCTCTGAGGTCGGCCATTTTATGTGATTATAAATGCATGCACCTGTATTGGTATGTACATATAAGCTATGTAACTTTTGAAGTGACTTTGATACCACACTCAATTTTTCACCGAAGTTACAATACCACCCACATGCTAGTGTTGTTACCATGGTAACAGTGCCACCCACAAGCTAGTGTTGTTGCCATGGTTACAGTGCCACCCACATGCTAGTGTTGTTGCCATGGTAACAGTGTATCTCACCTGCTAGTGTTGTTGCCTGTGTAGGTGCATGAGTTGGACCTGTCCTCTGTAGTCCCGTCAGTGTCTGGTCCCAAGAGACCTCACGATAGAGTAGCAGTAGCTAACATGAAGGAAGACTTTCAGAAGTGTCTGGACAGCAAGGTTGATACCACATAAGGACTAGCACACTTCTTGCTCTGTTGTATGTTTCAATTTCTCCTCTCCTCTCCTCTCCCCTCCTCCCTCTCCTCTCCTCTCCTCTCCTCTCCTCTCCTCCCCTCTCCTCTCCTCTCCTCCCCTCTCCTCCCCTCTCCTCCCCTCTCCTCTCCTCTCCTCCCCTCTCCTCTCCTCTCCTCCCCTCTCCTCTCCTCCCCTCTCCTCTCCTCCCCTCCCCTCCCCTCTCCTCTCCTCTCCTCTCCTCTCCTCCCTCTCCTCTCTCTCCTCTCCTCTCCTCTCCTCCCCTCTCCTCCCCTCTCCTCTCCTCTCCTCTCCTCCCCTCTCCTCTCCTCTCCTCTCCTCTCCTCTCCTCTCCTCTCCTCTCCTCTCCTCCCCTCCCCTCTCCTCCCCTCTCCTCCCCTCTCCTCCCCTCTCCTCTCCTCTCCTCTCCTCTCCTCTCCTCTCCTCCCCTCTCCTCCACTCTCCTCTCCTCTCCTCTCCTCTCCTCTCTCCTCTCCTCTCCTCTCCACCCCTCTCCTCTCCTCTTCTCTTCTATCCTCTCCTCTCCTCAATCACTCCTTGCCTCTCTAAGGTTGGGTTCAAGGGGTTCCACATTTCTCAAGAGAAGCAGAAGGTTGTGGTGCCATTCAGCTTTGAAGGAAGGGACTACTCCTTGACTCACGGCTCTGTTGTCATAGCAGCCATCACCAGCTGTACCAACACTAGCAACCCGTCAGTCATGCTGGGGGCGGGGCTACTGGCTCGTAAGGCTATTGAGAAGGGTCTCTCTGTGGCACCCTTCATCAAGACCTCCCTCTCCCCCGGATCTGGAGTGGTGACGTACTACCTGAAGGAGAGTGGAGTCATTCCATATCTGGAGCAGCTGGGGTGAGCCATACTTGTCTCAACCACCAATCAAATGACTGACTGTATAATAGACCAATCAGATGCATAGAAGTGGTTGACCAATCAGATGTGTAGAAGTGATTGACCAATCAGATTTATAGATGTGGTTGACCAATCAGATTTGTAGAAATGGTTGACCAATCAGATTTGTAGAAATGGTTGACCAATCAGATTGCACTCATCCTTTTAGATTTGGTGTTGTGGGTTATGGTTGTATGACCTGTATCGGAAACAGTGGACCAGTTGCTGAACCTGTGGTCGAGGCCATTGATAAGGTGCATACACATACTACATGCATACATACATACATTCGTAGTGTAATCTTCCATAGATTCATTGTCTTTCTCTCTCCCCCTCCCCATCTCCCTCTCCCTCCCTCTCGCCCTCTCCTCCCCCTCTCCCTCTCAATCTCCCCATCTCCCTCTCTCCCTTTCCTCCCCCTCTCCCTCTCACTCTCCTCATCTCCCTCTCTCCCTCTCCTCCCCCTCTCACTCTCACTATCCCACTCCCCCTCTAACTCTCTCCCTCTCCCTTCTTAAGGGTGACCTAGTGGTTTGCGGTGTACTGTCTGGGAATCGTAACTTTGAAGGTCGCATCAACCCTCACACAAGAGCCAATTATCTAGCTTCTCCTCTACTTTGCATCGCTTATGCTATAGCTGGTACAGTCAGTGTCGACTTTGAGAAGGATCCTCTCGGTATGCATGGTAACACTCCACCTCTCCTCTCCCCTCCCCTCCCCTCCTCTCCATCCCCTCTCCTCTCCACTTCCTCTATCCTCTCCACCTCTCCCCTCCCCTCCCCTTAACCTCCTCTCCATCTCTCCTCTCCTCCTCTCCTCTCCACCTCTCTCTCCTCTCCCTTGCATCCTCTCCTCTCCACCTCTCCACCCCTCTCTCCTCTCCTCCTCTCCTCCCTGCCCCCTCAGGCTGTGACAAGGATGGAAAACCAGTGTTTCTGAAGGACATTTGGCCGACAAGGTCTGAAGTACAGGAGATTGAGAAGAAGTTTGTCTTGCCCGCCATGTTTAAGGAGGTCTACCAGAAGATTACAGTGAGGAAATACTTTACTTTAATGTAACCCACTCCATCTCTATCACATAATCTGACCTTAGGAAGGTAATCCTCGTTGGAATGGTCTGGCTGCTCCAGACGGGTTGCTGTACCCCTGGGACCCTCAGTCCACCTACATCAAGAGACCTCCCTTCTTTGAGGGAATGGTAAGTTGACCAGACTCTTTAGAAAGACACTCTGCAGCTGTAGTTAATATGAGCAGGTGAAGTGTTTGAGGTTTAGATGATTCCAGGAGATGGAAAGATCTCTACTGCAGGCCCATATTTTGTGTGGTTACCATGGTAACAAAGACTTTGTGATAATCTTGCTTCACCAAGTTGTTCTATTACCTTTTCAGACCAAAGACATTCCTGAGGTGGTGGATATCAAGGATGCAGTGGTCCTCCTCAATCTTGGAGACTCAGTTACGACTGATCACATCTCCCCAGCTGGAAGCATTGCTCGGAACAGTCCAGCCGCACGCTACCTTGGTGGGCGGGGCTTGACCCCTAGAGAGTTTAATTCCTATGGCAGTCGCCGTGGAAACGATGATGTCATGGCTAGAGGTACATTTGCCAATATTCGTCTGGTCAACAAGTTTGTGGACAAAGCAGGACCCAGGTAATGGAGTTCTCCTGTTTGACACACTTTAATGCTTCATACATTATCTCTATTAATCATAGCCAAACCACTCCATTGAGCTGCTATTACATAATTCACTTTTCATCCAATTCCATTTCCTCCCCACAGAACCAGACACTTTCCCTCAGAAGAGGAGATGGATGTGTTTGATTGCGCAATGAGATACAAGTCCGAAGGTGTTCCTGCTATAGTGCTAGCTGGGAAGGAGTACGGATCAGGATCTTCACGCGACTGGGCAGCTAAGGGGCCATGGATACTTGTGAGTGAGGGAGCTCTGAGTGTGTGAGTGAGGGAGTTCTGAGTGTGCGAGTGAGGGAGTTCTGAGTGTGCGAGTGAGGGAGCTCTGAGTGTGTGTGAGTGAGGGAGCTCTGAGTGTGTGAGTGAGGGAGCTCTGAGTGTGTGAGTGAGGGAGCTCTGAGTGTGTGTGAGTGAGGGAGCTCTGAGTGTGTGTGAGTGAGGGAGCTCTGAGTGTGTGAGTGAGGGAGCTCTGAGTGTGTGTGAGTGAGGGAGCTCTGAGTGTGCGAGTGAGGGAGCTCTGAGTGTGCGAGTGAGGGAGCTCTGAGTGTGCGAGTGAGGGAGCTCTGAGTGTGCGAGTGAGGGAGCTCTGAGTGTGCGAGTGAGGGAGCTCTGAGTGTGCGAGTGAGGGAGCTCTGAGTGTGCGAGTGAGGGAGCTCTGAGTGTGTGTGAGTGAGGGAGCTCTGAGTATGTGAGTGAGGGAGCTCTGAGTGTATGAGTGAGGGAGCTCTGAGTGTGTGAGTGAGGGAGCTCTGAGTGTGTGTGAGTGAGGGAGTTCTGAGTGTGTGAGTGAGTATTTGCATTACTAAAAGTAGAACTCATGTTGTTATCTAAATAGTTGTGGTTAACTTATCACTCAAGTCTCACATTTTGATAATTTTGCTGTAATAGGGTATTAAGGCAGTGTTGGCTGAGAGTTACGAGCGTATCCATCGCTCCAATCTTGTTGGAATGGGCATACTACCTCTGCAGTACCTGGAGGGGCAGACAGCTGAAACTATAGGAGTGACTGGGAAGGAGAAGTTTACTGTCTGCTTGCCAACAGAGATTCAACCAGGACAACATATCACCATTAAGGTACCTCTCACTCGCTGTCACCACCAGAGCTGTGTTGTGTAGTGGAATATACTGTATTAGTTGTGAAACTAAACAAAACTTGTGAATGTCACCAGTAAAATTTAGAAATAGCCTTGAGAAAATGGCTGTCAAATATACACATTACTTTTGATCAACAATGGTATATATTCAATACACTAAACACACCTTCTCCATGTCTACTAGATTTGTTAAGTGAAAACATGCTTTATTGACTAGTGCTGTACGTGACAGTTGATATATTTTTATAATAAATTCTAAATCAACTGTTTTCATTTAACTGTATAAATCAGTTCATCTGTTAAACTGGAAATGTAATACTTGAAGTGGTACTCCCAGTCTCCCTCTAATTGAGTTGTCTCTTTCTCCTCCAATCTGACCTTTATCTACAGGTCAGTACGGGTGCTAGTTTTGAGGTCAAAGTTCGCTTTGATACTGACGTGGAACTGGTGTACTACAGAAATGGAGGAATCCTCAATTACATGATTAGAAAGATACTCTCCTGAAGTGATGTCCACCAGCGTAGGAACCACTCTATCTATCTATAGGAGAACACTGTAGTTGTAGTCCAATATTATATATATCTAATATCATTAAATTTACATAAATATGCATAATGTCTGCATGATATATTATGTTGTACGTAGCTAGTGCAGACAAACCTTCTCGATACTATCAGAACCGATCTAAAGCACCACCAGCTAGCTCTCAAATGTGCTGATGACTCTGAGAGCTTTAGCCAACGACAAGGCTACTTGGAGATCTATGGGAAAAGACTGATTGCAACTTTAATTACAACACACTTGTTTTTTTACTGTTGCAGTTACCAGTTTAATAATAATAATAATAATATATCTTGTATATACTGTATATTATGTTATATAGTGCAGAGTCAATTTAGTGATACACATTTGAATTTGTTTAATTAATTATAAACATCAAATGTAAAATATCCATTAAATGTTTTGTTTACAAATTTCAATGAGTTATGTCTGTTATTGACAGAAATAAACTAAATTGTATCACCATACAGTCTTTCATATAACCAGTGATGTTATTTCAAGGTTGGACTTGATTATCTTCCTCATCTCTTCATGTAATTCCTCAGGTACTTCCCACAGTGTCACCTCCCTCACTTCCTTATTTAGTGACAGACCTTTACTGAGTGCTATCCAACCACTTGTGGACAAATTCCACCATATCCAAATACTTCTGATCTTGGCCTTACTGAGAGCTGCAGTAAGAGCAGCACACTCTTCTTCTGTCCAGTCTCTCTTGTCTATCTGTACATAAAGTGACATACACAAGTGACTCACTAAAGCACTACAAGTCATATTATCATATTGATGTCCTACAATGTATTGTGAATATCACTGGAGCAGGTCACTGTGAATGTACTACAAGTTCAATGTCTACAATACCTTCTGTTTACTCTGTTATGTGTAGGGAGAGTTGTCTCTCCTAATCTTATAACATTCAGAGTACCTTACCAGTCACACACACTTTATGCTATACCTTACAACTTATACCATATAAGGCCAGTGATAACACTAAATTTAAAACTTATAAACTGTACATTAACAATACTGTAATTACACTGTAAAATTAAACATACATACATGGCTTTGCTATTAAACAAACACTAACCTTAAATGACTGTAAAACTAGATCTTCCAAAGTATCTTTTCTGTCACAAAAACTATTTAAAACTGGCAAAGGGTCTGTATCCAACAACGCTAGGTGTCTCAATTGTGTCAAGTTTGCCACACTTGCACATTCATGTCCATTAGCATCTATACACAATAGAAAGTCCAAAATTATATCAACTTCCTATTCTGTTGATTAACTGAGCTAGATACATCACATGTCCATTACACCATTGACCTCTACACTTAACTAGTATTCACATGAAAGGTAGCAGTGTTGAAGACTTTCACATGTAGCTCTATTTAGTCAACCAAGCCTTATAAATTCACAAGCTCGTTCTTACATTAGAGGTATACAGAGAATATCAACTAATAATTGATACATCAATTTACTGTTCTAGTTAAAGTATATAGTCAACTTACATATTATTACTATTACATGATTCACTGGAATATGAAATTACTGAGTATAAAAGGTAGTTAAGAGTTACATTTACCAGTCAATCCAAAGGACCTCGTTAACTATACTAGTATTGTGCATATAACTGAAACAACAGCAACTTAAACCTGGTCACTTGTAAGTATTCATAGTCATGTAATGTATTGTTTATAGTTTGTGTTATAAACTCACTCCTAATATCCAATCTTGTAATAGATGATACTTGTAAGGCTTCATACAATGCAGTTGGTAGTTCACCACTAACAGTCAACTTCTCCAATGAATGGTTTTCCAATAGAACCTTCTTCAAGTGACTGTAGTCAGAATCCTGTAAAGTGCACAAGTATACAAGTCACTGATACAGTCAAACCTCATTAACAAGTACATCAGAAATTAAACTGTGTATGAAAAGCTATAGTTAATACAGTCTCCTCTATAGTCACTTGTGATCCTACTTCTTTAAGATTGTCAGAATTGTTACTTTATTGAACAAGTTAAGTGTGATAGTGTCAAGCTGATATATTTGTACAATATTACATACTAAACTCTTGGGGATCTCAACACTACTTAACATTTGGTTTTACAGGTTATCCATGTTCACATAATGAGGTTTGACAGCTTGTATACAGAACAACAGTAATGGTTAAAGGCACTTTTAAGAGGACATGCATGTATTTGTTGGAGTACTCTACATGAGCCTCAAAAGTCTATCCTTGATTATAGCAAATGCAACAACATAACCCATATAAGGAAGTTGACAAGTACAATTAATGGATTAAAGTATTGAAATGACCTACCTGTATATACAGTGCTGTTTGACACTTGTGGTTAACATATTAATGAACTTTGTATACATATCAAAATAAGTCTCACTAAAGTGTTCACTGCAAATCACACAATGACTTACTGTTATAGTACAACCTTCCATATTGAGGTACAACTTCCTTAAACTGTTGATTGAGAATAGCACACTTAGAGCTGATACACAAGTGCTGCTAGTAATTTCAATGTCAAGCTCTTTCAATGAGTTCAGCGATGCTGAAACAGATTTTGCTTCTAAAGTAACAAAACACGTGACAACAGTTAATATCAGTGATCATGTGATATACAAAAGACAGTCTTACCTTCTTCAGACCAGTGGTCAACTCTGAACTTTGAAGGAAATGGAAGATTTGGGTTTGCTGACCTAATTGATTTCCAGTGTTTTAATGGATATTTATAAAGAAACTCCAGATTTGTCAACTGATTACACTGTGAAAGGCAGAATGAAATCACCATTTCATCAAATGGGGAAAGGGAAATACGAAACTTAATGATCTTGTTCAAATGTTTGACAATGTCTCTAGTGAGTTGTCTGTTCTGTGACTCGTAAAGTGCATGAAAGAGAAAGAGGAGATGTGGATTGAAATAATCACACACAGCAGGAATACTTAAACTGGCAGTTGGTGTACTAAAGACACTTTGATTGGTGGATAATATCCCTTTTTGGGGCTTTACTGAATACGGTCTAACCAGTTGCTCAACCAAGCCATTGGATGATAGACTGGTAAGACCTGCAAAGAAATGCAAGACAATAGTAAAGGATGCATTTTCCAGATTCATTTTCCAAAATTCTATTTGATTCTTTTCAGGCAACAGCTGAAGATGGAAGGCAGCCAGGAACTCTTGGAGAGTGGCATGAGAGAAGCTGAAAGTGTACGCTGAGCAGAATCCTACCTTGCCAGCATGGACCTGGAGGAGACCTTTGAAGAAGGAGTCGGATATCTCTCCATTGCCAAGAGAAGGAAAGATCCTTCGAATGGTGCGCTCAGAGAAAATGAAGGAAGGTGGATCAGCATTGAGTCCTTCAAAAGCTAACAAACCGAGACCAGAAAGGAGAGTAGAAAGGTCATCTGGTAGACCAGAGAGGTCGGGATTGAGGTGACACTTTCTGTTCTCCTTTAGTAATTCCCTACTCAGTATTTGACTTGCATAGGTCTGGTAGCAGCTGGTCATGGTAGGCGGGAAAGATTGGCCATGTTTATAGATTGAGCAAAAGATGAAGAGATTCATTGGAACATAAGCTCCTGGCATCAGATCTGGTCGTTCCTCAAGAGCTCTCATCATCTCTTTAATCTTTGGAGGATCAGCTTTGAAAAAGCTTTCTACATACACTTTGATGGCCTCTGAATCAAATCCTTGGATTTCATAAAAGGTGGAACAGTGATCCTGAAGGTCAGGACATACTCCAGGTCTACTGGAGAGGATGATGGATGCTTCTGGAAGGAGCCTAGCTTTCAACAATCGCAACAGCACAGACTGAGAATTCTCACTTAGAAGATCCTTTGCCTCATCCGCCCCATCAAACACCAAGAGGACATCATTGCCTCTCCTTTCTAAAAGCCACTTCTCCACAGAAGCAATATCACAGCCCGACCCGTAGTAGCTAAGGAGGCCTTTCAGATCAGTGGCACTACCTACAGTGCCATCTCGCAGTGGGAGATACAGAATGACCTTAAAATCGCTTTCACACTTGCTAATTGCTACTTGTTGAGTTACGTATTTAAGAGCAGTGGTCTTTCCCATGCCAGCCTGGCCAAACACCACTCTGGTATTATCAGCGCTTTTCTTTAACAACTCTTCCGGTTTTATGAAACAGTCGACTTTACTCTTTTGTCCACAGTCTCTGAAGTGGTCAAGAACTGCAGATTGGTCTCCAGTGGTAGACTTGGCTGAGGGCTCGTTCTCCAGGATGGCTAGCTTGACATACTGCATGTCAGTTGGTCCGAATGTGAATCTCTCGTACTCACTGTACGCATTCTCTCTCATCTGAACCACAGAGTCCTTTAATGAGAAAACATTAAAAGTCTCCAGTAAATTAAACAGATGATCTATGCTGACAATAGCATAAATTATGTTGAGAAAGTTGAATAATTAAAAAGATATACATGCAAATGAAACTATAATACACAGGACTGTAATGACAATATTTAGCTACACTATATTGCACACAATCAAGTGAGTTAGGTAATGGATAGTACTAGATGATAAATAGTATTTCCAATATGTAAGAATATGTTATACTATAGAGCACTTATAGAATGAAGTTTGTACACTATTTTGTTGAAAGTCACAAACTCACTGGTAGAGTGTCTTCAGTACTCAAGTGTGAATCTTTATGTCTGAATCTTTCAGTGAGTTTCTTCACTAAACTGTCTGCTTCTGGTCTACACTCACTGTCCACGAGTGCATCATACACAGTTTGCACTGTTCTTGGCTCTTTACCTGTTCCTTTGTCACCTCTCAGCCACTGACCAAATACATCACTGAGTCGATCACTGTTCTCAGAACTAGCTGCCTTTATTGCTTGCAGTTTAGTGTAGGAGAGACCAAGATAGGTGCCAATATTATTCCACTTGTGAGGCACTACAGATATTATGACCTTACTCAAGACATCAAAATGTCTGTCTTCTTTCAGTTCAATACTACACACACAATAATAAGAACATTCAGTAAAGGACATCAGATGTTATGTACAGTCTCAATGATAGAGATTCATTAGATGTGGATTTAAGCAAACTTTTATTCAATCCAAGCTATTGTCTCACAACTGCACAAAATTGAAAACATTCTAGACCCTTCAATATACACACACACTTATGTCATTACTTCTAAAGCAGATCTCTTCTTTGGTTGAGTCATTTCACTGCTTAACACTCAATCAATACACAATAAACTAAAGGACAGAAAATAGCTAATTAAGAGATTAATTAGAATGAAGATATTATTAATCTATTCTTAACCACTGGATATTCCAAGATCACATGACATAAAAGTTGCCAAATTAGGGCAAGTCAATTCATCCATTTAAAATCAGTAAAACATCAAATTTGAAGTTTTACCACTCCACATTCTAACTAGCTACTATATTCCAAGACCAGTTGTACGACACGCTCTAACTAACTAGTTCACTGAGAACATACTATTTGTTCAGTCATCAAATAGCCATTCCAAAAATCGCCTTTCACTGACTATTAACTTACCAGCCCTCTTTGGCGTTTCCTCCCTTTCAGTCACCCCCACGCCTTACATCACGTGATAACACATAAATAAAGGTCATCTCTACCTTTTCACTAACACAGCCATATTGGACGTCCATACGATCTAGGCAGCGAGGGGTCTGAACTGTGTTCTATGTATCGTTATCGTTGAATACCGGATCAAAATGGCCGGCGGAACTACAACCATATTTCTCAACAATCCTTCTCACTCAAAGTCTTATGTCGCCTTTATCAAAGGAATCGGAGAAGCGAAAACTAAATACGTGAGTTTATCAATAATATTGAAGACGGGAACACGCCTTTCCAAACTGTATTGTACTACCTCGTTTGCCTTTCTTCCGTGCTTAATATAGTCAGTTTATAGTGGCGACTGTACTGCAATGGGATGGTGTTTAAATGTGCTCGCTCTTTAGGAAGAAGACAGAATAGTTACTGCAGAAGCGGATTTTCTGAAGATCAAGTTGTCCTTACCAGAGCTGAACACTCAGGAAAGGAGAGAGTGTCTTATCAGGTTAATATACTACTCTCTCCTCTCCCTCTCTCTTCTCCTCTCCTCTCCTCTCCTCTCCTCTCCTCTCCTCTCCTCTCCTCTCCATCTCTCCTCAACCTCCTCTCCACCTTTCCACTCCAACTTCTCTCCTTTCCTCTCCTCTCCTCTCCTCTTCACCTCCGCCAGGTTGATATACTGTGAAATGCTGGGTCGAGAGTGTACCTGGGGACACATTCACGCGGTCAAGTTTACACAATCTCACAACCTGGTGGATAAACGGATTGGTGAGTGAGACAATAACTACCTGTCATGCAGTAGCTATCAGATACCATTCCCCTGCAGGTTACTTGGCCGTGTCTCTGCTACTTCATGAGAACCACGAGCTTATTATGCTGTTGATAAATACTTTACAGAAAGTGAGAAATATAAAAATTCCTTTCTTATTGGTTGCTAAGCAACCATGCAGATAGGACTTCAGGCTCCAACTCTTTATTGCTGTTACATTTGTGTTGCTAATAGTTACCATTTTAATGTGTTTCCATGGTTACTATGTGTCAGTGCTGTGTTGCAGGATCTGAAGAGTTCCAATCCGGTGGAGGTTGCCATGGCGCTGACTGTCATCTGTCGTCTGATTGGTCCAGAGATGATTCCTCCACTCCTTCCAACTGTACAGGCCAAAATGCTGCATCCAAAGTTAGTACATATTCTAACACTAGGAGTGCCTACTGGTTGCTTAGCAACACTTTTATAAAGTTAAGTGCATAGTAAGGGTAGTGATGTCGTAAGTTTGAACAGGCTGGAATGTTACATCTAAAATGGAATCAGTTTCCCTTCAATAGTTACCCGTTACCTTTTCTGGTCATTTCAGTATCTTCAGATTCAACTTCTTCTCTTTCTATTTCGCAATTTGCATGCTTTTCTATTGAAACAATGAATACATCAAATCTCATATATTGTATATACATTAAGTCATAATTATATTATATTATATTACCTGAAATTTGTTCAAAAGTGAGCAGTTTGTATGTAGGGAGTAGTATATATCTTTGTACGTAGGGAGTACGTAGTATATATCTTTGTATGTAGGGAGTAGTATATATCTTTGTATGTAGGGAGTAGTATATATATTTGTATGTAGGGAGTAGTATATATCTTTGTATGTAGGGAGTAGTATACGTATATAGTACATAAGGAGTACGTATATGCAGGTATAGGGAGCTGGTTATGGGTGTGTGTGTGTATAGGGAGCTGGTGAGGAAGAAGGCAGTCATGGCGATGCATCACATTTATAACAAATCCCCCTCCTCTGTGGCTCATCTCGATGATGACTTCCGAAGGATGCTCGGGGACACTGACCCAGGTGTTATGGAGGCCGCACTCGTACTCTTTTATCAGATCATTAAGGTGTGGTAGTGTTACAGAAAATGTTTCATTCATAACAATGAAAATGACATTTCTAATTACCTCCTTTGTCACTCCTCCTTGTCCTTCCTCTATCCACTGCTTGCCATGCCCCTCTCCACTCCTAACCACACCCCTCTCCACTCCTAACCACGACTCCTATCCACTCCTTGCCATGTCCCTCTCCACTCCTAACCACGCCCCTCTCCACTCCTATCCACTCCTTGCCACGCCCCTCTCCACTCCTAACCACGCCCCTCTCCACTCCTAACCACGACTCCTATCCACTCCTTGCCACGCCCCTCTCCACTCCTATCCACTCCTTGCCATGCCCCTCTCCACTCCTAACCACGCCCCTCTCCACTCCTATCCACTCCTTGCCACGCCCCTCTCCACTCCTAACCACGCCCCTCTCCACTCCTAACCACGCCCCTCTCCACTCCTATCCACTCCTTGCCATGTCCCTCTCCACTCCTAACCACGCCCCTCTCCACTCCTATCCACTCCTTGCCACGCCCCTCTCCACTCCTAACCACGCCCCTCTCCACTCCTAACCACGCCCCTCTCCACTCCTAACCACGCCCCTCTCCACTCCTAACCACGCCCCTCTCCACTCCTAACCACGCCCCTCTCCACTCCTATCCACTCCTTGCCACGCCCCTCTCCACTCCTATCCACTCCTTGCCATGCCCCTCTCCACTCCTATTCACTCCTCTCCACTCCTAACCACGCCCCTCTCCACTCCTAACCACGCCCCTCTCCACTCCTTGCCATGCCCCTCTCCACTCCTATTCACTCCTATTCACTCCTTGCCACGCCCCTCTCCACTGCTTACCACGCCCCTCTCCATTAGGATGATCAGAAGAGGTTCAAATCTCTGATCCCCACTTTTCTTGAAATCCTAAGAAGTGCTTTCACCAGACAACTCCCCAAGGAAATGGAATACCATGGAGTACCATCGCCATGGATACAGATGCGGTTGCTACGGATACTCTCCCTCCTAGGAACAGATGACAGCAGGTAAGTAGCCACTTTACATATTGATAGTGTTGTGTGTCACAAAATGGCTACCTTTGATCTTTGTTCATGAATCACAAAATGGCTACCTTTGATCTTTGTTCATGAATCACAAAATGGCTACCTTTGATCTTTGTTCATGAATCACTTGGTTCATATTGTCAAGTAAACGTTATTGTTATTGTTCAGGGCAAGCGAGCAGATGTACAAAGTGCTGATGGAAGCACTCTCCTCTGCTGAGTGCACCTCTAGTATTGGACTGGCCCTCACCTACGAGGTCATCCGGACCATCACCTCCATCTTCCCCAGTGGACAACTGATTGACATGGCGGGGAGCTGTATCAGCAGGTTCATGAAGACACAGAACAACGACTGGAAATACATTGGTACGTGTGTACTGTGTGTGATTGTGCAATCAATTTGAGCATCACAATATGGCCGCCTGAGATATAACATCAGGTCTGGCTGAACGGTATCCTATAGCTACCTTATCTCACAGCTATAGGATTCGTAGTATGTCCACCCTTTATCAGTGACTTTGTCTTCTTCTTGGTCTTTAGTGATTCATTTTGAAGGTGTTGTTACATGTACTGATCCTAGTCTCAGAGATAATGAAGATTGTGAAATACTGTAAAACCATTAATATTAACATCCATTACATTACATTTAGCATTTTACCATATTAGACTTATTAGTGTCCATTAAATTTAATGGTTTGTTGGAAATACTTGCTCCACACTACTGCGCATGCGTAATAATAAACATTTTAGCGACCATAAATGTTAGCGAATGATATCACATCATTAATTTCGTTAACATTAATGACATGCTAATATTAAGAGTTTTACAGTAACAATCTACCTAAATATGGTGTAGATGCCACCATTATGTACTGTATGGTAATGTAGTGAGTGGTGGGTTGATTGCACAATCCTGTCTCACTCTGCCCCGCCCCCTGTGTGTGTAGGTATCAACTCCCTCACGCTGGTTGTGCAAGTGAAGCCAGTGGTAGCCCAACAGTACCAGATGATTGTGATTGACTGCCTGGATGACCCGGACGAGACCATCCGGAGAAAGGTAGGTCTCACCTCCATAGCATTGGAGAGTGATAAGTAAACCACAACTATTCTAATCCTACAATCATAAGACAGAGTAGACTGTAGAGATGGTGTGACAGGCGAATTAGAATGTAATGAATTTCATATCACTACTTCTACCTCAATAGCCTTACAGTGTTTACTTCCATATATGGTAAAATAATGAAAAATCTAATATATGTACCATTTTCCTACATGCTATGCCTATTCTGTAAAAGACCTATAGGGTAACTAAACCTGGAGAGAGCTATGGTATAATTGTTTATTTATAAGTGTTATATTTACAAACGACTTTTTTTATTTCTATTATATAATAAAATATAATTATACCTCACAATTAAAAGGCAGTCTGCAGTATATGGTAGCTGCTCATGGTTGCTATACAATTGTGTACGTATCTCACTCTCCACAGACTTTGGATCTGATGTTTCGGATGACAAACCCGTCCAATGTGACTGTCATTACAGAGCGGATGATTTCCTTTCTCAGATCCACCACTGAAGAGTTCATCAAGAAGGACCTGGTTGCCAAGATTACGCAACTAGCTGAGAGGTACTCGCCGGATAACAACTGGTTCATGCAGACAATGAACGAGGTGTTTGAATTGGGAGGCAGTTTAGTCAGAAAGGACGTAGTACATAACCTAATGAGACTGATAGCTGAGGGTGAGTCACATGACAATCACATGACAATCACATGACAATTATATCACAGTATTAAAGTTTGCATGACCTATTACGTATATATTATACATGCACATGTAAAGGCACAGGTTGTCACATGACTGTCACATGACTGTCACATGTAGGTACTGAAGATGAGGATTTAGATGCACAGCTTAGAACAGATGCTGTCACTTCGTACCTTGAGTTGCTAGACAGGCCACGCCTCCCAGATGTTCTGGTGAGGCAGATCTGTTGGGTAAGTTTAAAAGTAGATTTTTTGGAAGGTAAATCTTTCGACTCTTTGAGCATCTAAAAATACAGTTTGGCTTAAATCTTTTGGTCAAACAGTTCATCAGTTGTCTTTCATAGACACTCTTTCCTGCCTTTCATTTCCTGTCATGTGACCTTCTCTCTCTCCTGCCCCTCTCCCAGGTGGTGGGGGAGTACTCCTACGTGTTGGAGGACCTGGACCAGGAGGACATTTTGGAGAAGATGTGCTCTCTTTTGGGTAGAAACTATGAATCCTTGGAGACCATCAGCTGGGTGATCACAGCCCTCACAAAGCTCGTGTCACGGCTTGGCTACCTCCCTGACCACATTCTGAACCACGTCACCACTTATGTGGCTAGCTCCAGTACTGACATCCAGCAGGTAAGCATGACCATATAAGGATATCTGTTATCACCATATAAGGATAGCTGTTATCACCATATAAGGATATCTGTTATCACCATATAAGGATGTCCCATTATCACCATATAAGGATGCCCATTATCACCATATAAGGATGTCCCATTATCACCATATAAGGATATCTTTTATCACCATATAAGGATGCCCCATTATCACCATATATGGACATATGATGAAGACCATATTTTTGTCACCTCAGAATTACAGTTGAGCCCACAAAACCTACGTATATATGTGTAGCTCTCACCAGGTTTAGTTCCATATAGGCTTTATTTAATTTATTACAGAGTAGGCATAGCATGTAGGAAAATGGTGTATTAGAATATTCATATAATTGACTGTACATAAAGCTTTCAATAATGCAGTCACCTCTCTAATAAGGCCAAGTTCAGCTGTCCCCTTGCCGATCACATTAGACCGGCTTCACTGTGTAGTTCTCTCATGTAGAGATGTACCGAGCTGTTTGAGCTGATCCAAGTTCCGGAGGTCCTGAGTGAGGTACTGCCTCTAGATGCCAGTTGTGAGGACCTGGAGGTGGATGGGACGCTGTCCTTCCTGGATGGCTATGTTACCGAGGCATTACAGGGAGGAGCTGTCCCTTACCAACAGCCACACATGAGAAAGGAAAACCCCATCAAACAGAAAAGTGGGTGGAATCAGTAATAATTATGAACTGCATCAAACTTACCTTTTGAAAGGATCATCTTTTGACTGAAGAATGTCTGAAGACGCAGTTTGTTGTCTATTCTTCAGTCACTGAAGAAGACCCTCGGGGTTGAAACGTCTGACAGCCAAGAAGAGACAACAAAACTGCATCTTAAGATACTCTAAAAGTCGAAAGATGATCGATCCTTAAGATATGATAATTATATACTGTACATACTTTATAAGTGACACTCCTTTTGTAGGTGGAGACAAGGCTACTACTGAATTTAAATTTGAGCCGTATGCCCCTCCCCCACCACGCCCCCTCCAGGTGGCTTCTAAGGCCAGTGATGTTGCACCAGACAGTGTACCTCACACTGAGAAGAGAGACTTAACAACACCAGAGAGCGAGATTCCCAAGTCTCAAGTCAAGTAAGCCAGTATACAGTGGAACCTCTCTAAGATGGCCACCTCTCTAGGAGGGCCACCTCTCTAGGAGGGTCACCTCTCTAGGAGGGTCACCTCTCTAGGAGGGCCACCTCTCTAGGAGGGCCACCTCTCTAGGAGGGTCACCTCTCTAGGAAGGTCACCTCTCTAGGAAGGTCACCTCTCTAGGAGGATCACCTCTCTAGGAGGGCCACCTCTCTAGGAAGGTCACCTCTCTAGGAGGGTCACCTCTCTAGGAAGGTCACCTCTCTAAGAGGGTCACCTCTCTAGGAGGGCCACCTCTCTAGGAGGGTCACCTCTCTAGGAGGGCCACCTCTCTAGGAGGGTCACCTCTCTAGGAGGGCCACCTCTCTAGGAGGGTCACCTCTCTAGGAGGGCCACCTCTCTAGGAGGGCCACCTCTCTAGGAGGGCCACCTCTCTAGGAGGGTCACCTCTTTAAGACAGTCACCTCTTTAGGAAGGTCACCTCTCCAGGAAGGTCATTCACAGCTGTCTTGGGTTCAATTCCCAGTAATTGCTTCTTTCATGTTTTTCCCTCTTCATGATGTTGGTATGATTAGCTGTGCTTCATTTTCATGCAATTATACATTGAACAATTTAATAATCAGTTTAGATAGTAGCTCCCACAGGAAGTTATTAAGATGGCCTCTCAAACCTCCCCACCCATTAGGGAAGGGCTGGATGTCAAGAATGCTAAATGGGGGAGGGGCGGAATGATGAAAAGGCCACACCCAACTGAAGCCACTGGACCCGATCCTGTTCTTGTGTCTGAAGGATTCCATCACCATGGCAACCAAGATGTGCAACCAGCAGAAGTTGTGGATACAAATAAGACCTATTCTAGTGTCAATGGAGATGAAGATGATTTAAGAACTTCAGTAAGAGCACATCTCACCCTACTATAGTTAAACAATCGTACTGTCTGTTGTAAGTACGTATATTGATGTTATTAGTTGGGGATAAATTATTCATTAAAATTCCAAAAGTCCTTATTGAGAATAATTAAGGAAGTTAGACAAAAATAGTGAAATTTCTGTCTTCCATCAAATACATACCAAGAACTTGTGTCTTTAATTGATTTTTATAATTATATTATATTATTTGATGTTTGTTTTAACATTTGATATTAATTGGTACACCCTCACTCAGTTAACTACATTTCATGCGGAACCAGTCATGTCAGAAGAAGACAAAAAGAAAAAGGCATTGGCATCTGCTCTTTTTGGTGGGGTTACCATGGCAACCAAGACAGGGCCATTATCCGTTAGTTGAATACAGACATAGTTTAATAGTAAATGGACATACTACTATTCTCTGTTGTTAGGGACCTGGTAGGGTACCAAAGGTCAAGAAGAGGGGAGGACCACTCCCACTTGCCACACCCACAACTCCTGTTGCTACGACTACATCATCAAGACCTGTAGAAGTTGCTAAGCAACAGGCACAAAGTGCAAATGACCTATTGCTTGATCTAGATAAAGGGCAAGAAGTAGAGAACAGTGGAAGTTTAAATACAGGGTCTTCCTCTTTAACTAGCAGCACAGATCCATATTTAGACCTAACCAATCCTCCTGCCAATCACTCCAGTTTGTTTTCTGGTCTCCAAGGAAACCTCAGTCTCCATGGCAACACAAGTACTGTTCAGCCATCTGTTCAGAATACAGAGGGACCAAAAGGAACTGAATTGCTATCCAGTGATTTGGGCTCTGTTGAGTTGTCTGGTCAGGCCAGACCCTCATCACTGCAGGAAAGCAGTGCTCTCACCATGTTGGAGGAAAACCCTGGAATTAGGCTGTCAAGTGCCCTGGAGGCCTTTCCAAAGACAAATATGGAGGTACATATGTTGAGACAAAGGACTAAATACCTAAAATTCTTTTATTAAGTAATTAAAATTCCTAAAGTTTAACAGCTGTAGATACTGTTAATTTTATCCAACCATCCATCCACCCACCCTCTCTTCCACTCGTCTATCCACCTATCCACTCATACATTATTCCATCTCCCCACCCACCCATCCATCCATCCATCCATCCACCCATCAATCCACCCACCCATCCATCCATCCACCCATCAATCCACCCACCCATCCATCCATCCACCCATCAATCCACCCACCCATCCACCCTTCCATCCACCCTTCCATCCACCCACTCATCCATCCCTCATCCACCCATCCATCTATTCATTGTAGGATCTCTTTCAAGATGGGGTCCTCAGGGTTTCAGTGGTTAAAGTCTTTAAGCCAAAGGAGTTGGTAATTGCTCTCTTCTTTGCCAGTCTAAGGCAGAAGGAGGTCTCTCTCTCAACACACTTGACAGCAACAAGCAACCTTCAGTGCAAGGAAATGGCACCAGAGTTTGGCAGTACTAATACCTTCAACTGGACCTTCAAAATATCTTCCTTCTCAACAGTCAGTCCCTTTCTATTTCTCAGAACCAAAAGCCCATTCATTGTGATAATTGTATCATCTAGTGTAGCCTTTCATTGAAGTGGTGATACTGTAAATTTATATATGTTGTGGATCAGTGTGTGTCAATGATATGCACCATTGAGCCATTGAATGAGTATTGCTTTTATATATGGTTTATAGGTGTGCAAGGAAATAGTTGTGGTTCCACAAGGACCTGCTTATCAGATGGCAATGAATGGGGAGGTCCACTATCAGAATGATTTGGCAGGAAAAAGGCAGTTTTTTGATTTTCCCATAAAAATACAAGATTTGTTGAGGTGAGGATATATCCACAAGGAAACATGGAGATACGTACTTTGCTGAGGAATTTTGTTATTTTTCAGTTAATATTTCTTGAGACTTATTGTCTCTGTTGTCAGCTTTAGTTGTTGTACCTATGTTGGTCTTTCTGCACCTCTCCCACTGCTATAGGCCCAACGAGTTAACAACAGTGGAATTTGGCAAGGGTTGGAAGTCGGTTGCACATGAGAAACGTCAGAAAATGGAGACTACGCTTACAGAACCAAGTGACATTCAAGTGAAATTGAAAGAATGTTTGAACTTCCATCCCGTTGAAGTCATAAGTGAGTCTTTGAAAACGTGTGCCACCAACTGCCATGCATCTGTTGAACATATACCACTTGTGTGATGATATTCAGCATATTCTATATATGAGCTCCTCTGAAATTATAGATATTTGTTGCCATTAGTATTCATGAAAAACTATATAATACACAATTTCCCTACATGCTATGCCTACTCTTTAAAAAAAGCCTATAGGGAACTAGACTTTTCTTTTCTTTCTTCTTCTCCACTGGGCCAGACAGCTTTTTCTGGGAATTCCACCCTTCATCAGTGACCCTGGGAATCTTTGATCTTGATCTTCTCTGAATCTTCTTGACTAGAAGACTAGAGTGACCTCATTGTAGTCTGGAATGAATGGAATGAAAAGTTCATTTTTGATTAAATGGGCAGTCAATATAATTTGCCTTCTTCATATTACTGCTGCAGGTATAGTGTCTTTAGCTTTAGTCTCACATTTATAAATGAATGCTTACTTCTTTAGAGCAAAGAAAAGAGGCAATTTCAGCAGCCAAATTCATTCCAGATGCCCCTTGTCTGATGCACTGCAAGATTGTCCCTGCCTCTGGTACATTGGAGTTATGGCTAAAGACAAACAGTCAGCGATTAACCGAAATTCTTGACAAGGAACTAGTTTTAAAATTGAAATGACACTCAATTAATTGTAATTGCAATATACAGGTTTGTATGTCGAATTGTATTATAGGAGGCTTATATATGTATGCATGTGTATGCATGTGTTTGCGTATATATCGGGTTGTTTGCGCTGTTTGTCAAACCGGTCGATTAGTTATCCGCAAATGTATCGCATTACTGCATTGCAATGGCTGCTCGTATCTTTATTATGTCGGCACACGCTCATATAGTACGCTGCGCTCGGAGGATCAGTAGTGGCTGTCGGTAGAGTGGCGAGTAAGGAGAAATGATTTTACAGAAAACTTCATCGTCCCCGATCGCTTGGCTAATATCGATAGGTAAGGAGTACGTAGCGTCGTATACTGTTGCATGTGCACTATATAGAAATATAATTGTTATAGTATATATAGCCATATATGTGTGCATTTAAAGGAATTTGTATAAATATATGTGAGGTTTACTAAATTTGAAAGTTTTTATAAATGGAAATTTACTCGTATGGACCTAATCAAATACCTCCATGTATATTATGACACACACATATATATAGGGCAGAATAGTACCTATATAGCTATATAAGTGCTGTGGATATATATGCACAATGCCTATTAACACTTTATATATAAACAATTGATAATGTTATGTTTATGCTAACATCTAATTAAGTTATACTGTGTTCAATGTTCTGAACGGACACACAAAATTGCGTAAATTAAGCAAAATTAGCTTGATAATATAAGAACTAAGTATTATATAATATATATTTATTATTAACACTTTTATTTAATCCAAATCTATAATATGTAAGTGTATTATATTATAGTCAATAGAAATGCAGTCACTGCATACTAAAAGTATTAATATACATAATATGTACAATGTGTTTCAGTTTTGGCTTTCCTGTGCCGGCCCCTTGGTATATAATTCAAATGTCTCATCATTTTATAGAGTTTCATGATGCATGTAACATAATATCCATATAATATATAGGTCAAGGTTGGTGTATATAGTATCATATAGTATAGTCCTGAATACTTTGCATGTAGGTAGGTGTGTATATAGTATCATATAGTCCTGAATACTTTGCATGTAGGTAGGTGTGTATATAGCATCATAGTATAGTCCTGAATACTTTGCATGTAGGTAGGTGTGTATATAGTATCATATAGTATAGTCCTGAATACTTAGCGTAAACACACTTATATGGTGAACAGGATTAGCGAGATAATGTGTTACATCTGGTTAATGTAAAGAGCTGTATAGTCCATTGTTATGCTTGATTCACACCTTCTCACCATATAACTTGTTCAAAGGTTATATAAAGTATACGACATCCCACACATTCTTTTGGCTATTGAAAATGTAACATTCTGAGAATGAATGATAATTATATATATTAATTGGTTCGTTCGATTGCACATATACAATTGCTACAATCTATTGCTAGTCATATATATTACCATGACAACACCAATGCATATGGGTATCTTGTTCCTTTTGTAAGAGAGGCTTGCATGGATACCCAATTATATATATTGGTTAATGGTTCAGTTCCTGTTGAAGTTAGCAATATTACATGTTATCACTTTTGTATTATAATTAAGTACACACATTTGATAAAACTATAGCATTAATGATGATAATTAATTTGATTATAAGCTTCACACACACATACATACCATATTCTTTGTTATATGTAAAGTCTGGTTTATTATAATACTGTACATGTAGTCTCATTGTCTAATAATTTGAATTCTACACTATGTATACTCTATATATATATAGCTGTTTGATATATATTTACCGAGGACTATAGATATACGTATCAAATGAATGCATAAACTGTGTGTTGCAGTAGATCAATATAATTATTAACAAGTTTGTAATTCCAGCAGGATATAATTGAACTGCAAAGTTTTAATATGGCATATCTATATCCACATGATTCCATATACTGTATATCATTACCATAAAAGTTCTATTATTTCGGTTGATGTAATTGTACAAATAGCTTATTTTGAAAGAGTTAAAGTATGTCTTACGCCAGGCAACAAGAGAGATAAGAAGTTTGAGATTGCTAGTTGTCATGGCTCCTCCCTGAGCTCAACTTTATCATCAAAACAAATGAGCTAGGAGAGTCTATACCTATTTATTTGGAATTCCAGGAATTCTTGTACTTTAAAGGATCTTCATTTGATTTATAAGTGTGTACATTTTAACGTACCCTATAATGTTATTACTATTGTTCTTATATTAATATATACACTCATCATTATAATATAGTACATAATGGCAGTCACCTTGCCTACAAATGTATTAATTTTATATGCACTGTGAGTACCAATTGCAGCTTATCATAATCATTTATCTTTAAATACATTTTGTAGCAATATTGCTCAGAATATTTCTGGTTCATGGACATGTACAGCCAGCCCAAGGTATCATCAATGTTATATATATAAATTCACACAAAGCAAGAAGTCAATTGCTAATAATGTTCCAATGAAATTGTGGTCAATTGTTAATTATTTAAATTAATTGATCATGATGCATTGACTCGTGCTTATGTACAAACAGGAATTAGTAGCTCAATAAAGTACATGTCTACATCAATCTCACCTTGACTATATATTATTATGTTCATGTATGTCATACGTATATTGTATATATGTAAGCGTACCTAAATTGTTGTATATTTACACATTTATAAGACAAGCTTTGCATGTCACTTTTCACCCCAATCTGATTTGCAATTTTAGATGATCAAGAATTAGATGATCCTGTAAATTTGGAAATTTATATAGAAGATATCCCTAAAGGTACATATTTAAACAGTATAACCATATCGTATTACACTTATGTAGTTATAATACTGTGAAAGTGCATAACATATAGTTTATATGATACTGTTATATATGTGTATGCTATACATATGTATTACATCGAATTTATATATGTATATAGACATGCAAAATTTAGACAAAGATTTTGAACTACAATTGGACAGTACTAATATATTTAGCAGTAAGTGGTTTATGGAATATACATAGATGTGCATATATACGTATATAATTAGACATATTATTCATGTGAGAACTCTATCTACTTTATATGTATGCATAGAGATAATATTGCAATACTATATATTATTATATACATAATATGCTTACAGATGATATGGACTTGTTTGGATCAGGATCTGAAATGATAGATCTGATTGACTTTGAAATCATCAATACTCATAGTACGTCTACTTGACATTGTGTAATATATACATGTATTGCATGCTAAATTAAGCTATGTAGATATATATTTAGGTTGAGGTTGTTTATACACTTCTGCTCTTGTTTATATTTTTATAGATTTTAACTTACAAGTGATAAACACAACATCAAGTAGCATTACTGTGGAATGGGACACAGCTCCTGACGTGGACATCATAGTCTACTTAGTGACTTACAATGCTACTCAACTACCCGAAGGTAAACCAGTGTTTATGTATAGTGTGTATCTATATATATATATATATATTTGGATCTTGATTCACAACCTGTCATCTGTATATATTCCATCAGAGTTTCCTTCCATCAACTATATTTCATCAACCCCTCTCTATATCATTAATTATATATTCATCTAAAACTATACACAACATATTCATATATACCATTGCCCTATCCCATCTTCAGTCACATGCACTTGTTCCCTGCTGGTTATATACACACCCTCTCCAAAGTTCATGTACCTTGTCCCTAAACAGGTGTCTCTGTACCAGGGGGTTCTCACGAAGCTCAGCCTGGGATACGGCAGGTGACACTCACAGACTTGGAGGAAAACGTTAACTACATGATTGGACTTGATGTTGCCTTTGCTGGATCATTGGATGGAAATCACTTTGTAGCAAGAAGTTTAGTCAATGCCACAACTAATGAATCAGGTATATATATATGTGCTATATAGGTATATGTTACTCATCAGATAGCCTACATATATGTACATGTATGTATACATGTACATACATTAATACAATACATGTGCCATTCAGCTATAATCAATGTCCAAACATTAAACACTTATAAGTACCACACAGTAATTCTAAGTCCTACTGTAGTTGCTAAGTTTGCTAATATGAGTCATCAGTTATTTGCATTACTATGATTAGACTGGAATGAATAATAAACGTACTGGCCAATGAAATCTACAGTATATGTATGTATATATATCTGTACGTAGTTATTACAGTAGTGATGTCACTAATCTAAAGAATTAACATTTATGAGGTCCTACCACTACATAGGTATATATATATATATATAATGGCAATTTGATGGTCCACCAATTATTACATAATGTGTCACGTCTGATAACAGAATAAGAGGATGAGTGGAAAAAATCAACTATCAATCTACAAATATCAGTGATACTGAATATATTATGTAATCATTTAATTTGGCATACCAGAATAACAAGTGTTTATATATATCATCTTTTTGATATATTAGAGCTCTATATAGTTGCAACATTGTATGAATATATTATATATGTTCCTACGTGTATATATATTATATATGTTCCTATGTGTATATACGTATATTATATATGTTCCTACGTGTATATATATATATATATTATATATATATGTTCCTATGTGTATAGCCCCAACAGGTCCTCCCATAAATGTCATGGTGGTTGAAATGACATCCACTACTGCTACATTGGCCTTTTCTCCTCCGCAATATTTGGACCAAAATGGAAGAATCACGTTATATATATTATCCTATTTCAAAGAGGGGGAGGAGCCAAGGCAACTAATTAATAGGACCTACCCCTCACTGGGTAGAGCAGTGGAGAGGGTGACCATAATGAACCTTGACCCCGACTCGGTATACCTGTACACCATCACAGCTGTAAACAGTGCTGGAATAGGGGTACCTTCTTTTGAAAAGAGATTTCGTACATTAAGTGAGTATACTACATAGTGATCTACTATATATCAATATATACTGAACCTGCTATATAATGGATCCGGACCTGATATATATATATATAGCAATATAATAGATCTATTGTATGTATGCATAGTGGAGTATTTCTTATCTATATATATATAGGAGCCCCAATTGTATTACCAGCCAATGTGATGGTAGAGTTTATGTCACCCGTTTATGAAGTGTCAGAGTTGGATGGGAAAGTGGACATTTCTGTTACCATAAAAGGAGATCCATTACTGCCAGTCAACATCACCATAGCAACCACAAGGATTGGCACTATGAGGGAGGCAACTGGTATGTAGTGTAATCATGTCTTAAATGACATGAGAACAATAGATTAAGTAATTTTATATAGTGGTCAGTTATGTCCGATTTAATTTGGGTAAATTACTTTATCAAATGTCATTTTGTCAGTTTACAGAAGGTTAGTTGATATTTTACTCCCTTTGTTAGCTTTTGATGACTTTGGGGCAGTGCAGTATAACATTTCTGTGCAGCCAAATACAGAGCTAATACTTAACCTCACATTTCCAATATTTGATGATAACATGGCTGAACATTGTGAAGAGGTCTTTATGGTCCAAACCTCTGGCGTAGGAGGAGCACATGTGACAGGCAACTCCAGTGCAGAAGTCATCATCAAAGATAATGACAGTAAGAGGCCTATAGTATCTTCACTTCTTGAACAATGTAATCTTCATATAATATATGGTAATCAATGACTTTTGAGCACCAGCAACATACGTATGGCAGATTTGGACGTTTTGACCGGAAGTCTTCATCAGCAGGTTGAAACGTCCAAATCTGTTAAATGTATGTTGCTGATGCTCAAAATCATTGATTACCATAACGATTGCAACTATATTACTTCATATGGTATGTATATATGTGTATCTGTAGTACATATATAAATTGATTAGTATACGTATATATATTCTCCTCAAATATTTCAATCTTTTTTCAGAATCATATACTGTAGTATATAGAATATAACTTTTTTGCGTAGAGCCGGTTGTTCGATTTGTTGGTTCCCCTTATATGGTCATGGAAGGTGATGGCATGTTAATGGCCTTGCTCCAAATCTCCAACTTGGCAGATGATGTTACCATGGAGATAGAAGTTAAAGTGCACTCAACCATGATCAGTAAGCTATCGTGAACTATAACAATGCTCCAAATATTCACACAGTGAAACTTCCACTGATAATATACACTGCATGGCTCCCAATTAAGGAAGATGTATCCATATATAGGGAATAAAACTCTACAATACAGACATTCAGAGGTTTATTTATATACGCCCAATGCTCAATATATATATACACGTCTATATTATAATTTATAAATCAAAGGTACAAATATATAATGTTATACTCATTGTATGTACGTATGTTATACTCATACTTGTATGTATATATATTCAGGTGATGTCTTTCAACCTTCTACCATTAACAAGACCATATCTGGTTCTTTGGACCAGTTGCCTATTGCCTTCAGTCTCCATGACAACGCAGTATACCAGGGTCTGCGACAAGGCACACTTCAAGCTAATTACAAAACAACAAGACCTTGCATCAATGATATAGCAAGCACAACTGGAGAATTTACCATTTTAGAAGATGACGGTGAGTTACTTCCTAATATGTGGTATCTGAGAACTGGAGGATTACAAGTCTCTCTATTCTCTGTAGTTGTCACATTTGAATTTCAGTTTGACTCTTATAACTTTACTGAGAGTGACACAGAGGTAGCTCTTATACTGTATCGCCATGGTGACATATCTATACCGATAACAGTTTCTGTTATGTCTGAGAACATTACAGGTTTGTCATATCTTATATATCAAACTACATATTTAGTAAATGTACATTCCTTTCCTTAATCATTGCATATTAATGGTATTTCTGAACCTTCTTGAAAACACACACTTGTGATGGATGTAGCTTCCTGTTAGACACTCTATCTATCAGCTGTAGCCTATATCTGTTGTCTGTATCTCTACATCCATCCATCCATCCATCCATCCATCCATCCATCCATCCATCCACCCATCCATCCATCCATCCATCTATACATCCATCCTCTTTTGTAAATAACTGTATATACATGTTACCATTTGCAGCTGAAGCAGATAGTGATTATATTCTATTAACTGAACAAGTTGAGTTTGGAATAGATCAGTTTGCACAAAATATTACCATCCGGTTGCTAGGAGACAGTATTGTGGAAGAAGATGAGATGTTCATAATATATGTCATGGGACCAGATGACCAACTTAATCAAAATATTTCAACAGCAGAAACCATGGTTACAATACTTAACAATGATGGTACATATTACATTTTCACATATATAAATGCAGCTTGCTTTGTGAGTATTTTTAAATACTATTTACTTAATTATCTATATTGTATATGTACGTATGTACGTACTTATAAAATCAACTAATATACAGTAAATAATAGTAATAATAATAATAATAATAATAATAATAATAATAATAATAATGATCGTTTATTATTGTGACATACCATACAATGAGTAAGATTAATAAGGATGGCCCAACCAGTTCAGGTTTATAAGTCACATATATCAGCATTATCAAAAATCATTTAGATAGCTCTTCAAATCTATTTTGGTGATCTTCTTGTGTTCTTTAGTTGTATCTGTGACCTTCCAAGAAGACGCCATTCCAGCCACTAAGGGGGAAGAGATGGTCAACATTACTGTTGTAGTCACTGGTGAAACAGATGCTCCCATCTTTGTCACTATCACTGGAAGCTACGAAGGAGCAGACGGATTTCCCACCTTCGGTTAGTTGAATCAGTTAATGGAAATATTAAGCAATCACCTCACAGTGAATATCTAAGTTTGATAATACATTCAAAGACCAGTCAGTAGTAGTATAGATACTAATTATTTTAATTTGGAAAATTACTGTATACATACGTATATATATATAGTCAATATGTTAGACAAGACACCATTATATATATACTATGTGTGCAACAATATACAAATAAAATGGCTACTACATATAGCCTATATATACTTGCATTAATGTGACTCTCATATATACAGAAAGGACTATTGAGGTGAATGAAGGTATTAATGTGATCTCGTTTTTGGTCAGTCCTGATGGAGTTTACAATCCAAATGCAAAATGGAACTTTCAGCTGAAAGTGGATCCATCTTCAGAAAAACTGGTTTCTATCGGAATGCATTCTCAAACCGAAATTAAAATTCATGAAACAGACAGTAGGTTACCTAGGTTACCGTATGTTTAATATTACAAACACATAACATGCAGTTCAAAATAACGCTATATATACTTGCATGTGCATTAAATATGCAGTCTATTATTCACTTAATGATAACAGAAAATGTCATAATGTTTGCCACTTCACCCATCCACTTGCATTACCTCAACATAGTGTGGAGTTTGTGTACTAATTCCATGTTTGCATTCTTTAGCTTTGCAGTTGACATTCACTGGAACTACCTTCACAGCTGATGAAGACGACCAAAAGGTTAACATTACCGTTCAACTACTTGGAGCCACAGCAGTAGATGTTCCTGTGAACATTTATCCCTTCGACTTGACTAATGTAACCGCTCCAGCTACAGGTACTATACTACCTTAACCATACACACTTTACAGTTGTACATACACAATTGTGCATACAATTAATTTGTCTAATACAGTACATCTGTTTTCATTCTGAAACTCACTTTCTAAGTGTTAAGAGTTGTGAGTGTTACCATTTTCTTATTCCTTTAGAACTAAAGGATTACATCTCTGATCCTCTAACTCTCACATTCCCTGGGGGAAGTTCTACCAATACACAAACAAAAGTGGTTACCATAGAGATCACAGATGATGACATATTTGAGGATACAGAATCCTTTGGATTGTTATTAAATTCCAGCATTCCTGCTGTGAGGGTAGAACCCTTTAATTTTACCAGAGTGGACATTGTAGATGACGATGGTGAGTGGTTGTTTTACTGCACAAATAGTATTACATTAATTGTCTCATTCTCAACACTAAACAATATTGCTTTACTGATGACGCGCATACATTTTACTACAGCACTAGTAGTAGTCTGTATGTATGTATGTATATACCCCTACTCATATATATAGATGACACTCACTCCCTTTCTATGTACATACTGTATATATGTACAGGTGTGATGATCACGTTGTTTAGTGAAGGAAATCAGACTGTCGAGGAGGGTACAGGATACCTGAACATTTGTATCGCTGTCAGTGGAAGAAGGGAAGTGCCAATCACATTTGAACTCTTCTCCGAAGAAGGGACTGCAACTGGTAAGTGTAGTCAGCAAACAGCTCTTAAACTCACTATATCACACTGCATGAGCTGCGTATCTAGACAACTTACCTCTTTACAAACACCAAAAAACTGTTAGTATTCTGCTTGAAATTATATCTTTGTCTTCTGCCCCACCCCCTTAGTGTCTCTGCCCCACCCCCTTAGTGTCTCTGCCCCACCCCCTTAGTGCCCCTGCTCTACCCCCTTAGTGTCCCTGCCCTACCCCCTTAGTGTCCCTGCCCCACCCCCTTAGTGTCCTGCCCCACCCCCTTAGTGTCCCTGCCCCACCCCCTTAGTGTCCTGCCCCACCCCCTTAGTGTCCCTGCCCCACCCCTTAGTGTCCCTGCCCTACCCCCTTAGTGTCCCTGCCCCACCCCCTTAGTGTCCCTGCCCCACCCCCTTAGTGTCCCTGCCCCACCCCCTTAGTGTCCCTGCCCCACCACCTTAGTGTCCCTGCCCCACCACCTTAGTGTCCCTGCCCCACCCCCTTAGTGTCCCTGCCCCACTTCCTTAGTGTCCCTGCCCCACCCCTTAGTGTCCCTGCCCCACCCCCTTAGTGTCCCTGCCCCACCCCTTAGTGTCCCCGCCCCACCCCTTTGGACTTCCTACCTCAAATCCTTTCCCCAATTATCTGGGAATTATCTGCATAATTATTATTCATGTTATAATTGTCATGATCAACAATTTATAATAATATATTGCAATACCCTATTAGAAAATCATGTACACTATTTATTCCTGTAAAATATCTCAGATAATGTCGACTATGAGAGCTTCGACTATCAAGGAACTCTGTTGGCAGATTCCACCAATTTCACAGTGACATGCCAATCAATCAAGATTATCAATGATGGCAATGTCGAGAAGGATGAGGTATTCACCATCCGTCTCAATCTGATAGATCCTATTGGCCGCATTCAAATGGAAGAGAGGCAGATCATGGTGACAGTGATGGACGATGACCAGGCTAGTAAGTAAACGGACATACTGCATGTAGAAATACATTCTTTGCTGGTAATGGTAGCTTTTCACTTTTTCACACTTTTGCTTCCAATAAAGGTCCTTCGTCAACTATACTATCTACTAGTACAACATTCACCTCTTCAGCTGGTCCATCTAGTTCAGTGTTCACCTCTACAGCTGGTCCATCTAGTTCAGTGTTCACCTCTACTGCTGGTCCATCTAGTTCAGTGTTCACCTCTGGTCCATCTAGTTCAGTGTTCACCTCTGGTCCATCTAGTTCAGTGTTCACCTCTACAGCTGGTCCATCTAGTTCAGTGTTCACCTCTACTGCTGGTCCATCTAGTTCAGTGTTCACCTCTGGTCCATCTAGTTCAGTGTTCACCTCTACTGCTGGTCCATCTAGTTCAGTGTTCACCTCTACAGCTGGTCCAAGTGCTACTGTATTACCTACTAGCTCTCCAGTGCCTTACCGTGTCTGCAGATTGGCAGAACAGCAGATCTCACCTTTTTCTAGTAGTAGTCCATCAACCCCTTACTCACTTCTGTCCACAAGCTGTGAACATGTTGTTTTCAAAGCCTCAGATGGTAGTCATTTTGTGGAAGTGTTTGCTGACATTTCCAAGAGTGTTACTGCTGGATTTTACCAATATGGCATTAAGTATAACAGAAAATTGATCCTTGTTAATGAAAACTATCATATAACTAATAGAGGGGTTCTGGGTATGCCCCTACAATTAATTCCTGGAGGAGCAGTGTATCCTGGCAACATTGTACTAGTTGAAGGATCAGATGGTTTCACTTTGGAGTTTCAAACTGTTGGTTTTAGAATCCGAACAGCTCTGAATAAGTTAGAGATACAATTATCAACTCTATCTACACTGGCAGCCAATGTTCAGGGACTATGCGGAGACTATAACGGAGACTTCTTGGACCCCGACATGACAGATGTTCAAGTACCAGATAGGGAGTTTATTAACAGTTGGAAAGTGTTACACTTTTCTCTGCCAGTGAGAACTGCATGCAGTGAGTGTGTCATTAATACATTATGTGGTCCCAGAAACATGGAAATATATATACATATATTTGCTGCCCTAACTTGCAAGTTTTCTAAATAAATATGATGTATATATATCTATATATGATGTACGTATATATATGCTATATAATATCTCCTGTTACTATATATAGGACAGAACACCTCTGCTACTGCTGATCCAGTGATGACTGTGCCCTTGCCAATCTCAAGAAGCATCAGTCAGAGAATCAGATCCAGACGACTGCAGCTTTGCTATGAAATCAGAGGAAGGCCGAATATTGTCTTCAACCTCGTCTCAGATCACTGCCTCTCAGTTAATGCACTCTACAAGGGAACCAGAAGCTTCACATACATGGAGAAGATTGCTATTCTCTCAGTCGATTCTGAAGGAGAATGCCAAGAAATATTGATTGATGTAAATGGCTGTCAAACCACTTTTAATGGAATGGTGACTCAATCAATCAAAGCTGGTAGTGTGGTAGTACAGCAGAACAGGAAGAAGATACGAGTTTCTGCCCCAAACTGCCAGCCCCACCCAACTGTAATGTGGGTACTCTGCGGCCATGTTGATGGCCATGATCTATTAGATTTTGTGGTTGCTAAGGGAGGCAGACTTGCCCCCACCAGTCACGGATTAATAGGTAAACCACAACAATCACGGGCTAATATGTGAGCCAACTATATTGCTTTATCGTCATGCTTAAGACCTCTCATTTATACACATATATTACATGTATGTAGTGATTGATGTTTATCTGTATATATATAATGGCATAAGATATAATGTTTCACTGCATATTCGTACACTTATGACTTTGTAGGTCAGTTTTGGAATGTTCCCATAAGTATTGATTACCTTCGTACAACAAGAAGTGGATTAAAGTTGTTTGCAGTCAATGTGACATATCCAGACACAAAGAGCAGAATATTCACTGGAGAGCTGCACAGTATATCATGGAACCAACCAGGAATACCCTGTCTCTATGCAGGCAATGCTAATGGTGGACCAGTAGCAGAATACCAGCAGAATAATGATCCAGTCATTATGGGACACTACCTCAACTACAAGCTGCCTGCTCTCTTTGATACCAAATACCAATACAGCCAGTTCAATGGTAGCTGCTTAATAAGTGGAGAATAGTAACTTGTAGACATTTAAACTTTAGAATACATGGATGTAAATTTTTAAATGATGCTCTATCGATTACATACTTCTCTGCGAACCAGCTAGAATAACCTTCAAAACAAGAAGTAGGCGGAATGAGGGAAATCACAGAGTATGGCTAAAAGTTTACGGGAGCTTCTTTTGGAGGCCTAACATCCCAAAGCCTTTGACTTTCGAAGCGCATATTTCGAAGAGTGCGGGGACTTTCCCCATTACAGTTCTTGCGTGATTTGCAGTATATAGTACCAATTTGTAATTATAATGATATTTGATCAGTCTAAACTTCAATCATACTACAATATTGAAAACCACCGAGATCATGATCAAATATACTTCATGTATCTACAAACATTAAAAGTCATGGTAAAAATGTACAAGTTCTGTGATAAAATAATCAAAAATATCCAAGAGTTTACGTAATAGCAAAATGTTCTTTTCAATTGATCCGTCCATTGCAGTCCAATTAACAGCTTTCCTGTACTTCTTTAGCATCATCTTGACAGATGATCCCAGGGCACACCACGTGGAGGTAGAAGTACTTCGTGCCCCAAAAGGCCTCCGGTTTCTCAACTCTGTTTGACACTTCCACTACTTGCGTCGTAAGAGAAGCTGCTCGGGAACGGTCCGGCGTACCTGACCGACCTGTGACCAGTTACTAGTCCTGCACTGCCTCACGCTACGGACAGAACAAGCCCGACCCTGGCGGACCACAAACTCCCACCAATGAGAATCATCATGTGCACACAACGCAGCTTGGGAACACTGTACACAGACTTTAGCTCATTGGGATCGGCCAGGTTGCTTTAGAGTAGGGACCCATCGATGAACTATATAAGAAAAGAATTAGAGAATACATAATTAACAGCGAATACGTACATGCATATACGGACATAAACATTGTGCATGAGCATGTAAAATTCCAATTGTAACTGCAAATGTCTTCCAAACCAACCTGATGCGGCAGCCTACAATAGCTTCCTGACCGACTACGTAGTGGCACTGGATCCACGCTCCTCCAGGTACGGGTCGTATAGCAAGAATCCGCAAGTGCCAATTTAACCACACAAGCAGGATTAATAGTGAGATACATCTCCAGGCACTAACCCATGATGGAGAGACCACCCCACTATACGAACACCGATGACCCTTTGTCGCATGGTACCATGGTCGTGCTCCTACCACGGTTTTCGCATCGATCCACACCAAAGTAGACCTCCAGAGTTGATAGCCCGGAGGCCAAAGACTGAAAATTTGCTCGACTATTTATTAGAAATTGTCGGCGGGAAACATCGTGAACTTGGCGGAAAATTGTGGAAGCTAAATTTTGTTTTTTGTTTTCGATGTCATGTTCGAGAACAATAGACAGCACCATGTCAGCATGTAGTACATGACCCGGAATATTCAGCAAGTCTTTATTGTTTATGAGTTAAGACACGAAAACATGCATGGCTATACAGCGAAGCAAATCCTAGCCTGTCCATGAATAGAAGTGTTTAATTAAAAAACAAGCTATCAATTTCATAATGAACCTCTAATTGTTTCAGCAGCAATCATTAATTTTATACATATGCAAAAGCTCTTGCGAGCGCATGAATTGACATATCAAGCGGTATGCTTCAAGCACAATCAAGATATTGAGAATCAAGGATATACGGATGTAGAGTTGTTAACAAAAATCACAAGTTCTATAATTATCATATGTACAATCAATATTTAATGTACATATGATAATTATAGAAAGGCTTGACTGATAATACTGTATGGTAGTTCCGTGCATATCTTTATTATGTGCACATATGTAAATCTCTGTCTGATGCTTACATTTAGACTCCCGAGATATATACAAGCTATAAGTTAAGGAGCCATCATTCATCATTGACCGTCTTGTTTATGTTAATGCTATTGCTCAATCCAAAATGGCCGTTGCTACTGAACTAGTTTGCATGAGGAACTTTGGCGTTGTACATGCCCTAAGCTACACCGATTGGTAGGTTATCTTATTTAGAGAATCAGACAAATGTATAGCCGCTTTTAATGAAGTCTATAATGTTTGCATGATTAGCAATTAATCAGCATCTTTACCTCATGTAAGAATACTTTACTTGTGAGACTATTAATTTGTACTTCAAGTACAATTTACACAAACTCAATATATGGCTTATTGTGTAGTTTGCTTTATTTGCTGTACATTTTATTTTCAGAAGAATTGTCGTGGAAATCTAATGTCAGTTACCTAGCAACATGTCCAATTAAAAAAGAAGGACTGAGTGGTAGGGAATCATTAAAGTTATTGGCTTGACCCATTCAGGTGGGTAAAGAGAGTATTGGATCAGGGAAATTTGCACAGAACAAGCAGTGAGTGAGTATAACAACTGTAAAGGACCTGGACTACATCTTTTGAATGGGATTACCAGATTTAGCATGTCTACCAATCCCTAGTAACTAGTAACTCCTAACTACCATTGTTTAGTTGGGGGAGGTGTGTAGTACATGCTTATCAGGTTCTCTGTATCCTATAGATCAGTTTGCCTCACTACTTGGCTATGAAACTGTACAATCCCTTTGAGCAAGATTATTAAGTTTATTGGCTTTGACATTAGTCAGTAGGTAAATTGTAAAACTGTTCTAAAAATTTCTTCTTTCTGTAGCTACTTAGATAATCTATTTCTTTTTACTCCTCTTAAGTATCCATGGTAACTGGATAGAGGATTATATACGACAAAAATCTAGAGTCCAACTGATTAGGGGTCCATTCCAGCTCTTAGTAGCTATGGCTACACTCATTTGGGGGAGTGGTTACAGTGTTGGCCATCAGAGCTGTAGATTAAGCAATATCTAAATGTGCTTACAATGTTCATCCAGTTTGCTTCTGTATAGCCTATCTTTATTTCATACAGGAAAGTCTCCACCAGGTGCAGTTAAACCATTCAATTTGAAATCAATCAATAATTGGCTCTCACTTGTAGAACAAATTTTACACATGTAAGTCAAGATCCTAGCCATCTGATCCAAATAGAGGTTGGGCAGTTTCTCCAAAGTCATTAATGGATGTACATGAAGAAACAACATTAATTAGTTGTATGTACGTAAATGTGTGTACCTCATGTGTTTAACAGGACCTATTTGTGACTGATGTATGTAAGTAGAGAATTATTTTGTAGATTATTAAATCATCATTGACATTTTTCTTTCCAACTGTTTCACTGTAACAGCGCATGACAGTGGTTGATGCAATAACAGGTTTTGACAGGATTATTGTCTGAGCATGCACTAATTGCAAAACAACTCCTTTACAAGTTACAAGTCTAACTCTTATATGTCTTAAACTATAAGAATGGCAGTTCTCTACACTGCATGATGGGGCTAACTAAATGTACATTATAGCTATACATATTAGTATACGTAACTATAGATGTATACTGAAGTGTACTGTAACTAATATGGCATTTTCCGTATATGTGCATCTATTATTGATGCATACTTCTCATATACACTTTCCTAACTAGCTCAGTTTAACACACAGAGAGATCTGTACAACAAAGAATGAAGCATCATTATGACGTCACCGATGACGTACTCTATTAAATGGAGGTTCGTTTTCTGATGATTAATGTAGCTTATTAAATCGAAATCTCATCTGGTACTAAACATGACGACGACTAAAGACCAGTTTATCGACGAATCTGTTTTAGAAGGACTCAGTAAAGAGGAACTAGACGAACTGAGCGAGTATTTGGATCCAGATGTAAGTATTTGTACACTCGTGTATATTGAAGACTGTAAGTGGAGGCTATGACAGACTGTGTAACAGAAACTTATTGAGTCATTTGTCAATAAATGGAAAATCATGAGTGTAATATTTTGTGTTCGTATTTGCATCACACACCGGAGCCTTAAGGCCATAATCTATTGTTCATGATAGCTATGAATACAATTAATGGTTAGAGATGGTCTGTGTACGTTTCAGACGCTCATTGGCCTATAATAAAACTAGTAATTAAGCACGGTCTCATCTCATCTCTTATTCACACTCCTCAGAATAGGCTCCTTCCGGCCTCTGATAGAATGCCTCCTCAAACTGACAGGCAGCCCACAGGTCAGTGTACCTCCTACCCTCCTCCTCTTCTTGTTGCACGTTCAGAGTCCTCTCCTCTGTTAGGTCCTTTTGATAGAGAACGTTTGATGCATCATTTAAAGAAGGAAGCCATTGACACTCCTGATCGTGACGATTTTGTTCCATTTGTGAAAAAGACTAGAGGAAAAGTGTACAAATCACAACAGGAACAGAATCAGGTTCATCCATCCATCCATTCAGCCATCCATCCGCCCACTCATCCATCCACCCATCCATCCATCCATCCATCCATCCACCCACCCATCCATCCGCCCACCCATCCATCCATCCACCCTCTACTCATTCATCCACCCACTCAACTAATTGCTCTGCATTAGGAGTACTTAATGCCATTGGCCGAGCCCACAATGGCACTTGACACAAAATCTTCTGGGTTGGATAAGGAGTTCGAGGCTCTCTTTGATGGAGTTGACGAGGCAGACTTGGTGGAGCTAGCTAGTTGGTTCAGCAATGTACAGTCTTATATTTAACATTATTCATGATTTTGATTATGTATGAAGGTGAGCTGGGTATAGATGATGGTCCCATTCCAGTTTCAAAACCAAAGAAAGCAGATTCAAAGTCAGAATCCCGCCACATATACTCCTATATGTCTTCAAGTGAGCGAATGTATACATAAAAGGAGGGAAACCCTATTCATTTAGTAACCCCTGTTCCTTCTCAAATTTCCAATAGCACAAGCTAGACATTTCCCTGAGGAGCAATCTCCAAGAGTCAACGTTGATGAGATTATACAGAGAGTCGCTGATGATGATGCGACTCTCAAACAATTAATCTTGAACAACCAGGAAGATCTGTCTGCAGAGAAATTTAAAGACTTGTGTTCTGCTTTGAAAGATAACAGAAGACTAAAGACACTGGAAATGGCCAATGTTAAGCTTGGGGATAAGGAAGCCACGGTAAGGACACCATATATGGGCATGTGGTAAGGACACCATATATGGGAACATATATGGACATGGCTATATATATGTATTAATATTGATTTGGTGAGTATGCAAAAGTGTTATTGATCTGATCATGAATAATTTAAAAAATGTGATCAAACAAAATCAATCATTGTGTGTCACATTACTGTTGTTCTCAAGTGACTAGTATATTGTCTTCACCTCTCTGGCAGCTTTTGGGAGATGTTTTAAAGGTTAACATTGGATTGAGAACTTTAAATTTGGAATCAAATCGAATTACTTCTAAAGGAATCAAAGTTGGTAACTGTCCATCAGTCATGTCCTGATAATGACATTCATATAAGCTATAATTAAATTCATATAAGCTATAATGACATTCATATAATGATATTCATATACAGTTGCACATTTTCTCTTATAAAGGCTATCCTGAAAGCCTTAGAGGATAACCCTATGTTAGAGGAACTGAAACTAGCCAATCAGGTGAGAGATGTCATTAGATGTCTTACAATCAACCTTTTTCAAACTAATTGGCTTTGACTCATGTTTTTTTCATTCCAATTTTAAGCAAATGGGACTTGGTGCTGGAGTTGAAATGGAAATAGCAAAGTTACTAGAGTGTAATACAGTGTTGAGAAAGTTTGGAATGACATTCAGAGCAAATGGTCCTCGTATATTGGCTGATCGCTACATTATGCGGAATAATGAAATTGGTCAGTATAGAGATCATCTGCTTCTTATATATACCTTAAGTACCTCTTATTTACCTCAAGTCCTCTTATTTACCTCAAGTCCTCTTATTTACCTCAAGTCCTCTTATTTACCTCAAGTCCTCTTATTTACCTCAAGTCATCTTATTTATCCAAGTCCTCTTATTTATTTTACATGCTATGCAGCTCGTAAGAGACGGACAATGATGGATTCAGTATAGTCAATTTATATTCAGTTATTAACAGATGTGACATCTTTTGTGTGGAGAAATTCAAGTGCAGCCATTTTGAAATGAACTGTAGTTTGTAGACCTCTTTTTTAGAAATACATATATTGTTTTGACATAGAATTATATAGGAGTATTAATCCTGATAACACTTACATGCTATGATGTATAAATTGTAATCAATTATATATGTAATTAAAGTGAAAGTACAACTAAGTTTGTTCTAAAGTTGTTTGAAATTAAAATAACAGATTGGAATAGTCAGCCATTGGGAAGGCAAGTTGGAGCGGTTCTGCTAGTTCTTTCCAGTTGATCCAAATCCTCCCGCCCCTCTGCCCGTGCTGTCCAGTTCACTAACTTCCACAAGGGGAGGAGTGGAGATTCTCTCCAGAATGAGTTGAGCCACTCTGTCTCCAACACTCACTGAAGAGAGGATCAAAACATGTATACTCAAACACTCCTATTGGCTACATATATATACTTACTCAACAGGAGCCAACAGTATACTATTATAGCATATTGTATGATGACCATAGTAGTAGATAGTAATGCTGGGCCCCATAAGGTGGTAGTGCTGGGCCCCATAAGGTGGTAGTGCTGGGCCCCATAAGGTGGTAGTGCTGGGCCCCATAAGGTGGTAGTGCTGGGCCCCATAAGGTGGTAGTGCTGGGCCCCATAAGGTGGTAGTGCTGGGCCCCATAAGGTGGTAGTGCTGGGCCCCATAAGGTGGTAGTGCTGGGCCCCATAAGGTGGTAGTGCTGGGCCCATAAGGTGGTAGTGCTGGGCCACATGAGAGAGATATGGTCTGACCTTGGAAATCTTCTTTGGAGAGGTTGAACAAGATTACTCCTACATTGCCACGATAGTCTCCATCAATGACTCCTGCTCCAGTATCAATGTGATGTTTCCATGCCAACCCAGACCTTGGAGCTACAATTAAATCAGATCACAAAAATTGTAAAATCCTTTGCTATCATCCATGGCCGTGACTACCGCTTATTAATAATGCAATCTATCTATCCTCTAATTTAATTCCCTCTGAGGCTGACTGTAGCTATCGTGCAGTGTGCATCTTCCCTTGAACTAGCGTGCGGAGTATCAGTTGGACCTACCGACTCGACCGTAGTGACCCTTTGGAACTGCAATGGCCAAATCTGTCTTGACGATGGCTTTGCCTTCAGATGGAACGACAGTATCTTGTGCACTATTAATAGATCAGCAGGCAGACAGAGGTTAGGGTGAGAGGTGGGCGCAGTAGAACGGGTCCTACCTGTACAAGTCGTAACCAGCTGCTTCAGCCGAACCACGTGTTGGCAAACGTGCCGCTTCACTCAAACGCTTGCACAATAAAACTTGCTCCTCCTCGGTTGCTCCGTCGATAACATTCTTCGCTTTCTTGGCCTCAGGAGGAACAGCATTTTGTGATACGGTGGATATCATCTTTGCCCAGCTGCTAAGTCGCGCCAAAAGTGTACGCGTACTTGCATGTCATCTCTTAATTGTTTACGGTCAACCAAAATTTGCATAACCGCACCTCCCGACTGCAAGTGAAGGCGATTGATTGAAAGATAAAAAAAAAGCTGTCATAATTATAAAAAGAGTGTTCTTTATCGATTTTTCTTTTTCTTCTTGCTGACCATTTCAATGGCACTTGGACTCTCTCTCTTTCTATCTGTGTACGTACAAAAGTGAATAACTTGCAACAATGAAGCCAGAAATTGAACACAGTGCAAAATAAAGCATTAAAAATCAAAGCATTCTCTCCAAACAGCTTAATAATGTAAACATACATTTGTAGGAATTACCTTGTCTGGTAAGTCCTAGGGCAACATGCAGGTTGTCAGATGTGGGAAAGGAAGGGGAAAACCCCTTTGGTAGCAGTGTCTGTGCCATCATCTCCCTCAGCTGTTCCTTCCAGATGCTCGCCTGCGATGCATCCCTCTCCCACCCATCTCTTCTCAACGCTATATCCTCCTCCTGGTCCACTCTGATTGGTCAGTTAAGGAATACACTTCACACCATCCATGTATGTATATACTATATCCACATACATACATATATACTACGTACATCCATGTACGTAAATATATGTATTAGTATGTGTAAACAAACAAATTAGAACTGTGGATACAAATCATCTCCAACTTCAACTTCCAAAGCTTTTGCTGACTTTAGCAACCAATTTTCAGCTCTCTTCTCTTTCGACAACCTGAGAGGTGTGGCAAGGGGTGTGGTGAGAGGTGTGGTGAGAGGTATGGTGAGAGGTGTGGCGAGGGGTGTGGTGAGAGGTGTGGTGAGGGGTGTGGTGAGAGGTGTGGTGAGGGGTGTGGTGAGAGGTGTGGTGAGGGGTGTGGTGAGAGGTGTGGTGAGGGGTGTGGTGAGAGGTGTGGTGAGAGGTGTGGCAAGGGGTGTGGTGAGAGGTGTGGTGAGAAGGGCTTGTGTGAAGGAAAAAGTGTCAAAGGAAGGAGGAATATGGCATTTACGTACTTGCTTTCTACTTTTTCTATCTTCTTTGCCATTTGGACTCTCTTGCGCAATGGCTGCAAATACTGGGACTCCACTGGAAAGGTGGGCATGTCTTTATCTAATTAGAAGTAATTACAACAGGGATGTACCCATTGGATGTCTGACATATGCTCAAGTGATGAACCTTTGTTTAGCTGTGTACATATCATTTTGTAAGCTTGCAGCTCCTTTGGACTAATAAGCATTACACTCAGTCCTTTGGACCTCGCTCGAGCAGTTCTCCCACTTCTGTGGACATATACCTAGAGAGGGGGAGGGGCAATAGAAGGCGGTAATGGGAGGGACAGCAGTGGGCGGGGCAGAAGTGGGGCAGCAGTGGGTGGGGCAGTTAAGGGAGGGGCAGCAGGGGGCGGGGCAGAAGTGGGCGGGGCAATAATGGGAGGGGCAGCAGTGAGCAGTTGCTTACTTCAGTGTTCCGTGGTACATGATAGTGAAATACATGATGCACTGATGGAATGTCGAGACCTCTTGAGGCTACGTCTGAGGCTAGTAGCACACTGCTACTGGAGGAGACAAACCTACACACAAACACACAAACACACGGACAAGGAAGGTTGGCATTACAGAACAAGAATAGTGAAACATGATTAGAATAGCCACCTCTCTAGGAAGGTACGTACCTCTCCAAGTTCTTTAGTCGCTGTCTCTGCTGCATGTGAGCGTGAAGGCAGTGTACTGGCAGGTCCAACTGACTGAACAACATCTTCAGTCTCTTCAGAGAGTCAATTGTGTTGACAAACACCAGTGTTCGCCCGGGGTACACTTTCAGAAAGTAGTACAGGTAGACCTCCTATAGGACACACACAGGAAGTAGTACAGGTAGACCTCCTATAGGACACACAGGAAGTAGTACAGGTAGACCTCCTATAGGACACACACAGGAAGTAGTACAGGTACACCTCCTATAGGACACACAGGAAGTAGTACAGATAGACCTCCTATAGGATACACAGGAAGTAGTACAGGTAGACCTCCTATAGGATACACACAGGAAGTAGTACAGGTACACCTCCTATAGGACACACAGGAAGTAGTACAGGTACACCTCCTATAGGACACACAGGAAGTAGTACAGGTACACCTCCTATAGGACACACAGGAAGTAGTACAGGTAGACCTCCTATAGGATACACACAGGAAGTAGTACAGGTACACCTCCTATAGGACACACACAGGAAGTAGTACAGATAGACCTCCTATAGGACACACAGGAAGTAGTACAGGTAGACCTCCTATAGGACACACAGGAAGTAGTACAGGTAGACCTCCTATAGGACACACAGGAAGTAGTACAGATAGACCTCCTATAGGACACACACTGATTGATCAAGGTGAGAGCCTTGCATCATTTACAACCTCTCTACCTTATCCTCCTCCACACAGGTGATCCTGGACTCTGTGAGTGTCTTGACCAGGACCTCCTTGTTAGTCAGATCCACAGTGACACAGTTCTGCTTGTCAATACCTGCCATCGTCACCAGTTCACCTATACGGATGAAGGGGATTTTAAAGATAGTACAGCTTTGAGAACATGCATTTAAAGTTTTCTTGTTCTATAGCAAACAATAACATGAGCATCCTCCTAATCTGATAAGGAAGACCTGCTACCGTACTAACAGGTTCACTGCCTATTGCTCACTCAATGACTTTTGGCTACTTTTTTTCTTCTTCTTAATCTTCTTCCGTTTGACCTTGTCAGCTGTGAGTGTGGCGGAGAACACAAACCTCTGAACTGCTCCACTGTCTGGTTGGCTGGAGTGGAGTTTGGACAGGATCAGCTCTAGCTCCTTGAAATGACCCTCCTCCAGCAGACGATCTGCCTCGTCCAGCACCAGAGAGCGGACTCCACTCAAATTGGACAGGTATGGATTGCCCTTCAAGGAGAGGAAAGAGTGTCAGTCAAAGGAGCAACTGACTAGACTGAATATTGTAGACAGAAACTTTATTTTACTGCATATTTTTACCTCGTCAATCAGCTTCCATAATCTCCCCGGTGTTGCTATGACCACCTGAGGACAGAGATGAAGCAATCGCTCCTGCTTTTGTGAAGACATTCCTCCAACAACCGCAATTACCTGCAAACATCACATATACATACACCAGCTAGTCATCCGCCCACTCACCCATCCATCCACCCACTCACCCATCCATCCACTCACTCACCAACTCATCCATCCTTACCTTGATGCCAGTATGTTTGGTGATGGCAGAGATGTGATCCTTCACTTGTAAAGCTAGTTCTCTGGTAGGAGTTACAACCAGAGACAGCAGGTGATACTTGGCTCGACAGCCATCTTCATCTGCCACGCTCTCTGACTGATTACCCGCCACTCCCTCTAACTGATTACCTGCCACACCCTCTGACTGGCTATCTGCCACGCCCTTTAACATTCTATCAAAAACATCATTTGGTATGTCATCCTCAAAGTACACTAAAGTGTTAGATTTCAAGCTGCCATCAGCATCATCACTATCACTGCCATCAGCATCATCACTACCATCACTACCATCAGCATCATCACTACCATCAGCATCATCACTACCATCACTACCATCAGCATCATCACTACCATCAGCATCATCACTACCATCAGCATCATCACTACCATCACTACCATCAGCATCATCACCATCACTGCCATCAGCATTATCACCATCACTGCCATCAGCATTACCATTATCCACTCCTCCCTCCCCCTCTCCACTGTCCATCTGCAGTAGCTCTCGAGCCTTTCGATGTATCACGGTGTTGAGGTCAATCACTGTATCCTCCTCTTTGGTGAGCTCCTTTAGAACCTGTCTCCGATTAACATCACCAGTCGACAAGATGTCTGCCAAAACTGGAATACCATATGCCAATGTCTTTCCAGAGCCCTAATCATAATAACACATATTCATGACCATCATGTGACCATCATGTGACCATCATGTGACAGTAACACAATGACATTTTTAATGAGTAGCTTATCAAACAAATATTTATAGTTTATGATGCTCAGGTCTTGAGCTGTACCAGCTATGGTTAATCATGTGACCATCATGTGACCATCATGTGACAAATACCTACCTATAAGTGTACTTGTTTAGTTTCAACTCACAGTCTCTGCTGCTCCGATGATGTCATAATGCTGACTGATTGCTTGCGGAATAGCTAGTCTTTGGATCTCAGTTGGGTGGGCAAAGGGGGTTTCCCTGAGAGCTTCCAGTATGGGGGAGGGGATACCAAGCTCCTCCCACTGGCAATCTGCCTCCAGCTCTGAGCCATCAGATGGATTGTTCAGAGAAGCTGAAGTTTCCATCTCTTTATGCAGTTCTGGAACCATTGCATCACCTTTCTTCTCGTGATCAGATGACTTTGGTTGTCTTTTGTTTTTGCGCTTCTTCTTCAGAAACGTAGAGTCTGTCTTTTCCAGTTTTGCTTTCTTCGTTATCGTTGTTTCTTCTCCATCATCAAAAGCCACTTCAGGCAAAGAGGTATCTTTAGAATCTTCTCTGAATGTGCCTAGTGAAACAGCATTTTGTGATTTTAACTTGCTCGCTGCTTTTCGCTTCTTTAAACCTTTCGCTTTCCTCAGGAGATCCTTTCTGCTCAGCACATTTCCTTGCAGGTTTCGAGAAGAAAAACGGGATCGCTTTAGCATGCCTTTATTCATTGCGAAATCTTCGCAGGTCTCGAAGTAATGAAAAATGGCAGCTAAAGGCGAGGCTAAAGGTAATGCTAAAAATTATCACAATCGATCATGCGAAATCATGAGCTGGTCTATACTTCTTGTCAGATGATGAGAGAGTTCCACTGTTGCGCAACACGAAGCTATCACAAAGTGAATCTATTTCAATGCGCACCTCCTTTCAAGGAGAATACGATCTGCAATGGTAAGCGATTGATTGTGAAACTGTTAGCACCTGCAAAACTCATTCTCCTTCTCTCCACCTCCCCTCTCCTCCTGGGACCCCTCTCCCTCTCCCTCTCCTCCTGGGACCCCTCCACCTCCCCTCTCCTCCTGGGACCCCTCCACCTCCCCTCTCCCCCTCCTCCTGGGACCCCTCCACCTCCCCTCTCCCCCTCCTCCTGGGACCCTCCACCTCCCCTCTCCCCCTCCTCCTGGGACCCCTCCACCTCCCCTCTCCCCCTCCTCCTGGGACCCCTCCACCTCCCCTCTCCCCCTCCTCCTGGGACCCCTCCACCTCCCCTCTCCCTCTCCTCCTGGGACCCCTCCACCTCCCCTCTCCCTCTCCTCCTGGGACCCCTCCACCTCCCCTCTCCCTCTCTGAAGGTGTATTTTTGATAATCTACCAAATGGGCAAGTCACAGATCTCCTAGAGCACGCTGAACCAGGGACTTATCTCGTTGCATATGACACTGCAGCAGATACATATACTGTACACATTCGCTACAAGTGAGCAATACATATTACTATGCATGTCAATCTGTATTAAATTTGCACAACTTGTATTGCATACAGGAAAGCTTACATAAAGCATGTTATTAAAAAAGATGGCAGTTTATTCAGACTACAAGCCCAAAAGGACAATGTGAGGCGTTGATAGTAGAATATGATGCAGTTCTATGCCTGCAGGCTTGTATGCGTGTACTTGTTACTTCAGGAGGAAGTGTCTTTCTCATCTCTGGAGGAAGCCATAAAAACTGTAGCAGCGAGAAGCAAGAGAGAGCAAGTCGTTATTAGTCCAATCTTTTGTGACAGACGTAAGCATTATACACACAGCTTGACATGTGACAGACGTAAGCAGCTTGACATGTAGAATTGAGGAAATGTGTGTTGTAGAATCCAGAGATTTCACCTTGTCAAGGTCAGTAGTGGCTCCACCTGAATATAAACAGGCCGTGAAATACCCTGTGAGTTGTGGAATGGGATGGCTTGGATATAACTTTCACCCACTCCAACCCCACCCCCACCTGCTCCAACCCCACCCCCACCCGCTCCAACCCCACCCCCACCTGTTCCAACCCCATCCCCACCTGCTCCAACCCCACCCCCACCTGCTCCAACCCCACCCCTCCTGTAGGATGCTCCAAAATGGCAATTACCCACAGTAGACAAGCCAGGCCCAATTAAAACAACTTACAGTGATTTTGGAAGCAGTTATTCCAGCATAACCCAAGAGGAAATTGATTACAGTAAGAGGTGATGGTAGATAAACACTCTATTCCACTCCAACCCATCTCATTCCACTCCAACCCATCTCATTCCACTCCGACCCATCTCATTCCTCTCTGACCTTTTCCTTGCAGAAAACTCTCTGTACTACAGGTGTTTTCACACAGATCCGAAAGGCAGCTGGTGGAAGCCCCACAAAGCTGGTTACATAACTGGAGTTTTCCTAGTCCTCTTGTGGTTGCTCATATTTGTGACATTTGGCTGGTTCCTCCTTATCATTCTGTTGCCATGTTATGTACTGATGTGTGTGTGCAGCGATAATGAGTGAAGGAAGAACCAAATCTATTAAATTTATTTGCTCTTTTTATATATTTTTTTATTACAAAAAGGAAATGCTTGCATCAGTAGTTTATATTCAGAAAAATTAAATATATTCATAAATATAAAATACTATACCTACAGTACGTACATACCAGCACAAGTAGTGTGTGGGTAATAATTTACTTAAATAGTGAATGGCTGACAGGTCAAGTCTTTAGACTGGCTCTCTTCACAAATTCATAACCGACTATCATTAATGCACCCGTTGGCACTGTCTGCATGATCCGGGCGGAAATCCCCTTGTACGCGGCCCTCACTCCCTCCTCCTTCCACAGTTTGGCCACCACCTGACGCAGAGAGGCAGAACACTCCAGCTGCAGATCAAACAGAAGAGGTCACGCACAGTAAAGTCTTGACCTTTAAAGATGTCAAACATTAGAGATTGAGTCCTCCAGCTAGAGTTATAGTTACATGAGATGAAGGTTGCAAAAAGGCTTTAGGGAAAGGGTGATCTATTTAAGCAATCAAAACCTCTTATATTATCAGAGTTAAAGAGTATAGTAACTTTACTGATGACAAATGCGACATGAAATGGATAAATTAAGTGAAAAGCAATTAGATAACACAACCACAACTGTTTTGCTATAAACTGACCTGGTATCTTGTGCGCACAAGGTCCATCAGATTGGTTGAGGAGGCGGAGACCACGCCTGCCAACATTCCACTCCCCATAATGAGCCCCACAGTGGGGCCCTGGGATAGCAATGGGTGGTGGGAGGAGTAAGCGTAAATGGTTGAATACGAACCCCACCATATAGCACTACTCGGCACATAGGTCATTAGGGACACTAGATAGCCTCTATACAGCCCAGATGCGCCTTCCGTCCGTACAATATCTCGTAAGACTGTGAGCGGCCCCTTTAAACGAACCTTCTTCTTTGGACTATCCTTGTTTACCTGTCCTTGTATCATCATGTGCTGGGAGACAATGTCCACGGGGACGGTCACCGTTTGGCCCAGAAGCGAGGCCGTGAACCCGCCAATAAAGCTTCTTACGCCGCTGCTGTATCCGTCCAGGAAGGAGCGCGTGACCTCGTACGTGGTGATGTACAGTTGACCGGATATCAACCCAAAGGAGCTGGGTATGAATCCTTTGTACAAGCCGCGAACACCTTCGTATTTGAGAACGGTTCTGAACGCGTTCAAGGTTCCGCTGTACACTGCCTTACGTTTCTGCATAAACAGTCTCGTCTTTATCAAATTGAAGGGGTAGACGAGGCCTCTTAGGCCGACAAACGTCAGAGGACCAATAAGATAGTACTTTCTTTTGTCTAAATCCCGCCATTCTATCACTGTTGGGGAAAATCCTTCTAAAATTGGTCTAGACTTTAAGTCCATGCCTTTTCAGGAAAAGGATAGCTCTTTAAAGAAGCGATAAAATTTCAGGTAAAATCCAGCCATCAGTCAGGAGCCATTTGTAACCTGATGATCACGTGTTTTTAATGATATTCATAGATTATGCAAAGGGGTGTGTGCCTGATCTGGGCCACACAAACCTTTGATCTCTTTCCGTACTGTTAGTTTGCCATGGAAGACTGACCCAACAGCTAAAGAGAGGCAGACTTGAACGGATTAACTATTTCTACACGTTGGACTATTGTTTGAGAAACTAGGGGGTCCTTCAGGAGACTCAGAGATGTTGGATGTGCACAAGGTTCTTTTGCTAGCTACCACACTGCTTGGATTGGAGTTATCAGTGGCAGGTAGGCATGCCCATATAAGGCAACTAAAGGATAGAAAGGTTTCACAAGCTAGTCACTGCAGTTGTGTGGACATGTAAAATTAATACAATTGTATACTATTTTTTCCAATTTTCAGCACAAAATGAGAATGGGAATTCAAATGGCAGTTTGACTGAAACACAGTTAATAATCATTTCAACAGTGTGTGCTTTCATATTTATACTAGCACTAGTTGTCATAGCAACAGTGACAATGTAAGAACCTGTACTTTAAATATACCATGGTGTGTTTCAAAGGTCTGTCCCCCTCACTTGTAGCATATGTCTGTTTCATGACCAGTGTCTGTGTGGAAGGAGTGATCCAGGAAGCTGGACCACTATGGCACCTCGTAAACCCTCCATCTACTCATCACCTGTCACTCCCATCCTTTCAAGTCACCATTTGAGACGACTGAGGTATCCTTAACACAAGTAAACTTGTCCATTACCCTTTTTGAATATGATCTTTTTAATATCACTTTTCACTACCAAAGTTAATTTTTTATAGAAATGTTCTATTTACAAAAATGAAAACATACTAATCTGTTAATTCTAAAATGTGTTTTTGCATAATAATCACAACATTCTAATTTCATCATTCTTGCAGTCAGTCCTTTGTTCAGTCTGAGTCCACAACGAGACTTGTGAGTGAGGAGAGCCGCATGGAATCAACTGGTTCACTGAGGTACACTGGAGCCTACAGCAACCAGACCAGTGGAACAGAGCTAAATACAAGCTTCTCTTCTGTAAGGCATCTGTCACAAGAAGAAAACAACTTTCATTCTTTTGAAATTGAAATGGAACCACTAAATGGGAATCAGAAAGCCAAATCTCTGGGCTGTTTGGACACATTAAAGGAAGAGCCATCCGACCAATCAGATTCCTCAAATCCCAGTCCCTCCAACTGGACCCTACAGCGACCAGCAAGTATAGGATTCAACACTCTGACAACTACAGGCCTGGGCCTGATTGGTCAGGCAGGCAAGGCCAGATCTATGATGGAGCTGCAGAGAGCGAGATCAGCCAAAAAGGTACACTTTGAAGGGGACACTCCAGAGGGCATCACAAGGGCTGACTCTGAAGATGGTTGCCATGGAGATGAACAGCAGGATAGAGGGAGATATAATATTAGTAGAGGTAAAGAGATTGACAGTTCCCTTGCACGGCATCAAAGTCTGGACAGTGTCTTGTCTTCTCAAAAGTCACCAATTTTTGTTACTTTCAGCCACAGTCAGGTGCAATCTGTAGGGTCCATTTCAGAGGCCACTCCCATGGAGAAGGAAGGTTTTAACAGCCAGCCCACTTTATCACTCTCAACCACAAGTGTCGTCTCTGGGAGCCAGCGTTTATCAGACCTTTCCATCACAAGTGTTCCCAACAAACAACCACTCAGGTCAAGTAGTTTGGAAGACGTCTCTAGCATCCAGCCCAACTTATTAATTTATTCTACCTCAGCAGGTTCATTATCTGATACTGCAAAAGAGACATCAGAAACCACTGAAATAGCTTCACATTTCAATTACCATAACAACAGTTTAGAAGTGGACTCACCTCCTTCTCCAAAAGGGCCTGATTATGACACAGGTAACCCAGACACCACATCTCAACCCAGACTCCCCTCCAACAATAGTTATGCTAGTGGACTGCTATCAACAGAGGGACCTCTTCATCCTCACATCATAGCTGTTCCTGGTCGGCCATCTTGTTCCTCTCCGGGGTTCACAGAGATAAGCACTCCCAAGGGACTTCGGTTTTGTGTTTCTGTCATACAAGACACCTCTAAAATGCACTCATCTCTCCTAACACATCCCAAAATAAGACAAATTCCACATACTGACTTATACACAGAAAACACTTTACCCCAAACCTTAACAACTAAACAGACTATAGAGGACAGAACTACATGCAACAATATTACATCACCTAGTTACCATGACAACCATGAAGATATTGACTGGGAGCCCCAAGATGTGGTTACCATTGGTAACTATCAAAGTGAGGATAATGACTTCATGGAGCTGGGGAATTCCCTAAGTGCAAGTCTCCCGTCAATAGACCTCATCGAATCTGATGTCAATATCACTTCTCATGCTGAATCTGAAACAATGATATCTGAAGTTGGAACAAAGGATGGACTGTTAAAGACAGACCAGACCAGCTGGTACTCTGGCATAATAACAGACACTTTCCATGAGGAGCTGGTAAGGCTACGTTCCAAAGACCTGGCTGAGAGAGGAAGGTGGTTGGATGAGAGCGACAGTGATAGTGATGATGAAGATTTTGTGAATCCACAAGTAAAGTTTGGTAGGGAACTTGTACAATCCCAGCCCCTTACACCAATAAACTTTATTACTAGGGACATCCTCCCAACTGATTATAATGCCAGAGGTACAGCTTTACCTAATATGGAAAGTTCATTTGGGCCTAAACGTAACAAGTTGGTGCAGTTCCCAGTAATGTCAATTATTGAGGAAGAAGGCTCCCAAGTTTGGTCTGACCAGGAACAAGTCACTTAGAACACTTGTAACAAATGAAATTATTTATCCCATCTGTATTAAAGAATTGAGTATATTAAAACTTTACAATTATAGAATAAACCAATATGATACATGATACATCAGAGATCAAATCTTATTCATGTAATAATACTTGAAACTTAACTCAAATAAAATATTTCAATACTGATCGTGTACTTCTCTCAGCACAACTCAAGTAGAGTTGCCCCAGGGCACACCACGAGGAGGTGAAAGTACATCGTGCCCCACCCCACAGCGTTGACACTAACTATTGTGTAACAGAAGCTGTAACTGCGCAGTAATCTGCACTCATGGAGTTACTAGCCATGACATAGGAATCGATCGGCGTTAGCCTCACTTTCAGCCTATGCCAAGTCCGACCCTCCCGAACCGCAAACTGCCCCGATGAGAATCAGTGTGTTGCCACACCTTTAACTCCTCAGGATCGGATGACGTCCTTGAAGTGGGGACTGGCGAAACAACTGCCCAAATCAGGTGTCGACAACCGACTTCAACTTACATAGTTACGCGATTACCTCAATCTCCGTGCCGTCAGACCCCAGCCGAAGCCAGAGCTAGTGAGGACCAATCCCAAGCACCAACCCTCCCACTGAGTTCCTGATCAGATTGCATATCCAACGTGACACCAGGCCGCATTCTCGGCTCGCTGGCGGAGCCGAGGGGAATCCTGGGTCTACTTGTCTAGCGCTCCGAACAGGACTACTCGGGATAAGGAAAGACCACCGTCAGGCACAGAAACTTTAGCAATCACACGCGTCAAGTAAGCCACTGGGGGTAAACTGAGAAAAGTTCACACCTCGCGCCTTTTATAAGGCTTTATTTCAAAACAATCACGTGATGAAATGACGTCAGCTTAAATTATAAGTTTCACACCTCGCTACAATTCAAAATTGCCCACGTGATGTAATGACGTCAGTCTTAATTATGACTTTTAGACAATTCGCTACATCCCAATCTACCCACGCAACTGTAATCCCTTCCGCTCTTAATTTGTACACATAAAGACAAAATACAACCAAATGATAAATCTGTGTCTATTTTCGTCCGATGTCTATCCACTCGTCATCGCTGATATCAAAATCCTTCATATGTTTACCCAGGTATATCCATCTTCCTAACACACCAACATCTAAAATGTTTCTATGCACTGTCCACCAAGGCGATACTATATAAGGAGAGGTTTCTTGATAGCGCTTAACATCTGAAAACCTTCTACTCTCCATAATAAGAGATACTATTCCCAAATTGACGTATATCAGTTTATTTTGAGCCTGCAAATCCATCAATTTGCTAAGCTCTGTTTCTGAGCGCCCGCTCCTTATCGAATCAGGTGTCTGTGATAGCTGGTTACAGTACACCAGCAACTCGTCCACGTAGCTCCCGTAACGCGGTCTGGTGGTCCAAAGGTAGCATAGTACTCCCATTAAGCCACTATAAACGGAAAATCGATAAGGATGCGCTTTTATAAACTTTCTCACGTCAGTTAATGTGTCATGATAATCTTTCAATATGTTCACTAGAGGGGAACTCCATCTTGAGAGACGTTGACTCGCCTTCTTTGACAATGTCACGTTCCCAATTAGCCGAGAGAGTGCTGACATGTTCCTCAAGAGGAGGTGTTCATCAGATTAACTGTCACGCCATTTGCACAATTAACAAAAGTTAATAACAACAAAAAGGTAACGCCCACAATATGGCTACCGATAGTAGTAAACTTTCATGATCCATAGGAGTACGAAACGTAGTTAAAGCAACATAAGGTCTCGTTTAAATCGACCAATCGATTTGGGATCCATGGATCAGCCAGATGATATGATATCAGCAGCCGAGATTGCACGACGCAAGATGAACATGGTTCAGAACGCCGTCCGTAGCTATGAAAGTAACATTCGCCCTCCCATTCCCAACAAGGAACCAGATCCTCCAAGCGCAACTCCAACAGCGACTTCTAAAGTTGTTAGTAATGGCGAACCGAATCAGCCCATTAGAGTACCAAAGATGCGCCCGCCCATCTGCCTCGTCGATACTGAAAAGGAAAACGATACGAAAGTCACTAATAACATCAAGTCAACAGCGAATGGTATGTCGGCAGCGTCGTCAGAAGCGGCAGTGCTTAATACAGTCGAATCGGCCAACCAAGAGCCGGTAAGCGATGTAGTTATGAAAACTTTAAAGTCTTGTCATACCATTCTACCTCCCTGCTTTAAGTATGAATGAGGAACTGCCAATTTAGACCTAAAGTAGTGTACTGTTAATTAAGGAATCAGACGAAATTAAATTAAATGAGTTAAATAGTACGAGTTTACTTTTCTCGATCGTTTCATTATCTCTCCTTATAAATTATACGCACCTATACGTACAAGGAATTTAAAGAAGTAAAACTATATGCAGTATTAAAAGCAGTTTTAAATTTAAAGTTTTAAATTTTATATGCAACATTTAAAGTATAGTAGGTTTAAAATTTTATGTATGTAAATTCTGTCAAGCTATGTTGCTATATAGTCCCGTTTGGTTTGTTCTCATGTATTTTTAAAGAATCTGTCCATAAAATTTCTAGCTTTTTAAAACGAGTGCTCCTTAACTTCTTGCTTAAACCACTAGTTTGAAACTGATTGTTGCTAGTGAATGTGAGGTGAATGTGCTAGTCTATTTACTGTGCTATTCAACTATAATTATATATTTAGAACTCTATGTGCATACGCATGCTTAGCAACATACATATGTGAGAATAGTAACATTGGAGGCAGATTTCATATAAGGTATATATTCTTCTATTTATATATTCGTATGCTCTAATAACGTTTTTGTGTGCAAGTGATGACACGTTTTGAAAATGTTTATGAAAACATTTTTATTTTGAAGTGTTCCATGTTTTTTTAAGGAAGCACAGTTTAACTTTTGACTTCAATCCCAATATCTTTCCAGTAGTTTTGAGTTATTCTATGATCAAATACTATTCTAATCCTTGCAATGATAGTAATGTTTCACGGTCCACAAATAATAAAACTTTAACTCTTTCATTATTTATACACCGTTTATGTATTTATGCCAATATTTATAAAATTATTCTACAATTACACCAGCCAAAATTGAACATGCTTCAAATTAAATTTTGGGCTAGTGTAATCGTAGAATAAGAATCGTTATGCATCCTCCTAGATACACAGAAGTTTTTGTGAATAGTTCTAATATAGAATAATAATAGCATAATTAATTCTAACTATTAACGTGTCACGGAAAGGTTTCTGAAGAAGACTTGGAATAGAAATATCTGGCAAAGATTATTTAACTACATGAAATAATTATTAAAGAACCATTTCACTCTGAATGTGTTGCATTTCTAATTCTAGTTTTTATGTGTAATGATGTGTGCTTTTGTATTCCTTTGATTTTAGGGAAAATCTACAGATCATTCAAATGCTGCCACACCCAAAAGTGAAGGCCCCGCCCACTCATCCATCTCTCCTAAAATTAAAGTCAAAACCCACTCCAGTTACTCACCAAAGGGCAGTCCCTCCCAGATTAGGGCCAACTCACCCTCCCCAGGGTCCCTTAAGGGCAGCCCCTCCCAGATTAGGGCCAACTCACCCTCCCCAGGGTCCCTTAAGGGCAGCCCCTCCCAGATTAGGGCCAACTCACCCTCCCCAGGGTCCCTCAAGGGCAGCCCTTCCCAGATTAGGGCCAACTCACCCTCCCCAGGGTCCCTCAAGGGCAGTCTTGCCAAAGATCTCTCCTCCTCTTCCAGTTCACTAAATGACTGTACCAACCTCTCAACTGGCCCCGCCCCCTCTTACTCCCTCTCAGAGCTGAAAATTGAGCCAGGGAGTTCCCCCGTCCTCCCAAAGGGGTCTCCCCCAATAACAAGAACCACAGTGTTGTCTAGCAAAGCGAAGCCCTTGTCCATCAAGAAGCATTCTAAAGACGGAGGAGTTGTGTCCAAAGATAAGAGAATAAGTGCATTCAGCTTAATCTCCACTCCGGGCACTCCGGGCAGAGGGTTTGAGTTTAGTGAAGGGTTTGCAGAGAGAAGAGGTTCAACTGAGACTCTCGAGGAGGAGGAGGGAGAGTTTGTCGTGCTGAACACTTCACCAGAGGTGAGTACAGTAGACTATCCAATCTCTTCTGCATTGCTAATATACGTATGCACGTGATCCAGATAAGATCTCTTGCAGCAATGTATATACGTCTGCAACATATTTATGGTACTCCAATGTCCTATTAAAGAGACCATGCAGATCTTATTGAATCTTTTGACACCTATTGATTTGAGTTTAAGTAAACATTGTGGTTAAGGCCATTAGTGGGTTGTACATACTATTTAATAATATTGGAACGTTACGTAACTCCATATCCATATATGTGTGTACGTATAGAACCTTTTGATTGATTTGAGTTTCAGTAAACTTTAAAAGAATGTAAAAGAATGCGAACTTGGGCTGGTACTGGACATTTGTATATATGTTGAATTAAATGTTAAAAAGGTATATGTCATAATTCCCAATCTTTACTCTTTCATATGGTATGTACATACTTACATACCAGTTGATACACTTACATACTTCATGTTAGGAGGATGCCGGTCAACTGAAGGTCAAGACTGCTGCTGCACTCCCAAGAACACTGGAAGGGTTCCCGGGAGGAAAGAGAAACAACATTGTACAAGAGATATACAAGACAGAGTACACATACGTCAATTCACTGGAAGTCCTCATCGATGTGAGTCAGCTGATGCTAGTCCTATAGTATATCTAACAATTGATTAATATTAGATGACCAAATTCTCACCATAAATAAACACCCTTTCCACTGGTCCTTTCAAATGTGATTTGAATATTTGACCTTGAGAAGGTATGTTCTAATATTACAACTTTTGGAGTGGCAGTCTATTTGCTGTTTTTTGAAATACATTATACCACTCAACTCTATACTGTTTGTAGGTATTTAAGAAGCCAATGTTAAATCTTCTCTCACAATCTGAAGTGGACTCAATATTTGCCAATGTTAACACGTAAGTACACATATTATAATTGGTTATATATTTTATAATGAAGTAAAGTTATATGTTAGTAGCATATGAATAATATAGTAGCAGTTGAAAAGCAATTAATAATTAATCAAATCTTCCAAATCTTGTCTCTCTGCCAGTAACTAATTCTGCCTTCTCCTCTTCTCTGAACCTTCTAACTGGCACTGCAACTGGTAGGCATAATACAGCATATGGCTCCTCCACTAACCAACTGTTGATGTACACTTCTCTGTATAGCACTGGAGGAGGTATGGCTCTTAGTGTAGTGCCTGTTTCCAACTCTGAGGGACCGGCCTGGTTGTCTTCTTCAACAAGAGCTCCCTCCTCACCTCCTTCACCTCTCACAGGAGCTCCCTCCTCACCTCCTCCACCTCTCACAAGAGCTCCCTCCTCACCTCCTCCACCTCTCACAGGAGCTCCCTCCTCACCTCCTCCACCTCTCACAGGAGCTCCCTCCTCACCTCCTCCACCTCTCACAGGTGCTCCCTCCTCACCTCCTCCACCTCTCACAAGAGCTCCCTCCTCACCTCCTCCACCTGCAGTGTCCACACTTCCAGTCTCCATCCTCACTGTAGCCTCCACTAGTTCAATGATTACTAGTTCTACTAACCACCTTCCAACTGATATTAGCCACAATAGGACTAGTAGGATATCAAGGAGATACATTATGCCTTTCTTCAGATTCGATAGGCTAGTACTAAAAGTAGTACTTTTTAAGTGTCACTAGGCACCCTATACGTAGGTATCACATATTCATGAATATCGTTAGCAACCTATGAATTAAATTATGAGGTCACAAAAATGTGCATAAGAGAAGTCTTATCATAATTGTTTGGATATTACTCCAGGAAGAAGAATTTTAAAAATTCTTAATTGTTTTCATTAACTTATATGACATGAAAATTTTGAAAATGAAAATTAATGCTAATAGTTGCTCTGTAACTATTTCCTTTCCCAGGATCCTCTCCTTCAACCTCGAGGTGCTCTCATCTCTCCATCAGAGGCTGTCGAGTTGGAATGATGAGGAGTGCATTGGAGATATATTCATATCAAAGGTTAAGATTGTAGCCCGTGGGCTCTTATAAATATATATAGTAATATATTGTGTCTGTTTCTTCAGTTTGACCACCAGCACAAGAGTATATATGCAGTTTACTGTAACAATTACGACTCTGCAGAACAAGTGGGTTGCTATTGGTTACGTATAATTTGGTTACTGTATACAAGAATAATCTAATGCACCATTTTCCTATAGACCTGGTTAGTATGACTTATAAGACTGAGGATATACTGAATATACAGTTTCTTAGACTAAATACTCACTGCTAGTAACTTTTATTTGAGATAGTCTGTCTTTTTTATGTGTCTAAAGATGTCATTGTGTTTCACTGAATGTTCAGTATCTCTAAATGTATCAAGTGTATCCTAATGGATAAACATCTTAAAGATAATACTTCCAAGACTGAAGAGTCTTGCTAACATTGTGTTACTACTCGTATTATAAATTAAACATCTCTAATGAAACCCATTTAATTCCCATTCCTATTCCCATTCCAGATTGTCCTTCAGAAAATGAAACGTAAGAAGGAGTTTGACTCTCTCATCCAACAGTGTCTGGCCAGCCCCAAAGTCACTCCAGGTCTAACACTCACTTCCTACCTCATCACTCCTGTACAGAGAATACCCAGATACATACTGCTGCTTAAGGTGGGTGGGGTCCTAGGGAGGGTGTGGCAATATAAAGGAGGGTGTGGCAATATAAGGGAGGTGTGGCAATATAAGGGAGGAGTGTGGCAATATAAGGGAGGAGTGTGGCAATATAAGGGAGGGTGTGACAATATAAGGGAGGGTGTGGCAATATAAGGGAGGGTGTGGCAATATAAGGGAGGGTGTGACAATATAAGGGAGGGTGTGGCAATATAAGGGAGGGTGTGGCAATATAAGGGAGGAGTGTGGCAATATAAGGGAGGGTGTGGCAATATGAGGGAGGGTGTGGCAATATAAGGGAGGGTGTGGCAATATAAGGGAGGGTATGGCAATATAAGGGAGGGTGTGGCAATATAAGGGAGGGTGTGGCAATATAAGGGAGGGTATGGCAATATAAGGGAGGGTATGGCAATATAAGGGAGGGGTGTGTCCAAAGTTACATATCTGCCCTTCCCTGTATAGGATGTGTTGGAGTGCACTCCGGAGGACCATCCAGACTATCAGCAGCTGATACGAGCAAAGGAGATCATGGTAAAGTTAAAGATGACATTTTGTATTTCAGTCCTCCCTTTTTAAGTACATTCATAGGTGTAGTGATTACATATGGCTAAAGTAAAGTAATTTCACTTCATTTCTTCTGATTGTATTTTTCATTTTTTTCCTTATATCAAAGAGATGGCTCTTACACACACTGTACTATTCTGTCCTGTTCTCTCTCCAGAACGAACTGGCTGACTACATTGATCAACAGTTGAAGGAGTCACAGAGTAAACAGAAGATTATACAATTGAGAAATAAAGTCAGTGGATTATCAGTAAGTATTGTGCAACAGTCACTAAGTGTTGCACAACAGTAAGTATTGTGCAACAATATATAAGTGTTGTGCAACAACTTTTAACTGATTTATGATTGAGACCTACATACCAACCATCTCCTTATTAGGACTTAGCCTCTGCAGACAGAGTACTACTGAAGGAAGGACAAGTCTATCTTAAAAGTATCAAAAAGTTATATAGAGTGAGCTCTCATTCAAGAAAAGACAGTTCTCCTCGTCTTTTCAGCAATTCCTTGATATCATTTGCTTGTTGTGCTAGCCCCACTTTATCCATTACTAAATCTGCCATCTCAATGACCCCTCACTAGACCCCGCCCTCACTAGACCCTCCCCTCACAAGACCACATCCCTCACTAGACCCCACCCCTCACTAGACCCCACCCCTCACTAGACCCCACCCCTCACTAGACCCTCCCCTCACAAGACCACACCCCTCACTAGACCCCGCCCCTCACTAGACCCCACCCTCACTAGACCCCGCCCCTCACTAGACCCCGCCCCTCACTAGACCCCACCCCGCACTAGACCCCGCCCCTCACTAGACCCCACCCATCCCTACAGTGCCTGCTCTTCCATGATTTGCTGGTATTTGCACTTGGTGACAGTTCAAAGAGCACAGTAGAGCTTCAGTTGCCATTGGAGACCGTTTGGATATCAGACTTGGAGGACATGGACCCTCTAACTTGTAAGTCCATCCAGATTTAGTTGATTTAATAATGAAGTTAAATATTTGAATTAGGGCCTTACCCAGGGAAAGTACCCTCTCTATGTGTAACCTGCTTAATCATTGTCTCCTTTCTCCCTCTCCTCTCCCCTCTCCCTCTCCTCTCTCTCCCCCTCTCTTCTCCCCCTCTCCTCTCTCTCTCCCTCCCAATAGTGAATGAGGTTGCTATAGAGCTGTACACTCCTTCCAGACCATATCGTATTTACACACAAAATTCAAATGAGAAGAAGCTCTGGCTGACGGCTCTAAAAGACACAATAACTGCATTCCTTCAAATGTCCAGTAACACAAACAAAACAAGAAGTGATGAAAACAATACCAGCATTGACACAAGTGAGTTCTGATGCAACTCTACCACATGATGGCATAACTGTGCAGTTATATGCATACATACCTTGCATTTCTCTTTCCTTTAAATTTACCATTAACCTCTCCCCTGCCCCTCCCCTGCCCCTCCCCCTCAGTGATCAGATATGGGGTGTACTACTACCCAGATGGCAGCAAGTACAGAGGACACTTCTGTGACGGAAGGAGACACGGTTACGGAGAGATGACATGGCCAGACAAAACCATATACAAGGTGAGACTAGCTGTACTACATAACTACTGATACTATATATCATACTATATTTGCTAATCTTCTAATAACAAGACAATTGTATTTTGAAATCAAAATACTTGTATTAGAGAAGAAAAGAATTTTTTTTGGAAATAATTCTACACTGCACAACCAGTATTTGTTTACAATATACCCTCTCACAAGATGAGGTGCTACTTGTTTACAATATACCCTCTCACAATATGAGGTGCTACTTGTTTACAATATACCCTCTCACAAGATGAGGTGCTACTTGTTTACAATATACCCTCTCACAAGATGAGGTGCTACTTGTTTATAAATTAGTTCCGTAAAGTGTCTCTCAGCATATACAATACACATTTGCATGTTTTAATAGGTTTGAAGTGCATACAATTAAACTAATAACGACTACAGCTGATTGTAATATTAAACTCCCTGAAGCTGAACTTCTTTGAAAAGGTGCTAAGTGAATTTGCTTCAAGTAGTCATGTTACAACTTTACTGCCACAACATTTAAATAGCATTGGCTCATATTGTATTGCAATACTCAAATGTGCAAGTCTCCCCTATTCTCTGTGAGAATGCCTACTGTACAATGATGCATGTATTGAGTTTCATATCTAATGATATTGTACATACTGATACATGTGAACATATGAAGTGATAAGGATTGTTTGTTGTAATACTTTACTAGTTGCAGCACCTGTTGTGGAAGATAACAAATAAAACAATTTTCACTTTTTGTGAATATTTTCCTAACTGAAGTAGATTTCATCTTGCAATATTTTATACACTATATAATACCTACGTATGTATATAAAACACTCTGTTGCCATGACAATTATTGTTGTATAAAGACTAACCACTCTTCTGCAATGGGTATGCCCCTAGGGTAATTGGGTTGAGGATGAGAGGTGTGGCCAAGGTGAGCTAAAGTACAACACTGGAGAAGTATACAAAGGGGCATGGAAGCTGGACCTACAGGGTAAGATCCTCTAATTAAATGTACAGGTACTATTGCATGAGGTGCACTTTGTAATTTTATTAGTTTAAAGTTTCTACATATCAATTCACATGTAATTCTAGTATTTGTGACTTAATGTTTTTTAATTAGAAAAGTCTACTCTGTGTCATTGAAATTATAGTCTCTGTTTCTACATACGTACTGTTCCAGTGCACATGTATGTGTATAAATTGTCCCTAATGTAGAAGGATATGGAGAGTTGAGATACATAAATGAAGATGTGTACAAGGGAGAGTGGAAGGAAGGAGTTAAACACGGAAAGGTGAGATCACCTGTGTCTGCCCCACGTCTCCTGAGCAAGGCAGACTACACCAGGGACTTACTACTGTAGAGTATTCACATTTGTTGTACTCTGTGACCACATGTAATCACTTTAATAAGTGTTTCAATAACTATTCATAGGCTTATGAAGCTTATAATTTACTGCTTTAAATGAAGCTCCTGTTTGATTAAGATACTCAATTTTGTAGGCCGTGATTGAGTACTCTAATGGTGACAGGTTTGAAGGAACTTTCAATGAAGGACACATCACGGGAGATGGGAAGCTTGTTTGTGTGAACGGACTTCAGTACACTGGAAAATGGGAGGGGTCACTAGTGAGTTGTTGGTACAAGTGGGTGGGGTCACTAGTGAGTTGTTGGTACAAGTGGGCGGGGTCACTAGTGAGTTGTTGGTACAAGTGGGCGGGGTCACTAGTGAGTTGTTGGTACAAGTGGGAGGGGTCACTAGTGAGTTGTTGGTACAAGTGGGAGGGGTCACTAGTGAGTTGTTGGTACAAGTGGGAGGGGTCGCAAGTGGGCGGGGTCACTAGTGAGTTGTTGGTACAAGTGGGCGGGGTCCCCTCATCAGTTCAATCTTTGTCACCTTTAAGTGTGATGCGTTTGTAGAGTACCACGGGACATCCTGCTAGTGCTCTACCATCACAAAGGAGGTTGAAAGGTGAAAAGGAGCGCTAAGTTGCCAATTTTATCAAGCCTGACCTACTCTCTGTTATTTTTATGAGATTAATTAACTTTAATTGCTATTTATTGGGTGTGATCATTCCAAATACCTCCACCACCACTGTGTCCTTGAAGTGAGAGAAGTTACAGTTTGGAGAAACCTAACAGTTATGTATTACATTTCTGTTCCTATTCTGATTTTAGATGAATGGGAATGGAACTATGGTGTTTTCAAATGGGAATGTGTACCAAGGTGACTTCAAAATGGGTATCATCCATGGTAACGGAGTCATGAACTATAAGCATGAAGGAGAATACGAGGGAGACTTGAGATGCGGACTAGTAAGGAGATTGGTTACTTGAAATATTCATTGATCGGCACACCCAGTTGACCTTTTGTTATATTCTGGTTACCATAGCGACATGGGCATGGCAAGTTCCAGTATACTGATGGATCTGTCTATGATGGAAAATGGGACAAAGATTTGAAGAGTGGCGAGGGTACTATGAAATACATTGATGGCTCAATCTATGCTGGGCCTTGGAAAGAGAATAGAGTAAGTAATAAGAGCCCTATGAAGGGCTACTAATTAAAAGCCCTAGGCTTCTACTCTTAAGACTGATATAACCTTAACATCTAAGAGTTTTAGGTTCAAAGATAAATTTGCAATACATGAGTATATACGTAGGAATCATGTGTTACTATTTTAAGAAATCATAGCCAGAGAAAAATATATTGAATTGGGCTGTTATTTTTAAGGAGTTATTAACAGCCCAGTGCTGTTATTGTACAGATATGGAACGATGTAGTCAGTTGTTAGATGCCAATTACAAACTAATTAGAATTATTAGTGTAATGTTCCAATGGACAAGTGTGTCACATTATTTCCCAAGTAACTTGTATTTAGAGATATTGTTAAATCAACCACTCGAGCAACACCTTGTTTTTTGTGTTTCTTGTAAATATTTTCTCAATGACAGAGCTAGTTGGTACTTTGTTGCTATGACAACTGACCAATGTAGACTCAACCTTACCTTGTGCATCTTTAGAGTGTTTGAAGACATTTTTAATATTAAAATCTTCTGGAGAAAGATATTACGTAGTGACAGTCTTTTAAGTGAATAAAGACCTGTTTAACAAATGTTACCTTTAAATACTCAGAAAGGGCAAAGAAACTGTTCCTAAGTTCTATAGTTTATTATTTATCTCTCTTGTGCCAACTCAGAGAGAAGGATGGGGAAAGTTACAGTTTGCCAATGGTGATGGGTACAAAGGGAATTTCCTCGGAGGCCATATTCACGGAGAAGGAGAGATGCAGTATTCAGCAGGGGGCAAGTACGTTGGCCTCTGGAAGTATGGCTTCCCTGAGGGAAGAGGTGTCAGAAAGTATCCGGACGGTGGGGCTTACAATGGAGAGTGGAAGGGAGGTCTTAGACATGGAGAGGGAGAGATGATCTATCACAACGGAACCATCTATAGAGGACAGTGGTCAATGGACCAGGTAATCCACCACCTCTCTAATCACCACTTCTCCATTCCACCACCTCTCCCAATCCACCACCTCTCTAATCTGCCACCTCTCTAATCTGCCACCTCTCTAATCTGCCACCTCTCCCAATCCACCACCTTCCCAATCCGCCACCTCTCTAATCCACCACTTCTCCATTCCACCACCTCTCCAATCCACCACTTCTCTAATCCGCCACCTCTCCAAACTGTCATGTGTAGCCTCACGGTGTTGGACACTTGTCGAGACCACAAAGCCGCACTCAAGTGCTGGAGTACGAGGGAGACTGGGCTCATGGAATGAGATACGGCAAGGGGAGAGAGGATAGCTACCTTGGGACCTACGAGGGTGACTGGAAGTACAGCATGCGCTGGGGACCCGGTAGAGAGCAGACCATTGTAGGAACTGAATTTGTGGGCACTTGGGATAGAAATAGAAAAGCAAGCAGAGGAACAAGAAGGCATGCAAACGGTCATGTTGATGATCAGGTAACTGGGTCGTACACCTTCACCTCACGTACACCTTCACCTCACGTACACCTTCACCTCATCCACACCTTCACCTCATCCACACCTTCACCTCATCCACACCTTCACCTCATCCACACCTTCACCTCACGTACACCTTCACCTCACGTACACCTTCACCTCACGTACACGTATTTATAAAGATATAATGATAAATTACATGGCTGAAATCAAATTGTTATTTTTAGCTGGTGCTTTAGTGATGTGATTTCCTCGCTTTAGGTTTGGAAGGATGGTCACTTGGAAAACAACCCTATGGGGGTGTGTGCAGTCGAACTGCCACACCTTCCCAGGGAAGACTTTTGATAAGACAAAGGTGTTTCTATTTTATACGCGAGGTATTTGTATGATTCCATTAAATTATAACTATGCTGTGTATAGATTATTAAAACATATTCTGTTGTCTTTTATTTTGGCATGTGTAAGTATTTTCAATTGCATATTCTATTCTATTTGCACTTCATGCAAGATTGATGTACGTATGCTAATAAGTGTTGATCTGAATTGCATTCCAATATGTAGAACTCGGTCACAAATCAAATTTAAGCTGCCTTGCAACAGTATTGTAGTGTATTGAAATGTAGGCAACTATTTGATATAGGTAAATGTACTTATGCAACTCCATACAATGGAAATGTATCAGACAAATTTTCCAATCCTCTTTCTTGTATCCCATCAAACAGTTTCCATGGCAACTATTGGATGGGATTCTGTAGGATTATATGGTTGCCTAAGTCATTTCCTGAGACAGTTATATTTCAACACTTTATAGATGAATAATACACTGATTACATGCAATTAAGTTGTGGTATGCACTTCTTGAGAGAACGTGGCGAGTGAAAGAGCTTTAAAATTCACTTCTTTTTGTGGTTTGAGTGACTCTAACGCACAATTAATGTCATTAAGGGCAACATCCGTTGGTAAAATACATGATTAATATGACAGGAATTCTTTTTTAAAATGTTCTTTGATTTTTTAATGTTAATTAAAACTAATTTGGTGAGCCTGTTTCTCAGCAAGGGATCTACGTATAATATACATATTGTGCTGTGTGAAAATTATTGTATGTAAGGGAGGTGAAATATAGTATAATGGCAATCTTTTACTGCTCTGTATACAGCATAGTGCTGCTCTGGTACCAAATGAGCTTGATCACAGATATCAAGACAGTGTTAATTGTCTCAACTCTTCCTTTTGGTATCATAGTTTAAGGAAGGGCTTTCCCAGCCATAACGGCTCTCTAGTTTGAATTGCTAAGGTTTGTGACGAATTAACAAGATTATTAAAGATTGCTCAAGCGTAGTTACTTGCTAACCAAACCCAATTGATCAAAGGTGATGACAATATATTCCTTTCAACCAGTCAAAAGGCACTGAGACTTGAAAATAAAAATTTTATAATATACGACCACTAAGAATGCTCTGATTACACTTTCACACCATCATATGTCGGTAGGAGGGTGGGTATAATCAAAGGAGGGGTGTGTCTTGGACAGAAGGGGTGTGTCTTGGACAGAAGGGGTGTGTTTGTATTCTACTAGAAAGGTTTCCATAATTCAGCAAATTCTTATTGAGAGAGCTATATAGACTCTGTTATACTTAGCGACCATCTTTTAATGTGAACTAGGGGAGTTAATTGCAAAGGTTACAATGATAAACCAAAATAATCACTGGAATTTTTTACGCCAAATAGGACTTCAATCCCCCATCCAAGATTAAATACCATCACTGGGCTAGTTTGGCGTAATTCATTCCAATGAATATTTTTGCTTATCGTCTTTCAATGTGTTCATTTGAAATGATTAGTGCAACAGCGGTGATCACCAGCTATATGTTCATAGTGTATAGTACGTATATACACTCATCAGCGTAACTACTGAGTTGGCGTCTTCCTATTTTAGAGATTTCTATCTAAACCTGCCAATTAAGGAAATGAATTGAATTAAACCATTGCTCTTTTAAATAGCACTTAGTTAATGCTATATTGGCACCCATTTTAGTGGTTGCCCTGGAAACCATACCTTATAAGGACCCATATTCAAACTAATAAAATACATTGTAATCATTTACTATTTAAAACATGTACTCAAATTTCCAACCATATTTGGCAAGTATAACCGTATTGCGTGTTTCTCTATAAATGTGTTTATTCGGTACTATTCAACACTAGTAGCTGATGTGCCATATTTGGAAAACACTTCTAAACAAAGTGCACTATTTGAAAACTATTTCAAATATTTGTAATGCGACCTGCTTGTATATAAACCGTGATCAGAAAAAGTATTACAATCAATGTCCTGTGTATGCAACATTTTGATTGGAATTAGCGTTCCACAGGGTAGTATGTCAGATTCACAGGCAAACTTGTATTTAAGCAAACTTTGGTCCATTGTTGTTTTCTGTGATTCTGGCTAATGTGACTGTTCTATTCAGCCACGGAATCCCATTAATGTTTATCACCTGCAAGGCTGACTGGCTTGCCTGAGACAGGATGTTGGAAATAGAAGCCAAGTACACTCTGTGTGTACTATAACTCTGTCACAAACACAAAATAAAATTTCTCAAATATTAGTCTTAAGTCTAGCACACTTTTGTATACTTAATCTAACACACATTTTCTTTCATGCTATACATCTCTACTGTAGAGTACAGAATCATGTATATATAACCAAATCTATCATTGTAGTTTTAATAAGCTAGTCTATATGAGGAAATTATTAGACCATAATGGATTGTTAGAAGTACCACTTATCAGTCCATAAAGAAAGTACTGTTATGTGTTGAATCTACATCCTGTATATTTAGATTCCCTTTCTTCTGCGCTACTTGTTGTGTGTGGGGTAGCCATTTTTGTTTGGTACCACCCTTTGAATTCACTTAGTAGCATGGCACACTCCGTGTCTCCTTTGCTAATTATAATTAGTGTTAATATGTCAAAGTGTAAGGAATTCAACCTTGTGTAATTGTACTTCAATGAAGACATAGTATGAGCCAGGAACCCAGTTAATGTGTTCCTTCCCTTTCTAGAAAGTACCAAAAGTGTGAATTGTTTAGCCTTTTTAATTTTATGGACACTGTAGACTGCTCCCATTCAGAGACTACCTCTCTATAAAGACTGCTCCTATACAGAGACTACCTCTCTATAAAGACTGCTCCTATACAGAGACTACCTCTCTATAAAGACTGCTCCCATACAGAGACTACCTCCCTATAAAGACTGCTCCTATACAGAGACTACCTCTCTATAAAGACTGCTCCTATACAGAGACTACCTCTCTATAAAGACTGCTCCTATACAGAGACTACCTCTCTATAAAGACTACACTGGTATTTGTCAGTTCCTCAATAGAAAGATGTTGAGTTCCTAGTTAATTATTCTTTCAAAAGGTTTAAAACTTTGATTTGTGTCTGCATGTTACAAGAGGCAATGCCATTTCCCATTAAAGTGGGTATACGTATAGAATTACCAAAGGATTACTGCATGAAAACTTGACTGCTGAGATAAACATTTTATTTAATCTAAGTTTTCATAACAAAACTATTTGCAATTAGGAAAATGACTTTTAAACAATTTTTGAATCCATGAAGACTGCTCCTATACAGAGACTATATACCTCTCTATAAAGACTGCTCCTATACAGAGACTATAGAGCGACAAAGACACATAATTGTATGTACGTATGTGGTAATACTCCTTTAAGTCTAATTTTGGTGATATTGATGTAACAGCTTGGTGTTTGTATGCTGCAATATGCTTTAGTAAGGTTTCCTTGATATTTGTGTCAATATAAGTATGATTAAAAGTGATTAGAAAATGGTTTTTATCAGGGTTATTGGTCAACTTGATGTTTTATTAAGAAATGACATCATAGTTTTGCAATACACTTGAGCGGCTTTAGGTCATGCTAATATCCTCGAATAACACATCATTAAGTCAGGTGCAGCCATTGCTGTAAGTGCTAGCTAGTTAGCCAATGCAGCCACACTGATCTCATTTTCCTACTAGAACTGGAGCTCACTTGTGGTGACTATATATGGTAATCTTTGTCAATGTACTGTAAAGTGTTATAGTGATCAAATCTTGGAGAGCTTCAGGTCTAGTTTGTTTTTGAAACACCAGAGATTGTGGTAAGGTACTTTATTCCTTTTTTGGAAGTTTAAATCTTAAAAGTTCTCTAGATTTAGTTAAGCATTATTACCATTGGTGTGGCTTTAATACTTTGCAAGTCTTCACTTGTATGCAATGCATCTACAATAGACAATGTTTATATCTAGGTAAATATACTTAGGGAATTTCTGTGCAAGCATCAATCACTATGTTTTCAAAACTTACATCTACATTATACATTACAATGATATCGTTTCCTTTTTCGAGAATTCCACTGCCTATAGCAAAAGTACATGCAGCAAATTCACCAGACCTACCTAAGGATTTATTAACTAAAGAAAAGGGCTTAAGATGTAGGAGACCAGTCCATCCAGTCCATTACATCATTCCTATGGCATTACATGTTTCATAATTAAGTTTAGTTATAAATAATTTGATAATTAAAGGTTAGTTTTTGTCATCATGAAATGAACTTATGTACTTCTTTAAATATTTGATCTCTAAATGAGTACTCTATATACCTCTAGGGTATAATTGTTTGTGAGCAGTTGTGTTACATCAACAGCATAGAACTGGCAAGTGCATCTTTAGTTACATATATGTTCAATTTAGAGAGGTCTTACTATATATATATGTATGTATGTTCATCCAAAAGTGTATATACACACATATACACACTCAAAAAGAAAGTTTCTGCTGCAAAGAAATAGTATGTATGTGCATGTCATGAGATTAGGTTCTACTTTAAACTGTCATTTGTCAGTTATCAAAGCAGCCACAGGAATAAAGCATTGGACAAAAGAGAGCCACAGATCAAACGAGGAAACCATTATACTGCAAGGAAGCAAGGCCCGTGCAAAACACAGCAGATATGAGGTTAAATGATTACATTATCTTTCCAGCTATCTCCTCTTTTGCACTTGTGCGATCCTGTGCAGCTCCCAAAGTGAGGCATCAACTTGACACCAAAACACTTGGGAATACATACAGTCCATCAGAAGTGTTTGATTAGTGGTGTACATGCACATGTAGGAACCAATATATTAAACATATATTTTACTAGTTACTAGTCTCACTACAGGTGTCATATATAGATACTGTATACAGTGGAATCTCATTATAGTGAAGCTCAAAGGAGACCAAAATTAGTTCCTTATATCGAATATTCACTATATTGAATGTATATAATAGTATATAACTTTTGCTGGGGCTAGCAAAGTACTTCACTATACTGAGACATTCACTATAAGCGATTTCGTTATATTGAGATTCTACTGTATGTGCATCTTAGCATCTATATATAAGTGCATTTCAAATATTATTATTTAAATTGTATGATCACTTATGTAACAGATTATCAGACCGTGTTGTAATGTGTACTTTTCCAGAAGGGAGAACTCGATACCTACCCTGTATACATAGTAGATATAGTTGTGTGTTGTTATGCATATAATTATGTAATAATTGTACTTCTTCTACACTGGGCATGCACTATATATATAGATTAATACACTAGTGTATATGTATGTAAAGATAATAGAAAATTTTAATATGTAACAGTGTATATGAATACTCCACTCTTTAAGTTTGCAAATACTGGCAACTTGTAATCTGTTGTTTTCAAGAATGACTGTTACTTAACAGTTGTTGTCATTGTAACATAGCTTAAATTCTTACAAGTTTAACGTTGTCGTGGTTACCACACCTACGGCTTATTTTCATTGAACTAACATATAAGGAAGGTAGCAGAATATTCTAATTTTTCTTTTTGTTATGAAAATTGATCCATACATCCTCAGATTCAGATTTCACGTTTCCTCAGGAAATATAACCATGTTTGACCTTTGCACTCCAGGTATAAATTACAGAAAGGATTTATTAAATTAGTTTTTTAAGGCGGACATGACTTACTGTAAATTGATTCTTTAATCATATAAGATTCTGTATACACTTGCCCAAAAATGTGTAATGTTTCTCAATGTAATTACTTAATGCTTACATTCTCAACGTATTTGATCACTGTATGCTATATATTTTCCATTACTGAGTATACTTATGTATTGGGGCCCATATATACAGTACCTACGTACATAATGCACTTGTGTCAAATGGTTAATTTTAAGTATTTGCTGTAGAATTTAAATTGGTAGCTTCTATAATTTTATGTGAGGGAAGTTGGATTATATTGACTCTGTATCTAAATATAGGAATGACATAATATACCATTTTCCTATAAACACAGTTGACGTCAATATGAAGTCAAGGAGAAATACTTGGAATCTATTTTCTTCCTTTTTCTAGTATGCATGAGATTACAAACCGTTGTGGAACCACTTCGGTACACATGAATTGGTTAAATTAAATTTGTGTTTAGTAGGATGAGATTAGAATTTATTATTTATTTTACCAAATGTTACTATTTAAGGAGATCCATCATTACACTACTAAATTGTAGGGCTTAAAGTCTGAATATCTCAAATATTTAACATATACTGTATACATACATATATATGATATGGGTATAGCTTTACTGTAATGCAGAGCTCTTCCGTCACACTGTCTGGTTAGGAAATGGAATGCCTTGCTTGAATTCATGCCAAATTGCTAGCATTTCTCAGCTGCTTATGAAGAGATTACCACCATTTGATTGATTTTGTACAGGCAGCTAGCTAGTGGAAGTTCACTTTGCATATTTACCTTAAGTGACAATCAATTATTTTAATGTGTCTGAGGGTAGGCAGTACTGAACCATACATTCAGTGTGTACATAATATATATATATATATTTTATACTGTATAAGAATTAGAAAGGCTGGTTCAGGTGGCCGTCTTGTTCAGGTGGCCATCTTGTCCAGGTGGCCATCTTGTCCAGGTGGCCGTCTTGTCCAGTTGGTCGTCTTGTCCAGGTGGCCATCTTGTTCAGGTGGCCGTCTTGTCCAGGTGGCCATCTTGTTCAGGTGGCCGTCTTGTTCAGGTGGTCGTCTTGTCCAGGTGGTCATCTTGTTCAGGTGGCCGTCTTGTCCAGGCGGTCATCTTGTCCAGGTGGCCATCTTGTCCAGGTGGCCATCTTGTTCAGGCGGCTGCTGTGGCCATCTTGTTGAGGGTTGCTATATTTAAGATGACTGCTTACAGATTAAACAAATGAAGAGTTCATGCTGAAGCCATTCTACTGCTCCTTGCTCTTGATAGAAGAATATGTGTAATTTAATTATCAATTATTTTAGAAAGGAAATCAAACAAGATGAATTTACTACATTTTCTCACCTTTTGGGATATGAGGTGATTGGATGTCCCAAATTACCAGCAGTTGGTGTACGTATCTACATATCTACACTCATTGGGACTGCAAAATGTGTTAATCAACTAGTGTATTAATTTACTAATGTTTGTGCACATACAATTAGGAAGTTTCTAAATGAACAATTCAATGTCTTGTATACATATTATTTTTTAGTTTTGGAAATATCAGAAATTGTCCAGATATATGAAATTATGTACGTATATACCTATTAAGTTATAAGATATATGAAATTATGTATATTAAGTTATATTGACAGTTTATTTTCCAAGGAACTTTTAATTGATTTAATATCTATGTATTAATCACTGTTCCTATATAAAAAGTTGTTTTACAAACATGTATGGATTAATATAGAGTATTATACTGGATTGAAGAGGAGATGGTAATATTAACTTCCAATCAGAATGAGACTAGTGTTATAATTATGTACTCTAAATTTGATTAGAAAACGCACACTTTAAAAATAACATATATTGTAGTAGACACGTATGTCGGGACATCCCATAGCACTCGTGGGCGTTTGATGGTTGCCTTGCAGCATTTCTGAGATGGTTTCAAACAGTCACTTTTCTTGGAATCCACTGAGTCTTATTTCCCTATTTCCATGTTCAATTTTTGCTCGAAAGGTATTTCAGACAAAATACATAATGTTTTTACTAAAAAGGTGTGCAATGTCAGCTCAAATATCTGGCTTGAATAGGGTGGATGCCAAGAACACAAAGTCTGATCCTCAAGAGCATTTCACCATGTAATAGTGTAAATTCACAGAATGCACCATCCACGTCAAAATATCTGACATTCCTAAGTGTAATGGAGCACTTGAGAATAAAAGACATTCACACAATGTCATGCACTAATTTTTTATAGAGGTACTACAATTCCTGGCTGGTCCACACTATGCTATTTGACTATCGTGTATATCCTTCAGCATGCACACATTGCCACATATGGTTCTAATATACGTACATAACCTGACCAATACATTATCAAGTACTTTTGTTCGGTACAAAGACTCACTAAATTGGTTTGTGCAAATTATTGTACACTATACATCCTCCAATATTTACTAACATATCTCTACTCTAAATGGTACACTGAATTATATGCTAAATGAATAATCTCCTCTGTATCTACCAATCAAATCAGACCTCATCTTGGGGACAACCTGTGAATGCCTCCCAGTCATCAAATATTCAAAGAGCTGCTGGTAGCCATTTTTTCCTACCCCTGCTCTGGAATTGTATACAAAATGGAACTAAACTAGTAACTCTAACTGCTGCTTTCCTACAGTTTATAAGATGCTTTTCACTCCTACACATAATTCCTAAACTCTGAACTCAGTTGCTACATCTTAAGTGCCCACATATGAATACTGTCATGATGACGTGTGACTGAATCAAACATGACAGGACCTATTGAGATAGGTCACACTGCCGACTGAGTCATATATACTGTAGTTCAGTATTGATCTTGTTGTAGAGTATTGTAATTATATATGTCTACAGTATGTGCAGTTATTTCAAAAATGTTGTTTTCATTAAGATATGCATTATTGTGGTAATTAATCTCCTACTGCAGTATTGTGGTAATAGTCAATAAAACTATACATATACATCCTCTTAAAAGCAGTACTGCTGAGTTCCTTTGGTATCCTAGCAACACCTGGTCCATATGAATCCTGGTAAATCATAGTCAGGATTAATCTGGAACTGAAACAGGTAATTTTAATATTTGCAATTTGCATGTCTTACAGACATTCAAAATCTTGCATCTCATTCAATAGATGTTCATTTTCGAGTATTAATAGGAGCCTTATACTTAGAAATTGAATTTGGTAGCACATATAGACAATGTATATATGAGAATAACGAATAATTAAATCTAATTCTTGGCACAACACTGAAATGCTATATAATGAACCGGGATTAGGTCACGGTAAGGAGATACCAAATCTAATTTTGCACAGTAGTGATGCACTTTGGCTCTGAGTGGCAATAACACTCCATACACTTGTGCATACATCCTTTAGGGATACCCTTTAAGGCTTAACTGAGCACAGATTTGGTGTAACCAAAGAATAGATGATTGTCTTCCATCAAAATATCAGGTAATCCTGAAGTTGTGGATCGATAGCAATTATAATATCATATATATCTGACACTCACAGAGTTCTGTCATTGGATGTCCTACAGCTAGACTGATAAATTATAGGATGTCAAATGTTTAGATGTATACATACCATTCCTTCTTTTCCTGCAGAAGTGATTGTTAGAAGATATAACATGCGGGCAGCATTCTTAGACAATGCCATGTTGGCGGCTCTGACTGATTGACTTTTGTGAATACTCAATTCCAAGAAACTATTACTTCAAGTTCTGCTGGTCATCTCTCTGACATCAATCTTATAGTTACTTGATTTCCTTCTGACTTCACTGTGGTGTTTGTCAGCAATTGACCTCTGCTTAATCACGTTGATATGTTTATTGTAAGAACTATATGTTTATAATATATATATATATATATATGTACATATTTCCTCGAAGTTGTTTTGAAATGAGAAGGTGATATTTTCTTGTTTACGCTATAAATCTCATGAATAGCCTAAATCATGGGTGGTCTATACCATTTACGTTCCATATCGGGCCTGGCCAATACCCTCATGAATATCATTAAAAAGCGGAAATAATTATAGATAAAGGGACTATATTTGAGTGAAGCGAGTGGACAACTTCAATAAGTAGGTACAAAACTACAGAGTGTGGCCATGAAATTTGGTCCTCTGCCGTGTAGTCTCAACAACTTTGCTTCGCCTGACGTGAGTTATAATTAATGCCTTTTGCTGTATAATCAATAATGTACCAGTCTAGACAGGGTCGTATTTACGAGTTCTCCGGAAAATATCCACCACTCCACTTGTAGCTATGTCAGAAATGTCGTTGTTGCTTCGTCAGAAGCTACGGTAGCTCAATTGCGTGTAAGGAAAGGCCTATTAAATTATTATTTCATTGCCTGCATCTAGTGTAGATCTGGTGGCCTAAGCGATCATATATGTCTTCCTACTTGCGACTTACTGCCTGCAACCAAACTTGATCCGAATACTTCTACTAGTACAAGTAACAGTTTAACAATTTTATAGTTTCGATAGTTTGCAGATTCTCGCTGTTTTCGCTTGCTATAAGATCTGCATTATTGTTTACTTTGAAGTTTGCATATTCCAAAACAGTATAGCAGTTTCCATCTCTAGTCCTTTTGATGTATAGTTTTCGCTGTATAATATATCCATTCCTTTCATCCTCCCTCTCTGCTCTCAAGGTACCGCTGCATTGACTGTGTGTTATACGCGAATCGTTAAATCTTGAGGGAGGGATCTTGATGGTTTAAATGCTTATAGGCCTACCATCCCGAATTGCTTCTGTCGTCCTTCGCTGGGTTAAGAAAGCAGTTTAACAATGTTTGCTGTAGTATATAGGGCGCCTGTTAATGCAGTTATACTGTAGTGGCGAAAAGGTAAAGCTGAAAGCTGAACTAACAAGCTTTAGACCTTCAGGCATCGACCGGTATATATAAACAGTTTTAGTGAATATAATTTTGAGATACGTTACGCTACTTCCCTTGGGAATAGAGCCTTAATTTTGTAAACACCATCTTAAAGATAAATTACAGTATATATCCAGTCGAGATTGGCTGTTACGGAGATAATAAGTGAGATTACAAACATATTAATATAGTCAATTTGTATCATAAATAGATTAATGCCGCAATGTTGTACAATATTAACTACCTTGATAATACAAAAGAACTTTAGTTGTATAATTGTAAAATTTCATGCTTTGCTGCTCTTCCATATCCAGACAAGACAGCAATAATTATTTTAATTATGTATACTATGAATATCATTATTACAATGAAGTCTATACCATTACCTCATATATTTTGTACACTTTGTAATCCCTTGTGAATTACTGTTTTCAGCATGGTTTGAATGTACCTGGCAGATTGGTGTTATAATGCTCTACTTTTAAGTGTATGAACCGAGTTATAGAATAATATCATTCTACAAGGTGTGAGATGCCTTGACTGTCTCACATAATTTAAGTAGGAAATATATTAGGAAAATGCAAGGAATTTGTTTTTTTTCTCCATTAAAGTATAAACAAGATATATCAATATGTTAGTAGGAAAGCCATTAGGGATTTCCCCCATTGACAGTGCAATTACTTTCATTACACTGCTGTATAAGAATAGACAAGGTCACACACTCCCTAGGAGTCTGGCCTAAGGATTCCCCACATTTGAATGAGTATAATATCTGACTGGAAATTACTGGGGTGTGGGCATTGAGATATGGAAAGAATGTGCTAAATGGGGGTTTTAAGGAATAAAGAAAAATGTTATAAAGGAAATCACTAAGAAAAGCATTAAGTGAAAATTTAACCAATTTGAAAATGCAAATTCAAGAAATATGTACAATAACCTGTTACTTGAGGATTCATTGAGTTTGAAGCCATTTGTATGTAGTCATAGTTTAGCCTGCTGTTTCCATTTCAAGAATTTTTTGTAATCAATACTTTTGTGGTTTGATTGAGTGAAACTGCACAATTATATAGTTATTGATGGAGCAGGGTCATACCATGCTTTGTGGGCAGTTGCTGGACTCATTGAGATATTCCTCTCAGAGCTCTGTAAATACTGTATAGTAGTTGGTCTATCCTCTTTCATTTTAAGTATTTCATGTATGTATGTATATAATGACATGAAATATTGTAGAAATTTGAGTGTACTAGACCTTACGTATGGTCACCTTCAAATTGAATTACTATATATATATATATATATCCATTGGTAAAGCTATTACACGGTATATTGGGTTGCTTATAATGAAAGGAATTTACTCACACAAGACTGATAAATGAGGCCAGTGACCTGGCCTGTCTCACTTCCGTCACTCTACATGTTGGCACGTCTGTTAGCACATATTTAAATTATTCTAAACTGACGAAACAAAGGTAGAAGAGCCACCTCATCAGATGGCTTCACCTTTGTCCATTGTTTTGATGACTTGTGCATTCAATTATCTAGGCCATGCCAGTAGCACTTGTCTAGACAAGGCAGGCCCACTCTTAGACACCTTTTCCTTAAGTCTGCTTTAAAAGAAACCGTTTATATCAGACCCCATGCATTCAGCTAGAGTCTCAGTGTGTTAGTTTTGCAATTCTCTTTCTGTTAGAATCTGACTTTTGGTGGAAGTGATACGAATGAAATGCTACCATCACAAGGTACATACCGTATGTAAACTGTAGAGTAAACTACACTTTTTATGTCTATACTCTTTACTGAATATTGTGTACTATAGACTGATTGTACTTTTTACAAAGATTCTGTATGTTGCAACCTAATAATAATAAATAATGTTTTCTTTTAAAATGCAATTGCCATTGAGGCACATTTCATTAGTTACGGTGTTAGTGTTAATGGTTAAGATGAAAGTAAGTCAGTTAAGGTCTGAAGGCCATGCTACAGTATCTCCTTACCCTCTTCTTTTTCTGGAAGTCATCTAAAGTTGCAGAATCTTTAAAAGTCAAAGCCTCCAGCCATGTAATGATATTAGACTGTATCTCATTTGAATATATAGTGTCAGATTGTGAAAATGTAATTGACATAAATTCAAGATGTGTATATACGTACTCTTACTAGCAGTGCTTTGCTGTAAGCTATTTAAGTGTCATTTTACTTTTATGCAGGTTTTCCTACAAGCAATACTATGACCACGCCCCCCATTGGCCAACAATTACTTCATGTGGTGAGTAGATTCCTATAATTAGGAGCCACATAGCTAGCTGGTATAACTTGGACAGATACAATGAGCATGAAAGGTTTAGACTAATGAGATTGTGCAACTAAACCACATTGCATGCTATGGTAAAATAGAAATCTTATAATTTGTTTTCAATCTCAATATGATGGATTCCTGTGGCCTAGGTAAGGAATGTGTGTATATATTAGAGAGATATGCTGGTTTACATGCGTGTTGATTGGGATAATGCTTAACATACTTCATGTGTGTGTTTGTATTTAGGCAGTTAATGTCCAACAGAGTACACAATTATCTGGTAAGTCAGCATGCACACCTCTTCTACTGTCAGACCCACACACACCTCTTCTACTGTCAGACCCACACACACCTCTTCTACTGTCAGACCCACACACACCTCTTCTACTGTCAGACCCACACACACCTCTTCTACTGTCAGACCCACACACACCTCTTCTACTGTCAGACCCACACACACCTCTTCTACTGTCAGACCCACACACACCTCTTCTACTGTCAGACCCACACACACCTCTTCTACTGTCAGACCCACACACACCTCTTCTACTGTCAGACCCACACACACCTCTTCTACTGTCAGACCCACACACACCTCTTCTACTGTCAGACCCACACCTTTGCCATCACACTCACACACCTCTACCGTCACACTCTCTCAAGCACTAATAAGGCTCTATTGTCCTTTTCGATAGATACTACCAGAAGAAACTCCTGCAGCGGATCGCCTCCAAAAGGTATTAAAAAATGTGTACCACAAACATATAAAAATTTCCGATTAGGGAGTACCTTTGTAGCTAATTTTAAAGACATTCTCTCCACCATAGCCAGGCCCATGCCAAGCCACACAAAATTTCATTTCTCTATCTTGTACTACTTGCCCACAGTTGTCCCTTAAAACTCCATATCTTGTACAGTAAATGTATCGGCATACATGCTAACATACCAGAGTATAAGTGACTACAATCATGGTTGGGTCCAATACCAGATTTTGAGTTCATTTGTGTCGGACAGTGTATGTACCTCTTTAACAAAACCTAGTATATAGTTCTAGCAATGTAATCAGCCTCTCCTGGCCTACTTCTCCTGACCTATTTCTACTGGCCACTTTAAGTACTTGTAATTATGGAACTAACCCTATAGAGCAATCGTAGTGTTGGTATTCTTAAGTTCTAACATCTGAAGCTTTCATACGCACAGGATATATATTGTATAGTGTTCAGTTATGAGTGATGCTGGATAAGTTAATTTTGTCAGTATAGTAAAGATGTCATCAGTTGACTTCATTCAGAGCAATATTGTTATAATTACACTTTAACATTAAGGAATATTACTCTCTTTTCATGATGAGGAGTGATTTCATGGTAATGGAATGTCTGCAATGATAGTCTGTATCCTAATGCATGATGTCTGATGGCTTGTGTCAGTACATCTGAAGGACATACGAATGGAGTCTGTTAGTCTGAGAATGTACCCTTTTCATTCCCTGTAAAAACACTTCACCTATCCTGCAGGCCAATATAGAATGTGTTTACAAACACATTCATTCAAGTTGATGGAGATTTTGAATGATATATTTATATACTGTCAGGGATTGTGTCTCTAATTTGATCGAGTGCTTCATCTAAGTAGTATTACAGGCTATTGCATTGAAATGAGCTGTGCATTGATCTTCATATGTATAAGAGTGTACATAATCAAAAGTACTTGCTTCAAACATTGCAGATCTGTATGTTAGATAGTTATTTTTGTATCTAAGCAATGTCGGCATAATGTTTATATAGCGTTAGAGATGTCTGCATTCTTTGAATTCCTAGGGGTAATAAAGAACTCTTCTGGCAGACCTTCTTCAGCTGAAGCATTGCTGAGATCATCTCATGTGAGTTGTATACGAGTGGTTTGTGGTCACATTGCTAGAATGTGTGGAATGGATGGCATTTCCTCTAGCAATGCGCACTAATTGTATTAGTAAGTTTATACCAGTTTGTCTTACAGTACCTAGTGAATGTTGTCATTGCAGCAATAGCTTGCTGTACCCTAGGCCTTTGACCAAAAGAAGCTGAATGAATGGGTCAACTTGGCAAAGTGGAGAATTGCTTCTATTGCACCTTATTGACTGCTATCTGCCACATACTCTCCAAACACATTTCCTGTACATACAGTTAACATGCACACACGTAAGTCTAAGGGAACATATTAATAGAATAGAAACAATTTCTAGCTACAGACAGTGAAGACCTGTAGAGCGGGATGAGGCTACAGTTTCATATTGACTTTGTCATTGTTGCAGGGTTATAACCAGAACAACATTGTCTACCAGTCTGAACATCACCACATCATCAGTCCCACGCACCACGAGAGGATTGCCAGTTCCAGCTATCCTCCTCCTCCAGTTTATGTTGGCAGTGAGTTCTCTCCGATCCACCACCTCTCCAATCCACCACCTCTCTAATCCACCACCTCTCCAGTCCACCACCTCTCCGATCCACCACCTCTCCGATCCACCACGTCTCCGATCCACCACTTCTCCAATCCACCACACCTCTCTATTGGCTGGTTTCCCTTGCCTGTCCCAGTTGGTTTATGCAGGTGCTGCTGCTAATTATATTCATAGACAAGTTGCAGAATATTGTTTACATCATATAAACAGACTTAATACCTAAAACATACATTATATAATACTTGTACAATATATAGGTCAGTCCCTTATGTGCTAACACTTCACAAAGTCTTTATAGTCATGAATATAATTAAGTTATAGCCTGTCAGTAAAGTAAAGGGCCACCTGTACTCCCTCAACCTTCAGCTGCAAGCTTTAAGTGTATTCATGACTTGTTTTTGTTTTTACTAGTGTTAGTAGAATCATAGATGCTTAGGTGGTCCATTGTTGTTGCCATGATACAGAATTTTAAAGTCTAATAATTATTTGCTTTTGAAAACCTAGATGAGAATTTTGCATTTGTTGATGAACCAGGTGCTTGAATAAGTATGTTCACCTTTTCAAGTGACAAGTCTTGTTTACAGTATGTACAGTCCTATTCTAATGTACAGTCCTATTCTAATGTACAGTCCTATTCTAATGTACAGTCCTATTCTAATGTACAGCCCTATTCTAATGTACAGTCCTATTCTAATGTACAGTCCTATTCTAATGTACAGTCCTATTCTAATGTACAGCCCTATTCTAATGTACAGCCCTATTCTAATGTACAGTCCTATTCTAATGTACAGCCCTATTCTAATGTACAGTCCTATTCTAATGTACAGTCCTATTCTAATGTACAGTCCTATTCTAATGTACAGTCCTATTCTAATGTACAGCCCTATTCTAATGTACAGTCCCTAACAGTCTCTGGAGGTGAGAATGTGACATTGTGCCTGCATATATAAGACTGGTCTACTGTTATTGTAGACTCAGATTGCCTACTTATATGGATCAAACAATTTTGGAATTAATTTGGAATTTGATCACTATGGCAGTGAACTTGTCAAGCTATGTATATGCAAAGCAGCTGGGTCAAGGTCAGAATCACTTTTTGAAGAGCCACATTATTGAGACTAGCTTCCTATCTCCAGACAAATGGACTGACTGTGAATCCTTCCTTCTTTTGTGAATTTTTCCATTAATTTGTTACAGCAGCCACCTGTAATATTTCTGTTTAGAAAAGAAAGCGAGTTATTGGATCCTAATTGTAGTCTGTCATTTTGTCTGTCTTAGAATAAAGCGATGAGACGACTTCACTTTCTGTACTTTTTGAATGTTAGAGAGCATTTTCAAGAACTTCATTCTGTGTTGATTCTTAACTCTTTAAGAATTTCCTTTTTTTTAACCGTACCTAGGTACAACTGGTTTAAACAATTTAATTCCAATCCCCAATCACTCATTGCCACTCCCAATCACTCTCCCTTGCCACTCCCAATCACTCTCCCTTGCCACTCCCAATTACTCCTGATTGCCACTCCCAATCACTCTCCCTTGCCACTCCCAATCACTCTCCCTTGCCACTCCCAATCACTCTCCCTTGCCACTCCCAATCACTCTCCCTTGCCACTCCCAATCACTCTCCCTTGCCACTCCCAATCACTCTCCCTTGCCACTCCCAATTACTCCCGATTGCCACTCCCAATCACTCTCCCTTGCCACTCCCAATTACTCCTGATTGCCACTCCCAATCACTCTCCCTTGCCACTCCCAATTACTCCCGATTGCCACTCCCAATCACTCTCCCTTGCCACTCCCAATTACTCCTGATTGCCACTCCCAATCACTCTCCCTTGCCACTCCCAATCACTCTCCCTTGCCACTCCCAATTACTCCTGATTGCCACTCCCAATCACTCTCCCTTGCCACTCCCAATCACTCTCCCTTGCCCTTCCTCTCTTTCAGGTACCAATATCCAACATTCTCTTCAGATGGATCCGGTCACTCTACTTCCCTACACACCTCCTCCTGCCTACCCCTCTCCCCAGCCAGTTGCTAATAGCTATATGGTTCCTGGACAAACATCAAGGGATCTAACTCCAGGAGTTGCTAAAACACCTACAGCCAATGCTGTAAGTCAGGGCAATAGTCTGAAGAATACAATACATAAGTCTTATATAGGGCCTACGGATATCTGTAATAACAAGTTGTAACAAGTTACATATAAACAGTCTCTTATGCTTGAGAGCAGTAAATGATTTAGATAATTCTTGTTGTATAAATATGTCAGAAAATAATACTAAATCAATGGCAGGATATGCAATATATTTATTAAACACAATGACAGATCTGTAGCTCCTTCACTGCTCCTAAGTCCACTTCAGCTGTATTTCATAATATTGTTCAATCACAAAGTTGTGTCTTCTTGTGTGTCAGATGTACCCCAACCTTCAAGAGGAGCTGTGCAGTCCCCCGCCTATGGTGTACAGGGTCGCACCCCCCACTGGGACTAGCAAACCAGAAGAGATCAAGTCTGTCACTCCTAGCACAACGTCATGGCAACCAGTGGTTCCACACACTATAACATCCGGTATAGTACCAGTGAGTAAGCATATTGTGGTTCATATGCACATTGGAAATTAAATTGAAATTGAAAATGAAAATTGGAAATGGGAATTGGACTGAAAATGTGAATCGTGCAAGAGTGACAAACACTACAAACACCTAATTTAGTAACATCTTAAATAAATGTGTTGTTAAAGTGCAATGTGTCTGCATAATTGAGTGATATTACTTAGTATTAACTGGTCACATACGGCAGGATTGAGGAAGTGTAGCTGTACTTTATCCCTTTGGCTTCAAATTCTATAAATTCCTTAATTTCCTTAATTACTGTACCTATTTAGATTGATAAACTAAATTCATTATCCAACCTCAACCAGACTAGGTTCATACACTGTAAACATGTCTCCAGACTATAAGTGCTCTAAATCTGTTACCGACACTTTTCATTATTCATTAGAGCCTTAAAAAGTAGACTTTGTGCTCACAACTAAGATACCACCTTGAGTGTAGTATACGACTAGTATTTGTCTTAACTTGTGCCACTCTGAAGAGCAGTGCCAAATTCAAATGCACCAACTGACTTCAGACCACAGTCTTTGATACAAAAATGCTATTATGATACTCCAATTTATCTTGTACTTACTTGTGTTGCATGTTCATCCACTTAGAACCAGGAGGAAGAAAATGAAAGTCTTTGGGATGAACTCCTCAACGATGAAGTGCCGCATTACCCCTCGGATGAACTGCATTCTGATGTGCTGAGTCCCGGGACCACAAGAATCATAAAAACTGAATTTTCCTTGTCAGAAGGTAATTGTGTGACCTTTGACCTCACATATACCTTTGGGGCATTTACTAGTGTATTAACCAATACCCATTCCCATTTCAGATCTAGAATCTACATCTGATTTTGGAAATGATTTCCTAGTCCAGCAGTCAGAATCTGCCAGATCATCTCCATCTTCCAAACATGATTCACTGAAAGGAAAAAGCAAGAGAGACAATCGCAGCAAAGGAGGCAAGGGCGATCAGGAGAAGAAGCAAAAGGAGATTGACAGAAGACATGCCAACAATGCTAGAGAAAGGCAAGACCAGCAAACTTGACTAGTACATGTTCCTTAAGCAGTGGGCAGTATAGAGTGGGGGGTTAGCTCTCTGGTGAAGAGAGATTGCCTCTTGTCTTGGCCACCAATGTGCCTACGTACAAGTGTGTCACACAATTGTTGATGATCTTTGTGTATCCCAATGCATTAAAATGTCACTGTGTAGCATCTATCTGAGATAGAGTTTTAGTTAGGATTATGGAAAATTAACACTTGTGGTTTTCTTATCAATGTAGGGTGAGAGTTAGAGACATTAACGATGCCTTTAAGGAATTGAGTGGGCGTTGTGTTCCACACTTGAAAGCTGACAAAGTCCAAACTAAGCTAGCCATTCTACAATCAGCAGTCACTGTGATTTCTATGCTAGAACAACAGCTTCGAGGTATTAAGATTTATAACATTAAGTTATATTTTTATTTACATTTTATATACATTATAACATGGTACATTAAGTGATACAAATTTTCATTTTTTTTTCATTGTAAAACTTTCATTTGTATGTTACATTCTAACCTTTGATGTATTGTATTTTGTACATAGAACGAAATTTAAATCCCAAAGCTGCTTGCTTGAAGAAGTACGAAGAGGAGGCGATTAGCAAAGACAGCCACCCTTTCGGCCAACCCAACCATTCTCCCAGTTCTACCGGGACCCCAGTAACCAGTTCATCGGAAGCTTGCAATCTGGTTGAAGAAGGGTACTCCCACGCACCCATGTCCTCTTGTGGTAGTATGCCTGTTGCCATGAATACCACTGTTGCCATGACAACATCAACTCCAAATGACATGACCATGAATGCTAGTACTGCCATGACTGCATCCATTTCTACAAGTTGTACTAACTTTGAATTAATCAGTCAGCCGGTCACTATGCCTCTGAACGATGGAAGAGGCAGGTCTTCGCCGACCTTTAGGCCAACTGATAAAATACCACGTAAACCAGATCCCCCTATGAAGCGAAGAAGTGTGGGAACTATCACCGGACGCATCAGTCCATCTGTAGCCCAACAAAAAGGCAAAGACTTTCGAGAAGACTTATGATGGTCAAGAACCCGACTATCTTGCCCCTCCCTTTCCCCGCCCTCTCAAGATGCTTCAGACAATTCAACATTTTGTGGGTCCAGTAGAAGCCTATTTATTAACCAAGCTATATATATATGAACCTGCACGCAGTACATGACTAAGATTCTATTCTAAACCAATGGAGAGACGGCTTTGCTATAGTTGTCATGGGAAACCATCACTTTCTAAACTGTAATCTACCATTTACACTTCTTTAAAATTCCCTATTTTAACTGTTTTGTAACTGTTTTTACACTTAACAAATAAATGTTCTGTCACTATAATTACTATCAAGAGAATGGATCATTTGGTATACTTGGTGCCTTATATTATGCAGTAAAAATACAAAGAAACATGCAATATTGAAGTAGCTAGATTGTCATCAAATTGAAACACTGACACTTACCTGTTTTACTTATAAGGCAGGAATTATACAAAGCTTGTATATACATATATGTCAGTGTACCATTACTATATGAAGCTTGTATATGTCAGTGTACCATTACTATATGAAGCTTGTATATGTCAGTGTACCATTATTATATTTCATAAAGCGATACACTTTTTTGTTAAAAAAAAACATTTTTTAATATCAGCAGTTTATATGGAGTTGACCCATCCGATGTACTTCCCATCCATTGAGGGTAGAGGAGTTAAGTCATCTGTGAGCTCCACCCTACAAGTACTGCCTTCCTCGAGGGTTTTGAAAAAGTATTTAAACTGTCCCTTTCTTCCTAAAGCACTCTTGAAATCACCCAAAGTTGGAACCGGACCACTACATTGATAGAACAATGGATGGATGGGTGGATGGGTGGATGGATGGATGGGTGAATGGATGTGTGGATGGAGGGATGGATGGATGGATGGATGGGTGGATGGATGGATGGACGGGTGGATGGATGGATGGATGGATGGACGGGTGGATGGATGGATGGATGGATGGATGGATGGGTAGATGGATGTGTGGATGGATGTGTGGATGGGTGGGTGGATGAGTAGATGAGTTCCCAAATCTTGATCTCTTACCTGATGGGTACGTTGATCTTAAAGGGATGTTGGTCCTTATCCAAAGTGTAGAGTACTTTAACAGTTTCAGCAGGTGGGGTACTATTCTTGGGGGAAACCCCTGAAAGAAAAGACTCACTTGAAATCCATACAGAAAGTGTTTGCAAACTAACTCACCATCACCTACGCCAAAAGTACGCTTAGTGGCAAGTTTTCTTTCGTGTCTCTTCTCCTTTTCTTCTCTGTGTTTGGAACGCTTGACACTTAATATGCTCAACTGGTCCATTACTCGAGCTAAGGACTACGTATACACAGAGAACATCACAACTGACAAATGGACAAACACAACTGACAAATGGACAAACACAACTGACAAATGGACAAACACAACTGACAAATGGACCAACACAACTGACAAATGGACAAACACAACTGACAAATGGACCAACACAACTGACAAATGGACCAACACAACTGACAAATGGACAAACACAACTGACAAATGGACAAACACAACTGACAAATGGACCAACACAACTGACAAATGGACCAACACAACTGACAAATGGACAAACACAACTGACAAATGGACAAACACAACTGACAAATGGACAAACACAACTGACAAATGGACAAACACAACTGACAAATGGACCAACACAACTGACAAATGGACCAACACAACTGACAAATGGACCAACACAACTGACAAATGGACAAACACAACTGACAAATGGACAAACACAACTGACAAATGGACAAACACAACTGACAAATGGACAAACACAACTGACAAATGGACAAACACAACTGACAAATGGACCAACACAACTGACAAATGGACCAACACAACTGACAAATGGACCAACACAACTGACAAATGGACAAACACAACTGACAAATGGACAAACACAACTGACAAATGGACAAACACAACTGACAAATGGACCAACACAACTGACAAATGGACCAACACAACTGACAAATGGACAAACACAACTGACAAATGGACAAACACAACTGACAAATGGACAAACACAACTGACAAATGGACCAACACAACTGACAAATGGACCAACACAACTGACAAATGGACAAACACAACTGACAAATGGACAAACACAACTGACAAATGGACAAACACAACTGACAAATGGACAAACACAACTGACAAATGGACAAACACAACTGACAAGTGATGTACATACATACGTATAACAAAGAATGACACCAGAGGTACATAGGAGGTCACCACACTGACTGACCTGCTCAAGACTGTCCAGAGAAGGTTGCTGTGACTTTGCACTCTCCTTTCTCAAAGTGTTTAGAGATTGTCTAATAACTTCTGCTTCTGTGGATACCATTTCAGGGACTGCCCCTTTTGAGGAGGGGCTGCCCCCACTAATCCTTTGATGAGAGAGTGCTTGTTTCAGATCTCTAGTTTCTAATTCGTATACCTCTAGTTTCCTGGCCTTTTCAGACTAAATGAATAATGAAATAAATAAATAGGTGCCTATCTTAACAAGGACAACTCCCATTGGAAATACAGCCCTCTGATTGGTCGAAAAGGTTCATACAAAGACTACTTTACACAACATTATATACTCAGTATACGTACCTCGTTCTGGTGCAGTTCATCTAAATCTCTTTTCAGATCCTCCATTTTGTCATTCTGCTCTTGAATAATAGCTTCTCTCTCTCGAACCCGAAGCTAAGTTGAGAGAAGTGCATTTGATAAAGTTTTGTTAGACAGATCAACGAGCACTGACTTACATCAAGTTCTTCAATTACGAGCTGCTTCTCTGAGACAAAGTTCCTCAATTCCTCTCGTTCAGTCTCTGTTTTGTAATCCAACCTCAAGATGTCTGACTTTAGTTGCCTAATAACCTCATCCTTCTCCGTTAGATCTCGTCGGAGAGCATCACTCTCCACTTGAAGTGAAGAGTACTCGTCTCTCAACTGCTGAATGTCTCCTGTCTCCTGTAAGCAGACAACATAGGACCAATTTGGTGACCATGGCTACCATGTGACCATCACATGACATGATGATATTCATATTATCTCACTTCCAGTAAAGGCTCCATGTAGCTGCTGCCATTTTGTCCCAGTATCTACAGAATGGAGTAGATCAGAAAGGTAACAAACCTACAGGTCTGTGAAGGGGAGTGGAGGGACCTCTGTGAGGGAGGGAGAGGTCTTGACTTCCATCAGATCACCTTCCTCGCCGTCTGGATTCTCTCGCAACTACACAAAGGGAACAACAAAAATAAGTCAACTTAAACAATAGGAGATGAAGAAGAGAGAATAGAGGAGAGGAGAGGAGAGGATGCAAGGGAGGGGAGGGGAGGGGAGAGGAGAGGAGGGGAGGGGAGAGGAGAGGAGAGGAGGGGAGAGGAGAGGAGAGGAGAGGAGAGGAGGGGAGGGGAGGGGAGAGGAGAGGAGGAGAGGAGGGGAGAGCCTTACTAGGGCATAAAGTTGTAAGAGTTGACCTTTAACTTGATTGATATCCAACAATGAACTGTCTAAAGTTGGGAGTGGTGTTTCCGGGGGCGGGGCAGTGGTGGGCGGGGCTGGTGAGCCTGTTCCACTGCTACTGCCTGTGATGGGTGGAGATATCATGCTATCTGTATATCTCTGTAGACCACTCATTACTCCAGTGAAGCCTGTACAGAGACACAGCAGTCACATGATTATCACATGACAGTCACATGCACAGATTCACCTGAAATGGGCGTGGCAATGTTGCGTGAGGGTAGGCTCGATGGCACAGGGGAGGAGCCAATGGAAGGCCGGGTGAACTCGCTTGTCGGAGAAGGTCCACTTTGAGGGTCTGATCCCTGGTAGTGACTGTGACTGAATAGGTTGCCATGGTGAAGGTACTGGTCGGAGGAGGAGATGGCTTGATGGAGCTGAAAGAGGTGAGGTGATGGAGACACGCCTCCCCCTAGCTGAGCTGGGTAATTGGAGAAGTGATGGGAATGTGTGCCTGCATATGGGTCAGATTCCCTCCTGGGGGAGGGGGTGGGGTTGATGTCCACATCGAGAGGAGTTTGCTGCTGTGACAGAAAGTCAATTGGGGGAAGAGGGATTGGAGAATAATTGTTAATTCTTGGGGAGGACATGGAAGAGTCACGGCCATTTCCTAGCTGGTTGGCGGGGCGAGTGGTAGGGCGTCTCCCATTTCCAGCCCTCCTAATCTGCCACGGTCTGTAGTGGTCTGCAATAGACAGCACTATCCTTAGTAGTCCTTTAACACTGCCTTCGTACAGTTCTGCAGTGGGACACAGTACATCTCACAGTGCTATATACGTACACATACGTACATGGGACAGGACAATATCCCCATCCATACATACTCTAGGTTTGCCAAGTAACTAATATAAAGAAATTGTGTTTTTAAGTCTATGATTCCTTAACTTTATATACCATAATGTTTGGAGATAAGGTGTTCTATAGTGTTCATGTGGAGTTACCAATATAATATTCATATGTAATAATATTGTCTCTACACATACGTATGTACATATATGAGTATATAATATACTGTATACATGCGGCCATCTTGTTTTATATGATGGTTGGTATTTATAATAATGCACATACAAATACCTTTCTGAGGGTGTTCTGGTAACTGAACGTTTTCTGCTTCTAAAAATTTGAACACAATGTCAATATTGTTCTTCTTACTCCTCTGGCTCGTGGGAGATCTGTCTACTCCTACAATCTCCTGTTTGCCTGTGAATGAATAGCAGTGTTATCATGCAGCCAGACCCTTCTACGTAGTTGGACCTTTAGCAGACACAGCCAGAACCAAACTTGAAAGTAAACAGAGATTCAATTTCTTGACGAGTACCAATATATTACTTTTGGAGGTAATAGTTGGAACCAGTCACGTAGCACAGCATTCCATAACGAGAACACTACTGGTTCATACACAAGTTTACAGACACCATTCATCATAGAGGAAATGTTATTTACACACACTCAATCACTCTTGCTTACACTTGACTATGAACAAGTTCACAATGCAGTGAAATACGAGAATACTGTTGAAATACAATAATTATCTGATGCCATCTTATATACTATTCATACTATACACTGACAGTCACATGTTTGTATATTAATTTCAATGCAGCATATTGTGCTGCATTGAATGTCTTTTAAAGGTCTTGCACACACTTCTTTACACACAAGCCCAGCCCTGATAAGGAATCTGACAAATGCCTCATCCTTAAGATACTCCTTATCAATAGACACACAATTCATTGAAAATTAGGAATGCAGTATATGAAACTCTGTGTTTTTGCAATCCTACCACGCACTGCCTTAGCAAGCATACCTTTACAACATTTACTGTATTAATGAAATCACAGTCGACTATCTACGTCACGTACACTTGGAGTATTGTATTGAGTAGTGAAATAACTTATTGAAAATCCCTGTTATTGTATACATATTCGCAAGGTCAATGGTTACATCATAGTCATGTACAGCGTCAAGCGAATTGCGCTTACTGAGAATCTCCACGAGATTGACCAGGGTCGTCCCGTCTTGGAGCGCGTGTAGATCGTAGATGACTGGAACTCCAGTTCGCTTCTTCAAATGAGAGTTTACCCACGTAACGTATTCTTCCACTTGGCGCTGTAGTGAGAGAGAGAGGGAGAGAGGAGCGTCTTGTCAAGGCAGGACCATTGAAGAAGGCTGTAGTTACTTGGTGCTTTTCCGGTCCAGCCTTTCTTATCAAGTACTTTCCATGAGATGGTTTCTCTCTCGAGTCCTTTGTAGTCGCGGTCGCAGCCATCGGTACGCTACTTATTGAAGTGAAATAAAAACATTGCCTTCCAATCCGATATGCCGTAAATTTGCGGATATCTACCACAAAACAAAGGATATTTTCGGATACCACCTATTTAATAGAATTCATAGTATACCCATGGTTGCCATAAAATCACTTCGTCCACGCGACACATTCCGGCGTTCGAGGCATTTATGTTATTAGCACTTGTCAATCAGTAATTACTTGCGTAATGCAGCAGCTAGCAGTACCAATCGCGCTATAACTAATATTTGGCGCATAATACCTTTATATTTTCTGACTACATCTGATGACTGTAGTGATTCTACCAAACTGCATATTGTCTCTTAAGTTTCCAATTCAGTCAGAATTCACTGGAACATATTACGCCAACCAGCCAAATGACTGCAGTTTAATCTTGGCTGGGGGACAAGACCTATTAAATTGGCAACCAGTGATTAACCTCCCAGTCATCCAAGATGGAAAAATTCATCAAAGAACTACAGACAGCTGTTTCACCCTCATTTGGGCTCATCAGTGTGGTACACTTCAATAATGGTGAGTTTGGATGACTGTCTTCACTAGTGAAACACTTGTGGTTTCATAATAAATGAAGGTGGCGGCTACAGTCTAAGAGACTGAGCGCTCACAATGAAGGGAGTTAATTACACTGAGCTGTGCAAAGGCTCTGATGATAAGCAATTCCAAGCTCCAACTCCAGTATATACCGGCAAATCTCCTTAACTCCAGATATATCATTTCATAAATGAATATAACATTAGTTTAATGAATAATATTACACGTCACTCAAATTCAACTAATAATTAGAACAATAATTATACCTATTTAACTGTTTAATGTCTATGTTATTCACACTTCTGTAGAGAGTTATTTTCTTCCTAACTCCTTCTTCAGTTTCTCATTTTCAGCAAGAAGCTCCTTATAAACTTTTTTAAACTACACAGAGGGAGGAATAGCTCACCACTATAGAGAGGTTGACTGTATAAAGACTACCTAGTCTCACTCCCATAGGTCACCACTATAGAGAGGTTGACTGTATAAAGACTACCTAGTCTCACTCCCATAGGTCACCACTATAGAGGTTGGACTGTATAAAGACTACCTAGTCTCACTCCCATAGGTCACCACTATAGAGAGGTTGACTGTATAAAGACTACCTAGTCTCACTCCCATAGGTCACCACTATAGAGAGGTTGACTGTATAAAGACTACCTAGTCTCACTCCCATAGGTCACTGCTACAGAGATTGTATAAAGACTACCACTATAGACATTCCTCACATCTTCTAATGTCTTTGGTTCAGATCCACCCGACACTCCAACCTTTTCAGCTTTGGGTTGAGCGTCTACTTTGGAGACAGATTCAGTTCCAGCTATTGGGCCATCTAGTCCAATATTGATCAAAATGGGATTCTTATTTGCCCCTCCGATCCACTCTTCAGCTGTCATGGACGGCTTGCCAGCATAGCAAGGCAGGTAGACATCTTTTTGAAGCATCTCAGACTGAATAAAGAGTTGGTAAAGATGTAAAGTGTGAAGTTGAAAGGTTGCAGCTCAATTTGTTAAGTTTGTTAACCAAAGCGCTTACCTTCCGTGGCACTATCATTGAGAGAGGCTCTACTATACCCTTTGTCTGCACCACCCTGTAAAACCTGCAGATCTCGTGTTCACGAACGTTTACCAACCTCTTGGGAAGGATACCCACTCCTCGTACGGAAACTGTGCTTTGGTGCATGCTCAAGGAGAAGACGAAAGGCTCTTCATTTGTCACTTCATAGTACCTAATATTAGTGTCACCCTGTAAGAGAGACAACATGCACCAAGTGATCAAGTGATCTATACACTCTCAAATACAGTCTTTACTGGACTATTTGTGATCTCATTCAATTGACATTCAAATGAACAAGAGAATGTCAATTCAGAGACATAGAAAACTCCTCTTTGAATTCAGAGGGCTAGAGCTATGACTATACTATTTAGCACAGGGTGGCAGTGAATAGATGTCAACTTTGACACAACTGGCATTAGCTATGAAACAGACATTCTATTGACCAACCTTTCCAACAATGTAAACCATCTTTGTCTCTTCATCCCAAAATGGAAATAAAACTCCAGTTCCATTGTCAATATTCTCTGAACAGAGTACCTTTGACAAATTTGCCTATTAGAGAGAGTAGAGAGATCCTTGATTGGACAGGAGTGGTATTAGAGAGAGTAGAGAGATCCTTGATTGGACAGGAGTGGTATTAGAGAGAGTAGAGAGATCCTTGATTGGACAGGAGTGGTATTAGAGAGAGTAGAGAGATCCTTGATTGGACAGGAGTGGTATTAGAGAGAGTAGAGAGATCCTTGATTGGACAGGAGTGGTATTAGAGAGAGTAGAGAGATCCTTGATTGGATAGGAGTGGTATTAAAGAGAGTAGAGAGATCCTTGATTGGACAGGAGTGGTATTAGAGAGAGTAGAGAGATCCTTGATTGGATAGGAGTGTGATAACACACGGTAGATCAACTTTCAGTCATGCATAAATAGTAAATTACTGTCTTTCAATACAATAACTCTTTAAAATGTATTGAACAAAACAAGTTATATATCATGCTACAAAACTTGTAATTATTTGGTAAGTCGGTAACAACCTCCCCCACAAACTGACTGAGACATATTATAAACATACAACAGACAAAACTTTAAGCTAATAAGTTGTTAAATGGTATGTTGTTCTTTGAATCAAATGTTTAGATAAAGTTTGCCTAATTGCACTTGTATAGGGCTTTCAATAAAAGAAACACACAAATACAGGATTCTATTTGTACACATGAAGAACAGAAGAGAAACGTTACGTTAACATTACATATGATTTACAGATCCACTACTCTTCATAAATTTCAAATAACCACATTGCTATTTGATCAGATTGTAAGTACATTCAATCCGTATGAGACTTACTGAATCATAGAGTGCAAAACCTCTCTCTGACATCTTACTGAAACCAGTGGTAAAGAGCTTATTTGTGGATCCCAGAAATATTACTCTACTGGGCTTGCTACCCGGGTGGTGGGTAGGCGCCGTCTGAATCTCGGCCTCCTTCCTCACATCATACAGCCTCAATTTCTTGTCCTTGCTTGTAGAGGCAATCTGACTACCATTGTAGTTCCAGGAAAACGAATAGATGAGCTCTGGATTCACTCCCTGCTGGGTCAGTCGATATAATGGTTCTCCTCCGGCAGTAGTGTTCCATATAAGGATTGTTCCATCAGCGGAACTGCTCGCCAGAATGTTGGAGGCCGTGGGATGCCAGTGAACGTGAGTTGACTTCTTCTCGTGACCCATCAAATCTAGTCTCGGATCTTTCAGGTCTTCCACCAGTCCGCCATCAGGGATAGTCCATATCTTGACTGTAGCGTCCTCAGAACAAGAGGCAATCTCGTTCTCATCGAAAGGGTTCCACTGAATGTCCAGCACTAAACCGGTATGTCCACACACTTTGGGATGGTTAAGGTCCACTCGTCCGTACTACACAATTAAGCAATTAGCTACTATAGGTGGAGAAACCTTTACAGAGAAATTACGTTTAATCACTCACGTTGTCCTCCTTCAGAACCAAGAACGCACCGCCGCCTTGCGCTTCCAACACTACGGCCACAAACTTACTGTTGACTGCACACATGTTGCTCTCAGAAGGGCTCTTGGAGACCTTGATACTGACATAGGTCTTCTCCGGCTTGTTAGGGGAACCGAACACATGACGGTACTTTGAGGCGCGCACAAATTTACTGCTCATGCCTGAACCTTGTTCTGCTGAGTAGGAGACACAGAAGAATAAAATGGTGGACCTATTGAATCATTGCAGACCACAAGTGGTACAAAACCATTCCTTATTTGGACATTTTGGTGCAAAGGCGGAGTTCTCATGAAGGGTTTCCTTAAAGTATATTCATAGTCGAGAGGTATAGGAGGCGTGGTCTATCACACGTGTTCCAAAAAATGGTGTCAAACGTACCGAGCAGTTCGTTCTATTGGGATTCCATCGATCCGGTGACAACAAAAACGGTTGTAGTGGATGCAAAGAAAAGAGAAAGATTTGAACGGAAGGAGCTATCCGTCAAGAACGGAGGAGTTAAAAAGCGTTCGAGAGTTTCAATAATTCAAAATAGTCGTCCTATTTCTAAAGTTCCGTACTCTCGTCAGCTAAGTGTTGCCGAGAGCTGCACGAGGAGTTGTCCACTTCCGGTCACCCAGCCACCCTTAGCGGTCAAACCGAGACGAGTGGTGGCCCTTGATTGCGAAATGGTGGGCGTGGCTCCGAAAGACCGTTCAGCGCTAGCTCGATGCAGCATAGTCGATTGCAGAGGACAGATTGTGTATGACAGATACATTAGACCAAAAGGCGAGATTGTAAACTTCAGAACAAAATACAGTGGAATCCGTCCATATCATATGGTGGGTGCAGTCCCGATGCATTCAGCACTATCAGAGATCCATACCATCTTAAAGAACACTATAATTGTGGGTCACGATCTTGCTGGTGACTTTAGTGCACTGCAGTACAAACATCCCCAGCAGTTCATTTATGATACATCAAACTGCAAACGGTTGAGACTGATGTCTGACCTTCCAGTCAATCAAAAGGCGTCCTTGAAAAAGCTGTCCTATTTCCTGTTAAACAGGTCTATTCAAGTTGGGAGGAGAGGTCACGATTCTGTAGAAGATGCACGAGCTACAATGGACCTCTATCTTCTCTCAAAGAGGTCCGAAGGAGATTGTAACTTTTTGTCAGATAGTTACTGGGAGGGACAAAGACATATCAAATATTGAAAACTTTATCTATTATTTAATAGGAGTTTAACAGTTTCTGCAAAGTTTTTACATACTAGAGTTGGTTTGAATTTCATTCTGTCTTCATCTCCATGACGATACTTGCCTTATAAGAAATATACAATATATAATTACAATGAATATATTTGTATATTCAATATATGTATATAGGGTATATCTTCAATATAGGGTATATGATCAATATAGGGTATATGATCAATGTTCCAGAAAATGGTCAGAATTCAAACTTAATAGCTCTACTGTAACTTTTTTCTGTTACATCTAAACCTTTGGAGAGAGACTACAGGCGTCACAAGTCTAACCTGTTTGTACCAAGACACCTCTCATACTGACTGACATAGCTCCTTCAATGTCATCACACCAATCATCTCCAACCATCACAGCCTCCTCAGGGGCACATCCCAACTGGTCAAGGACACCTCTGAAGAAAAGGGAGCTGGGTTTGCCTACTGTGACTGCTTCCTTACCAGTAGCAAACTCCAGAGCCTCTACAAAGGGGCCAGGTCCAAGAGAGAGCTCCGCCCCCTGCCGGTAGTAACGACCTTTGTGCATAGCAACCAGCTGAACTGCCGGCCCTTCCTTCAGCAAGCTACACTGGTACAACAGACAGACTTGACAGACAATATTCACATGAATAATCTAACACACCATTTTTCTTACATGCTACATCTGCTTTAGAGTAAAGTCCTATAGGAAACTAAACCTAGTTTGGATGAGGATACAAGAGTCTTCTCTTTCTACTTTTCTTCTTCTCCACTGGGTCAGACAGCTGTTTCTGGAAATTCCACCTTTCATCAGTGATCCTGAGAGTCTTTGTCTTCTCCTTGATCTTTGTGAGTCCTTGGCTCATGCATACATAATCTTATATACACAACTCTCCAATTTACAGAACCAAGTTGGGACAGTAAATGGCCGAAACTAGATGATATATTATTAATGGACTCACTTGAATGCTTTGTTCATAGTGGAGTAGTTGAATGCATTTGGAGCGAGTCCAACGACTACAGCATTAGGATCTGAAGTTTCAATGCCGGAGAAATCTTCCATTACGTCATCGTTTATCATAAAAAACGGTCTCAGTTTGTGTCGCAAGATGTACTGTCTGGTTGCAGTGACTGTAGAATACAGCTCTTCCTGGTTTACTGCAAACCCTATTCTCTGCAGACGTTCGAGAAGGAAGCGTTGCGACTCTTTTGTGGTATTTGTCACAAACTTTAGAAGAAAGCCTGATTTTCTTAACCTTCAGAAGTAGGCCAACTCGTAATTACAAGTATACTATATAGAATAGATAAATATAAAACTCACCTCGCAAGAGCTTCCACCGCACCGGGTGTTGCACTGTCCTCAATGTGTAGCGTACCGCTCAGATCCAACAGAATCGCACGTACACTTTCCAAGCCTTTTCTAGCGGCCATTTTAACTTATTGCATAACACGATAAAAATGGCGACTCAAAACCAAGCTCAGTCACAACCGAAAACTCACGACACAGAGAGTGCAGCCAGTCTAGAGAGAGTCACTGACTATGCAGAGGAGAAAGAGATCAAGGGAGACATAGGAAAAGTGATTAATCTATATTTTCTGAGTTCGGTAACATACATTTGTTTCTAAAGTTACTATTCCACCTCACATTTCACGAGGTACCAAACGAGCGGCACACAAATTCGTACAAATTAATATCTTTACATATTTCCGGTATATATTTCTTATTCACTCATATGATAATAATTTATTCAATGACTGGTTTTGGATGAAGCATGTTTATTATCTTGTGGTACTTGTAGGCTTTCTCAAACATTGATGTACAACGTGAAGCAAAAGCTAAAAAGTAGGTTGACTCATTCAACACATTTAGTATGCTCAATACTCTTTATACTTATACTCTCTTTATACTTTTTATGCTTCCAAATGTAACATAGCTCTCTCCAGGTTTAGTTCCCCTATAGGCTCTTTTACAGAATAGGCATAGCATGTAGGAAAATGGTATCTGAGATATTTCATATGAACTTGACACAAGAAGATTTACAAGTTTTCAGTCAAACCAATTTGTCAGACCGAGTTACCATTTCACTGTGTTCAGTGGAGCAGAAGAATAAAGAGAAGATGTTTGTATTCTCATTCAAATTATATTAGGTCTAGTTCCCTATAGGCCTTTTAATATAGAGTAGATGTAGTACTAATTGATCTTTTCACTTGTAATTTATTTTTCTTTTCAGATTTCAGGAGGAACAAGCTAAAGTTAAAATACGAAAAGAAGATGTGGAATTTATAGTTAGTTAACCATAGTTACACTGAATGACATGTGTATATTTGTTCCATCAAACCTGCTGATACATTTTACATACAATTTGTCTCCCAAAGGAATTATCAATCTCACGTCTAGTAAAATATTATATTAAAACATATTTTGTGTTTGTATTTTATTAGAAAAGAACTATGTATGTAACTATAGATGAAGACCTTAGGTGATTAATTAGTAGCAGTTGATGACTTGCATGTGTCACATAATCACTCCCCCTATTCCTTTTAAGATGAAAGAACTAGAAATTCCCAAGTCTGTAGCCGAGAAGAGTCTTCAGTCTCATGGCGGAGATATAATTAAGACTTTGTGTACCTTAACTGCTTAGCAAAGTAACAAAAACTGTAAATGATTTTCCATCACCTCTTGGATTACTCAACTTGTTTATTATATTTAATATGCATGGTTCTGTCTAGATATTATATTGATTGAATTTTTATATGTCATGAAGTATTATATCCAGGATGCAATTGAACATTAGTTGATTAATAGATTCATAGATTTACCCACACAGCTCTCCCTGTGGTTGATTGCGTCAATTGGTTAAGTTGGCCCCTCCCACAGGAAGTGGGTTGGGTCTCCAATTATCAGTTTGCTCTGTGAATGCCAACTAATTAGCTATTTTGTAGTTAAAGGAACCACTTTCAGTGGGAGGAACCATGCATGAGAAGAGAGATTTGCTGTGGTAATTACATGTAGAAAGCACTGGTGGTCATAACCAGCTGTCCAGAGTTCGATTCTCAGCAATAGGTTTACTAATGTGCCCATCGCATACAAAAAGTAAAGATGCAAAGATATAGATATAATAGTAAGAATATATATAATAGTATAGATATAATAGTAAGAATGGATTTGTATAGCGTATACTTAATTGAGTCCAACCAATATATACATACTATTCTGTTGCATATTGGCAATTCTGCAATGGTTATATATAATACGTGTATAATCTCTCGTAGTCATCATCCCATCCACCTTATTGAGGTCAATAGTAATCATATCCACCGCCGTAATAATCATATCCACCGCCGTAATATCCAGAGCTAACGTAGACTGTCCCTCTTCCAAAGATTGATCCGAAAACAATGGCCACAATCACCAGGGTACAGCAGACGGCAACAATACTCAGACCTAAACTGCTGTTGGCAGTTTTCCGCTGCTCGTAGCCAGTCTGGGACCTTGCTGATATAGCGAGCATCAGGGCCGGGATAACGCAGATCAGTGGAAGTAGCGAAACGGCGACTGTGAAAAGTGACAGTATGGCAACGATAAGCGCAACGCTAGCTCTTCCGCTGTGGTCCTCTCCATACGGCTGCACCACAGCGGAAGGGGCGACGCTCGGCTGCTGCGTCACGACAACAGTGCTTGTAGTCTGAACGGGAAGACCGGCCTTTTGGTCGTAAGGAGGCGGAGCGTTTTGTTGGGGAGGGTAGCCTTGTTGGGGAGGATAGCCTTGTTGGGGAGGATAGCCTTGTTGGGGAGGATAGCCTTGTTGAGGAGGATAGCCTTGTTGGGGAGGATAGCCTTGTTGAGGAGGATAGCCTTGTTGAGGAGGGTAACCTTGTTGAATATTTTGTTGCGAATAATAAGCCATATTGATCTTCTAATTACTGTAAACTCCAAGACAAAGTTAAACAGATTCGACCGATTATAGTTACGCGTGTCTCAGTGATCAAGTGTGTCTCAGTCCTGGGTGTGGTCCGACTTCACCCAAAAGGGGCGGAACCTGTCTAAAGCTGATCTGCCGTATGTATCAACTCCGCCCTCTAATTCAACGGCAAAGGTGTTATATACGTATCTCTGCCCGAATGGTGGTCCAGGAAAAATGTACGTACGACAAGTGTTTAAAAATTAATATCCCTTGCTCAAATCTTAAAACATCACACAATATGTAGGTATTAAATTATTGAATCTATAAAGTTAATATTACCATAGAAAATGCACACCAATTATAGGACCATGGATCATAAAGCACTGTCTCACACAAATGTACCCTTTCAGCTGCGTTTGGAAATGCACAAGATGTCTTTTAGTTAATAGTAGTAGTAATAAGACCTGTTGGTGACATTAATACCCACAATGACTGCTATCAGTATCACCGTGGTAACAATGGCAGCAATGCTCAGTCCAATGCTGACTTGTGCATTCTTTCTTTGCTCTTGTCCCTTCTGGCCCAGGGCAGTCACTGCAAGGAGGAGTGCCGGGAGGACACAGATTAAGAGGAGCAGACTACCACCACAGAAGAAACAGGTAATGATGGACAGCACCAGAGCTGCAGTGGCAATACCACTGTGATCAGTTTGGTCTGAATGGTACACCCGGGTTGTCGTAGCAACAGGTTGTTGAGTAACAACAACAGTCTGCTGACTGACTTGGGTCTGTTGAGGGGGATAACCCTGCTGGGGAGGATTTTGAGGGGCTCCAAGATAACCCTGTTGAGGAGGATTTTGAGGGGGATAGCCCTGAGGCTGACTAGGAGTTTCAAACTGGTAAGGGGGAGGCTTTTCGATATCCTGACCAACATCACTAGTACTGGCCATGGAATACTTTGTGTCGCTCGGGTATGGAGTAGCCATTGCAAGTAAATACTACCACCACAAAGTGAAGAACAAAGATTCCGAGAGAGAGTGACTAATAAATTAGGAAATTAAAAATGACGTTAGTAAAAAGAGGGCGTGGCCAGTTCGGCGTCATTATTGGGGTGTTTCGGTTTAGCTATATGCGATGATTCGACACTAAGTATATTTTCTGAAGAAATTATTATACAAAAAATCGTTTGTTTTTATTGTCAGATAACGGTTTTACATTCGGAGCAATCGAAGTAAAGATCGATGTCGATCAGTTGAATTTTTGGTGTTGCAACGTACACTTGTATGTAGATTCGGTGTTTATGTTATAGTGTGTGCATCCCTGTATATAGCGAAAGCTGTTTCATTTTCACTGTTCTAACATAGTTACAGATAAAAATACACAATCGATAGCTACAATTGGTATGTGATCAGAAACCTGGAGAAATCTGTCACATATTCCTTCTCAAGCAACTAGCAACTCTGGCCACCTTTATGTCTCTAAATGTATAATCTACAGGGGCCCCTCTATTGATAATGTCCTATATAGGAGGACCGGAGGACCGGGTCTGTAGACTGTGTAACCTTGGTGAAATTGAGGATACCACACACTTTTTGATCACATGTCCCACTTTTAACAATCTTCGATGTAAGTTATTTAATGAATGCATTAACTATCACCCCCACTTCTTTTCTTTAACACCTTTGCAAAAGTGCCTTTTTACTCTATCATATCCTAGTAAACAAATCACTAATCTTATTTATGATATGTATTTAATGCACAAATCCCTTAGCTAATTATTTATCATGGATTTTTATAGAGCATGCACATCCCCACCTCTCACCCCCCACCCTATACACATAGATATACCTAGCTGTCAATTCCAGAAGAGCAATGAACTTTCAAGTACTATTTATCATGACTTTCCTTTGTAATGTGACTTATAAACCTGAACTGGTTGGGCCATCCTTATTAATCTTTGTATGGCATGTCACAATAATAAACAATCATTATTATTATTATTATTATTATTATAAGGATTCAACTATACTATGGTCACTGATGCATGCATGAGGTTGGGACACACAGAAAATTATGAACTTTCTGTAAAAATAAGAAAGATTTATATTTCATCCAAAGCTCTCTATTGGCTCAACTGCTGCTCTAAGAAAATGGTATTTGAGATGGTGTCTGCAAAACTTAGACTTTGTGAATAACAATTCCAGCGAGTTGACATAAATAGAGTTAACTGATCACTTCAAAATTAAAGTGATTAATACAAAATGGTCAAAGGACCAATCAAATATCACCTCACAAGCTACTGGTTTTAAGGTTTCTGTGGAACACTAGACATATACAAAAATAAGCTGTTTTGTTTCAGAGGGTTAGTAGTAGTAGGAAGAGCTGCTGACATTAATACCCACAATGACAGCTATCAGTATCACCGTGGTAACAATGGCAGCAAAGCTCAGTCCAATGCTGAGTTGTGCATTCTTTCTTTGCTCTTGTCCCTTCTGGCCCAGGGCAGTCACTGCAAGGAGGAGTGCCGGGAGGACACAGATTAAGAGGAGCAGACTACCACCACAGAAGAAACAGGTAATGATGGACAGCACCAGAGCTGCAGTGGCAATACCACTGTGATTAGTTTGGTCTGAATGGTACACCCGGGTTGTCGTAGCAATAGGTTGTTGAGTAACAACAACAGTCTGCTGACTGACTTGGGTCTGTTGAGGGGGATAACCCTGCTGGGGAGGAGTTTGAGGGGGATAACCCTGCTGGGGAGGAGTTTGAGGGGGATAACCCTGCTGGGGAGGAGTTTGAGGGGGATAACCTTGTTGAGGATAACCCTGTTGAGGATAACCCTGTTGAGGAGGATAACCCTGTTGAGGAGGATAACCCTGTTGAGGAGGATAACCCTGTTGAGGAGGATAGCCCGGTGGGGGTTGAAAGGGCAATTCATTTGGTCCTCCCTGATAAGGAGGCGGTTTTTCTTCGTTCTGAGCAGGAGCGGTCGGATAGCTATCCTTGTCGCTTGGGTAAGGAGCACTCATTATGCTTTGGCAGTTAAAGAATGACAAATTTAGAAGGTAAACGTTCGGTCTACAAGTGGCGTCTTTCACTTGGGCGTGACTCAGCCAAAAGAATTCGCTAGGTTGCGCAATCAGGTGTCTCTATATAAGGAATTGTAGCACGTGAGTCATTCTCTTGACCTCGTGGTAGTTGGTAGGTTGTGTGTAGTGACTGCGAGAGATCAGAATGCCAGTAAGTCGTGGCGCTGGTCTGTAAGATTAGTAAAATGAAAAGGGTCGACAGATCCGCAAGAATGACAATTAAATAGAATCATTGAAATATAAGATATAAACTGTCTCTTCTCGGTTCTTGTAGCTGGCCGTGGATCTATTGCACCCATCTCCCGAAGCGGAGCGGCGGAAGCACAAATTGAAGAGACTCGTTCAGAGTCCAAACTCATACTTTATGGACGTCAAATGTCCAGGTAAGGCTCTTTGAAAGTTTTGTGATCTTGTGCGTATTAAGATAGTGCCTAGTCAGCACTTTTGGATATCGATTATCGATCAATTCTTTCCAATATCGATACTAGGTTGCTACAAGATAACGACAGTGTTTAGTCATGCGCAGACCGTAGTGTTGTGTGTCAGCTGTAGTTACGTTCTCTGTCAGCCCACGGGAGGACGAGCTAGGTTAACAGAAGGTGAGTGTATTGCTGCTATACATGAATAATCCATACAATTGTGTGTAGTAAACGAGGGAAAATACAGTGAATGTAATTTATAATAATCTAACTTTCTTTATTTTATTATTATTAAATTTTATTATTACACAAATGTAGTTTGTACTTATAATAATTGTAATAACCATTAATTACATTTGATTTCAGCAACACTATTAGTTCACTGTTATTTGATGTATAAAATCTTAATATTGTGTTTGATTGTTTATAGGATGTTCGTTCAGAAGAAAGCCTCACTGAAGAGATTTGTATTAATTTGCATGTAACTCTTGCTCAATTAATTATCAAAGCATCTTTTGAAAGTATACAATTGTTGACCGAATTGCGTTGCATGCAATTAGAGAGAGACGGGTCACGACCAATATTTAATTAGTTGATACAATTGCAAATAACAAATTACATTCTAAAGAGTTTAAACTAATTTCTGATGCAGAAAGAGCTGCCTCATTGATCCACAGACAGGATTCACACATAGAGGACATCTTAGAGGCAGCTGCGATGAGCAAGACTCTCCACTGGCCAAGTGACGGGAGACTATGTGTGCCATAGCCTACAGCACGAGTGTATAGGTGGAGCATAGTACCCATATATTGGTTGCCATGGTTACTTACTTGAATAAATGTTGAACTGTCATTTAATGATTCTGCTCTTCTAATGTTTGTGATTCCGCACTACAATAGGTAGATCAGACATCTCTATGTTGATGCCACCCACACACTCTCCTCGCCACGCCCATACACTCCCCTCACCACGTCCACACACTCCCCTCGCCCCGCCCACACACTCCCCTCGCCACGCCCACACACTCCCCTCGCCACGCCCACAATCTCTATATTCCAAGCAGTCTCACTTTGTGTGCCAACTCCTCGGCATACTCGAGGTCCAACTCGTGCAGTGTCTCAATGTGGTCTGAAGTGAAGGCAATTGGGACCAGAAGAATGGATTTCCTGTTGAGTTTTGCCAGTCCCTCAATGACCTCATCTGTCTGTGGCCCCAACCATGGCAACGGCCCCACCTAATATAATATTCATATTATTATATAACTTCTACACATTCACTGACTAGTGTAGAGCACTTCTGTGAACTAGCAAGACACTGCAGCTTGTCCACTGCCTCCTGAAAGGTCAAAGTGCATACCTTGGACTGCCAGACCAGTCTGTACTGGTGTGAAAAGTTTAGTTCTTCCATCACTTTATACACAGTGGCTGCAACTTCTGCAGGATAAGGATCTCCTCTATTGACCACCTGGGGGCAGGGTAGGGGTAGGGGGCAGGGTAGGGGGCAGGGTAGGGGGCAGGGTAGGGGTAGGGGGCGGGGTAGGGGTAGGGGTAGGGGTAGGGGTAGGGGTAGGGGTAGGGGGCGGGGTAGGGGGCGGGGTAGGGGGCGGGGTAGGGGGCGCGGTAGGATCAACAAACAAAATGGCTGATCAGTGTGGCTAACCTTCATTGGCAGCGAATGAGCTGAGAAGAGAATAACAACCTCTTTCTGCGTCTCTTCAGGAAACCGTTTGATTTCAGCTGAAATTCTTTCCACAAATGCCTAAATATAATTAAAAGATGATTCTGGATGGATTGTAATTTTAGTGACGTATATGCAGTTTAGAAGAAGAGAAGTAGAAAGAGAAGACTCTTGTATCCTCATCCAAAGTTCTCACTAGGTTTAGTTCCCTATAGGCCTTTACTCTAAAGCAGATGTAGCATGTAAGAAATATTGTGTGTGTGTTGATTACTCCATTAGCTGAGTATTTTTAGGCTTCCAAAATGTCATTTGGTGATTATACATACTAAACTAGAAGTGGCATGAATGGAGGGGTGGACCCTATAATTAACCAGCTGACCAGTAATTTAATTAGGGAGGCCATCCATTGCTATACAAGTGTTACTATAACAGTTGTCAAGTAGATGACAGGCAATGAGGCGTGGTCACCTTGATGAAGAGAGGATGCGTAGGCCAGCGGTCAATGATGCTCCATTTCATGTTAGTAGAGCCGGTAGCTTTGATGTGTCTGTATATGGCATTAAGGCTGGATCCAGTTGTGGAACAGGAATATTGAGGATACTGAGTGAAGGCCACTGCTTGCTCTAAGCCATCACTGAGGGGAGAGGGTAATGTGAGGCTAACTGACATGAGACATTGACATTCTCCTGTACCTCTCCATCTTGTCTATTGTGTCTTCAGTGAGAGGGTGGGCGTATCTGAACCCGATGTAGTACTTGTGGGGGGCTGCACCAGAGGGGAGGGGAGGGGAGGGGAGGGTGAATAGGTGGATCCATGTAGCTAGGTAGTATGTCAGTACCTGTTTCTGGGCTAATCTCATCTAAAATCTTAATCATGCCTTCTGCTTGTTTTTCAGTCCACATTTTGATGGGGGATCCCCCTCCAATCTTTGCATACTGCTTCTGTATCTTTGGTGTCCGTCTCTTTGCTATTCTGGGAGCCAAAAAACTGTGAGAGAGGGAGAGGATTAGGGAGAGGGAGAGGGAGAGGGTGAGGGAGAGGGGAGAGGGGGAGAGGGAGAGGGAGGGAGAGGGACAGGATTAGGGAGAGGGAGAGGGAGAGGAGGAGGGAGAGGGAGAGGGGGAGAGGGAGAGGGAGGGAGAGGGAGAGGGGGAGAGGGAGAGGGAGAGGGAGAGAGGAGGGAGTGGAATATGATTGAGTCTCACTTCTGTGCAGGTAGGGGAATAATGTCCTTGTCTGAAAAGAGGCGGAATAGAAAGTCATGTACCGCCTCCAGAGTCTCTGGTCCGCCCAAGTTTAGTAGCATGACTCCAGTCTTGGGTCTGGGGAGAGGGAGAGGAGGAGAGCACTGCACATCATGACATGTCACTGCACCATCTGAAGGACAATTTACTTACTTCTGGTCCGTCTGTGTGGAATATAAGCGCCCTCCAGCTACAGTAAGAGCCCGGTTGGACAGCTGAATGGTCGCTCTGGTTGCAATCGAACTCAGCATTGCTTGTCTTCCCCGACGAGCTACAGTTTGGTTGGAAGGAAGCGGTGAGGGGGCGATGATTATAAACAATTGTAACGATTTGCGATATTCTACGTGAGCGTGTGAGCGTTTCGCATCAAAGCGGACGGGACGTACTAGACGTTTACGAATGCTTTGCTTGCAGATTTACAATGTCAGAATCACAAGATTTCAAGGATTCTAAAGGCGGAGAGAAGTTGGAGGACGTGTTTAAGGTTGTTCTGATTGGCGATGCACTCGTTGGGAAGACGAGTTTAGTTCTTCGCTACACGGAAGACCGCTTTCGGACCAATTTGATGAGCACTATAGGTCAGTCTTTGGGAGGGAAGGGACGAGTGATCGCCACTGGCCCTCCTTCCCCGCTCCATACCACACCCCCTTTTTAATCATCCTTCCGTCCCCCTCTCCTCTCCTCTCTCTTTAATCACCCTACGTCACTGTGTAATCTGTGCAGGAGTGGATCTTAAAGTAAAAAATGTCATTTCTGATGGTAAAAAATATGTCATTAAAATTTGGTGAGAAGTGACATTTCAAAAAGTGTACTTAACATTCTGGTATACATACAGACTAGTTTATTTATTTATTTATTGCTGAACACTCTCATTTCAGGGATACTGCCGGACAAGAAAGATTCAACTCAATTCGTGGCACCTTCTTCAGAGGAGCTAATGTAGGCCAATTAGGGTTAGGGTAATGTAGGCCAATTACACAGTATTGATGCACTTGATCATGCTAGTGAAGTCTGTAAGTGGTGGTTCTTAAAGCCATTATTGTGGTAAATGTCAGCCATATGGAAAATAGAAGACATTCACTTTCTGTACATTTCCATTGACAGTTACTAAAATGATGCAATTATGTGCAATCACTGGATGATGTTTCACAAAATTGTATCTTTTCCCTTTTTCCATGGCATTGGAAAATGGCCGCCCGTTAACCACATTGGTATCTTCCATATATAGGGAGCCGTCATTGTCTATGACATAACTAGTCCAAAATCGTTTGCAGCGGTACCAAAATGGTTGGAACACCTCAAGGCCGTACGTCCCATACACCTTACTGGTACCGTGTGGTTTGGTTACCATAGTTACAGACACTATTATTATTTAATAATTAGAGTTCCCCAGATGATATGCCTGTCACTATGTTGCTAGGCAACAAAGCAGACTTGACCAGTGAAAGGAAAGTTAACAGATTAAAGGCTGATGAGGTAAACCCTGTTATTAACCTTGGACTGTTTGCTCAGTTTTTTTGTATAATTCTATAGCTGGCATTGTGTCATAAAGTAAAGAATTTCGAAGTTAGCGCTAAAAGTGGAGATTTTGTGGATAGGGTAAGACCCTTAATCAGTGTAAACTGTACATGGGTAAATATAAAGCTCACAAACTAACTTTGTATCACCTTCCATATAAGGCATTTGAGAGCTTTGTGGCCGATTTGATTAGTGCTTCAAAGAATAAAAAGGAATTGATTGGAGGGAGGAGAATGGTAGGTTATCTTTTGTATAGTGCTGTCATTGTTTGCACTGCTACAAACACCACACCTCAATGGACATCTCTCTCCCCTCCCTCCCCCCACAGTCAAACAGGGTCCAGTTGGAATCCACTAGTCAAAGTGGCAGTTCTGAACACAAAAAATGTTGTTCATGACACTTCAATTGTACCTAATTACAAATTCCCCCAACACCTTATTTGCTGTACAGTGGGCATGTTGTAATGTTATAAATAGCTGTTTGTTTAATTATTTACAAATATTCAAAATTCTCAAATGCAAAGTCCAAATATACACATTGTTTATCCACCAATTGTGTGTTGCTAAGATACCAGTCACTATGGCAACTGGTGAGTTTAACTCTGACCAGTGGTAGCATCTACATGAGGTGTTGCCTGGCAACCAACTGCTTCTGATTCCTTTTTATAACAGCAGCTCCACTGCAAGAGATTTCACAATATCAACTGCAGAGCACACATGTATATAAACGCACTTACTCGATTCTTTTATTGGAATAATAATCCAGTTTCAAATATATGAAATGGAAATGAAAATGAAAATTGAAGTAAGAAGCACTACAGATGTATGCTGTAATATGAACTTACAAAAAGGTACTGTTGTCAGTCCACAGTTCAATTTTGAAAAAAGTGGAATTTGAAGTTGAAATGGAAAAAGAAAGAAAATTAAATATAGAAAAAGCAACAATTAAGTTATAATTCACTATATGTAGAAATGAAACAAGTTTGTAAACTCACTCGCTTTTTGATAGCAAATAGTAGAAAAGCATTTGAGAGAGAAAACGAGAGAGAAAGAGGTAGTAAAGTTGAGCTGACTGTATATGTATCAGTAGCAATGACTCACTCCTTGATGCCACACACACGCTGTAGGTCCATTCTCCTTTTCAATATAGAACCTCTTACACCTCATGCATTCCCTAAGGACAGGAAGTGAGGAAAACAGGAAGTCAAGGAAACAGGAAGTGGGGGACCAGGAGGTGAGGAAAACAGGAAGTCAAGGAAACAGGAAGTGGAGGACCAGGAGGTGAGGAAAACAGGAAGTGAAATGATTTAAGCTGACACTTCACACTAGAAGGGCTCACCTGATGTCTGCCGAAATGGTTCCATTCTTTCTAAGATCTTCAACTTGCTTTAGTGCCAAGTTCTTCTCCCTCCGTAGCAAGTCAATCTGCTGACTCAGCATTTCCTGCGTGTCAATGGCAGCCTCACTGGCTCCAACAGCTTCTCGTTTCTCCTCCTCCAACTGCTGACACTCTGAGAAGGGAGACGTATGACGCCTGACACATTCAGAATATGGTATACACACAATGTACTGGCCTGTACTGGGATATTTGACTATATTTTGTTGATACCAAAGTGACTTTGACACTAAACTTGCAGCAGTTATAATTAAACAATACCTTTTTCCAATTTCTGATGTTTCATTTTAACAATTCTTATCTCTTGTCTCAATTCCTTCAGTTCCGTGATAGCTTCGTCTCTCTCCTTTGTCGCTTGATCCAGCTTCTTTTCAAAAATGTCTCTCTCCAGTCGAACGGCCTTTAGTTGACCGGAAAGTCGTTCAATCTCCCTCCTCTCCACACTCTCGGGGAAGCAGAGGCGAAGCTGTTTTCTGCCTTCCTTGATACACATTCTCTGCCTCACGTCTGGATGCAGCAGGTCATGGACGATGGATCTGAATGCATTTGGATAGTTGCTAGGCAACAGAGGTATGCCTTTGTGCTTATAAGTGACCACACCCCCTGAGGAGGTGTTACCAAGTGGGTAGTCCACAAGTGGGTGGCGCCCCATTGCCATCTCGTAGGCCAACACACCCACTGCCCACGCCTCCTGCTTTGAGTAATCAATCTCCTCTTGCAAGTACGGATCACTTTTCATTTTGTTGTATTGGGTGAGGATTTCCGGGGCTAAATGAGCCTTGTTGCCACCCACTACGTTGCCATGGCGATATTCCATGAGAAAGTCATTGCCACTGAACTGATGAGCACATCCAAAGTCGCAGAGACAAAGCTGGCCCTCTCTGCTCACTAAAATGTTGTCCAGCTTCAGGTCCAAATGGGCCACTTTGGACTGCTGCAAATGGTGGACAGCCTCGAAGAGCTGGCGCACGAGACTGAAGAGGAGATCAAAGGGCAGAGGGACCGCCTTGTTCTCCAGCCACACGCGGAGGTTGTTCGGGTGATAGTCAAACACCACAAATTGGCCTTTTCTACGGACAAACTCGCCGGACCTGTCCTTCTGCGCTGCAAAGCTGCGGACATTTTCCGGAAGATGCTTAATAAACTGGTCCGGAATGACGCTAATAAACTGTGCCCAGTAGCGAACAATGTTCTTTTGCGGCAAAATTCGAGACAGTATCCCCCATTCGTTCTCGTACGCGTTTCGCACGACCGAAGAAAAGTCGTGCATAAAAGTAAATAGCAGTTTGACCGCATACAGCTTATCCGCATCCGGAAGACCTGGACGCATGCACTTTGCGGCTAGCACGATTCCGTGTTGACCAACTCCAATAACGTCAACAATTTGAAAGTCATCTGCAACCGCTGTGTTGAGGACATTCAGCTCCACGACCTCCATCTTGTCATCTTGTCCTTAATGACTTCATCATGACGTCATAGCCGCGTATTTAATTATTAGAGGAAGCTGAAAATCGCGGCGCGCGCTACATCAACAATGAAAGCCGGGGACCACGTTTGGGTTCGACTCAAGGGCAAACCGTATTGGCCTGCCATGGCGAGTACCGCACTCAAAAGTGCCAATTAAAATACTTAATTAATGTGCATTTTAATTTTCCCATTTTTGCAGATTGAAGAGGTTGGAAGACCAAGCAGAACAGGAATTAAAGACACTCGTTTTCGAGTCTTTCTTTACGGCCTACATGACAGGTGCATGTCCCGCCCCTCCCCTCCCTCCTCCCTCCCCTGGTGTCCCGCCCCTCCCTCCTCCCTCCCCTGGTGTCCCGCCCCTCCCTCCTCCCTCCCCTGGTGTCCCGCCCCTCCCCTCCCTCCTTCCCTGGTGTCCCGCCCCTCCCTCCTCCCTCCCCTGGTGTCCCGCCCCTCCCCTCCCTCCTTCCCTGGTGTCCCGCCCCTCCCCTCCCTCCTTCCCTGGTGTCCCGCCCCTCCCCTCCCTCCTTCCCTGGTGTCCCGCCCCTCCTCCCCTGGTGTCCCGCCCCTCCCCTCCTCCCCTGGTGTCCCGCCCCTCCCCTCCCTCCTCCCCTGGTGTCCCGCCCCTCCCCTCCTTCCTCCCCTGGTGTCCCGCCCCTCCCCTCCCTCCTCCCCTAGGCCTGGTGTCCTACCCCTCCCTCCTCCTCTCCTTCAGGTGCTACGTAAAGGGAGACTCTCTGTTCAGTTTTGAAGAACACAAGTCACAACTCAAAATTGCTTGTAATCGAAAAGGTTTCATGGAAGGATTGTGGGAACTTGAGGAAGATCCATTTCTAGAGCTCACACTTGGCAAAGACAGCAAGAATAGGCCATCACCAGGACACCTGGTAACTATGGCAACCAGGTGTCAAGATTGTTAATCATACCAAATTGTTCTTTTATAGAATGAAAATGAAAAGAAAAGAGAGAAACGTTCTAGAATGAAAACAAAAATAAAGGAAGAATTTGATCCGTCTCAAGAGTCACTTCAGAATCAGCCAACACCTGTGAACACACATCTGAATGAGATGAACAGTCTAATCACTAAATCTGCCAGTGGATCTGCCACTCCCCCTTCCAATCCAGCCACACCCTCTAAGGTTGATGTTCCTCCAGCCAGTGGATCTGCCACTCCCCCTTCCAATCCAGCCACACCCTCTAAGGTTGATGTTCCTCCAGCCAGTGGATCTGCCACTCCCCCTTCCAATCCAGCCACACCCTCTAAGGTTGATGTTCCTCCAGCCAGTGGATCTGCCACTCCCCCTTCCAATCCAGCCACACCCTCTAAGGTTGATGTTCCTCCAGCCAGTGGATCTGCCACTCCCCCTTCCAATCCTGACTTTTCACCAGTTATTGAATCAGTTCCAGCAAAGTATATTTGTTGTAAAAGTAATTTGAACGAAGCCACACCCACTCCACAGTATGAAGAGTCATCAGCAAAGAGTATGGAGGTAGACACACCCACACCAACAGGGGCCATGGACACACCCACACCAACAGGGACCATGAACACACCCACACCAACAGGGACCACGGACACACCCACACCAACAGGGACCATGGACACACCCACACCAACAGGGACCATGGACACACCCACACCAACAGGGACCATGGACACACCCACACCAACAGGGACCATGGACACACCCACCCCAGCAGGGACCACGGACACACCCACCCCAGCAGGGACCATGGACACACCCACCCCAACAGGGACCATGGACACACCCACACCAACAGGGACCATGGACACACCCACACCAACAGGGACCATGGACACACCCACACCAACAGGGGCCATGGACACACCCACCCCAGCAGGGACCACGGACACACCCACCCCAACAGGGGCCATGGACACACCCACACCAACAGGGACCATGGACACACCCACACCAGCAGGGACCATGGACACACCCACACCAACAGGGACCATGGACACACCCACACCAACAGGGACCATGGACACACCCACACCAGCAGGAGATGTGGCTACAAGTGGAAGGGGAGATATACCTGAGAAGAGTGTAAAAGACTTGGGCTCTTCCAAAGTGAAGAGAGGTCCCAAAAGGATTCAATCTCTCAAGATACCAAACAGAAAGTCAGCAAGGACTGCTTCAAGCAAAACAAGTGAAACAAAGAAGGCTCCAATAAAGGAGGCAAAGACGGGCTCTGTAGAAGATGCTGAGTCTAGGACTGAGAAGGAATACCATTTTGTTAGAGTGTCTCAGAATGCTTCATTGGAACAGACACTCAAGATCCTGAACTACAACTTAACTCTCTCACTCAGACAGGCAGCACCTGTAAGCTCTCACAGCATCATCACGCCCTCAGGTCCACATCAGTACTGGCAGCACTACAAAGCATTGCATACAATAGAAACTACATATTATACTATTATAATGGCAGTCTATGATATATAGGTATATGTATATATATATATATATATAGTGCTACTGTAGTATAGATTGTGTTGACTGTACATCTGTGCAGAATGTGAAGCAGGCAGTGAGGGTACTTGTGGATGTGCAGGAGCTGGTCCTGACTAGGGAGGACGTGGAAGGATTTCCTCTCATAGTCAAGACAGTTCAACAAGTGAGGAGTTGTACTTGTTAGGTATTCAAAATGAGACACTAGTTATTCTTGTGCGCCACATAAATAAGTGGAGTTCTCATGTAGTTAAATATAACATTCAGAATTTATTGATCTCAAATCCATTTCTCTTATATCTGGTACTAGCTACAGTATATTTGCAATTACACTTAACAGTAAGTGGTCTCATTTCGCAGGCTAGTAAATATAGAGGAAGTAGCAAGGTCTCAAAAAAAGCTGCGGAAGTCTTAAAGAAACTAAAAGGATTGTTTATGATTCCCAAGGCAAAGGCACAGAAGAGGGGGGCGGAACCAAAGGTTGGTCACACAGAAGGAGGGTCACATGAGAGTCACATGGAAGGAGGGTCACATGGTAGTCACATGGAAGGAGGGTCACATGAGAGTCACATGGAAGGAGGGTCACATGAGAGTCACATGGAAGGAGGGTCACATGATAGTCACATGGAGGGAGGGTCACACGTGAAACTACCACAGCCAGTATCACTGGACGACCATATGGAAATGGGTCCACTGGACGACCATATGGAAGTCACTTGTGGGACACGTCAAGATCAAGTTGTTCCGTGAAACAGTACAAGACAATACATGTTTACAATGTAATTTAATCTAGCGCTATACATTGATCACCATATGTCATGTCAAAACTGTTAGCACTTCGAGTCCAGTTTGTCAGAATGTCTTTCCAGACATCCGGGTCACTGGATATTGTAATCTCTGCCAGTTCAGTCAGTCTTCTGCCTATCACTTCCGACATCCAAAACTGGTAGCCTTCATTCCAAGATTGTAATGAGGCGTACCACACACTATTAAGGGGATTTCCCTGTAATGATGTAAGGCTGTTCTCGTTATTTGAAGTTATGCTGACAAGCTCACGTTGAGTTGCTTCTTGCCATTCAGCTAAAAGGTTCTGCCAAAGACTGTGAGCATACATCCACTGGTCATCTGGGGAGCCTTGATTAATAGGGGTCACCTCACTGGGTAGGTCCAGCCCACATTGCCTAGCTATAGTGAGCCACTTGTTCAGTTCAGCATAAAAGATGCACAGTTCTTGTTCCCAAATCTCAGAGAGACAGAAAGAAGAGCAGTTTTGGTAGCACAAGGGGAAACCTATTAAATATAAATAAACACAGATATAATGTTTACATATAACAAGAAATGAAACATACAGTTAAAATGTATCTCTTCAATGCCATCTATAAGATACAAGCACTCTACACACATAATTTTATAATCACCATGGTTACTAATGCACACTCACTCACCAGCAGTAAACTGCCACTCAAAGTTGCTGGGAAAGTCCACCCCAGAGTGTCCTGGAAGGTCTGCACACGACAGTAAAGGGACTACAAGGTCTGGTTCCAGCACAAACTGGTACACTGCTCCGGCAGAGAGAGGAGAAGAGGTTGTAATGTGCAGCGTGTTAGCTTGCACAGACACCAGAGGAGACGTTGACACATCAATAATCTCCTCAATGACCCTCACTGGAGAGATCTGCTCGAGGTAAATGAGCCTCCGTATTGCACTCAACTGAATCTACACACATACATTATCATGAGTGTATACCAGCAGTCATAGTACATATATATAGAGGCCCATGGTACATATATATAGAGGCCCATGGTACATATATATATAGAGACCCATGGTACACATATATAGAGGCCCATGGTACATATATATAGAGGCCCATGGTACATATATATATAGAGGCCCATGGCACATATATATATAGAGGCCCATGGCACATATATATATAGAGGCCCATGGTACATATATATATAGAGGCCCATGGTACATGTATATAGAGGCCCATGGTACATATATATATAGAGGCCCATGGTACATATATATATAGAGGTCCATGGTACATATATATAGAGGCCCATGGTGATCATAGAGACATGGTGATATATATATAGAGATACTGGACACTTACAGGCTGATCAAAAGATATGCTCCATTCTCTGTTGTCAGAAGGAACTATCCCGCTTGGCAGATTACTAGCTTCTTGCAACAGCACTGGAGTTGCTATGGAAACAAAACAAATTGGGCAACTTTAATATACCCCACAGATGATGGCTGGAGAATGCAATCAAATGAATATAGGCTTACCTCCAGCATATATTGTGAGGTATCTAATTTCTGAAGATTGCCTACATACAGTGGAACAGCTTTAGATATGGACAATAATATATGAAAAATCTAAGATACCATTTTCCTACATGCTATATGCCTATTCTGTAAAAGAGCCTATAGGAGAACTAAACCTGAAGAGAGCTTTTGGATGAGGATACAGGAGTTTTTCTTCCTTCTTTCATCTTCTTCTCCACTGGGTCAGACAGCTGTTTATATGTACGTATGTGAAGTTAGCATTTTAAAAGATTCAAAGATTGCTAATTATAAACTTTTATAAGCAACTGACTGTCTACTGTCCACTGCTTGGTAGCTGATGACATGTGTTCTGTACTGTTCAGAAGATGGGGTCCATTCTAGATGGAACACAGTTTGACCAGTTGAGAGGTCCTCCCTCGTCTTTCTAAATCCTTTTGGAGCTGAAACAAAAAGGTTCGCAATCCTAAGAATATATTAGACACTACAGATAAGAATCAAACCACAAGTAATTATAATAGAGTACCTACTGTGTATTGTTGGTAGGTGTAACCAAGACTTGGTTCTGATAGGTCTCCCCAGCCAAAATGGTGTCGCAGGGTAGAGTGATACTGGGGTCAAAGGTTGGTCTCTGGTCGCATGGTCCACTTGTTCCATTTGCAACAATCTGTAAAAAGGAATCCAAAATGGTAAACTATTAATATAATCATCTTGGATACTGTAGTAAACTTGTGCCTCTAGCATCTACACAGTGCAAAGGCTATGATGGGATTGAATAATCACTGGGAGACACCAAGTGACCAAAGTCTGATCTTGGTTGGTCGGATTATTTCTATCACACTATAGTGTACAGTAGTAAGATCTTGATGACCCTAGGCTTGTGTTGCTTGGTAACCAAGTCTAATGGAAGTTTCCTATATTCTAGTTTTCCCAGTTAGATCATATCCCTGGTGATAGCCTACAACAGTGATGTTTGGCCACACAGGTCTGGGAGGAAGTAGGAACTACAGGTTTACATGTATTTGTACACATGAATATGGGAAACGACACCTAACAATGTCTAGCCCATCATATAATACCATCAGCTAACGAACAATATTAACAGTTGGTAGAGCAGAAACTTTGCGGAACTTGATTCATGGGTTTGCAAAAGTAATAAATCAACAGTTTACTTACTGTAAATGTGAGTGGAACTGCTGAAAGAGACATATCCTTTCCAGGGGGAAAATCCTCCATAATTAATGCTACATAATAATTTCCTTTAGGGGGTCTGTCAAAGGTAAGGTCACATGACTCATCAAGGGTAAGCCAATTCGGATTAGGGACACACCCACTGTCTCCACACTCCGCCCCCTCAGCAAACCTGCACCTTATTTCATCACCGTCATTGTCTACAGCAAATATCTTTTGTGATGTTATGCAACGATCTCTCAGGATCACCAGTAGAGGTGACGATGCTAATGGAGGATTGTTTATTTTTCCAGTATCATTGCGCAATGAGAGATCAACAGTGGTTTGCAAGGAAAATCTTAAATTGTCTGCATAATCTGGGAGGCAGCACTCTTCCACTCTAGTGAAGGGAGGAGAAGGACTCTTATAAATAGGAGGTCTTTATACGAGCTAAAAAGTTGAATGAAATTTCAATCCTTTGTCTTTTATATTAAATGTCTGTCTACTTGAAATGTCTGTCTACTTGAAATAACTGTCTACTTGAAATATTTGTCTACTTGAAATGTCTGTCTACTTGAAATGTCTGTCTACTTGAAATAACTGTCTACTTGAAATATTTGTCTACTTGAAATGTCTGTCTACTTGAAATGTCTGTCTACTTGAAATGTCTGTCTACTTGAAATATTTGTCTACTTGAATAACTGTCTACTTGAAATAACGGTGACCAGACATCTTAAGATGAGATGTTTAGATGTTTAAACAGACAAGGAAAGTTTTCAGTCAAATTAAATAAACGTAAAAGACAATTTATTGGCTATTAACTAAAGCACTTTAAATCTTATACAGACACTACACATTTGAGGAGTGAACAACTTAGAATGTCAAAAGGTAATGTATTTCAACACTAACATACTACGTAGGTCCAGGAGATGTGAATTGTACAAGTGAATGTAATAATGTCATGTTGACTTGCTAAGGACAGTCTTTCTCCTTGTATGTCAAATATAGAGTGATACAAGCAGTGTAGTATTGCTATAGTGTATGGAAAGAGATGACCTTAGATTGATAATAATAGAGACAATATAAACTGCATTAAGGCACTTCTATCTGAAAATGGAATAAATTGAATAATGTTACAGCTGTAATGTGTTTAATTTAACTTCTGAGAAACTAGGAAATAGCTTGGAAGTATAGTGTCCTGATGCATAGCACAGGATAGGTTGCGTACCATTGATACGGTTGCCATATACATACGTATATATACATCTGAACTCCTCTACATCCAACAACATGTTTAAAATAACATGTCCAGTTCTGGTTTAAACTATATAACCAGCCAAGCATTATAGGAGTAGCCAGCAAACATGAAGTTCTTTTTATACACTAATGGGTGTTGTGCAATAAGCACTAACCTGATGTCGTAGGTAGCTCCAATTTGAGGGAAGGTGTATTGAAATGACCCTTGACCATGTACCACTCCCTGCTCCACGTTGAAACCTGTGCAGACGTAATCAGTTTGAGCTATCGGTACACCATCCAGCCCCGGGCCGGTTGCTAGGATACTGACACTTCCTTCAATAAGCAGCTCTCCCAAGTTAAACTGGTTGCATCGGATGTTCTCTCCCTCTCTCCTCACTGTCATCTCAAACACCACCTCGACCTATCCAGGTAGGAAACACGATATATATAGAAATAAGACACCTCTCTCTAATGGTTAAAAATCTTACATTAATGCTACAATGGACTACATTTTCATTGCATTAAACGCTTGCCTTAATGAATGCAAAATGAAACTAATTAGCGGCACTTGGCGGTCAGTAGACGTGATTACACTCATGGAGGATCATACTGCAGGAGGACGCTGCTCATCGAACCATACTTGTACCAAAAGAGTCGTAGAGTACTGTCTGATATATAGTCCATGGGATAAAGCGGAAGAATTTATTGACATAACTAACCGTTCCAGCATCGTCCACCGGCCACCACGCTAAATACCCGCCTCTGATGTGGTCTCCTTCAGTAGTGACTACCAACAGTGCAGATACGGTTAGAAAAAAGAAGGACGCCATTCCGTCTCCCTCCCAGTAACACGCCCACTTTGTTTAATTCCGCCCCTTCTCAGCGACATCACGTGGGCGACCACTTCCGAATTTTGAACAGAGAGAACTATTTATATTACCAGTTGAGACCAACAAAGTCAGTATCTCCTCGCAAATCGAGTTGTATCGGGAGCACGAGAGATGATAAACCATAGTCTGGTTTACCCAAGCTCCGCGCTTCCGCCTGTCTCAGGAATGATCTCCCATGGACACTACGACTACTCGGGTTTTGGCATTCAAGCGGCTGGACACGCCGGGTCTAATTTGACCAGCTCCCCTGCCGGGCTGGACGCGTGCGCAAGCATCGTGCACAGTTTGATGTGCCACAGGAAGGGAGGCGAATCAGAACCCTTTGCAAAACGAGCCATCGAGTCGCTGGTCAAGAAACTTAAAGACAAACGAGATGAGCTGGAGGCTCTAGTGAACGCCATTACTACCAGTGGGGCCCATCCCAGTAAATGTGTCACAATAGGCCGCACGCTGGATGGCAGATTACAGGTAACTTGCGCGTGTCGTCAGATTAGTGTTTCTCTGAGTAAATGTGTTATGTTGTACAATGTCTAGTGTAAGGATGTGTTTCTCTCAAATTGTACATTGTGTGTGTGTGTGTGTGAGAGAGAGTTCAGTTGTTATAATTGAATCTTTTAAAATGCTAACTTCACACACGTATGATAGCCTCTTCTCTCCTCGACCTCTTTATTCTTGTCAGAGAAGGGCTCAAAGTGTTAATCTTTTTGCAAACCTTGTTTATAGAGTGTTAATTTCCCTGTTGCTGCCACTGATGACCTGTTGCATGTTTGAGGTTGTGTTGTGTGTCCATTTGTCTCCTCTGCTGTGACTGCTTCGCTCCACCCACCAAATCAGTCAATCACATTTCATAGCTACATCATTCATCTGCAGCCCAAATTAGGTAGATGCAGCAGGTTTACTAATTAATACACTTTCTGATGCCCTGTTTGGATTATTAGTGGTTGAATGATCTTTATAAAATCTACAGTCTCCATGGTAACATTGTACTATAAATAGATCATGATGTCATGTCTATACATCCCAGCCAGTTTATCCCTAATCACATTAGCCAATCTCCTAATCCTCAAATTCTTCATACAAATATATCAGATTCCGCAATATATACGGATGTGATAATTACAGGTCATTTAATTGATATTCAGTTAATTATTAATTTTAGGAAAGGAAGTTGTCACATTAGACCATTTGTGTATTCTAAAGTGTTGTCATGGTAACCATTTTATCTTTAGGTAGCTGGAAGGAAGGGATTTCCCCATGTTATGTATGCCAAGATTTGGCGCTGGCCAGACCTTCACAAAAATGAATTGCGTCATCAGCACTTTTGTCAGTATGCATTTGATCTGAAGGCGGAGCTTGTGTGTGTCAATCCGTACCACTATGAGAGAGTGGTGTCACACGGTGAGCAATCCTCTAGGTCTGGACTTTATATATATGTCGACCATTTCTACAGGAAAATGTGGTTGAGTTATCATGTAATGTCCAGTGTCTGTTGATTACAATCATAAGCAGTTTTACAGTTAGTAAAGTAGAGCTCACGTTCATCAGTGTACCAGTTACCAAAACATTGTGTTTCCATACAGACCTCTTTTGGTCAGTTTTGGCAACACATCTATTGTAAGACTGTATTCACTAAAGTACGGCCTCTCCACTATTTGAGACCTCACTAGAGAGGTAGAGTAAAATGGCTGACTTTGAAAGGTCTATCTTATCCAGACAATGAGATACTTATCATCTAAGACAGTATTGCTTGTATGCTAAATATTTTAGAATTGATTAAGTGGAAAACTTTTGGTAATGAGGGAAACCCTGCTTGTTTAATGTTTATATTAACAAATGAAAATGTGTCATTTTACTTGAGTTGCAAATTACTATAAACACTGTAAGCACTCACAACAGATGGCACTTCAGAGGGTAACACTTTAGAGCAGTCTTCTGACTTCCTTGGTTGAAATAACCTTTCAGGAAGACCTACTTTTTGTGTGAAATTGAAATTGTGTTATAACCAGAAGGAGATGATTATCTTACCAAATGATAATGACTTTCATACCTCTGTGTTGGTGCTGTTGGACCTGCTATCTTCCAGGGGGTTTCCCCTACGTGTGATGGACAGTCATCATCACTTGTCTCTCCTGTAGGTCCCAGTTCAATGGAAGTGGGCGGGACCGGCCCCACCCTTCACCACACAGGAGCTCCTCAGGTACTGGACCAGAGTACTGCTGAAGCCATATCAGTTGAATGTGTGAACCCCCAGCATGGTAAGTGTACTGGTAGGGGCTGACCTCATTGCAGGATAGTGGGGAAGGTTTAATATACGTACGTATGTACTTCAGTTCCATGTGCACCTCAAATTGAAGGGTCACTATCAACTTGTCCATAACCTGTCGTCTTTATACTGATACAGCCACTTTGACTGTCTCAAAGTGGCTTCCCTCCACAAGTGTGTTCTGTGAGAAGACTTGTGTGGAGTGTGTCAAAGCCACTCAGTTCTGCTTTGCTGTTCCATGTACAAATATATATATGCCCTTCAGTGGGAGGGGCGTGGCCAACCATGGGAGGGGCGTGGCCACTGGAGGATGATGTATGTACAGTTGGCAAGTGTGTCTACAGATGTATGGTGAGAGATGTGATAGCCACTCAATAGGAAGCCATATTGAGTGTCCTCTGCAGCAGTATGGGCAGACATTTGCCTCACTCTCTCCACTTGTGAGAGAGATTGCCTGGCTTCACTGCTAATTCTGTCTAAATAAATTAAATTGATAGTCTTTTATAAGTGTGAGCTATTAGCTGTCTGAGGTGCCTGAGGGTCTGTGTATGTCCTCTGGTAGTCTGAACTCACAGCTCTCTCAGTACAATGAACTGGTGTTAATGTTTAATCAGTAGCCAAAATGTTTTAATTTCAAGTAGCCAACTAGAGGGCGTGGCCAGCTAGGTCTGGTGGGCGTGGCCAGCTAGGTCTGGTTTATTCTAGGAGGCGTGGCCTATCGAAAGCCTACTATATTTATTATTTGTTCAATTGTTGGTACTGTGTTGTTGGTGATTATGGAGAGGTGTTACATGACTTCCCATTTGACCTTGTGGCATGTTCAATGGGCGGAGCCCGGCCAGCCAGACTGACAAGAGAGCCTCCCACCTGACTAGCTGTGTGTACTGCAGATTAATCTAGTCTGGCAATGCTGTTAATTAGCTACTGCTTGTAACTCCTATTTAGGAACTCTAACCATCTACACACTATGTGGGGCATCCATCCATCCACCCATCTACCTATCCATCCATCCATCCATCCATCCACCCATCCATCCACCCATCCATCCATCCATCCATCCATCCACCCATCCATCCATCCATCCACCCATCCATCCATCTATCTATCCATCCATCCATCCATCCATCCATCCACTCATCCATCCATCCATCCATCCTCCCACTCACCCACTCACTCTCCTTGTAGACACAAAGGTCACTACATCTGGTACTTATGCTCCAAAGACTGAGATGGTGTGGAGTGATCATAATGTCATTTCAGCTGGTAAGTTTATTAGACAGAGTAAGACTGTGCTAGTTAAGACTAGTCCAGGTCCTAGAGATAATGCAGGGAATGTGTGAAGGTCATCCGAGGAATGTGATATGCTTGTCCTTGTCAGGAAATTAAAGTACCTTCCAAGGCTCCAGACATTTGCCATGTTGGACCTTGAACTCTCAATTGAGCTAATATTTTGGTTCTTGATTACTTCCTGTTTGCTGTCAATGAGTTCTGATAATTGCCTTATTTGGTCATCACCATATAAAAACGCTCACAGTGCAGAAAACTGAATCCTTAATTTTAAAATAATGTTATTTGACACTGCTGAATAGAGCATAATGGTAGAGAAGGGAGGACCATTATGAAAATGTATTTATAACTTGTACTCTTTTAAGGTCTCATGTTATGTGCTGTCAGGCCTAATGTTGAAAAGAAGTACTATCAGTTATCTTAAATGTTCTCCTCCCTGAGCAAGCAATGCCTTTGATCTTGTCCAAACACACCTCACCTCTAGTTTCAGTATCACCGTCACCTCATATCTAAAAGTATTGGATTACCAACTGTTACTTATCAAATCACACTACCCTACTCAAAAGCCTCTCTCATGAGATGTATCTATATATTATGTATTATTGATTATGCATGCTGTACATTCATACATACATACCATGCCATGCCATATATATTTAATATTCTATGTACTTGCGTCATATTCTCTGCAGCTAGCAATATGGTCGTCACTATGCCCAATTCTCACATGTCGCATGCAACAGGAGTCATGCGTAAGTACCACCCTCTGCCCCTCCCCTTCCCCACCCACTAGCCCTGCCCTACCCCTGCCCACTAGCTCCACCCACTAGCCCTGCCCTACCCCGCCCACTATCCCTGCCCCTCCCCTCTCATGTAGCGTCCTGGCAAGGCGGGTCTCTCCATCCCTTTGACCCTACTGCTACCCACGCAGCCATGCAGACGATGCCTACACCTCAACATCAGTCACCCTATCAGAGTAAGCCTTCCAGACGTAGAAGGGTCACCATGACAACAGTAATATATGATGCTTGTAATTGTTGTTTCTATGCTGTGAATGATGGGCATTAAATGGAAACTTGTGTGACCTTTGCACTTTGACCTCTCTTCTGCAGCCAGTGGAAGTATTGTCAGTCTACCAACTACAGCAAGAACAATGCCAAAGGCTCCGTTACCACGGCTACCACGTGAGTTACCTACATACAAGGTGATCAATAGCTCCCAAGTATGTGGTTTATACAGTAGACCTGTTTCTGCGGTAAAGGTATTCTTTTAATGCAAATTTAATGGCTTTGTTCACACCACATTAACTTGATATGTATTAATGTAAAACAATTTTCCATTTAATGAATTTTGTCTGATTCAAATGTTTTCTTAAGTAAATACACTTTGATCCATTGCCCCCTATCTTACCACATTTCAAGTCCTACCCACCTGTGCCCCGCCTACTCTCTGCGTGCCTCCCTCCATAGCTCCTGACTTTTGGTGCACTGTCTCCTACTTTGAAATGGACACACAAGTTGGAGAGCTCTTCAAAGTCCCATACTCCTTGAACTCAGTTACTGTGGATGGTTACGTAGACCCTTCTGGCGGAGATAGGTTTTGCCTCGGTCGACTGTCCAATGTCCACCGCACGGATGCCAGTGAAAGGGCTCGTCTTCACATCGGCAAGGGCATTCAGCTGGAGACCAAGAACGAGGGGGAGGTGTGGATCCGTTGCCTTAGCGACCATAGTGTTTTTGTACAGAGCTACTTTCTGGACCATCAGGCAGGTCGAGCTCCCGGCGACGCAGTCCACAAGATCTACCCAAAAGCTTATATAAAGGTTTGTAGACTGACATTACAGCTGAATACTGCAAGGATATTCCTTTAATTAGTCTGTAAGGATATTCCTTTAATTAGTCTGTACAGATACTCCTTTAATTAGTCTGTAAGGATATTCCTTTAATTAGTCTGTAAGGATATTCCTTTAATTAGTCTGTAAGGATACTCCTTTAATTAGTCTGTAAGGATATTCCTTTAATTAGTCACCAATTAAAAATGATTTCCCAGATGGAATTTGATGAGCAGGTGTCTCTCTTAATGAACAGGGATCTCCCTGGGTAATTTTGATGAGCAGGAACTGTTTTTAATGAGCAGGGATCTCCCCCAGCCAAATGACCTCTCGTGGTGTGTTGGCCTGCACTTGTCAAAGGGAGACTGATACAATTAGAGCATGTAACTCTACCTAACTAGTGATATCAACAGTATACAAATGAGGTTATCGTGAATTAGGCATGTTACATTTGGGAATACGGTTGATGTTTGTTGTATAATTATTTGTTTAGTCACTTATTTCTGTGTTGCTTGCCGTAGGTGTTTGATTTGTACTACTGCCATGAGGAGATGATGAGACAAGCCAGTGCAGCCACAGCTGTAGCCATGAGACAGCAGGCTGCTGTTCAAGGTACATGCAGCCTAGACCAGTGATAACCAACCACAAGTGTTTTTACTATCAATGATATAAAACCTTCCCCGTCTATTATACGGCAATTGGAATTACATGTACCATTTTCCTAAAGATATGGTTAGCATCAATACTATACAGCTAAAGGAAATACTTAAAAGACTGTTCTCCCAACCTATTTCACTTATGGTAGAGGTATAGAGCATTGGAATCCTTTATCAGTCACCCTGGGAGTCCTTGTTTCTCTTCTTCTCTCTAAGTCTAGTCATGCTAGGTAGGTGATGTTATTGTGTAGTTGTTAGGTCTGAAGGGTGAAATGTACTCGTTACTTCTCACCAGTTGACCACTTTGTTGGGATTACATGGACAAATCTCTTGTACAATTGAACTAGTTAGTTCATAACGCCCACCTAGTATAATAATAGATTCATCTGTTTCCATATTAGGCAAGCTCCACTCCTCTCTCCAAGTGAATGCTGTACAGAACAAAGGTGTTGGAGTAGATGACTTGAGAAGGTTATGCATATTGAGACTCAGTTTTGTAAAAGGTTGGGGCCCAGACTACCGGAGGCAGAGCATCAAGGAGACGCCCTGCTGGATTGAGGTGCAGCTACACAGAGCACTGCAGCTCCTGGATAACGTGCTGTACACCATGCCGTCAGACAGTCAGATCCAAGAGGAGGTGTCGCAGGTCCCCAGTATGCAGTAATTTGTAACTCCCTCTTTCACTCATTCTCTCTCGTTTGTATCACGCACACACATTCATAACTGGACTTAGTAAGGTTTAGCAAAGAATTGGTTATTATGCATGCAATTTAATATAAATTTTTATGAAGTGTCAAGTTTAGCTTAAGTTGCATTGTCTGATTCGTTTGATTGGTCGTTTTCCTCTGAATCTGATTGGTCTGAATCTGATTGGTCAGTTTCCTCTGAATCTGATTGGTCCTCTTCTAGATCAGACCATTCAGTGCTTGATCCTTCATCATCTACTGTCTCAGAGAGAGGGGAGAATCCTTCAATTATTATACTAATCTGGAAGATTATATTACAACCACTTGCCTCCAATTTGATGAGTTACAAGTGGAACAATGTCTTGGCACTCCTGAACTGCTCGACTGGAAATCTGTACAAGTGGAGAAGTAGCAGATCAGAGAGGTGGTGGATTGTGTGAGTGGTGGATTGGAGACTGACTTGTGATAACATAATCTCCAGTTTGCCATGAAGTCTACTGGCTCTTTCATGGGCAGCCAGCCTTAGTGCAGCCATTTCTTCCAGGTAACCTAGCGACTCCATTGCCATGGGAACAGTTGACAGGTAGGTTAAATGGGTACTTAGACAAGTACGTATCCATAGCAACATGTCATGGAAACGATTGGGACGTGCTTCAATTCTCTCCATCACCTGAAACAGATTTAAATGGAAATACCACATCACCTCAAGATTATGGGGTAACCATGGTTACCTGGGTCATGAAGGGTACTATAATCTGCAATGGTAGTCGCTCAACTGTGACCTTCACTTGCTTACCAGACACTCGAGCCAAACCACTCTGCAACAGCACACAATACATTAAGTGCATACAACCAGACATCATATATTATTATTATTATTATTTTTATTATTATTATTATTATTATTATTATTAAAGTGCCCATGCATGTACATACATTAAGGTGTAGATAAATGCCAACCAGTTCTGGTTAAGGGGCACAGGGCTATACCTGGACACGTATAAACCATCGCCACTTAAGGCTACCAGGTCGTCCACCCAGGTACATAGCCTGACTGCCATATCATATATCATTAAGTATATACATATATACCTAAGTATTATATATAGTATGTATATGGCCCAGTTGAGAAGAAGAAGAAGACTTTTGTATCTTCATCCAAAGCTCTCACTAGGTTTAGTTCCCTATAGGCCTTTACTGTAAAGTAGATGTAGGATGTAAGAAAATGGTGATCTTGTACCTCTAGTAGCTTGCTGTCCCTGGAGTGAACTGCTTGTGTGAGCAGTTGTGCAACTGATTCCGTAGTGGGTCTCTCTTTAGCGTTCAGTTTGGCAGAGTGTAAGAGTCCCTCAAAACTTTGCTGGATCACCAAAGGGAGTTGGTCAAGCGATACACACAGTTCAAATTCCCAAACTCACTTCAGATTTTTCCACTTTCCTTTTCTTTGGATTGGAACCTGACACATGAACCTTGTTAGGAATCAAATTACTCTTTGATCTCTTGTTGCCTGGCAACAATAAGTTGCTTTCAACATCTCTAATTACCACAGTACTGGATTCATCAGATGTGGTCAGCTAAAGTGGGAGTGGCAAAGTGGGTGGGGCTCTCAACATTAAAATTGAGGAAAAAACTTACAAATTTTTCAAAGGTTGGTTGAATAGCAAAACCATAGGCAACTTGAATTTGCTCAGAAAGCATTCTGATTCCCAGTAGAGAAATGGGAATGGGACCATCCTATACACACACAACAGATACTAGCTAAATAACAGACTCTCCATTCGTGCATGGTCTGGTTCCTCAAACCTTTCTCTGCTGCACCAAATGAAGAGAAAAGGCGGAAGGAGATTGTGGGTCGGACAGATGAAACTTGAAAACCTTCACTGACCCATCGTCTCCCATGGCAACCACACTACACACATCTCCTTCTGAATCAAGATGGCTGTCACATGATATAACATTGCTCTGACATGTGAGGGTTGCCATGGGAACAGAAGACTTCCTCTTCCTATATAGGGATAGAATGCCAATATAATGCTACAACTGTAACCATGGTAACACTTACCATATATGGATGGCTCTCTCTTCCTGGGAAGCAGACATAAAGTGGGTGGAGTCAATCCACTGTAAAGAGTTAACTTTGCCAACATGACCAGAGTATTTCTGCACCATAAAATGGACCAACAAACCTTAATACATACATACATACATACATACATACATACATACATACATACATACATACATACATACATACTACATACATACATACATACATACATACATACATACTACATACATACATACATACATACATACATACATACATACATACATACATACATACATACATACATACATACATACATACATACATACATACATACATACATACATACATACATACATACATACATACATACATACATACATACATACATACATACATACATACATGAAAATAAGCAGTATTAACTCCACAAAAGTAATTTCTACAACCATCAGTCACTATATGGTACATCACATTTGTCAACACATTCCCTATATGGGCACACCTGAGTTGCTTTTTGCTTCTTTAAACTAAAAAGATGGACACTTCTGGTGGCGAGGATGAGGTACTTGGTGGCGGGACAGCACTTGATGGCACAGACACTGATCTGATCCACTTTACAGCTCCTACAAGAGAGAGGAATCACTTTCCAAAACACATTAGAGATGTACAAAGACACTCACAAGTGACCAGAAAGTGGCTAATGTGAGACAGCTTAAGTGACTCATCGGGTGTCAAGACAACCAGTGGTATACCGAGAACAACCGATAGCTGCTCAGATAGTTATGGCACCTAACTATGGCAACTGTGGTAACTATGGCAACTGTGGTCCAGCAGGACTGACTAACTGCACTTGCACACATGGGACAATCTCACTCACTTGACCCGCCCCTCCTGCCCCTCCCCCTCCCCCAAGGTCCAAAGGACCAGGGTGCCATCTTCGTGTCCAATGTACAGAGAGTCTCCTTTGCTGCTCCACTCCAGAGCAGTCACGCTAACGGAGCTTTCCTACACACACAAAGTTGGGACCAGCTCGTTGAGACATGAAATGCACACAGTCTGCGTTGCGCAATAACAGGGTCTGATTTCATCAGACTAGTCTGCATCCATTTGCTTCTGAAGCTAACACAACACGACTAGAGCTCAGAACTGAGATGAAGTAGAACTCACCCACTTCGCACTTTCTTCTCCTCTCCTCAGATCGTACAAAACGGTCGCTCCACTTGCACTTCCAACAGCCAACAGCGATTCGTCCGCTTTTGGAGCAAACCGCAAACAGTTGATTGCGCCTAACGCGTCCAGTTCCAGTTGCACGGTTTTATTGTTCGAGTTCCATACCTTTATTTTGCCGCTTTCGGCCACTGCGGCCAGATCGCCACCTCCAGAAAAGACTAGCTGATTGGCAGCCATTTTGAGTCCATGTGGCGAGTATGTTAGGGGATTTCCCCAGTCAGCAGAATGAAGGTACAGCAGGTCCCCTACTGACCTGCTAGCGACTGACGTTTGGTCCATTTTGTAGGTGGCAGTGGAAGGATGCTTGCATGGTCAGTTGGAGACGGTGTATCGGATACTAACGGAGAGGGAACGAAACGAAGGAATCAAGATTGACTTGTTGCTGTGTTGCGGGGACTTTCAGGCGGTCAGGAACAGAGCGGATCTCGAGATGATGTCTGTACCGGACAAGTACAAGGAAATGGGGTCCTTTTACAAGGTAGGTTGCTATGGCTACGAGTCGTGTTCCGTCGAATGAGGTCTGGCTGTGCAGTATTATTCAGGTCAACTAAAGGCTCCCATATTGACTGTATTCGTTGGAGGAAATCACGAGGCGTCAAATCATCTTCTTGAATTGTAAGCATCACTGTTTTGGTACTGCAACAACTTCACCCATCCCTCACATGCCACGCCCCCTTTCCCTCCCCGCCCCCTCAGAGCCTACGGTGGTTGGGTAGCCCCCAACATATACTACTTAGGGTACTCGGGAGTAGTGTTCTTTGGGGGGTTGAGGATCGCTGGTGTGTCTGGAATATATAACGAGTATCACTATGAGCTGGGACACTATGAGAGGCTGCCCTTCTCCAGAAATATGATAAAGAGTGCATATCACACAAGAGAGTTTGAAGTGTTTAAACTGAAACAGGTATTAATCTTGTAACAACCACTCCCTCCATCAGCCACTCCCTCCATCAGCCACTCCCTCCATCAGTCCCTCCCTCCATCAGCCCCTCCCTCCATCAGTCCCTCCCTCCATCAGCCCCTCCCACTCCCTCCATCAGCCACTCCCTCCATCAGCCCCTCCCACTCCCTCCATCAGCCACTCCCTCCATCAGCCCCTCCCTTTGTTTCAGTATAACTTATCTCCATATAGTTGACTGGGCAAATTGATATCTTCATGTCACATGACTGGCCTTTGGAAATATATTACCATGGCAACCTTCAGCAGCTGCTTAGGATAAAGCCGTACTTTGAAAAGGAGGTATTTCCACAGATTTACTATCTGCACTCTCTCTATAACGTGTGAGTGGTCTGTTTGTGTAGATTAGGAGCCGGACACTGGGCAGTCCTGCAGGCAAGGAGCTGATGGACCATCTGAAACCCAAGTACTGGTTCGCTGGACACTTGCACGTCAAATTTGAGGCAACTTATCTGCATAGAGAGAACACTAGGTCGTCAGAGGATCCACCAGCCACATCAAAGGATCCACTGACCACATCAAAGGATCCACTGACCACATCAAAGGATCCACCGACGACATCAGAGGATCCACCAGCCACATCGAGGGATCCACCAGCCACATCAAAGGATCCACTGACCACATCAAAGGATCCACTTTGTACACCTAGCAACTCGCAGCCAGAGAGTACCTATTTTCTAGCACTAGACAAATGTTTGCCAAAGAGAATGTTTCTTAAAGTAAGTCTAAAGTTGTTGACAGAACCATAATGAGCTCTTCCTGTGATATAGGTGCTAGATTTCCCCGACCAAGGCAGCCCCAAAATACTCAGTTACGATCCACAGTGGTTGGCACTGACTAAAGCCATCAATGGGGACATCCCCATTGCCAAGTCACCATGGCAACCATCCTCGGGTTCAAGAAGAACTAGCTTTACTCCGACAGAAGATGAATTGAAATGGATTTTTGATAAATTTCAAGGCAACTTTACAGTAGGTATATCTGTAGCTATTAGTGAGTGAAATCCTTTAATTACAAATATTCCTTTGAAAGATTCCTCAAAACTTTATCATGACAGTAGCTCCATTTGACCCTTCCAATCCGTGGCAGGGGGAAGGTCAGCCAATGACATGCTAGCTAGCAGTATAGACACGTGTGACTCTCTGTCCATTGCAGAGACTGTGACAAAGGTGGATCACCCTCAGACAGTCGAGTTTTGTACAAGACTTGAAATTTGCAATCCATTTGGTTTTAATCCTGGGCTATATAAGCCCCTCCCACAAGCCACATCTACTCTGGAAACACCTTTTCAAGCTAACCCTGACGAGATCAGTCTAGATGACCTTGATAACCAAGAAGATGGTAGGTTGGGGGAAGGTCCAGAGGGATGGGGCAGCCCCTGACTACATAAGCCTAAAATAGGGAGTGGGATTGACCAAAGGGGGAGGGGTGGGGTTGACCAAAGGGGGAGGGGAAGGTGATGACCAAAGGGGGAGGGGAAGGTGATGACCAAAGGGGGAGGGGAAGGTGATGACCAAAGGGGGAGGGGTGGGGTTGACCAAAGGGGGAGGGGAAGGTGATGACCAAAGGGGGAGGGGAAGGTGATGACCAAAGGGGGAGGGGAAGGTGATGACCAAAGGGGGAGGGGAAGGTGATGACCAAAGGGGGAGGGGAAGGTGATGACCAAAGGGGGAGGGGAAGGTGATGACCAAAGGGGGAGGGGAAGGTGATGACCAAAGGGGGAGGGGAAGGTGATGACCAAAGGGGGAGGGGAAGGTGATGACCAAAGGGGGAGGGGAAGGTGATGACCAAAGGGGGAGGGGAAGGTAATGACCAAAGGGGGAGGGGAAGGTGATGACCAAAGGGGGAGGGGTGGGGTTGGTCTGTGTATTATACAGAATCACAAAATTTGCAGAATCTGATGTGGAGTTTGAAGAAGAGGAACCGAAAGGTAAACGTTCAAAGTCTTCAGAGTCAAGTGATGTATAAACTTTTAACTTTCTGATGAATCAATTAGACTTACAAATACCGCATGTTTTATCATTTAATAATTTTGCTGGCAATTGAGCTCTAAAAGTTTTATCTATTTTTCTATATACAACAAATAATGTTTTAGAATTAGAATTGTATTGACAATCTGTATATGGTACATTAAAGTATTGAATATTTTTCGACCATCCTTACTTATTAGCGAGTACTTTCTGATATATGCTAACATATTGTTGTCTCATGAAAATGTTTTGACAGCGTAAAGGTTGCTTCGCAGATAATCAGTCATTATTTGCAGTATACAGAATAACAAAATTGCATTAATTAATAGAGTATTTGCTCTGCAGTCCATCTCCGTAATGCAGAATGACGTTCTTGTTGGATTGCCACTCCAAATGATGCACACTCTTACCAGACGTCACAACTGGCCAAGTCTGAATACATTTTGGCTGAGTTCTAATAACATTCAGCATCGTTGACCCAACCTACAGGGAGTGAGATAGATGTACTGTATCTCTATCTATTAGGATGGGATAGATGTATATCTCCTACAGGGGGTGGGGTGGCTCTCCTACAGGGGGTGGGGCCACTCTCCTACAGGGGGTGGGGTGGCTCACCTGCCATACTGTGAGGGCGGAGGCCCCTTGAGAGTATGACGCAAGTAATTTTCCATCATCTGAGAGAAGTAGTGTTGTGACAGATGTGGAGTGAGCATTGACAGAGTCGCAGTGAAAGTGTCTAAAGTCGTAAATGTGGATCCGGCCAACTTTAGATCCAACAGCCAACTTTCTGCTGCGAGGGGAATAGCTCACGTGACTTGTAAGTCTGCATATACAAATAATACATTTCAAGTGAAATAGGAACTACATTTACTACCAAATATTGCTGTATCAGCAACTAAACTGCATTCTAGATTAAGGTTCTCAAACTTACCTTTTAAAAATTGGAATCAATTCAAACAAATTCTTATCCTTTTTAAGCTGATCCGGTGATATGCAAAACAACAAAATGTCTACCACATCAACCAGCATGAGGGAGACGTCTTGATGAGACTTGTCCACTGCAGTCTCCAGGAGAGAGAGAATTTCATTTTTCGAGTTCAACAGCAGGTCCTCCCCTCCCATGGTGATCCCACTGGTCGGCTGAGGCGTTGCTATGCCAACAGGCACAGGGTGGAGGGTGGAGTGGGGGTAGTGCATGGTGTGGGTGGACTGAAGGAAGCACAGCACTTCTTTGGCCAGTGTGTCAATTAGCAGCCTGGGGGCACTTATCACCATCAGACTAAGAGCCTTCCGAGCAGCCAGCCCCATCATCTGATTGGAGAGTGACACCTTGCTACTGCCGTTAGTCTTCTTGGAGAGAGGAGCGAGGAGGCAGAGCTCCAGTAGGCCACTGAGGATGCGACTGATAGTCACGTGATTGGACCACAGGTGAAACCCTCTGCCCATCAGATCCACTGCCGACCGCCTCCAGCTGGTTGCCAGGGAGAGGGAGGCCTGGGGCCTGTCTAATATGACTGCCTGGAGTGCCTTAGCAACCTGCCTAGCAACGCCCGAATCCATCACATTGACATCTGAGCCTTTCTTGTTGGTATGGCGACAGAATTCGGCTCCTATCACCCCAAGTATGATCAGGGCAGTGTACTGCTGGAGAGGCGTGGCCTGGGAGGTGGGCTGGTCCAGGTTGTCAGTGACCACTTCAGTAGGTTCCTCGACCACAGGTGTTTTGGGTGAGACAGGAGCTTGAGAGGGCAACTTACGGGACCACTGGTGAATCAGCTTGGCACGACCATCCGGTCCGACCCTCCTCAATTCTGATTGGAGGAGAGCCTGGGCTGCCTCACGTACCTGCAAAAGGGTGCAACATGACTAAGAGTGGGAGACCATGTGACTGTCACATGATCAGCTTACCTCCACACACTTATCGGGATACTTTTCTGCCAAAAGAGTCAAATTTGGAGACTTGAACTGCTTTCCCTGTTTCTCTGGCAGCATGACGCAGTGCAGGGCAGTGACCTGGCTCCAGCAAGCTCTCAGCAAGTTGTCCCTTGTTCCTTCATCCTTGTCCTCCTCATCACTGTCATCGCCCAGCGGGTCCATCTCGCTAGCTGAACTGGCCAGCAACTGAGCTCCTTTGATGTGGTTCATCAAAGTGTTTGATATGGACACCACCGTCAGCAGGTGCTGCGTGGTCAGGAGCTGTGCCAAGTGCCAGCGAAGGTCGTGGATGTCAAAGAACTCTATGCTGGACATCCTAGGCAGCTGTAGGGGCAGCTGTAGGGGTGTGGTCAGCCCCACCCTCTTTGCGGGACCAGGCCTAGGGGGAGCCCTCTTCTGCCCCCAACCGGGGAGGACCAGAGAGAGAATGTTGCCTCTGCTCATCATTCCAAAGGAAATGGGATGGACTGGTTTGAGGAGACCTACTCTCTTTTCCAGGTCCTTGTCAAGGTTGTTGTCCGCCTGCCATGCATGCAGACAGGACAGGAGCAGTCGAACAATGTTTATAATTTGTTTTGGCCACTCCCCCTGCAGCTGGTCATCCTTGTGGGCGGCCATTTTCTCTCCCATCTTTTCTTTGGCAATTTCTTTGTCAACGTCACTCATCTTATCAGGGACTTTCCCCGGGACTGACACTTCTGTAAACTGCTTGCGAGCGTGAAGGTACTGGCGGAATCCTTTCTGTATCTGCTGTCGCTGCTTCTGATGTGGCTTTGCCAGGAGCTCTGGAGCCTTTGACAGCAGGTTGATAATAACCTGCGGGTTGAACAGCAGCACCTGGGGGAGGGGTAGGGAAAGGGTCAGTTGGGGCCTACCTGAATGATGGGGTCAGTTGGGGCCTACCTGAATGATGGGGTCAGTTGGGGCCTACCTGAATGATGGGGTCAGTTGGGCCTACCTGAATGATGGGGTCAGTTGGGCCTACCTGAATGATGGGGTCAGTTGGGCCTACCTGAATGATGGGGTCAGTTGGGCCTACCTGAATGATGGGGTCAGTTGGGGCCTACCTGAATGATGGGGTCAGTTGGGGCCTACCTGAATGATGGGGTCAGTTGGGGCCTACCTGAATGATGGGGTCAGTGGGTAGTGGATGAAGGTTGACCACTTTTAGAGCAGTGGGTTGTGTCTGATCTGTACTGACTTGAGGTGATTGGATGGAGTGCTTCAGCACCACTTCACCAGTTGCTCCATCGATGCAGCGATCCAGTGTACCTTTAGACACAAAGTGGGTGTGTCACAAGTGGGTGTGTTACAAGTGGGTGTGTCTCAAGTGGGTGTGTCTCAAGTGAGTGTGTCTCAAGTGGGTGTATCTCAAGTGAGTGTGTCACAAGTGGGTGTGTCTCAAGTGGGTGTGTCCTCACCTGTTTCAAGCTGCCAAACATACACTTTACTATTATTACAGCCTACGATAAGGAAGTCTTCATAGGGTCTCCACCTGACTGTCTCCACTGGCGCATCATGACAGGAGGCCAGGAAGACACAGTTGCGCTCCTGAAGGGCCAAAATGGCTACCGAGTGATCGAGACCAATTGAACACACGCAGTTCTGATAGCGAAGCTGCATAAGTGAGAAGACACAGTCAACCAGTGGGTATTTGGGGATTCCCCAACTAACTGATAAATCTTTTGGAACAGCCATCAAATCAACTACTGGACCACCATGGACTGAATAAGTGGTTACTAGGCAACCAGCATACAGATTCCACAACCTGACAGTAAAATCCTCTCCCCCTGAGAGAAGCAACTTGTTGTCATAGCGATCACCAAATGCATTTGGATAGAGGAATGTATTGACTCTTCCAACGTGCTTCTTAAGTATGCAATGCTGAGGCCAACCTGCAAGGTCACATGACAGTCATGTGACATGTAGCAGCTCAAGATATTGGGTTCAGCTCACCAGCTGTAAATCTCCGTGGCGACAGCAGTAGTACAGTGGCGGCCTGTGAGGGGTAGAACATTACAACAGTTCCATCCTCGTGTCCACAGACCAGTCTACCAATGGAGTCCAAGTGGATGGCGCAGGTCATGGGAGGGACTTCCCCTTGAGGAAACTATGTAGTAAACCTTTACACATCAAACTGGCTGAAATACACAAAATGGCTGGCCATACCAACGTGTCAGAGAGTCCAGGCGACTTGACTGGGTGGGACCAGGAGTCTGAGAGAGCCCCTGTAATTAAGGGAACACACTCCTTCTCTCCTCTTCCCCTTGACTCACATTTGATATCCCAAAACAGCAACCTACAGAATGAGTGTTCTGTAATGTAAGGGAGTGATATCTCATTTGCCATGCCTACCTTCCAGTCTCGTCCCCGCCCACAAGAAGAATGTCTTCTGTAGAGCCTCCAATGACATTATATACAAGATGGGATCTACAGGGGCTTTCCCTACTAACTACTAGTTTCTTAATTAGAGGGGCCTCCTCAGCAGGTGATGCCTCTAATGTTGGAGGAGGCAACTGGTGCAGAAAGGCGGCCCCATCCTATTACAAGAGGGTGAAACACCATATATGGGCATAGAATATTGGGACAATGAAACTCACTTCTCCCCAAATTATAACTGTTTCCATAGTAACAAAGTCTCCTCCTTTTAACATTTCCATAATATTATTTTCACTATAGAGAGGCCTAAGATGGCCGCCAGTAGCCTCAAATACTATCCACATTTGTTGTGTGACTGCCAAAACACGACTGAATCCTTTGGATGCATGCGATGTCAGGGACACTACATTCTTGATATCGAAACCCTTGGACGAGTCTTCAATAAGCTCTTCTACATTCTACAAGAAACAGAGAACAGTCAATACTAACAAGCCTGAGTGATTAGGAGGCATTCTCACTGTTCCATGCTGAGACGGGGGTAGACACCAGACTTTGATATTGCCATCAGTTGCGGTCGCTAGGAGAGCGTCTCTGTGCTCCACGTTGGGCAGAAAGCAGCAGTGCTCAATCCAATTTGGTGAGTGGTCAGACTTGAGAATGTAGACCAACTACACAATGCAGGCACCAAGGTCACATGATAATCACATGGCTGTCACATGACCATACCTTCAAGTTGGTAATAGTTACAAGGAATATGTCAGAGTACTGCCCGTAGACCACCAGCAGTGAGCCGGACACGCTCCATCGCTCAAATACTTTCATTGCCTTATGCTGTCCCGGCAGTGTGCAGTGTCGGAGGCAAACCTTCTCCTTCATGTCCCACAATCTGACAGTTCTGCAGAATGCAACAATCAAATGCTCCAACCACTCAACTGTTTAACTGCCTCTTTCCCACTTCTCATGAGCAGTCAGGTATTACCTAAAGAGCTCACTAGTGCAAACTTCAAAATGTACATATATACAGTACATATATACAGTACATATGTATAGTACATGAATACAATAGATACGTATATACAGTACATATACAGTCTCCCAGCCACGCCCACTCTACTAGTCCCCGCCCACCTACCCATTGCTGCTGAGCACTGCCAGTTTGTACGAGTCTCCGGAGGTGGCCGGTTTGACTGGCGAGAGAGATAGCACTTCGGAGTGCTCCGAGAAGAGAAGCATGTACGGAATGATCTACGGACCAAGGATGCGGCTCGTTCGGTTAGTAGGAAGCGGATCGACCGCAATATCTTGGAAAGAGATATAACTCACTCTCAATCCCTCCTGGTCGCGCTCCAACGTCCACAAGCACACTTGTCCCGACTTTGATCCGGTGGCGATCAGATCGGATCTGTTACACAGACAAATACAAGTGATTTCGTGGCTGGGAGGTTTTGAGCCCCAAAACACGATTGGAACGCTCGCTCCTCCTGACGCCATTTTCTTTTGTTGGGATCAATGAACTACAAGGAAAGTGTCCTTAATTTAAAATGGTGTGCGGACAATTATGCAAGTTTTACTTACGAAAGCTCGTCCTTCGAAGATACTGTATCGTCCTTTTAGCTGTCTTCTTTATATGCAGCATCGTTCTGTTGAGACACAGTTTGTCCGATGTTGAAGAGGGATCGCTAGCCAAAGTCGGTAGACTACGTACAACGCCGGTACGCCAGCGGTCCATTGGAACCTAGCTATGGCTTGATGAAACACGTCCTTTTACTGTACTGTATTTCGGCTTCTTGTATTTCCAATTTGATTATGGAATTGGCCAATTTTAAGTGTACACTTAATGGTCTTGCTCGTTATTCATTACATGTAGTTTGGTAGTGAGAGGTGCATTGTATGAGATGTGATGTCCACTTTCGGTTAGGTAACTTCCGCTAGCCGGAGGAGTACCAAATCACGTGTCCTGCCCACGACTGTCCGCTCAGAGCTGTCAGTCATATCTGAGGTAACCACGCCCATACCTGACCCCCAGGGGGTGGAGCAGGTTCAGGTGGATGTGGCAGGGAAGGAGGTAAAGGTCACCTTTGAGGAAGGGACTTTCCCTAACTTGTTTCACCTCCCCGAGTGTCAGTTCAGCAGTAGACCACCCAACAGTAAAACAGACATCAAAATGGTGGATTTGATGGACCAGCTACCCTTTGACAACATCAACGGAGGAGTCTGGAAGCAGGGATTTGACATTACTTACTCGGAGCAGGACTTTCAGTCAGATCCACTTCAAGTGAGTGTTGACAAGCGACCACTTATAGGTAGTGTCTACAAATAACTTTAATGTCAAAAGTGAGTGTATCTTTGGGATGGGATCTTGATTTGTTGGGTGTGTCATGGAAAAGTGGGCGTGTCTCCTTCCTCCAATTAGGTGTTTGTGGTGCCCCATTCCCACAATGACCCCGGGTGGCTGGTCACGTATGAGGAGTATTATAACAAACAGACACGGAATATATTCAACAATATAGTCAAAAGTTTGAGTCAAGACAAAAATAGAAAATTTATTTATGCAGAAATATCATTCCTCCACCTTTGGTGGCAGGAACAACAGGAAGCACAGAAACAACTGTTTAAGGAGTTAGTTATGCATCCCTAACCACCTCCTCCCTAACACCCACTCAACCACCTCCTCCCTAACACCCACTCAACCACCTCCTCCCTAACACCCACTCAACCACCTCCTCCCTAACACCCACTCAACCACCTCCTCCCTAACACCCACTCAACCACCTCCTCCCTAACACCCACTCAACCACCTCCTCCCTAACACCCACTCAACCACCTCCTCCCTAACACCCACTCAACCACCTCCTCCCTAACACCCACTCAACCACCCCCTCCCTAACACCCACTCAACCACCCCCTCCCTAACACCCACTCAACCACCCCCTCCCTAACACCCACTCAACCACCCCCTCCCTAACACCCACTCAACCACCCCCTCCCTAACACCCACTCAACCACCCTCCCTAACACCCACTCAACCACCCCCTCCCTAGCACCCACTCAACCACCCCCTCCCTCCCTCTACAGGTTACTGTCTGATGGACAACTTGAGATAGTCACTGGAGGGTGGGTCATGAACGACGAAGCAAACACTCACTATTATGCCATGCTAGACCAGCTGATCGAGGGTCACTGGTGGATGAAGGAGCACCTTCCAGGTACATACTCACAGATGATGGATGTGTATTCAATGCATTGGATTCACGAAGATTCCCAGGGTCACTGGTGAAGGGTGGAATTTCCAGAAACAGCTGTCTGTCCCAGTGGAGAAGAAGAGAAGTAGAATGAGGAAACTCTTGTATCCTCGTCTAAAGCTCTCATTTCCCATATATAGATTTTACTCTAAAGTAGATATAGCATGTAGGAAAAATGTATTGAATACTCTATTTACATTTAATTAAGGAGTAAAACCCCGTTCTGGATGGGCTATTGATCCCTTTGGCCACACCCCCACAATGGCCTACTTGTTGAAAGGTCTGGGATTGGAGAACATGCTGATCCAAAGAGTCCATTACAACATCAAAAAGAAGCTTGCCAAAGATACCAACCTTGAATTTATGTGGAGACAGGAGTGGGGTAGGTCTTTAGCCACATCCCTTAATGATATAGACCACGCCCCTTAATATAGACCACGCCCCTTAATATAGACCACACCCCTTAATGATATAGACCTCGCCCCTTCCAATGTATATCTATATGCCTCCCTGCCCTACAGACCAAGACGGCAGTACTGACATGCTCTGTCACATGATGCCATTTTATTCCTACGACATACCCCATACCTGTGGGCCAGATCCTAAGGTAACCATGGCAACATGTGTGCACAAATAGAGTCTATCAAACTAGCTGTAATACATTGTATCTGTAGGTTTGCTGCCAGTTTGACTTCAAACGTCTTCCTTCCCTCAAACTGAAAGTCTCTTGTCCCTGGAGAACCCCTCCGCAGGAGATTACCTCCAGCAATGTGGCAGAGAGGTCAAAGCTTCTCCTCGACCAATACAAAAAGAAGGCACAGCTCTTTAGGACAAACGTGCTCCTGGTGCCACTTGGAGACGACTTTAGATACGATGTGGCTAGTGAGGTGGACGCGCAATACTCTTACTACAAGACCATTATGGATCATGTCAATAGTCGCCCATCCTACCACACCCAAGTGTGTACATCTGCGGTCCAATTGGTCATGTGACTATCATGTGACATTTTAATTTGTTTTAGATGCACTTTGGCACTCTCTCAGATTATTTTGATGCATTGCGCAAGAGCAAAGGTTGTTGACCTATTCCTAATATCATGTAGTGAATTAGCTATTGTATGTTGGTTAGGTGTTTCTGGCAGTGAGTCAGTGCCGGACTTTCCATCTTTAAGTGGAGACTTTTACACATACTCTGACAGGTAATGCCCCAGCCTTGCCCCACCCACTGACCACACCCCTCTCCCTCCCACTGACCACACCCCTCTTCCTCCCACTGCTATTCCATAGAGATGATCACTACTGGAGTGGATACTACACTACACGTCCGTTCTACAAGAGGTTTGACCGTGTAATGGAGACTAGATTGCGGTACAGTTGATCATGTGACCATCACATGACCAAGTGCTAACTCACATCTGGTGTGCTTTGTAGATCAGCTGACATACTCTACTCAATGACAGTTGCTGCGGGCGTAGCTCCACCCACAAGCATCTACAACAAGTTGGTAGTCGCAAGGCGCAACCTCGGCCTCTTTCAACATCACGATGGAATCACGGGCACTGCCAAGGATCGAGTGGTTATTGATTATGGCAGGAAGTAGGTCACATGACAGGAAGTATTGGATCTGAAGTCATGTGATGTGTGTGTTTCCCTCAGAGTGCTAGATGCTTTGAGAGCGGCAGAAGAGGTGATGGGAGTGTCTGCTCGAGCACTTTTGAGTGGCGATGAGGCAGCTGATGTCACTCTGAACTTTAATGAATTGAGAGCATCTCACAACAGTCTCCCCAAACTCAATCTGCTTCAAGTGGACCAGTCAAGGTCAGTGGTCGGATAGGCTCTTATTTAAGTGCCTGTGCTCTTATCTGTGCCCAGTGGCCTACAGTGGAGTGTATGTGTCATTTTATAGGAGTGTGATGGTCTATAACTCACTTGCAGTAAACAGAATTGATTTGGTGAGATTGAGGGTCAACACAGTATTGCTCTCTGTTGTCAATGGCAACGGAGAAGCAATACCATGCCAGATCAATCCAGTATGGAGTCAAGACAAATCAGTATATGAATCTGGCCAGTTTGAACTTGTATTTCCCTCTGTGTTGTCGGGAGTGGCACTAGAGACATATCAGGTAGTCCCTTCGAAGACCACTCATTGTACATTAGCTGAGATCCACTTGGCTCACATGCCTACTACCATGGTAACGCATCAAAAGAAAATGGTCGACCATTTTGGTGTCTCTTTTCATCAAACTGATAACAAAAATCCTCAAGTGGTTTCTATGGTAACTGATACATTGAACGCAGAATTTAGTGGAAAGAATGGTCTACTGCAAAAGATTACAGTGGGTAAAGTTAGCGTTTCCATGGATACAGACTTTGTTATGTATGGCACTACCACTGGTCGAGATAGGAGTGGTGCCTATCTGTTTCTGCCAGACGGACACGCAACGAGTGTTGTTAATAATCACAATTATCCATTTAGAGTTGTAACAGGACCACTGGTGAGTGTACATGGTCATGTGATCATCATGTGACTTGTGAAGTTGTACATGGGCCAAGGATTCACAGAAGATCAAGATAAAGATAAAGACAAAGACTCCCAGGATCACTGATGAAGGGTGGAATTCCCAGAAACAGCTGTCTGACCCAGTGGAGAAGAAGATGAGAGAAGGGAAAAGAAGGAAGAAAATACTCCTGTATCTTCATCCAAAGCTCTCTTCAGGCTTAGTTCCCCTATAGGCTCTTTTACAGAATAGGCATAGCATGTAGGAAAATGGTATCTTAGATTTTTCATGGTCGTGTGATCATCATGAAGTTGTATATGGTCATGTGATCATCATGAAGTTGTATATGGTCATGTGATCATCATGAAGTTGTATATGGTCATGTGATCATCATGTGACTTTTGGTGTTAGGTTAAAGAGATGCACTGCTTTATCCACAAGGACATTTATCATACCGTAACCATGGAAACTATTCCTGGAGCAGCCAGCTCTTCCCTGCACATAACTAATGAAGTAGACATTAGTCAGGAAATCAATAAAGTGTGTTCTTCCATTCCTTTGATGCATCTTCCCTTGATCCTCCCATGTGCTGTCTCCTTGCAGGAGGTAGCCATGAGATTCAAGACCAACATAGAAAACAAAAATGGAATCTTTCACACTGACCTTAATGGTTTTCATGTAAGTTGTCGGACACCATGTAGTTAGTGTAGTGACGTAATGTTGACTCATCCTCTTATGGAGATGGTACAACGCAGAACGCAAGCCAAGCTACCACTTCAAGGGAACTTTTATCCACTGCCCTCACTTGCCCAGCTGGAGGACGACAGTGTAAGAATGAGTCTTCATACTGGACAACCTCTAGGAGTAGCATCTCTGCAGCAAGGTAATACCATCTGCCACACCCATCATTAGTTCCGCCCACTTTCCACACCCATCATTAGTTCCGCCCACTTTCCACACCCATCATTAGTTCCGCCCACTTTCCACACCCATCATTAGTTCCGCCCACTTTCCACACCCATCATTAGTTTTGCCCACTTTCCACACCCATCATTAGTTCCGCCCACTTTCCACACCCATCATTAGTTCCGCCCACTTGCCACCCCATTTATTGCCCACTCATTAACTGGACTGTTTTCTGACAGGCTGGTTGGAGGTGATGCTGGATCGGAGGCTGATGCAGGATGACAACAGAGGTTTGTCTCAAGGCATCAAGGACAATATGAACACTAGATCCACTTTTAGACTTCTAGTGGAACCCTTTGCAACCAACAAACCTGTATGTGAATATAAATTCTATTTCTGTCACATGACTGTCACATGACCTCACTTGGTACCTCTAGAACACCAAGGACCTGTCCTACCCTTCTCCCCTGTCCCACTCCACCTCAATGATGCTTGCTCACCCTCTACAAGTCTTCTCTTTGGGTCACACTTCAAGTGCTGTCAACAAGATGAAAACGTCTCTCCAGTTGCTGCAGCCACTCCCCTGTGATATGCACCTGGTCACATTAAGGACACATCACCATGGTAACACACAGGAAGTGGCTGCTGTCCTGCATCGTAAGGGTGTGGCCTGTCACCTGGCCCCTCCCACCTACTGCAAACTCACCAATGGACAAGTCAATCTTCAGCAAATGTTTGGTAATAATGTACTACGAATTGAAAAGACCAGTTTTTCAGCTCTTTACACTTACGGAACAGAACAGCGGACTGCAAACATTAAACCCATGGAAATGGAAACGTTCCTTTTACACTTCAAATAATAAATTTGCTGTTTTGAAATTTATATTAAAATATGTGAAAATAAAAATTTAAATAATAGTGGCAACTAGAATTACTTGCCCGCTTTTTGGACTTATGTACAGACGTAATCTTAACGATTTAACACCCCTATTTATGTATCATCAAAAATCATAAAGATCGATAGAAATGCTTAGTTAATTTTAGCTCCCAAACGCCGCCATTTGCAAAATATTAGTTATGAACTACGCATGCGCAACCGCACGTTATTATTTCGGTAGAGCGCACGTGTAGTAAAATGGCTGATCAGGTAAGCTTGAAGATTCTTTGTAGAAATCTAATTTAAGACGGCATAGCATGGTTATGTATTACTCTTAACTGAATGTAGACAGAGAAAGCCTTTCAGAAGCAGCGTGGTATCTTCTTGAATAAAAAGAAATACATTGTCGGTCAAGGACCCAAGAAAGAACCGCGATTTGTACGAAACGTTGGGCTGGGCTTCAAGACACCAAGAGAGGTGAGATATACCTGCCCGATAGAGTATGATTCACCACAATCACGTCCAATGCTATCCTCCAATTCAAGTTTCTATGGAAATTAGACGATTTCTATGTAGTTTGGTACAATGTCACTCTTATCGGATTAGGGATACTTTAGAAACTGCTAAATATTACTTAAATGTCCAACAACGTTTTATGATTGTATTTGACCACAACTATTTCAACCTCCATTTTAGCTTAATGTAGTTACTGTTGATGCTATTTTATAGGCAAGTGAGGGTACCTATATCGATAAGAAGTGTCCGTTCACTGGTAATGTTAGCATCAGAGGGCGGATTCTCACGGGTGTAATTCAGTCGATGAAGATGAAGAGGACGATTGTTATTAGAAGAGATTATCTCCATTACATCAAAAAGTACAACAGATTTGAGAAGAGACACAAGAATCTATCAGTTCACTGTTCGCCTTGTTTTAGGTGAGTAAAACTACTGCAGAAAGTAGCTTGAGGTTGGAGGGTGCTTGGATAAACTGTAAGAAACATAAAGCTTTACTACTGTGCTTCTGTCGTTAAAGTACATAGCATAAGACTAGATACAAATGGTGAGTAGTATTGTACTACACTACAAGCACCTGATCTGATATCATTCTGGAACTAGGTAACAGTAAGATAAGCTTGGAAATGTTAGAGTGTTAGTACTCAAAGCCACTCAAGTAGTTTCTGTTAATAAACACAGAAGAAGTGTATTTCAAATGTTTAATAGAAAGTGCCCTTTTGGTCATAACAGATTTGTGATAACTGTAAGGTGCAGGCATTAAGGGTTAATGTGTCTGTTCTCAATTGACATGTGTGTGTTTCAATTTGTGTGTAGAGACTTAGCTCTTGGAGATTTGGTGGTAGTTGGGCAGTGTCGACCACTTAGCAAAACTGTCAGGTTCAATGTCTTAAAGGTGCAGAAAGCTAAAGGAGCAAAGAAGCAATTTCAAAAGTTCTAACTCTTGAGAATTGAAACTGTATCTTTTTCAAATTTATTGTAATGTTCAATAACAATACAAAACGTTACTATATTGCAAATGGACATACGTATGTGAGTATTTAGATAAACAAATGCTTGTAGTACAAGTATACATGTCCATTATGACATCTGTACTACACAAAGTTAATGAAATAGAGTTTCAGATTCATATCTCTTCATTTGGAAGAGTTACAGCACTTAATATACATTAAATTTCTACTATATATACGACCTTTAATGGTGTAGCATTTATATCGTGCGATACTATTATGGAAATTATCGGCATACCAAGTTAAAATGATTTGACATGAATTGGACAACTAGAAACACGCAGGGACAGTCCAGAACGCAGCTATCATAAGGTCTTAATATAGAGGCAGGTAGCCATTATGCTATTACAGCAATTGGGATTGAGTGTGGCTGGTTATACTAGTTTACGTTCATATCGGAACACCTCTCGCTAAAATCGTTTCTACATGGGACCAGAAAAGTCGTTCTCCTCCGCCAATCAAGACACTAACAGGATTCTATCCATTTTTCCCAGTTTCTAGATGAACCACAAATACTGAATATACCTTTAAAATGGCTTGGAACGATGCACTGATCCCGAATTAACTTGATATAATTTGACTACATTTTTCTCGTAAATACCCTATTCTTAAGTATGGAATAGCGCCAACCACAATCGTTTCCTTTTGAAATTTTGTTGTTTAAATAGAAGCGCAAAACCTTATAAAGTAGGCCTACCTGGACACATCTCTATGGTGGTTGCGGTTCCCATAGGGGTTGGTAGCGCTTAGACTCTGAAGCTGTCTCCTAATCGGTTGGTGCCATAGAGACGTGCTCACCAATAATCCGGATTTCGGGGGGGTTCCACGTAATGTGGGATTGGCATCTGATATCTTAGGATTCATATGAGTCGGCCATATCGAGAAGAACTGGTTCTTCTCACGCAAGTGACACCCAAAGCTCAACTCGGCAGAGCGTTACCACCGATCCCGGCCTCTGAGCGTCGTGGATGGTAGCGTTCGGTATGGTCCAATTTTTTTCCTTTGGAGTTTCTTTAGCAGTCGATTGACGATTTTTCACTTTAGCGACATCCATATATTATAATATGGACAGATACTACTTCAAAACAATCAAGTATTACAGAGTGAATATCCACGTGCATTAAAATCTTTAAAAGCGTTCTCGTCATTCAAATATTCAAATAACAGTAACGTATTTTCAATATTCCCTTCTCTAGGTCGGCCATTTATATTATTACGAAACTCCCGTACATTAAATTTCTAAACAAGAATCTAATGTACATTTAGTGCTGTAACTCTGTCAATTGGAAAGATGTGGAGCTGAACCTTGCTGTCAGCATTCACAGACATACATAAAGCATATCCAAAGAGTTTTACAAATTTTGATGTTCACTCATATTTGCCCTATCTCTCACCATACATTAAATTTGTATATAAGAATTTAATGTACATTTAGTGCTGTAACTCTGTCAATTAGAAAGATGTGAAGCTGAAACTGGCTGTCAGCATTCACAGACATCCATAAAACATATCCAAAGAGTTTTACAAATTTTTATGTTCAATCATATTTGCCCTATCTCTCACCATACGTAAATTAAATTTGTATAGCAGAATCTAATGTACATTAAGTGCTGTAACTCTGTCAATTGGAAAGATGTGAAGCTGAAACTTGGTTTTAGCATTCACAGACATACATAAAGCATATCCAAAGAGTTTTAAAAATTTTGATGTTCACTCATATTTGCCCTATCTCTCACTATACGTATATTAAATTTGTATAGCAGAATCTAATGTACATTTAGTGCTGTAACTCTGTCAATTGGAAAGATGTGAAGCTGAAACTTGCTGTCAGCATTCACAGACATCCATAAAATATATCCAAAGAGTTTTACAAATTTTGATGTTCACTCATATTTGCCCTATCTCTCACCATACATTAAATTTGTATAGCAGAATCTAATGTACATTTAGTGCTGTAACTCTGTCAATTGGAAAGATGTGGAGCTGAAACTTGCTGTCAGCATTCACAGATATCCTTAAAGCATATCCAAAGAGTTTTACAAATTTTGATGTTCACTCATATTTGCCCTATCTCTCACCATACAATAAATTTGTATACAAGAATCTAATGTACATTTAGTTCTGTAACTCTGTCAATTGGAAAGATGTGAAGCTGAAACTTGGTTTTAGCATTCACAGACATACATAAAGCATATCCAAAGAGTTTTACAAATTTTTATGTTCACTCATATTTGCCCTATCTCTCACCATACAATAAATTTGTATATATGAATCTAATGTACATTTAGTGCTGTAACTCTGTCAATTGGAAAGATGTGAAGCTGAAACTTGGTTTTAGCATTCACAGACATACATAAAGCATATCCAAAGAGTTTTACAAATTTTGATGTTCACTCATATTTGCCCTATCTCTCACCATAGATTAAATTTGTATAGCAGAATCTAATGTACATTAAGTGCTGTAACTCTGTCAATTGGAAAGATGTGAAGCTGAAACTTGCTGTCAGCATTCACAGACATCCTTAAAGCATATCCAAAGAGTTTTACAAATTTTTATGTTCACTCATATTTGCCCTATCTCTCACCATACATTAAATTTGTATAGCAGAATCTAATGTACATTTAGTGCTGTAACTCTGTCAATTGGAAAGATGTGGAGCTGAAACTTGCTGTCAGCATTCACAGACATCCTTAAAGCATATCCAAAGAGTTTTACAAATTTTGATGTTCACTCATATTTGCCATATCTCTCACCATACATTAAATTTGTATAGCAGAATCTAATGTACATTTAGTGCTGTAACTCTGTCAATTGGAAAGATGTGAAGCTGAAACTTGCTGTCAGCATTCACAGACATCCTTAAAGCATATCCAAAGAGTTTTACAAATTTTTATGTTCACTCATATTTGCCCTATCTCTCACCATACATTAAATTTGTATAGCAGAATCTAATGTACATTTAGTGCTGTAACTCTGTCAATTGGAAAGATGTGGAGCTGAAACTTGCTGTCAGCATTCACAGACATCCTTAAAGCATATCCAAAGAGTTTTACAAATTTTGATGTTCACTCATATTTGCCATATCTCTCACCATACAATAAATTTGTATACAAGAATCTAATGTACATTTAGTGCTGTAACTCTGTCAATTGGAAAGATGTGAAGCTGAAACTTGGTTTTAGCATTCACAGACATACATAAAGCATATCCAAAGAGTTTTAAAAATTTTGATGTTCACTCATATTTGCCCTATCTCTCACTATACGTATATTAAATTTGTATAGCAGAATCTAATGTACATTTAGTGCTGTAACTCTGTCAATTGGAAAGATGTGAAGCTGAAACTTGCTGTCAGCATTCACAGACATCCATAAAATATATCCAAAGAGTTTTACAAATTTTGATGTTCAATCATATTTGCCCTATCTCTCACCATACGTACATTAAATTTGTATATAAGAATCTAATGTACATTTAGTGCTGTAACTCTGTCAATTGGAAAGATGCGAAGCTGAAACTTCCTGTCAGCATTCACAGACATCCATAAAGCATATCCAAAGAGTTTTACAAATTTTGATGTTCACTCATATTTGCCCTATCTCTCACCATACATTAAATTTGTATATATGAATCTAATGTACATTTAGTGCTGTAACTCTGTCAATTGGAAAGATGTGAAGCTGAAATTTGGTGTTAGCATTCACAGACATACATAAAGCATATCCAAAGAGTTTTACAAATTTTGATGTTCACTCATATTTGCCCTATCTCTCACCATACGTACATTAAATTTGTATAGCAGAATCTAATCTACATTTAGTGCCGTAACTCTGTCAATTGGAAAGATATGAAGCTGAAACCTCTTGGCTGTATGCACATATAGCTATACAGTATATCCTGCTAGTTTTGTAAAATTTCAAAAAAGGATACCCGAGTTACTGCAGATCCAAAAATACCCTATTCTAAAGTATTGAATATTCGCCAACCACAAGCGTTTTCATAGGCAATTACTTTATTTAAATAGAGGATAAAACCTTATAATAGTAGGCCTACCTGGACACATCTCTATGGTGGTTGCGGTTCCCATAGAGGTTGGTAGCGCTTAGACTCTGAAGCTGTCTCCTAATCGGTTGGTGCCATAGAGACGTGCTCACCAATAATCCGGATTTCGGGGGGGTTCCACGTAATGTGGGATTGGCATCTGATATCTTAGGATTCATATGAGTCGGCCATATCGAGAAGAACTGGTTCTTCTCACGCAAGTGACACCCAAAGCTCAACTCGGCAGAGCGTTACCACCGATCCCGGCCTCTGAGCGTCGTGGATGGTAGCGTTCGGTATGGTCCAATTTTTTTCCTTTGGAGTTTCTTTAGCAGTCGATTGGCGATTTTTCACTTTCGCGACATTCATATATTATAATATGGACAGATACTACTTCAAAACAATCAAGTATTACAGAGTGAATATCCACGTGCATTAAAATCTTTAAAAGCGTTCTTGTCATTCAAATATTCATATAACAGTAACGTATTTTCAATATTCCCTTCTCTAGGTCGGCCATTTATATTATTACGAAACTCCCGTACATTAAATTTCTAAACAAGAATCTAATGTACATTTAGTGCTTTAACTCTGTCAATTGGAAAGATGTGGAGCTGAAACTTGTTGTCAGCATTCACAGACATCCTTAAAGCATATCCAAAGAGTTTTACAAATTTTGATGTTCACTCATATTTGTCCTATATCTCACCATACTTTAAATTTGTATAGCAGAATCTAATGTACATTAAGTGCTGTAACTCTGTCAATTAGAAAGATGTGAAGCTGAAACTGGCTGTCAGCATTCACAGACATCCATAAAACATACCCAAAGAGTTTTACAAATTTTGATGTTCACTCATATTTGCCCTATCTCTCACCATACATTAAATTTGTATAGCAGATTCTAATGTACATTTAGTGCTGTAACTCTGTCAATTGGAAAGATGTGAAGCTGAAACTGGCTGTCAGCATTCACAGACATCCATAAAACATATCCAAAGAGTTTTACAAATTTTGATGTTCACTCATATTTGCCCTATCTCTCACCATACATTAAATTTGTATAGCAGAATCTAATGTACATTTAGTGCTGTAACTCTGTCAATTGGAAAGATGTGGAGCTGAAACTTGCTGTCAGCATTCACAGACATCCATAAAACATACCCAAAGAGTTTTACAAATTTTGATGTTCACTCATATTTGCCCTATCTCTCACCATACATTAAATTTGTATAGCAGAATCTAATGTACATTTAGTGCTGTACCTCTGTCAATTGGAAAGATGTGAAGCTGAAACTTGCTGTCAGCATTCACAGACATCCATAAAACATATCCAAAGAGTTTTACAAATTTTGATGTTCACTCATATTTGCCCTATCTCTCACCATACATTAAATTTGTATAGCAGAATCTAATGTACATTTAGTGCTGTAACTCTGTCAATTGGAAAGATGTGAAGCTGAAACTTGCTGTCAGCATTCACAGACATCCTTAAAGCATATCCAAAGAGTTTTACAAATTTTGATGTTCACTCATATTTGCCCTATCTCTCACCATACATTAAATTTGTATAGCAGAGTCTAATGTACATTTAGTGCTGTAACTCTGTCAATTGGAAAGATGTGGAGCTGAAACTTGCTGTCAGCATTCACAGACATCCTTAAAGCATATCCAAAGAGTTTTACAAATTTTGATGTTCACTCATATTTGCCCTATCTCTCACCATACGTACATTAAATTTGTATAGCAGAATCTAATGTACATTTAGTGCTGTAACTCTGTCAATTGGAAAGATGTGAAGCTGAAACTTGCTGTCAGCATTCACAGACATCCATAAAACATACCCAAAGAGTTTTACAAATTTTGATGTTCATTCATTTTTGCCCTATCTCTCACGATACATTAAATTTGTATAGCAGAATCTAATGTACATTTAGTGCTGTAACTCTGTCAATTGGAAAGATGTGGAGCTGAAACTTGCTGTCAGCATTCACAGACATCCTTAAAGCATATCCAAAGAGTTTTAAAAATTTTGATGTTCACTCATATTTGCCCTATCTCTCACCATACATTAAATTTGTATAGCAGAATCTAATGTACATTTAGTGCTGTAACTCTGTCAATTGGAAAGATGTGAAGCTGAAACTTGCTGTCAGCATTCACAGACATCCATAAAACATACCCAAAGAGTTTTACAAATTTTGATGGTCATTAATATTTGCCCTATCTCTCACCATACATTAAATTTGTATAGCAGAATCTAATGTACATTTAGTGCTGTAACTCTGTCAATTGGAAAGATGTGGAGCTGAAACTTGCTGTCAGCATTCACAGACATCCTTAAAGCATATCCAAAGAGTTTTACAAATTTTGATGTTCACTCATATTTGCCCTATCTCTCACCATACAATAAATTTGTATAGCAGAATCTAATGTACATTTAGTGCTGTAACTCTGTCAATTAGAAAGATGTGAAGCTGAAACTTGCTGTCAGCATTCACAGACATACTTAAAGCATATCCAAAGAGTTTTACAAATTTTGATGTTCACTCATATTTGCCATATCTCTCACCATACATTAAATTTGTATAGCAGAATCTAATGTACATTTAGTGCTGTAACTCTGTCAATTGGAAAGATGTGAAGCTGAAACTTGCTGTCAGCATTCACAGACATCCATAAAACATATCCAAAGAGTTTTACAAATTTTGATGTTCACTCATATTTGCCCTATCTCTCACCACACATTAAATTTGTATAGCAGAATCTAATGTACATTTAGTGCTGTAACTCTGTCAATTGGAAAGATGTGGAGCTGAAACTTGCTGTCAGCATTCACAGACATCCTTAAAGCATATCCAAAGAGTTTTACAAATTTTGATGTTCACTCATATTTGCCCTATCTCTCACCATACGTACATTAAATTTGTATAGCAGAATCTAATGTACATTTAGTGCTGTAACTCTGTCAATTGGAAAGATGTGGAGCTGAAACTTGCTGTCAGCATTCACAGACATCCTTAAAGCATATCCAAAGAGTTTTACAAATTTTGATGTTCACTCATATTTGCCCTATCTCTCACCACACATTAAATTTGTATAGCAGAATCTAATGTACATTTAGTGCTGTAACTCTGTCAATTGGAAAGATGTGGAGCTGAAACTTGCTGTCAGCATTCACAGACATCCTTAAAGCATATCCAAAGAGTTTTACAAATTTTGATGTTCACTCATATTTGCCATATCTCTCACCATACATTAAATTTGTATAGCAGAATCTAATGTACATTTAGTGCTGTAACTCTGTCAATTGGAAAGATGTGGAGCTGAAACTTGCTGTCAGCATTCACAGACATCCTTAAAGCATATCCAAAGAGTTTTACAAATTTTGATGTTCACTCATATTTGCCCTATCTCTCACCATACATTAAATTTGTATAGCAGAAACTAATGTACATTTAGTGCTGTAACTCTGTCAATTGGAAAGATGTGAAGCTGAAACTTGCTGTCAGCATTCACAGACATCCTTAAAGCATATCCAAAGAGTTTTACAAATTTTGATGTTCACTCATATTTGCCCTATCTCTCACCATACAATAAATTTGTATAGCAGAATCTAATGTACATTTAGTGCTGTAACTCTGTCAATTGGAAAGATGTGAAGCTGAAACTTGCTGTCAGCATTCACAGACATACTTAAAGCATATCCAAAGAGTTTTACAAATTTTGATGTTCACTCATATTTGCCATATCTCTCACCATACATTAAATTTGTATAGCAGAATCTAATGTACATTTAGTGCTGTAACTCTGTCAATTGGAAAGATGTGAAGCTGAAACTTGCTGTCAGCATTCACAGACATCCATAAAACATATCCAAAGAGTTTTACAAATTTTGATGTTCACTCATATTTGCCCTATCTCTCACCACACATTAAATTTGTATAGCAGAATCTAATGTACATTTAGTGCTGTAACTCTGTCAATTGGAAAGATGTGGAGCTGAAACTTGCTGTCAGCATTCACAGACATCCTTAAAGCATATCCAAAGAGTTTTACAAATTTTGATGTTCACTCATATTTGCCCTATCTCTCACCATACGTACATTAAATTTGTATAGCAGAATCTAATGTACATTTAGTGCTGTAACTCTGTCAATTGGAAAGATGTGGAGCTGAAACTTGCTGTCAGCATTCACAGACATCCTTAAAGCATATCCAAAGAGTTTTACAAATTTTGATGTTCACTCATATTTGCCCTATCTCTCACAATACATTAAAGTTGTATAGCAGAATCTAATGTACATTTAGTGCTGTAACTCTGTCAATTGGAAAGATGTGGAGCTGAAACTTGCTGTCAGCATTCACAGACATCCTTAAAGCATATCCAAAGAGTTTTACAAATTTTGATGTTCACTCATATTTGCCATATCTCTCACCATACATTAAATTTGTATAGCAGAATCTAATGTACATTTAGTGCTGTAACTCTGTCAATTGGAAAGATGTGGAGCTGAAACTTGCTGTCAGCATTCACAGACATCCTTAAAGCATATCCAAAGAGTTTTACAAATTTTGATGTTCACTCATATTTGCCCTATCTCTCACCATACGTACATTAAATTTGTATAGCAGAATCTAATGTACATTTAGTGCTGTAACTCTGTCAATTGGAAAGATGTGGAGCTGAAACTTGCTGTCAGCATTCACAGACATCCTTAAAGCATATCCAAAGAGTTTTACAAATTTTGATGTTCACTCATATTTGCCCTATCTCTCACAATACATTAAATTTGTATAGCAGAATCTAATGTACATTTAGTGCTGTAACTCTGTCAATTGGAAAGATGTGGAGCTGAAACTTGCTGTCAGCATTCACAGACATCCTTAAAGCATATCCAAAGAGTTTTACAAATTTTGATGTTCACTCATATTTGCCATATCTCTCACCATACATTAAATTTGTATAGCAGAATCTAATGTACATTTAGTGCTGTAACTCTGTCAATTGGAAAGATGTGGAGCTGAAACTTGCTGTCAGCATTCACAGACATCCTTAAAGCATATCCAAAGAGTTTTACAAATTTTTATGTTCACTCATATTTGCCCTATCTCTCACCATACATTAAATTTGTATAGCAGAAACTAATGTACATTTAGTGCTGTAACTCTGTCAATTGGAAAGATGTGAAGCTGAAACTTGCTGTCAGCATTCACAGACATCCATAAAACATATCCAAAGAGTTTTACAAATTTTGATGTTCACTCATATTTGCCCTATCTCTCACCATACATTAAATTTGTATAGCAGAATCTAATGTACATTTAGGGCTGTAACTCTGTCAATTGGAAAGATGTGGAGCTGAAACTTGCTGTCAGCATTCACAGACATCCTTAAAGCATATCCAAAGAGTTTTACAAATTTTGATGTTCACTCATATTTGCCCTATATCTCACCATACAATAAATTTGTATACAAGAATCTAATACACATTTAGTGCTGTAACTCTGTCAATTGGAAAGATATGAAGCTGAAACCTCTTGGCTGTATGCACATATATCTATACAGTATATCCTGCTAGTTTTGTAAAATTTCAAAAAAGGATCCCCGAGTTACTGCAGATCCAAAAATACCCTATTCTAAAGTATTGAATATTCGCCAACCACAAGCGTTTTCATAGACAATAACTTTATTTAAATAGAAGATAAAACCTTATAATAGTAGGCCTACCTGGACACATCTCTATGGTGGTTGCGGTTCCCATAGAGATTGGTAGCGCTTAGACTCTGAAGCTGTCTCCTAATCGGTTGGTGCCATAGAGACGTGCTCACCAATAATCCGGATTTCGGGGGGGTTCCACGTAATGTGGGATTGGCATCTGATATCTTAGGATTCATATGAGTCGGCCATATCGAGAAGAACTGGTTCTTCTCACGCAAGTGACACCCAAAGCTCAACTCGGCAGAGCGTTACCACCGATCCCGGCCTCTGAGCGTCGTGGATGGTAGCGTTCGGTATGGTCCAATTTTTTTCCTTTGGAGTTTCTTTAGCAGTCGATTGGCGATTTTTCACTTTAGCGACATCCATATATTATAATATGGACAGATACTACTTCAAAACAATCAAGTATTACAGAGTGAATATCCACGTGCATTAAAATCTTTAAAAGCGTTCTCGTCATTCAAATATACATATAACAGTAACGTATTTTCAATATTCCCTTCTCTAGGTCGGCCATTTATATTATTACGAAACTCCCGTACATTAAATTTCTATACAAGAATCTAATGTACATTTAGTGCTTTAACTCTGTCAATTGGAAAGATGTGGAGCTGAAACTTGGTGTTAGCATTCACAGACATCCTTAAAGCATATCCAAAGAGTTTTACAAATTTTGATGTTCACTCATATTTGTCCTATATCTCACCATACATTAAATTTGTATAGCAGAATCTAATGTACATTTAGTGCTGTAACTCTGTCAATTGGAAAGATGTGAAGCTGAACCTTGCTGTCAGCATTCACAGACATACATAAAGCATATCCAAAGAGTTTTACAAATTTTGATGTTCACTCATATTTGCCCTATCTCTCACCATACGTAAATTAAATTTGTATAGCAGAATCTAATGTACATTTAGTGCTGTAACTCTGTCAATTGGAAAGATGTGGAGCTGAAATTTGCTGTCAGCATTCACAGACATCCTTAAAGCATATCCAAAGAGTTTTACAAATTTTGATGTTCACTCATATTTGCCCTATCTCTCACAATACATTAAATTTGTATAGCAGAATCTAATGTACATTTAGTGCTGTAACTCTGTCAATTGGAAAGATGTGGAGCTGAAACTTGCTGTCAGCATTCACAGACATCCTTAAAGCATATCCAAAGAGTTTTACAAATTTTGATGTTCACTCATATTTGCCCTATCTCTCACCATACATTAAATTTGTATAGCAGAATCTAATGTACATTTAGTGCTGTAACTCTGTCAATTGGAAAGATGTGAAGCTGAAACTTGTTGTCAGCATTCACAGACATCCTTAAAGCATATCCAAAGAGTTTTACAAATTTTGATGTTCACTCATATTTGCCCTATCTCTCACAATACATTAAATTTGTATAGCAGAATCTAATGTACATTTAGTGCTGTAACTCTGTCAATTGGAAAGATGTGGAGCTGAAACTTGCTGTCAGCATTCACAGACATCCTTAAAGCATATCCAAAGAGTTTTACAAATTTTGATGTTCACTCATATTTGCCCTATCTCTCACCATACATTAAATTTGTATAGCAGAATCTAATGTACATTTAGTGCTGTAACTCTGTCAATTGGAAAGATGTGGAGCTGAAACTTGCTGTCAGCATTCACAGACATCCTTAAAGCATATCCAAAGAGTTTTACAAATTTTGATGTTCACTCATATTTGCCCTAACTCTCACCATACATTAAATTTGTATATATGAATCTAATGTACATTTAGTGCTGTAACTCTGTCAATTGGAAAGATGTGAAGCTGAAACTTGCTGTCAGCATTCACAGACATCCATAAAACATATCCAAAGAGTTTTACAAATTTTGATGTTCACTCATATTTGCCCTATCTCTCACCATACATTAAATTTGTATAGCAGAATCTAATGTACATTTAGTGCTGTAACTCTGTCAATTGGAAAGATGTGGAGCTGAAACTTCCTGTCAGCATTCACAGACATTCATAAAACATATCCAAAGAATTTTACAAATTTTGATGTTCACTCATATTTGCCCTATCTCTCACCATACATTAAATTTGTATAGCAGAATCTAATGTACATTTAGTGCTATAACTCTGTCAATTGGAAAGATGTGGAGCTGAAACTTGCTGTCAGCATTCACAGACATCCTTAAAGCATATCCAAAGAGTTTTACAAATTTTGATGTTCACTCATATTTGCATGCCCTATCTCTCACCATACATTAAATTTGTATAGCAGAATCTAATGTACATTTAGTGCTGTAACTCTGTCAATTGGAAAGATGTGGAGCTGAAACTTGCTGTCAGCATTCACAGACATCCTTAAAGCATATCCAAAGAGTTTTACAAATTTTGATGTTCACTCATATTTGCCCTATCTCTCACCATACATTAAATTTGTATAGCAGAATCTAATGTACATTAAGTGCTGTAACTCTGTCAATTGGAAAGATGTGGAGCTGAAACTTGCTGTCAGCATTCACAGACATCCTTAAAGCATATCCAAAGAGTTTTACAAATTTTGATGTTCACTCATATTTGCCCTATCTCTCACCATACATTAAATTTGTATAGCAGAATCTAATGTACATTTAGTGCTGTAACTCTGTCAATTGGAAAGATGTGGAGCTGAAACTTGCTGTCAGCATTCACAGACATCCTTAAAGCATATCCAAAGAGTTTTACAAATTTTGATGTTCACTCATATTTGCCCTATCTCTCACCATACATTAAATTTGTATACAAGAATCTAATACACATTTAGTGCTGTAACTCTGTCAATTGGAAAGATGTGAAGCTGAAACTTCCTGTCAGCATTCACAGCTATCCTTAAAGCATATCCAAAGAGTTTTACAAATTTTGATGTTCACTCATATTTGCCCTATATCTCACCATACTTTAAATTTGTATACAAGAATCTAATGTACATTTAGTGCTGTAACTCTGTCAATTGGAAAGATGTGAAGCTGAAACTTGGTTTTAGCATTCACAGACATACATAAAGCATATCCAAAGAGTTTTACAAATTTTGATGTTCACTCATATTTACCCTATCTCTCACAATAGATTAAATTTGTATAGCAGAATCTAATGTACATTAAGTGCTGTAACTCTGTCAATTGGAAAGATGTGAAGCTGAAACTTGCTGTCAGCATTCACAGACATTCTTAAAGCATATCCAAAGAGTTTTACAAATTTTTATGTTCACTCATATTTGCCCTATCTCTCACCATACATTAAATTTGTATAGCAGAATCTAATGTACATTTAGTGCTGTAACTCTGTCAATTGGAAAGATGTGGAGCTGAAACTTGCTGTCAGCATTCACAGACATCCTTAAAGCATATCCAAAGAGTTTTACAAATTTTGATGTTCACTCATATTTGCCATATCTCTCACCATACATTAAATTTGTATAGCAGAATCTAATGTACATTTAGTGCTGTAACTCTGTCAATTGGAAAGATGTGAAGCTGAAACTTTCTGTCAGCATTCACAGACATCCTTAAAGCATATCCAAAGAGTTTTACAAATTTTGATGTTCACTCATATTTGCCATATCTCTCACCATACATTAAATTTGTATAGCAGAATCTAATGTACATTTAGTGCTGTAACTCTGTCAATTGGAAAGATGTGGAGCTGAAACTTGCTGTCAGCATTCACAGACATCCTTAAAGCATATCCAAAGAGTTTTACAAATTTTGATGTTCACTCATATTTGCCCTATCTCTCACCATAGATTAAATTTGTATAGCAGAATCTAATGTACATTAAGTGCTGTAACTCTGTCAATTTAAAAGATGTGAAGCTGAAACTTGCTGTCAGCATTCACAGACATCCTTAAAGCATATCCAAAGAGTTTTACAAATTTTTATGTTCACTCATATTTGCACTATCTCTCACCATACATTAAATTTGTATAGCAGAATCTAATGTACATTTAGTGCTGTAACTCTGTCAATTGGAAAGATGTGGAGCTGAAACTTGCTGTCAGCATTCACAGACATCCTTAAAGCATATCCAAAGAGTTTTACAAATTTTGATGTTCACTCATATTTGCCCTATCTCTTACCATACAATAAATTTGTATACAAGAATCTAATGTACATTTAGTGCTGTAACTCTGTCAATTGGAAAGATGTGAAGCTGAAACTTGGTTTTATCATTCACAGACATACATAAAGCATATCCAAAGAGTTTTAAAAATTTTGATGTTCACTCATATTTGCCCTATCTCTCACTATACGTATATTAAATTTGTATAGCAGAATCTAATGTACATTTAGTGCTGTAACTCTGTCAATTGGAAAGATGTGGAGCTGAAACTTGCTGTCAGCATTCACAGACATCCTTAAAGCATATCCAAAGAGTTTTACAAATTTTGATGTTCACTCATATTTGCCATATCTCTCAAAATAGATTAAATTTGTATAGCAGAATCTAATGTACATTAAGTGCTGTAACTCTGTCAATTGGAAAGATGTGAAGCTGAAACTTGCTGTCAGCATTCACAGACATCCTTAAAGCATATCCAAAGAGTTTTACAAATTTTTATGTTCACTCATATTTGCCCTATCTCTCACCATACATTAAATTTGTATAGCAGAATCTAATGTACATTTAGTGCTGTAACTCTGTCAATTGGAAAGATGTGGAGCTGAAACTTGCTGTCAGCATTCACAGACATCCTTAAAGCATATCCAAAGAGTTTTACAAATTTTGATGTTCACTCATATTTGCCCTATCTCTCACTATACGTATATTAAATTTTTATAGCAGAATCTAATGTACATTTAGTGCTGTAACTCTGTCAATTGGAAAGATGTGAAGCTGAAACTTGCTGTCAGCATTCACAGACATCCATAAAATATATCCAAAGAGTTTTACAAATTTTGATGTTCACTCATATTTGCCCTATCTCTCACCATACATTAAATTTGTATAGCAGAATCTAATGTACATTTAGTGCTGTAACTCTGTCAATTGGAAAGATGTGAAGCTGAAACTTGCTGTCAGCATTCACAGACATCCATAAAACATATCCAAAGAGTTTTACAAATTTTGATATTCACTCATATTTGCCCTATCTCTTACCATACATTAAATTTGTATAGCAGAATCTAATGTACATTTAGTGCTGTAACTCTGTCAATTGGAAAGATGTGAAGCTGAAACTTGCTGTCAGCATTCACAGACATCCATAAAACATATCCAAAGAGTTTTACAAATTTTGATATTCACTCATATTTGCCCTATCTCTTACCATACATTAAATTTGTATAGCAGAATCTAATGTACATTTAGTGCTGTAACTCTGTCAATTGGAAAGATGTGAAGCTGAAACTTGCTGTCAGCATTCACAGACATCCATAAAACATACCCAAAGAGTTTTACAAATTTTGATGTTCACTCATATTTGCCCTATCTCTCACCATACATTAAATTTGTATAGCAGAATCTAATGTACATTTAGTGCTGTAACTCTGTCAATTGGAAAGATGTGAAGCTGAAACTGGCTGTCAGCATTCACAGACATCCATAAAACATATCCAAAGAGTTTTACAAATTTTGATGTTCACTCATATTTGCATGCCCTATCTCTCACCATACATTAAATTTGTATAGCAGAATCTAATGTACATTTAGTGCTGTAACTCTGTCAATTGGAAAGATGCGAAGCTGAAACTTGCTGTCAGCATTCACAGACATACATAAAGCATATCCAAAGAGTTTTACAAATTTTTATGTTCACTCATATTTGCCCTATCTCTCACCATACGTAAATTAAATTTGTATAGCAGAATCTAATGTACATTTAGTGCTGTAACTCTGTCAATTGGAAAGATTTGGAGCTGAAATTTGCTGTCAGCATTCACAGACATCCTTAAAGCATATCCAAAGAGTTTTACAAATTTTGATGTTCACTAATATTTGCCCTATCTCTCACCATACGTACATTAAATTTGTATAGCAGATTCTAATGTACATTTAGTGCTGTAACTCTGTCAATTGGAAAGATGTGAAGCTGAAACTTGCTGTCAGCATTCACAGACATCCATAAAACATATCCAAAGAGTTTTACAAATTTTGATGTTCACTCATATTTGCATGCCCTATCTCTCACCATACATTAAATTTGTATAGCAGAATCTAATGTACATTTAGTGCTGTAACTCTGTCAATTGGAAAGATTTGGAGCTGAAACTTGCTGTCAGCATTCACAGACATCCTTAAAGCATATCCAAAGAGTTTTACAAATTTTGATGTTCACTCATATTTGCCCTATCTCTCACCATACATTAAATTTGTATAGCAGAATCTAATGTACATTTAGTGCTGTAACTCTGTCAATTGGAAAGATGTGAAGCTGAAACTTGCTGTCAGCATTCACAGACATCCATAAAACATATCCAAAGAGTTTTACAAATTTTGATGTTCACTCATATTTGCCCTATCTCTCACCATACAATAAATTTGTATAGCAGAATCTAATGTACATTTAGTGCTGAAACTCTGTCAATTGGAAAGATGTGGAGCTGAAACTTGCTGTCAGCATTCACAGACATCCTTAAAGCATATCCAAAGAGTTTTACAAATTTTGATGTTCACTCATATTTGCCCTATCTCTCACCATACATTAAATTTGTATAGCAGAATCTAATGTACATTTAGTGCTTTAACTCTGTCAATTGGAAAGATGTGAAGCTGAAACTTGCTGTCAGCATTCACAGACATCCATAAAACATATCCAAAGAGTTTTACAAATTTGATGTTCACTCATATTTGCCCTATCTCTCACCATACATTAAATTTGTATACAAGAATCTAATGTACATTTAGGGCTGTAACTCTGTCAATTGGAAAGATGTGGAGCTGAAACTTCCTGTCAGCATTCACAGACATCCTTAAAGCATATCCAAAGAGTTTTACAAATTTTGATGTTCACTCATATTTGCCCTATCTCTCACCATACATTAAATTTGTATAGCAGAATCTAATGTACATTTAGTGCTGTAACTCTGTCAATTGGAAAGATGTGAAGCTGAAACTTGCTGTCAGCATTCACAGACATCCATAAAACATATCCAAAGAGTTTTACAAATTCGATGTTCACTCATATTTGCCCTATATCTCACCATACATTAAATTTGTATAGCAGAATCTAATGTACATTTAGTGCTGTAACTCTGTCAATTGGAAAGATGCGAAGCTGAAACTTGCTGTCAGCATTCACAGACATCCATAAAACATATCCAAAGAGTTTTACAAATTTTGATGTTCACTCATATTTGCCCTATCTCTCACCATACATTAAATTTGTATAGCAGAATCTAATGTACATTTAGTGCTGTAACTCTGTCAATTGGAAAGATGTGAAGCTGAAACTTGCTGTCAGCATTCACAGACATCCATAAAACATATCCAAAGAGTTTTACAAATTCGATGTTCACTCATATTTGCCCTATATCTCACCATACATTAAATTTGTATAGCAGAATCTAATGTACATTTAGTGCTGTAACTCTGTCAATTGGAAAGATGCGAAGCTGAAACTTGCTGTCAGCATTCACAGACATCCATAAAACATATCCAAAGAGTTTTACAAATTTTGATGTTCACTCATATTTGCATGCCCTATCTCTCACCATACATTAAATTTGTATAGCAGAATCTAATGTACATTTAGTGCTGTAACTCTGTCAATTGGAAAGATGTGGAGCTGAAACTTGCTGTCAGCATTCACAGACATCCTTAAAGCATATCCAAAGAGTTTTACAAATTTTGATGTTCACTCATATTTGCCCTATCTCTCACAATACATTAAATTTGTATAGCAGAATCTAATGTACATTTAGTGCTGTAACTCTGTCAATTGGAAAGATGTGGAGCTGAAACTTGCTGTTAGCATTCACAGACATCCTTAAAGTATATCCAAAGAGTTTTACAAATTTTGATGTTCACTCATATTTGTCCTATATCTCACCATACATTAAATTTGTATAGCAGAATCTAATGTACATTTAGTGCTGTAACTCTGTCAATTGGAGAGATGTGAAGCTGAACCTTGCTGTCAGCATTCACAGACATACATAAAGCATATCCAAAGAGTTTTACAAATTTTGATGTTCACTCATATTTGCCCTATCTCTCACCATACATTAAATTTGTATACAAGAATCTAATGTACATTTAGTGCTGTAACTCTGTCAATTGGAAAGATGTGAAGCTGAAACTTGCTGTCAGCATTCACAGACATCCATAAAACATATCCAAAGAGTTTTACAAATTTTTATGTTCACTCATATTTGCCCTATCTCTCACCATACATTAAATTTGTATAGCAGAATCTAATGTACATTTAGTGCTGTAACTCTGTCAATTGGAGAGATGTGAAGCTGAACCTTGCTGTCAGCATTCACAGACATACATAAAGCATATCCAAAGAGTTTTACAAATTTTGATGTTCACTCATATTTGCCCTATCTCTCACTATACATTAAATTTGTATACAAGAATCTAATGTACATTTAGTGCTGTAACTCTGTCAATTGGAAAGATGTGGAGCTGAAACTTGCTGTCAGCATTCACAGACATCCATAAAACATATCCAAAGAGTTTTACAAATTTTGATGTTCACTCATATTTGCCCTATCTCTCACCATACATTAAATTTGTATAGCAGAATCTAATGTACATTTAGTGCTGTAACTCTGTCAATTGGAAAGATGTGGAGCTGAAACTTCCTGTCAGCATTCACAGACATCCTTAAAGCATATCCAAAGAGTTTTACAAATTCGATGTTCACTCATATTTGCCCTATATCTCACAATACATTAAATTTGTATAGCAGAATCTAATGTACATTTAGTGCTGTAACTCTGTCAATTGGAAAGATGCGAAGCTGAAACTTGCTGTCAGCATTCACAGACATCCATAAAACATATCCAAAGAGTTTTACAAATTTTGATGTTCACTCATATTTGCATGCCCTATCTCTCACCATACATTAAATTTGTATAGCAGAATCTAATGTACATTTAGTGCTGTAACTCTGTCAATTGGAAAGATTTGGAGCTGAAACTTGCTGTCAGCATTCACAGACATCCTTAAAGCATATCCAAAGAGTTTTACAAATTTTGATGTTCACTCATATTTGCCCTATCTCTCACCATACATTAAATTTGTATAGCAGAATCTAATGTACATTTAGTGCTGTAACTCTGTCAATTGGAAAGATGTGGAGCTGAAACTTGGTGTTAGCATTCACAGACATCCTTAAAGTATATCCAAAGAGTTTTACAAATTTTGATGTTCACTCATATTTGTCCTATATCTCACCATACATTAAATTTGTATAGCAGAATCTAATGTACATTTAGTGCTGTAACTCTGTCAATTGGAGAGATGTGAAGCTGAACCTTGCTGTCAGCATTCACAGACATACATAAAGCATATCCAAAGAGTTTTACAAATTTTGATGTTCACTCATATTTGCCCTATCTCTCACCATACATTAAATTTGTATACAAGAATCTAATGTACATTTAGTGCTGTAACTCTGTCAATTGGAAAGATGTGAAGCTGAAACTTGCTGTCAGCATTCACAGACATCCATAAAACATATCCAAAGAGTTTTACAAATTTTGATGTTCACTCATATTTGCCCTATCTCTCACCATACATTAAATTTGTATAGCAGAATCTAATGTACATTTAGTGCTGTAACTCTGTCAATTGGAGTGATGTGAAGCTGAACCTTGCTGTCAGCATTCACAGACATACATAAAGCATATCCAAAGAGTTTTACAAATTTTGATGTTCACTCATATTTGCCCTATCTCTCACTATACATTAAATTTGTATACAAGAATCTAATGTACATTTAGTGCTGTAACTCTGTCAATTGGAAAGATGTGAAGCTGAAACTTGCTGTCAGCATTCACAGACATCCATAAAACATATCCAAAGAGTTTTACAAATTTTGATGTTCACTCATATTTGCCCTATCTCTCACCATACATTAAATTTGTATAGCAGAATCTAATGTACATTTAGTGCTGTAACTCTGTCAATTGGAAAGATGTGGAGCTGAAACTTGCTGTCAGCATTCACAGACATCCTTAAAGCATATCCAAAGAGTTTTACAAATTTTGATGTTCACTCATATTTGCCCTATCTCTCACCATACGTACATTAAATTTGTATAGCAGAATCTAATGTACATTTAGTGCTGTAACTCTGTCAATTGGAAAGATGTGCAGCTGAAACTTGCTGTCAGCATTCACAGACATCCATAAAACATATCCAAAGAGTTTTACAAATTTTGATGTTCACTCATATTTGCCCTATCTCTCACCATACATTAAATTTGTATAGCAGAATCTAATGTACATATAGTGCTGTAACTCTGTCAATTGGAAAGATGTGAAGCTGAAACTTGCTGTCAGCATTCACAGACATCCATAAAACATATCCAAAGAGTTTTACAAATTTTGATGTTCACTCATATTTGCCCTATCTCTCACAATACATTAAATTTGTATAGCAGAATCTAATGTACATTTAGTGCTGTAACTCTGTCAATTGGAAAGATGTGGAGCTGAAACTTGCTGTCAGCATTCACAGACATCCTTAAAGCATATCCAAAGAGTTTTACAAATTTGATTTTCACTCATATTTGCCCTATCTCTCACCATACGTACATTAAATTTGTATAGCAGAATCTAATGTACATTTAGTGCTGTAACTCTGTCAATTGGAAAGATGTGCAGCTGAAACTTGCTGTCAGCATTCACAGACATCCATAAAACATATCCAAAGAGTTTTACAATTTTGATGTTCACTCATATTTGCCCTATCTCTCACAATACATTAAATTTGTATAGCAGAATCTAATGTACATTTAGTGCTGTAACTCTGTCAATTGGAAAGATGTGGAGCTGAAACTTGCTGTCAGCATTCACAGACATCCTTAAAGCATATCCAAAGAGTTTTACAAATTTGATTTTCACTCATATTTGCCCTATCTCTCACCATACGTACATTAAATTTGTATAGCAGAATCTAATGTACATTTAGTGCTGTAACTCTGTCAATTGGAAAGATGTGCTGCTGAAACTTGCTGTCAGCATTCACAGACATCCATAAAACATATCCAAAGAGTTTTACAAATTTTGATGTTCACTCATATTTGCCCTATCTCTCACAATACATTAAATTTGTATAGCAGAATCTAATGTACATTTAGTGCTGTAACTCTGTCAATTGGAAAGATGTGGAGCTGAAACTTGCTGTCAGCATTCACAGACATCCTTAAAGCATATTCAAAGAGTTTTACAAATTTGATTTTCACTCATATTTGCCCTATCTCTCACCATACGTACATTAAATTTGTATAGCAGAATCTAATGTACATTTAGTGCTGTAACTCTGTCAATTGGAAAGATGTGAAGCTGAAACTTGCTGTCAGCATTCACAGACATCCATAAAACATATCCAAAGAGTTTTACAAATTTTGATGTTCACTCATATTTGCCCTATCTCTCACCATACATTAAATTTGTATAGCAGAATCTAATGTACATTTAGTGCTGTAACTCTGTCAATTGGAAAGATGTGGAGCTGAAACTTGCTGTCAGCATTCACAGACATCCTTAAAGCATATCCAAAGAGTTTTACAAATTTGATGTTCACTCATATTTGCCCTATCTCTCACCATACATTAAATTTGTATAGCAGAATCTAATGTACATTTAGTGCTGTAACTCTGTCAATTGGAAAGATGTGAAGCTGAAACTGGCTGTCAGCATTCACAGACATCCATAAAACATATCCAAAGAGTTTTACAAATTTTGATGTTCACTCATATTTGCATGCCCTATCTCTCACCATACATTAAATTTGTATAGCAGAATCTAATGTACATTTAGTGCTGTAACTCTGTCAATTGGAAAGATGTGGAGCTGAAACTTGCTGTCAGCATTCACAGACATACATAAAGCATATCCAAAGAGTTTTACAAATTTTTATGTTCACTCATATTTGCCCTATCTCTCACCATACGTAAATTAAATTTGTATAGCAGAATCTAATGTACATTTAGTGCTGTAACTCTGTCAATTGGAAAGATTTGGAGCTGAAATTTGCTGTCAGCATTCACAGACATCCTTAAAGCATATCCAAAGAGTTTTACAAATTTTGATGTTCACTAATATTTGCCCTATCTCTCACCATACGTACATTAAATTTGTATAGCAGATTCTAATGTACATTTAGTGCTGTAACTCTGTCAATTGGAAAGATGTGAAGCTGAAACTTGCTGTCAGCATTCACAGACATCCATAAAACATATCCAAAGAGTTTTACAAATTTTGATGTTCACTCATATTTGCATGCCCTATCTCTCACCATACATTAAATTTGTATAGCAGAATCTAATGTACATTTAGTGCTGTAACTCTGTCAATTGGAAAGATTTGGAGCTGAAACTTGCTGTCAGCATTCACAGACATCCTTAAAGCATATCCAAAGAGTTTTACAAATTTTGATGTTCACTCATATTTGCCCTATCTCTCACCATACATTAAATTTGTATAGCAGAATCTAATGTACATTTAGTGCTGTAACTCTGTCAATTGGAAAGATGTGAAGCTGAAACTTGCTGTCAGCATTCACAGACATCCATAAAACATATCCAAAGAGTTTTACAAATTTTGATGTTCACTCATATTTGCCCTATCTCTCACCATACAATAAATTTGTATAGCAGAATCTAATGTACATTTAGTGCTGAAACTCTGTCAATTGGAAAGATGTGGAGCTGAAACTTGCTGTCAGCATTCACAGACATCCTTAAAGCATATCCAAAGAGTTTTACAAATTTTGATGTTCACTCATATTTGCCCTATCTCTCACCATACATTAAATTTGTATAGCAGAATCTAATGTACATTTAGTGCTTTAACTCTGTCAATTGGAAAGATGTGAAGCTGAAACTTGCTGTCAGCATTCACAGACATCCATAAAACATATCCAAAGAGTTTTACAAATTTGATGTTCACTCATATTTGCCCTATCTCTCACCATACATTAAATTTGTATACAAGAATCTAATGTACATTTAGGGCTGTAACTCTGTCAATTGGAAAGATGTGGAGCTGAAACTTCCTGTCAGCATTCACAGACATCCTTAAAGCATATCCAAAGAGTTTTACAAATTTTGATGTTCACTCATATTTGCCCTATCTCTCACCATACATTAAATTTGTATAGCAGAATCTAATGTACATTTAGTGCTGTAACTCTGTCAATTGGAAAGATGTGAAGCTGAAACTTGCTGTCAGCATTCACAGACATCCATAAAACATATCCAAAGAGTTTTACAAATTCGATGTTCACTCATATTTGCCCTATATCTCACCATACATTAAATTTGTATAGCAGAATCTAATGTACATTTAGTGCTGTAACTCTGTCAATTGGAAAGATGCGAAGCTGAAACTTGCTGTCAGCATTCACAGACATCCATAAAACATATCCAAAGAGTTTTACAAATTTTGATGTTCACTCATATTTGCCCTATCTCTCACCATACATTAAATTTGTATAGCAGAATCTAATGTACATTTAGTGCTGTAACTCTGTCAATTGGAAAGATGTGAAGCTGAAACTTGCTGTCAGCATTCACAGACATCCATAAAACATATCCAAAGAGTTTTACAAATTCGATGTTCACTCATATTTGCCCTATATCTCACCATACATTAAATTTGTATAGCAGAATCTAATGTACATTTAGTGCTGTAACTCTGTCAATTGGAAAGATGCGAAGCTGAAACTTGCTGTCAGCATTCACAGACATCCATAAAACATATCCAAAGAGTTTTACAAATTTTGATGTTCACTCATATTTGCATGCCCTATCTCTCACCATACATTAAATTTGTATAGCAGAATCTAATGTACATTTAGTGCTGTAACTCTGTCAATTGGAAAGATGTGGAGCTGAAACTTGCTGTCAGCATTCACAGACATCCTTAAAGCATATCCAAAGAGTTTTACAAATTTTGATGTTCACTCATATTTGCCCTATCTCTCACAATACATTAAATTTGTATAGCAGAATCTAATGTACATTTAGTGCTGTAACTCTGTCAATTGGAAAGATGTGGAGCTGAAACTTGCTGTTAGCATTCACAGACATCCTTAAAGTATATCCAAAGAGTTTTACAAATTTTGATGTTCACTCATATTTGTCCTATATCTCACCATACATTAAATTTGTATAGCAGAATCTAATGTACATTTAGTGCTGTAACTCTGTCAATTGGAGAGATGTGAAGCTGAACCTTGCTGTCAGCATTCACAGACATACATAAAGCATATCCAAAGAGTTTTACAAATTTTGATGTTCACTCATATTTGCCCTATCTCTCACCATACATTAAATTTGTATACAAGAATCTAATGTACATTTAGTGCTGTAACTCTGTCAATTGGAAAGATGTGAAGCTGAAACTTGCTGTCAGCATTCACAGACATCCATAAAACATATCCAAAGAGTTTTACAAATTTTGATGTTCACTCATATTTGCCCTATCTCTCACCATACATTAAATTTGTATAGCAGAATCTAATGTACATTTAGTGCTGTAACTCTGTCAATTGGAGAGATGTGAAGCTGAACCTTGCTGTCAGCATTCACAGACATACATAAAGCATATCCAAAGAGTTTTACAAATTTTGATGTTCACTCATATTTGCCCTATCTCTCACTATACATTAAATTTGTATACAAGAATCTAATGTACATTTAGTGCTGTAACTCTGTCAATTGGAAAGATGTGGAGCTGAAACTTGCTGTCAGCATTCACAGACATCCATAAAACATATCCAAAGAGTTTTACAAATTTTGATGTTCACTCATATTTGCCCTATCTCTCACCATACATTAAATTTGTATAGCAGAATCTAATGTACATTTAGTGCTGTAACTCTGTCAATTGGAAAGATGTGGAGCTGAAACTTCCTGTCAGCATTCACAGACATCCTTAAAGCATATCCAAAGAGTTTTACAAATTCGATGTTCACTCATATTTGCCCTATATCTCACAATACATTAAATTTGTATAGCAGAATCTAATGTACATTTAGTGCTGTAACTCTGTCAATTGGAAAGATGCGAAGCTGAAACTTGCTGTCAGCATTCACAGACATCCATAAAACATATCCAAAGAGTTTTACAAATTTTGATGTTCACTCATATTTGCATGCCCTATCTCTCACCATACATTAAATTTGTATAGCAGAATCTAATGTACATTTAGTGCTGTAACTCTGTCAATTGGAAAGATTTGGAGCTGAAACTTGCTGTCAGCATTCACAGACATCCTTAAAGCATATCCAAAGAGTTTTACAAATTTTGATGTTCACTCATATTTGCCCTATCTCTCACCATACATTAAATTTGTATAGCAGAATCTAATGTACATTTAGTGCTGTAACTCTGTCAATTGGAAAGATGTGGAGCTGAAACTTGGTGTTAGCATTCACAGACATCCTTAAAGTATATCCAAAGAGTTTTACAAATTTTGATGTTCACTCATATTTGTCCTATATCTCACCATACATTAAATTTGTATAGCAGAATCTAATGTACATTTAGTGCTGTAACTCTGTCAATTGGAGAGATGTGAAGCTGAACCTTGCTGTCAGCATTCACAGACATACATAAAGCATATCCAAAGAGTTTTACAAATTTTGATGTTCACTCATATTTGCCCTATCTCTCACCATACATTAAATTTGTATACAAGAATCTAATGTACATTTAGTGCTGTAACTCTGTCAATTGGAAAGATGTGAAGCTGAAACTTGCTGTCAGCATTCACAGACATCCATAAAACATATCCAAAGAGTTTTACAAATTTTGATGTTCACTCATATTTGCCCTATCTCTCACCATACATTAAATTTGTATAGCAGAATCTAATGTACATTTAGTGCTGTAACTCTGTCAATTGGAGTGATGTGAAGCTGAACCTTGCTGTCAGCATTCACAGACATACATAAAGCATATCCAAAGAGTTTTACAAATTTTGATGTTCACTCATATTTGCCCTATCTCTCACTATACATTAAATTTGTATACAAGAATCTAATGTACATTTAGTGCTGTAACTCTGTCAATTGGAAAGATGTGAAGCTGAAACTTGCTGTCAGCATTCACAGACATCCATAAAACATATCCAAAGAGTTTTACAAATTTTGATGTTCACTCATATTTGCCCTATCTCTCACCATACATTAAATTTGTATAGCAGAATCTAATGTACATTTAGTGCTGTAACTCTGTCAATTGGAAAGATGTGGAGCTGAAACTTGCTGTCAGCATTCACAGACATCCTTAAAGCATATCCAAAGAGTTTTACAAATTTTGATGTTCACTCATATTTGCCCTATCTCTCACCATACGTACATTAAATTTGTATAGCAGAATCTAATGTACATTTAGTGCTGTAACTCTGTCAATTGGAAAGATGTGCAGCTGAAACTTGCTGTCAGCATTCACAGACATCCATAAAACATATCCAAAGAGTTTTACAAATTTTGATGTTCACTCATATTTGCCCTATCTCTCACCATACATTAAATTTGTATAGCAGAATCTAATGTACATATAGTGCTGTAACTCTGTCAATTGGAAAGATGTGAAGCTGAAACTGGCTGTCAGCATTCACAGACATCCATAAAACATATCCAAAGAGTTTTACAAATTTTGATGTTCACTCATATTTGCCCTATCTCTCACAATACATTAAATTTGTATAGCAGAATCTAATGTACATTTAGTGCTGTAACTCTGTCAATTGGAAAGATGTGGAGCTGAAACTTGCTGTCAGCATTCACAGACATCCTTAAAGCATATCCAAAGAGTTTTACAAATTTGATTTTCACTCATATTTGCCCTATCTCTCACCATACGTACATTAAATTTGTATAGCAGAATCTAATGTACATTTAGTGCTGTAACTCTGTCAATTGGAAAGATGTGCAGCTGAAACTTGCTGTCAGCATTCACAGACATCCATAAAACATATCCAAAGAGTTTTACAATTTTGATGTTCACTCATATTTGCCCTATCTCTCACAATACATTAAATTTGTATAGCAGAATCTAATGTACATTTAGTGCTGTAACTCTGTCAATTGGAAAGATGTGGAGCTGAAACTTGCTGTCAGCATTCACAGACATCCTTAAAGCATATCCAAAGAGTTTTACAAATTTGATTTTCACTCATATTTGCCCTATCTCTCACCATACGTACATTAAATTTGTATAGCAGAATCTAATGTACATTTAGTGCTGTAACTCTGTCAATTGGAAAGATGTGCAGCTGAAACTTGCTGTCAGCATTCACAGACATCCATAAAACATATCCAAAGAGTTTTACAAATTTTGATGTTCACTCATATTTGCCCTATCTCTCACAATACATTAAATTTGTATAGCAGAATCTAATGTACATTTAGTGCTGTAACTCTGTCAATTGGAAAGATGTGGAGCTGAAACTTGCTGTCAGCATTCACAGACATCCTTAAAGCATATTCAAAGAGTTTTACAAATTTGATTTTCACTCATATTTGCCCTATCTCTCACCATACGTACATTAAATTTGTATAGCAGAATCTAATGTACATTTAGTGCTGTAACTCTGTCAATTGGAAAGATGTGAAGCTGAAACTTGCTGTCAGCATTCACAGACATCCATAAAACATATCCAAAGAGTTTTACAAATTTTGATGTTCACTCATATTTGCCCTATCTCTCACCATACATTAAATTTGTATAGCAGAATCTAATGTACATTTAGTGCTGTAACTCTGTCAATTGGAAAGATGTGGAGCTGAAACTTGCTGTCAGCATTCACAGACATCCTTAAAGCATATCCAAAGAGTTTTACAAATTTGATGTTCACTCATATTTGCCCTATCTCTCACCATACATTAAATTTGTATAGCAGAATCTAATGTACATTTAGTGCTGTAACTCTGTCAATTGGAAAGATGTGGAGCTGAAACTTGCTGTCAGCATTCACAGACATCCTTAAAGCATATCCAAAGAGTTTTACAAATTTTGATGTTCACTCATATTTGCCCTATCTCTCACCATACATTAAATTTGTATAGCAGAATCTAATGTACATTTAGTGCTGTAACTCTGTCAATTGGAAAGATGTGGAGCTGAAACTTACTGTCAGCATTCACAGACATCCTTAAAGCATATCCAAAGAGTTTTACAAATTTTGATGTTCACTCATATTTGCCCTATCTCTCACCATACATTAAATTTGTATAGCAGAATCTAATGTACATTTAGTGCTGTAACTCTGTCAATTGGAAAGATGTGAAGCTGAAACTTGCTGTCAGCATTCACAGACATCCTTAAAGCATATCCAAAGAGTTTTACAAATTTTGATGTTCACTCATATTTGTCCTATATCTCACCATACATTAAATTTGTATACAAGAATCTAATACACATTTAGTGCTGTAACTCTGTCAATTGGAAAGATGTGAAGCTGAAACTTCCTGTCAGCATTCACAGCTATCCTTAAAGCATATCCAAAGAGTTTTACAAATTTTGATGTTCACTCATATTTGCCCTATATCTCACCATACTTTAAATTTGTATACAAGAATCTAATACAGATTTAGTTCTGTAACTCTGTCAATTGGAAAGATGTGAAGCTGAAACTTGTTGTCAGCATTCACAGCTATCCTTAAAGCATATCCAAAGAGTTTTACAAATTTTGATGTTCACTCATATTTGCCCTATCTCTCACTATACGTACATTAAATTTGTATATAAGAATCTAATGTACATTTAGTTCAATAACTCTGTCAATTGGAAAGATGTGAAGCTGAAACTTCCTGTCAGCATTCACAGCTATCCTTAAAGCATATCCAAAGAGTTTTACAAATTTTGATGTTCACTCATATTTGCCCTATATCTCACCATACTTTAAATTTGTATACAAGAATCTAATACAGATTTAGTTCTGTAACTCTGTCAATTGGAAAGATGTGAAGCTGAAACTTGTTGTCAGCATTCACAGCTATCCTTAAAGCATATCCAAAGAGTTTTACAAATTTTGATGTTCACTCATATTTGCCCTATCTCTCACCATACATACATTAAATTTGTATGCAAGAATCTATTGTACATTTAGTGCTGTAACTCTGTCAATTGGAAAGATGTGAAGCTGAAACTGGCTGTCAGCATTCACAGACATCCATAAAACATATCCAAAGAGTTTTACAAATTTTGATGTTCACTCATATTTGCCTTATCTCTCACCATACATTAAATTTGTATAGCAGAATCTAATCTACATTTAGTGCCGTAACTCTGTCAATTGGAAAGATATGAAGCTGAAACCTCTTGGCTGTATGCACATATAGCTATACAGTATATCCTGCTAGTTTTGTAAAATTTCAAAATAGGATACCCGAGTTACTGCAGATCCAAAAATACCGTATTCTAAAGTATTGAATATTCGCCAACCACAAGCGTTTTCATAGGCAATTACTTTATTTAAATAGAAGATAAAACCTTATAATAGTAGGCCTACCTGGACACATCTCTATGGTGGTTGCGGTTCCCATAGAGGTTGGTAGCGCTTAGACTCTGAAGCTGTCTCCTAATCGGTTGGTGCCATAGAGACGTGCTCACCAATAATCCGGATTTCGGGGGGGTTCCACGTAATGTGGGATTGGCATCTGATATCTTAGGATTCACATGAGTCGGCCATATCGAGAAGAACTGGTTCTTCTCACGCAAGTGACACCCAAAGCTCAACTCGGCAGAGCGTTACCACCGATCCCGGCCTCTGAGCGTCGTGGATGGTAGCGTTCGGTATGGTCCAATTTTTTTCCTTTGGAGTTTCTTTAGCAGTCGATTGGCGATTTTTCACTTTAGCGACATCCATATATTATAATATGGACAGATACTACTTCAAAACAATCAAGTATTACAGAGTGAATATCCACGTGCATTAAAATCTTTAAAAGCGTTCTCGTCATTCAAATATACATATAACAGTAACGTATTTTCAATATTCCCTTCTCTAGGTCGGCCATTTATATTATTACGAAACTCCCGTACATTAAATTTCTATACAAGAATCTAATGTACATTTAGTGCTTTAACTCTGTCAATTGGAAAGATGTGGAGCTGAAACTTGGTGTTAGCATTCACAGACATCCTTAAAGCATATCCAAAGAGTTTTACAAATTTTGATGTTCACTCATATTTGCCCTATCTCTCACCATACGTACATTAAATTTGTATAGCAGAATCTAATGTACATTTAGTGCTGTAACTCTGTCAATTGGAAAGATGTGCAGCTGAAACTTGCTGTCAGCATTCACAGACATCCATAAAACATATCCAAAGAGTTTTACAAATTTTGATGTTCACTCATATTTGCATGCCCTATCTCTCACCATACATTAAATTTGTATAGCAGAATCTAATGTACATTTAGTGCTGTAACTCTGTCAATTGGAAAGATGTGGAGCTGAAACTTGCTGTCAGCATTCACAGACATCCTTAAAGCATATCCAAAGAGTTTTACAAATTTTGATGTTCACTCATATTTGCCATATCTCTCACCATACATTAAATTTGTATAGCAGAATCTAATGTACATTGAGGGCTGTAACTCTATCAAATGGAGAGATATGAAGCTAAACCTTTGTGTCAGCATTCACAGATCTCTATAGAGCATGTCCAATGCGTTTGTGAAATTTTGATGAAACTTAAAATTTGCCCTATCTCTCACCATACATTAACTTTCTATACCAGAAGTTAATGTACATTGAGGGCTGTAACTCTATCAAATGGAGAGATATGAAGCTAAACATTTGTGTCAGCATTCACAGACATCTATAGAGCATGTCCAATGGGTTTTTGAAATTTTGATGAAACTTAAAATTTGCCCTATCTCTCACCATACATTAACTTTCTATATCTTAATTTAATGTACATTGAGGGCTGGAACTCTATCAAATGGAGAGATATGAAGCTAAACATTTGTGTCAGCATTCACAGACATCTATAGAGCATGTCCAATGGGTTTTTGAAATTTTGATGAAACTTAAAATTTGCCCTATCTCTCACCATACATTAACTTTCTATATCTTAATTTAATGTACATTGAGGGCTGGAACTCTATCAAATGGAGAGATATGAAGCTAAACATTTGTGTCAGCATTCACAGACATCTATACAACATGTCCAATGGGTTTTTGAAATTTTGATGAAACTTAAAATTTGCCCTATCTCTCACTATACATTAACTTTGTATACCAGAATTTAATGTACTTTGAGGGCTGTCACTCCATCAAATGGAGAGATATGAAGCTAGATCTTTGTTTCAGCATTCACAGACATCTAATATAACCGGCCTAGTTGAAATATCGATCATAGATATAAATATCGTACAGGCGATAAATATCGGACCTCTCACAATCGCTAGTTTTCTGTGTCACGGAAAGTCGCTCTCCTCCCTCCACCAAGACACATACAGGCTTTTATCCATTTGCCACAGTTTTGAGATGTATTGGAAATACTGCGTATGTGTGTAAAATTGCTTGGAACGATTCACTGGTCTGGAATTAAAGTGGAATAAATTGACGATTTCTCGAAAATAATTGGGATCAGAAAAGTCGTTCTCCTCGGCCCATCAAGACACTTACAGGATTTCTTTCGCTTTTCCCAGTTTTCAGGTGAACCACTAATACTGCCTATGTCTTCAAATGTGCTTGAAACAATTCACTGATCTGGAAATAACGAAAAATATATTAAAAAAGGTCCCAACCACAACCGTTTTCTTTGGACAAAACTTCATATAAATAAAAGCGAAAAACCTTATAAAGTAGGCCTACCTGGACACATCTCTATGGTGGTTGCGGTTCCCATAGAGGTTGGTAGCGCTTAGACTCTGAAGCTGTCTCCTAATCGGTTGGTGCCATAGAGACGTGCTCACCAATAATCCGGATTTCGGGGGGGTTCCACGTAATGTGGGATTGGCATCTGATATCTTAGGATTCATATGAGTCGGCCATATCGAGAAGAACTGGTTCTTCTCACGCAAGTGACACCCAAAGCTCAACTCGGCAGAGCGTTACCACCGATCCCGGCCTCTGAGCGTCGTGGATGGTAGCGTTCGGTATGGTCCAATTTTTTTCCTTTGGAGTTTCTTTAGCAGTCGATTGGCGATTTTTCACTTTAGCGACATCCATATATTATAATATGGACAGATACTACTTCAAAACAATCAAGTATTACAGAGTGAATATCCACGTGCATTAAAATCTTTAAAAGCGTTCTCGTCATTCAAATATACATATAACAGTAACGTATTTTCAATATTCCCTTCTCTAGGTCGGCCATTTATATTATTACGAAACTCCCGTACATTAAATTTCTATACAAGAATCTAATGTACATTTAGTGCTTTAACTCTGTCAATTGGAAAGATGTGGAGCTGAAACTTGGTGTTAGCATTCACAGACATCCTTAAAGCATATCCAAAGAGTTTTACAAATTTTGATGTTCACTCATATTTGTCCTATATCTCACCATACATTAAATTTGTATAGCAGAATCTAATGTACATTTAGTGCTGTAACTCTGTCAATTGGAGAGATGTGAAGCTGAACCTCGCTGTCAGCATTCACAGACATACATAAAGCATATCCAAAGAGTTTTACAAATTTTGATGTTCACTCATATTTGCCCTATCTCTCACTATACATTAAATTTGTATACAAGAATCTAATGTACATTTAGTGCTGTAACTCTGTCAATTGGAAAGAAGTGAAGCTGAAACTTGCTGTCAGCATTCACAGCTATCCTTAAAGCATATCCAAAGAGTTTTGCAAATTTTGATGTTCACTCATATTTGTCCTATCTCTCACCATACATTAAATTTGTATAGCAGAATCTAATGTACATTTAGTGCTGTAACTCTGTCAATTGGAAAGATGTGAAGCTGAAACTTCTTGTCAGCATTCACAGACATCCTTAAAGCATATCCAAAGAGTTTTACAAATTTTGATGTTCACTCTTATTTGCCCTATCTCTCACCATACGTATATTAAATTTGTATAGCAGAATCTAATGTACATTTAGTGCTGTAACTCTGTCAATTGGAAAGATGTGAAGCTGAAACTTGTTTTCAGCATTCACAGCTATCCTTAAAGCATATCCAAAGAGTTTTACAAATTTTGATGTTCACTCATATTTGCCCTATCTCTCACCATAAATATATTAAATTTGTGTAGCACAATCTAATGTACATTTAGTGCTGTAACTCTGTCAATTGGAAAGATGTGGAGCTGAAACTTGTTGTCAGCATTCACAGCTATCCTTAAAGCATATCCAAAGAGTTTTACAAATTTTGATGTTCACTCATATTTGCCCTATAAGTACGTACATACGTAGGACAAATTTGAGTTGATATCACAATTTGCAAAACTCATTGGATGCCTTTCATACATCTCTGTGAATACTGAAATAGAGTTTCAGATTCATATCTCTTTATATGAAAGAGTTACAGCACTTAATTTACTTTAAATTACTGCTATATGAAGTTAATGTATGGTGAGAGATAAGGCAAATTTGAGTGGATATCAAAATTTTCAAAACTTTGGAAGCCTTTCATACATCTCTGTAAATGCTGAGCTAGAGTTTCAGATTCATATCTCTTCATTTGGCAGAGTTAGAGCCATAAATGTACTTTAAATAACTGCTATACCAAGTAAGATATCAAATTTTTCAAAACTCATTGAAAACCTTTCATACATCTCTGTGAATACGGAGCTAATAATGTATGAAACATTTACAATGAGATTTTAAATTTTTCATAAATCGTTTTCCCTATATCTCACCATTCATTAGCACATCCCAAGTCATTAGTATCGATGCATGTTTCGATTATCGCTATCGTAAATTAAAGAATATGTCTGAGATGTAAGCTGATTTGACAATTATTCTGTATATCATTGTATCATTCGTACCATTTCTTATTTTAGGCCTTCCGGATGGCCTTCCTCGAAGATTAATCAATTAGCGATCGTGTGCAAGGAGGCGTCATTGAAGGGAGAGGTGACGATTGGTTAGTGCATATAGGTATTATGAATCTACGAATCTTATTTTGGCTCTTCTAAACTACGATAGTTCTTCATATTTGTGGCGGCGGTGCTTCGTAGTTAAAACGCTTGTCGCTCTGTTATATTTAGGAGCGAACACTGTTGTACATCCGAATGTGCGCATCCTGGCGGAAGGCGGACCCATCATTATTGGAGAGGACAATTTGATTAAGGAAGGAACAACAATTATAAACAAGTCAGCATGTGTGCATGCGTGTGCGTGTGTGTGTGTGTGTGCGTGCGTGTGTGTGTATTTTTTATTTCATTCTTTAGAAAACAGGAATCGGACCAGAGAAGGGCGCTTATAATTGGAAATGGAAATGTCTTTGATGTCGGTGTATGTATCCTTCCTTACTTTTTATCTTTGAGCAAACCTAAGCTAATAGTGTTACTGCCCCTTGACCGAACCACAGATTGTGCTGCGGGTGCAGTGGGAGATTACAACACTTTTGAAATGTGTTGTCAAGTTGAAGACGGAGTCAAGATCACAGAAAATTGCTTTATTGGTGCCAAGTGCCATGTTATTTCAAAAGAAGAACTTGCTCCAAAGACAGTCGTGTATGGAAGTGGGCAGGAAAGGTGGATCCTGAAGAAAGTTCCAAAGGTATGTCACTGCCCCTCCTCCATACCTCTCCCTCATCTCTAATGCCACACCCCCTAGGTGTCCACCCCGCAGCAGTTGGCCTTGCTCTCAAAGACACTTCCAAATTACCACAAGTTGATAAAGATTGCTCCTGCAACTTCTTCTTAGCGACCATGAGATAATTTATATTACAATAATTGTGAATTAGTTAGTGTCATTTTATAGATGATCTGAAGCTAGATTAGCAAAGTTTAAAAGCTTCACTGAAAATTGTTCCACTATACTGATACAACAATACATATATAGATGATACATATGTATATACCAATAATTTAATTATATTATTATTTCACAATATAAATAGACACACAGTCCACTAAGATATGTGATTACACAGTGATTATATATATATACAATTGTGAAAGTGTATGGTTATATATATTGGGATGGTTACTAGGTATGAATAGGAAGGATATCGACATTCTGCTTCTTTAGGGGAAACCCCATCTCCAAAAGGGCTTTTACTGTTCCTGATTCATTTCCCTTTTGTCTAAGAGTTCCTCGAACTAAACCATCCTCAGCATGAGGAATAAAACACTTGATTCTCTTAATTGCTTCACCTGTAAGTCCACAGACATAAGTACAATGAGGTTGAGAACAGCACATATTGGTCACATGTGGGTCACATGACAGTCATTTGATAGTCACATGACAGTCATGTTTTTGATAACTCACTTTCTGTAAGGCGTCTAGGTTGGTATACATTATCTCTGCGAGCTGCACGTCCACCTCTGCTGTTAGCACCCACACCCCCAGTCTGTGCTTGCTGAATGTTGTCATGGCGACCAGACCTCAATGTAGCTCGGCGACGTAAAGTGTTGACTCTGGTTTTGAGTTTTGAAAGAGGCTTCTTGCGATAGGTGAGTGGCAGCAGGATAACTACTGCAGCTATGACCACGATGACACCAACCGGAATGTACCAAAAGGTCTGCAGCCACAAGAGAACTTCATTCAGCGTCTCCTCGTTGAAGAGGTTGGTAAGGATGTCAATAAAGTCCTCATTGTTAACGGGAACGCATTCCGACTCTGTTGCACTCAATCGGTTGCACAAACCATTAAAGCTGTTACATGATCTGTCGGAGCCCTTCACCGTGAGGTCGATTCGCGAGTCAGCCTAGGGTGAACGGAACAAGTTACTACGGCTGCAGACCAATTTCCAACATTTTCTAAAACTTTTAAAAGCACAAAAATATCAACTTACAATATCTCCTGACGACTGACAGCCATTTTCTGTTTGGCAGCAGACGTGACAAAACTGATTTGGTTTGCTCATGTCGTTGCACTCACATTCTGTTGCACCAATGGTACTACAGATGGAGCCAGTACAGCCCCCCGAGCGACATGTACGAGACCCCTCACTACAAAGTGTGCCATCAGGTTTGAAACCATTTTCAACGTCGACCACACAGCTTGCAGTCATTCCATTGCAAAAGACTTCATCGGTACAGTCAGTTTCTGCTGAACACAGCTGGTCTGCGCTTTGCAAAGTAAACTGACACTGCTCTGTACAACAGGGCTCATTAGACTTTGGACTAATAGGAACATGAAATGGGACTTGGAATGGAACATGAAATGGGACTTGGAATGGAACATGAAATTGGACTTGGAATGGAACATGAAATTGGACTTGGAATGGAACATGAAATTGGACTTGAAATTAGACTTGGAATGGAACATGAAATGGGACTTGGAATAGAAACAGGAAATTAATAACTAACGTGCACTGAGCAGAACTCTTTAGCGTGCAGTCCAGGTTACAGCAAGAATCTCCCGTATTACACATGTTAACGTCTTCTGTGCTCCCACAGTCACACTCTTCATCATTCTCAATGATTCCATTGCCACACACATCAATACCACCTGTGAAGGAGACAGTCAAGTGATAATGCAACCACAACTGTTTCTTTTTTGAAACCACTTACTGATAAAGCAACCAGACTTGTCTCTTAGCACATCTCTGATGTAGGATCGACTACAAGTTGAGAAACGTTTATTGTTTGAAAGAGATCCGTCTGTTGCCCTCGGATACATGAGGTAGTTCCCCGATGATCCACCTGGCGAGCAGATGCCTGCCTCCACTGGGTCATGAGGAGACCCAAAGTTGTGGCCAAACTCATGGGCAACGGTGACTGTACCAATCTCTCTGCTCTGTCTCTGTCCAAAGTTGAGGTACGTGACAATGGCTGTGTTCAGGTTTCTCTGTCCAGAAGACAAAGTCACCCTCTCCTGACACACGCCTCCTATGTTACCTCCATTGGGCTCCGCCACCCAGGCCAGGCCCAACACTCCTTGGGCAAAGTCGCGATAGGTAAACAGCAAGGCCAAACAATAACTATTGTGATTCTCCTATGGGGTCAGCAAGAGTCACATGACTAGTGAGGTCACATGACTACTAAGGTCACATGACTAGTGAAGTCACATGACTAGTGAGGTCACATGACTACTAAGGTCACATGACTAGTGAGGTCACATGATTACTAAGGTCACATGACTAGTGAGGTCACATGACTAGTGAGGTCACATGACTACTAAGGTCACATGACTAGTGAGGTCACATGACTACTAAGGTCACATGACTAGTGAGGTCACATGACTACTAAGGTCACATGACTAGTGAGGTCACATGATTACTAAGGTCACATGACTAGTGAGGTCACATGATTACTGAGGTCACATGACTAGTGAGGTCACATGATTACTAAGGTCACATGACTAGTGAGGTCACATGATTACTAAGGTCACATGACTAGTGAGGTCACATGATTACTAAGGTTACATGTTCAAGTGCTCACTTGAGACCAGAGATCCAGGAAAGAGTTTACTGTGATACCGTCACTGGCATATTGGCTGTTGGGCATAGTAGAAGTGGTAAAGATTTCAATGTCTGGTGCATAAAACTTCAATCCATCTGCTGTTCCATCGAGGTCAAAGTCTGTCTGAACGTATATTTGGTTAACTGCATTCAGAACTGTAGTGATCTCATTTCTCACGACCGTTGGCTGACTGCTACCGACACTGCTGTAGAATCTGGAGTCGGCGGCTATTCTCAAGCGACACACTGTGCCTTGGGAGGACTGTCGCCTAGGTTACAGAGTTAAGAAGCCTCTAAATAGCATAGAAATTCAATTGAACAAAGAACTAACTTTCTTCTGACTTGTTGCTTTTCAGAAAAGTCTGTGGAGGACTGCAGTTCCTTTAAATACTTTTGCAGTTCTCCCAAATGTCCACAGTAGCTAGTATTGGCCTCCCCACCCTCCCCCTGTGGGGTCATCATGACATCTGATGCTTTGTAGATAATGGAATGGAAACCAACTCGCTGTTCTGGTTGATAGAACTTCCAAGATCCTTCTAAATGGAATGTCTCGCCAGAAGTGGTCACTACTCCATCAAACACTCCATCCTGAATGTACCCATGAACATAAGAGGTGGGGTCACCTACACAGGTAAAGTGGGCGGGGCAAAGTTAATGTCACATTCTAGAAATTCATCCATAAAGGGTATACCCTTTGTCACACCCTTGGCTGACCTTTTACTTTCCCATGATAGAGATTTCTCTCCAATTCTTCTGGCAAATATATCTTTTTGGTCCCACCCTCCCCAATGAGGTGAACCCTACTATTAGCAACATAGGGGTCCTTATTTGGAGTCAACTCAAGCAAAAAGTTCCTATGTATAAGAGATATTAACGTTTCCATGGCAACCAGTTACAGTTGACATATTGAAATATCACACACTACAATAATACATTCTCCTTTCATATTTGGTCACCAGTATCTGCTGAGCTAATTGCGCCGATGTAGCTACACTATAATGAATGCCAAACTACAAGGCTCTTATCTTTACAGACTAGCTGATAGGAAGCCAGGCAACCCAGTCCCTCCCACAATGTGTCAAACTGTAATTAACACAGTCATGTACACCTACATGACTTGTGAATGGTAGCGTTTACACTTGTACAAATAGTGACTGACTAGCTGATGAGCATGAGAAAGTATGTTAAAAATGAACAAGACATTCAAGAACAATATTCAAAACACAAACACAATAACACAATACATACTGAAAATGTGTATGTAAAGTGTAACTTGATGTACTGTTTGCCTTTCCGTACCTGTTGTGAGCATTAAATTCAATGAACAGTGTATCACTGGTCCACCATTTTCCTGGGCTTGACCTTTGAACTCTATGATGCTCCTTCTCCACATGTAAAGTATCATAATCAAGTACTTCATAATACTTCAAATGATCCAAATGCTTGGCTGAACAGGGAGAGATGGAGAAATCAATGAGTGAAACTAATACAGTCAACCTTTCTATAGTGGTGACCTATGGGAGTGAGACTAGGTAGTCTTTATACAGTCAACCTCTCTATAGTGGTGACCTATGGGAGTGAGACTAGGTAGTCTTTATACAGTCAACCTCTCTATAGTGGTGACCTATGGGAGTGAGACTAGGTAGTCTTTATACAGTCAACTTCTCTATAGTGGTGACCTATTGGAGTGAGACTAGGTAGTCTTTATACAGTCAACCATTCTATAGTGGCGACCTATGGTATGTAGTCTTACGTTAAAGTTTATGGATAATACACGACGATCGACAAGCGAAACTTACAGCGGGGATGCGCCACACTTAACAAAAGTAGCGAAAAGACCAGATTAGCTTTCACTAAAGAGAACATTTCTGAATCTTGAGGATTTAAAGTCGATCCGTCGAGTCAACTAACCCGGACACGCCCACTTTTAATGTATTACGTAACCGTAGGCGTAGTAGGACGTGACACTCGAGTGGATTCCTCAACGTACGTAGCATAGTACGTTACGACTTCCGAAATTCGACAGTTGCTAAGGAGAGACGGACCGCTTGATTTTCAGATCACTGCACTGAATCACTGACATGGGATTCCGCTGGTCGAATGATCTGCCGCGATACATCTTCTTTGGCGTTTGGATGGTAATCAATCTTTCTCTCTTTCTCGGTTTCTTTCTCTCATTTCAGCTCAGTGGGCAGTACTTCTACTTCAGACTGAGGACGCTGCACGCGCTAGCCTTCGCCAGAGGACCGGCCAACGTCATTCACTTCAACACCGCCCTGGTTCTCCTGCCAATTTGTCGCAACCTCATCTCGTTCGTGCGAGGTTGCTGCGGATGCTTCCCGCGCGGCGTGCGGGCCCTGCTAGACAAGAACATAACCATGCACCAGTGGTTCGCCTGGGCCATCGTGGTCGCCAGCATCGTGCATACGGGGGCGCACTGGTACAATTACGAGAGGCTGTCTCGGGAGGTACCCTCCGAACCGCCGGAAGGAGTGCGCTATATTCCCCCAGGGGCGCTACCGGGCAACGGACGAGTAGCGGATCCTGTGTCTTTGTGTTTTTCAACTGCAGCTGGAGTGACAGGTCACGTGATGGTGGTCGTGCTGTTTCTTATGGTCACCTCATCTGTAGAGTTTGTCCGAAGGTCGTACTTTGAAGTCTTTTGGTACACCCATCACTTGTTTGTGGTGTACCTCATTGCGTTGGGTCTGCACCAGATCCAGAGGCTCCTCCCCCTGCAGAGGGCTTCCAATGTGTACCTGGGGGAGGGGGTGGGGCCTAATGGCACACACAACCCAGAGTACTGCAGCGCTCATGAAACAAGTACTGAATTTGCCATGGATCCTCGGTGCAGCGGAGTACATGAAGCACAGTTCAGTGCTGCTGGGCCTACTTCCTTTTACTGGTACGTGGCACCTCTCCTGATCTATGCAATAGAGCGAGTGATCCGATTGGCCAGCTACTGCATGCCTGTGGTGGTGACGCGAGTGGTGGAGCACCCTTCAGACACTTATGAGATTCAAATGAAAAGAAAGTACTTTCATCCTGAAGTTGGTCAGTATGTCTTTATCAATGTCCCCTCTGCCTCCATCTTGGAGTGGCATCCCTTCACCCTCACATCTGCCCCCGAAGAGGACTATTTCAGTGTCCATATAAGGAAGGTGGGTGACTGGACAGAAAAGGTGGGTCAACTCATTGGAGTTGGCTCAGACAACTACTTGCAATCATGGCAGTTGCCAAAAATCTTTATCGATGGACCATTTGGGACAGCCAGTGAGGATGTGTTTGGTTTTCAGGTGGCCATGTTGGTGGGGGCGGGTATTGGGGTAACCCCCTTTGCGGCCACCCTCAAGTCCATCTGGTACAAGCTGAAGGATAAAGGAAACATGAAACTGAAAAAGGTCTACTTTTACTGGATCTGCAAGGACACAAAAGCCTTTGAGTGGTTTCAAGACCTCTTGAAAGTAATGGACGACCAAATACTGCAGGACGGATTGGGAAACTTTTTGGAATATTACATCCACTTAACACGTGGGTGGAGCGACCGTGATGCCAAAGTAATCATGATCCACGATGAGGCTGGAGCAGACGCGGTTACTGGTCTCCAGCAAAAGACTCACTTTGGGAGACCGAAATGGGACACGATATTTGAGGATATCTCAAAGGCTCACCCAGGGCAGGACGTGGGCGTACTCTTCTGTGGCCCAAAGGTGCTGTCCAGTGAGCTGCACAAACAGTGCAACAGAATGAACCAGTACTCGGATGGCTCTAGAGCAAAGTTCTTTTACAACAAGGAAAATTTCTAAAAACTAGTTTCATTCAATGAATACTAACAATTAGTTTAATGATGTTCTTTGCCTCCATTTTGTAATTATATAATGTAGTCCTTTGTGATGGCATTGCTCTTCCAATGTATTCATGTATGCCTGTGATAACAAATAGGTACAAGTCACATGACAGTCACATGCAAGTCACATGACACTCACTTGCAATGCATTGGTAGCCTCATGTAGTCGTACAAAACAGGTAATTACGTGTTCAATGACCTGAAACTCTGGTGTACTGTCGTCTGGTAACTCTCCCTTGTCTCCATGACAACACTTAATTGCTAGTTTTAGTAAGCATTTACTAATGGCAACCTGTCGTGGGTGTATTCTGCAGAAAGATGGCAGAGGAATGAATGGCAGGTATCTCCTAATGGGTGGGTCCTACCGTAACCAAGCAACAGCAATGACTGCCTCCAGAGCCTTCAAACAGTGCACTCTGGTTAGCTCTCCACTGCAGTCGGCAAACTCCATACAGTCAAACAGGACGGGGAAGAGCTGTTCTGAGTGCCGCAACACCCACACACCCAACAGGTATATATAGCTCTCCAAGTGACGTGTCATTGCCTGTAGGAGGGTCATTGTGGGATGGTACGGCTGGGGGTGTGGCTGAGTGTTGGGGGTGTGGCTGTGTGGTAAAGGTGTGGTTGAGTGTTGGGGGTGTGGCTGTGTGGTAAAGGTGTGGTTGAGTGTTGGGGGTGTGGCTGAGTGTTGGGGGTGTGGCTGAGTGTTGGGGGTGTGGCTGAGTTATATGATGACCTGTCTTTGAGGTGTCTTGGACTCCATCTGAAGAGATCGAAGGATGTCATCAAACACTTTGTTCCTTATTGTTCTCTAACAAAGGGACAGCGCAGATGAGTGATAGGGAGGGAGCAGAGATGAGTGATGGGGAGGGAGCAGAGATGAGCGATGGGGAGGGAGCAGAGATGAGTGATGGGGAGGGAGCAGAGATGAGTGATGGGGAGGGAGCAGAGATGAGTGATGGGGAGGGAGCAGAGATGAGTGATGGGGAGGGAGCAGAGATGAGCGATGGGGAGGGAGCAGAGATGAGCGATGGGGAGGGAGCAGAGATGAGCGATGGGGAGGGAGCAGAGATGAGCGATGGGGAGGGAGCAGAGATGAGCGATGGGGAGGGAGCAGAGATGAGCGATGGGGAGGGAGCAGAGATGAGCGATGGGGAGGGAGCAGAGATGAGCGATGGGGAGGGAGCAGAGATGAGCGATGGGGAGGGAGCAGAGATGAGCGATGGGGAGGGAGCAGAGATGAGCGATGGGGAGGGAGCAGAGATGAGTGATGGGGAGGGATAAGGCAGCTCACCGGCCTTGGTTCTGTAATAACTAGAGGGGGAGGACCCTCAATTACTGGAAGTAGGCGGAGTAAACATGGGTGCACAGTGTTAAGAATTTCAACTTCATTGCTGTAAATTAATTGGTGAATGGCCTGTGTTAATGGATGAATAACCACAATTATATTAGAGAATTGAAACTGATTTTTAATTGGTACGTATGTCTTACATCATAAATGACCATTCCGTGTCCATACTGTCTCAGTTCAGTTGCATTCTGAGAATAGGAACACAAAGGGTAAGACTAGCTGTAGCAGTATCAAGTTGCCATGGTTACCTTAAAGGTGTATATAGCAATCATAACTCACAACATTGTCAATTAATCTTGTCAGATATATGAGACCCAATTTCTTATTGTAAACCTGGTGGAATAAGAGTCATTGGAAGGTGATTTAAGAATCCTTGGGCTAGTATACAAGAGCCCACTACCAACAAAAGGTACTTACTTCATAGTCGTCAACAAACATTAATAAAGGTGGAAGGACATTTTGGAGGTGTGGCTCCATATGTGGGTGTGGCAGATTGTTGACACACCAGACAAGGGAGTGCTTGTAGGACGGGTTCGACTTCCAATTTGTTTGAGTTAATTTTACTTTGAAAACTTGAAACAAATCTTTAACAATAGCACCACAGTGTGCAGATTCTTCATCAGAAGGGGTCACATGATTGTCATGTGACAGTTTGTATTTTAAACATTCTGCTTTTCCTACAAGAAGTTCCACTTCTCTTTCACATTCACAAACTGCCAACAGTTTTGACAACGTTCCTACATCAACAGAATCTTCCTTGACCAAAGGAAGCAGTGAGGCAGTCACACCTACCCCTGGCCAGAGCCCTCGTATCAGCAGTAGTCCAGTAGTGCTGCACACAGTGGGCTGGGAGTTGCAAGACACACTCAGTGACAGCCCGTCTCCACTCTGCAGACCCTAGCAATATGGCTGTCTCCTTTTTTATATTTTCTTTGATGTATTCAAGGCTACACTTGAATTTTATGAAATCTTTCTTCACTAAATACAGGCAATGTTACGTAAAGCTATATATGCATCATTCATATATAGTCATTGGGGATAGTAGTACAATAGGGACAAGCCATACAAATGGTCGCTACTGCATATAGGTGCAACTGAACGACCTAACAGTTGCTGCATCAAAGTAATGAACGTACAGTCTTACTTACAATCCGAATCAACGATGAGATTGCGTAGCTTTTCGAAAAGCAATTCCTTACAATCAGCGGCCATATTGCTTCTCTCACCACAAGTGTTTCAACTGTTCTATTTAGCAAGGCAAGGTACTTGAAGATGGCGTCTTTCGTAGATTTCTGTCACTCACTAGAAACTTTTGATCTGGTAAGCCGATCTGTGGTAGGTTGCTGTAACAAGCATGTCCCCTCGCTGTCCACATTTGTTTGGACACTACAACTTATAAGCTTTCTATTATTTCCTTTCGCTAATTTGGAATTCTAATTGAGTTAATTGATGCACTGACATGTAGGGGTTGAGATGGAAAGCAGTGATCGAAAATATTCTGGTTCACGCAAAGCGAGAACAATTATCTAATCCTTGCAAGCGCGCCTAGGTCGCGCTCCACTGGTAAAATAGTAGCTAGCTAACCGCTTCGAGCTCGTATGCGTTTAAGCGCTGTTTCTGTCTCGCGGCCTTTTTGATTGGCCCAAACGATTATGTGTAGCTCTGTGAAGTACATTGTGATGGTCCAACGGACCTGGAATGCAATATCTGTATTTCTCCTCTGTAAGGAAGCCGTATAGTGGCATACCTAATTCACTGTAGTCCGAATGTGCTGTTATTAGAATTAGAATTATACACTTGTGTAGGAAGGCGCTGGTTCTGAGATCCATGTTGTAATTGGAAATGAGTCTGGGGATCTGGACTCTGTGGCTTGTGCGCTAGTGTGTGCGTATATCCTTAGCAAGGTAAGAAGGGTGTGGCAGTGGGCGTGTCCATGCAAGTATGTCAATTGCAATCTCTGTAGTCTGCCGACACTCCAGTGGTCCCATGTGTTGCCGGTAGCTCACAGCTGATCCAGCGAGATGCCATCTTCCTGCTTGACCAGATAGGAATAGGGAGGTCTTGTGTAAGGAGTTTGGGGGAAATCCCTATTAATCAGTTTGAAAATGTAAAGGTTACTTTGGTGGACCACCACACCCTCGACACACCCCTCCAAGTAGACAACTGTCAGCTAGTACAGGTGATTGATCACCATAGCAACCCGCCAGAGTATCCGCCTGGTACAGAGACTGTGATTACCAGTGTCGGCTCCTGTTCAAGCCTTTTGGTTGGTCAATATAAGGAAGAGGTGGAGTTTGACGATGCCATGGCAACGCTACTTCTTGGAGCCATTTTAGTGGATACCTTGAATTTGAAGTCGGAACGCAGCACAGAAGTGGATGCCAGTGCTGTGAAGGATTTATCAGAAATCAGTGGAGCAGATCGAGCTGATTTGTTTGCAAGTGTCATGCAACAGAGATTTGGTCGCCATGGTGATGATATTGCTGTTCTTCTCAGGAGAGATCTGAAACAGGAAGTTTGGAATAAATTTCGAATCCTCTTTTCCACTGTCACCTGCGACTTCAAGGAGCTTGTCTATGAAGAGGATTTTGTAGGTCATCTGGAAGTGCTGCTCGGCCAGGAGGGAGGGGCTATGGCTGTCATCCTGTTTGCCAGTCTAGATAAGGATGGTTCCGTTGATAGGTCTATTGCCCTCTACCAACCGCCCTCCACCAGAGAGACAGCGAGGGATATTGCTGAGACAGCAGCTGCCTATTTGGAGTACAAGTGTGAGGCCATTAGGATCGGGGAATCCCCTGATGACATTATCATTTTGTCCACACAAAGCGGTTATACCAGAAAGCTTGTGTTGCCATTAGTAATGGAATCACTAGAGAGACCGTGAGTTAAGTATTCTTCTCGGTAAGTCTTTGTGCATGTTGTGTGTGTATTCCATTAGGACTGATGAGGGGCCAAACCTGGATTCCTATGCCATTGTGAGCCTGAGTCAATTTGGAAGAACACCACAAGATGAGGAGCCCCAGGGCCAAGAAGAGGAGCCCCAGGGCCAAGAAGAGGAAGAAGAGAAGCCCCAGGGCCAAGATGAGCAGCCCCAGGGCCAAGATGAGGAGCCCCAGGGCCAAGATGAGGAGCCCCAGGGCCAAGATGAGGAGCCCCAGGGCCAAGATGAGGAAGAAGAGGAGCCCCAGGGCCAAGATGAGGAAGAAGAGGAGCCCCAGGGCCAAGATGAGGAAGAAGAGGAGCCCCAGGGCCAAGATGAGGAAGAAGAGGAGCCGCAGGGCCAAGATGAGGAAGAAGAGGAGCTCCAGGGCCAAGATGAGGAAGCTTTGGCTCAGCAGAAAGGACTGCCATTGGATGAGTGAGGACTGTTTGAAAGTAAGTGGTAGTATGCAAAGTCAACAGCTGTTTCCATATATAGACATGATCCAGTGGACTCTTTTGTGCTTCTGAGTATGAACCAAAAGGAACATCAGAAAGAGGAAGTAAGCACAAAACAGGAAGAGGAAGTTATTAGAGAAGAGGACCCTTTGCAACAGGAAGTAGTGCAGACAAAAGAGGCTCATTCACAAGAAACTGTAAGTGATATTATTAGTGTTGAAGAGGTCCACCCAAATTTGGACATTCAAGATGTCAGGGACAAGCCAACAGGACAGGAAGATGTCACGCCCACTCTCACACCCACCATGAGCCCCCAGCCTCCGGCCACTATACCCATTCAGTACACTCCGCCTCCACTGGAGCCCAGTGTCACCGTCCTGGCCACTCCTGAAGGTGAGACTGAGCTCTTGTGTCTGAACAGCTGGTGAGAACAAGGTTGCATTTTGTAGAGTCATCGTCCATCAAGTTTGAGCCCCGCCCATCTGAGCATGGAGGCCCGCCTCCTCCAATACCTGAGCTAGATGTCAAGGAGGAACTTCATGAGACGAGAGATTTCCGTATTGTGAATGTTGGAGGAGAGGAGATTCGTGTGGATCTCAAGCAACTGGAGGACTATAGGCCTATAGTAGCCCACGCAGGTATGTTTGCTAGGAGGGGAGGGTGAACTGGTGAGAGTGTCCTTGTCTCTGTAGGCTACATGGGGAAGGGGAGCACGGCCGTGGTTGTGGTGCAGTCTCGCTACCTGCCTCCCAGGAGCCTGCCAAACTACAATCAGATCCTAACACAGCTCTTCTAGTGAGTGCATCACAAGGATCCACTCACCTCATTTTAGTGGTGCCATTACACCTGTAGCTACGTCTTGTCAACCGTCGACAATATTGTCGTTGATGACTACGTCCTGGTGTACATTCACGGGGATGCTCCACGGAATAGCATGCCGGGCTTCAACTGGTTTCGTCGGTTCTACCAAATGATCGACCGCAGACTTAGGAAGAACCTTCGACACCTGTACCTTGTGAACCCTTCCATTTGGATACGCCTAATGCAGCAGCTAGCCAGACCCTTCATAAGGTACCTCTGTATGCACAGACTTGTAGTGTCTTGACCTGTTTGTCTGTCTGTTTAGTGCAAAGTTTTACAGGAAAATTGTTCATGTCAGTGGAATGGAGGAACTTCCAAATCACATTCCCATTTCCAATTTGGAAGGACTATTCCCACAATTTCGACAGACAACAGAAAAGTAATTATTTCTAACACTATTTTGGTACATGAGTTGAAGATTTTTTAATTGAAATAGAAAAGCTGCCAGTGAAACGGGCAAACAAGAGGCGGAGCTTACCGCAGCAACTGATCCAAAAGAACAATGAAAAATATTAGTCTATACTACCCCACAGCTGGAAGGGGAATTATAATATAGTGTTTATATTAGAATCTTTCTAATTAGCCCTCAATTGTTATAAAATTGTATACTGGAAAATGGCTGGTGAAACCTCAATTGTAACACATCAATGTAGTGTTTTAGCTGTGATATGCAAATGGTATTCACAAACACAGAATGTGAGCAGTTATTGGGAATGACACTCTTTAGGTTGGCTTGCACAAGCATCCTGCCTGGCTGTGAAAGACAACTCTACATGTGTTCTTCTTGCAGGATCGAGCATCAAATGTCTGACACTGCTGGAAAGGGGGACAGTAGAGATGGAGGGAGATGGCCTTCTCCGTGTGGCTCGGGTTTGCCACCCGATGTAGGCCAATCTCATCTAACACACAGAGTAAGGGAGAGAGAGAATTGTGAATAGACATAATTCCCTCTGACATGAGATTAGCACTCACCTGATATATACGTGACAGCATCTCTGCTGTGCAAGTTGGTACCTGTTTGCTTCATTCCACTACTCCGCCCACTCTCGTCCGAGTGCTCGGGCCACGAGTACATGGTCTCCACCAGCTGGCCGTCCAGCATCTTCATGAAACAGTGAGAGTCCTGATGGTCGTGAATGGAGCTACCGTGCCCCTCTCCCCAGCAGAGGACAATCAGGTTGAAGTTATCATTTCCCTTGTCGACAAGATTACGAGTGTACCTACACACAAACAGGATCCCCAGGAGGGTGGGGTGGGGTGATTGGTGGATCCCCAGGGGGTGGGGTGGGGTGAATGGTGGATCCCCAGGGGGGTGGGGTGGGATGAATGGTGGATCCCCAGGGGGGTGGGGTGGGGTGAATGGTGGATCCCCAGGGGGTGGGGTGGGGTGATTGCTTACAGTTCATGAGAGGTAATTGACCTTCAAAGTAACTCCATTAACCTAGTACCATATGAACACTATACACCCATTAGCTAATTTCACACTTCAATACTCTCCATAAATCACTTCTCTAATGACAATGTCTTTTTAGATGTACACATTCAATAATGATATTCGTACTAGCACACAATTGTAAGTGTTTCTACATGTTCACTTTCACAGTCACCAAACGTCATTTGTGCCATTGTACACTTACCTGTGGGGATCAAACAAAGCGAACTTCCTCCAATCTCTCTCGTTCGAATGGTACGCCGACATTATTTCTTTCATGCGATCTACGTCGATACATTCGCTGCTAAATTCGTTCCAAATGGCGCTTACGAGCTCGTCCCAACTCAGCCTCTCGCAAGCCATTTTACAAACAATGACAAATTTTTAAAGAACCACTCTCTCTTCGTCAACTCGAAACAAGTTCGAAGGTTGACGATATAAGAGCCATGGGCTACTAGAGGGCCGCTAGAGGGCCACTAGAGGGCCACTAGAGGCTCTTACAAAATGGCCGACGCTAAGGCAAAAGCAGCTTCTCAAGAAAAGTTTATAATTTTTCATCAGATGCGGCAAGAACAGAGAGAAATAGCTCTAAAAATCGCAGAAATCGAGTCAGACAAAACTGAACACAAGTTAGTAGAACGTCTCTTTAATCATTAGTGATATATGTAAGGTTTATTATACAGTGTATGTATTGCTTATGTATATTTGTATTATAGGTTAGTTGTTGATTCATTGAAAGAATTGGATCCAAAACGAAAGTGTTTCAGAATGGTGGGTGGAGTTTTGGTGGAGCGGACAGTTGGGGAGGTTCTACCAGCCCTCAACTCCAATGTTGTAAACGTAAGCTGGTACGTAGTGCATAAATGTTGCTATGGCGACCACCTACATGTATGTGTGCAGATGGGAGAGACATTGGAGAAGCTCCAAGTTCAACTGAAAGAGAAAGGAAAGGCATTGACTGAGTATAGGGAGAAGAATGGCATTCGTTTCCATGGTGACAAGTCAGAGCAGGAGGACAAGAATGCTGATAAATCGTCCCATGGAATATTAGTAGGACAGTAGCCATTTTTTAATTGTATTTGTCAATGATATACTTGGTCACATGATAATCACATGACCACTTCACCAACTTATAATCAACTTTAAACACTGTTTCTAAAGAGTGAAATATTTGATTGCAATGTATGTAAAAGTTTGGAATGTTGAAAATCTTTAATTTCTTTATTGACAACCAAAAGCAGTCGTTCTAAGCTTCTCTGGTGCTTTGCATTTGAATCTCGTACCAATGTGATCAACAACTGTTTTGTCCAAAGCAGACAGCAGACACACACCAGATCTACCACACCTATCTCCTTGGGGGAGGGGAGTGTCTCATTGGGGGTGGGGAGTGTCTCCTTGGGGGTGGGGAGTGTCTCCTTGGGGGTGGGGAGTGTCTCCTTGGGGGAGGGGAGTGTCTCCTTGGGGGAGGGGAGTGTCTCATTGGGGGTGGGGAGTGTCTCCTTGGGGGAGGGGAGTGTCTCCTTGGGGGAGGGGAGTGTCTCCTTGGTGGAGGGGAGTGTCTCCTTGGGGGAGGGGAGTGTCTCCTTGGGGGAGGGGAGTGTCTCCTTGGGGGAGGGGAGTGTCTCATTGGGGGAGGGGAGTGTCTCATTGGGGGAGGGGAGTGTCTCCTTGGGGGAGGGGAGTGTCTCCTTGGGGGTGGGGAGTGTCTCAGTGGGGGAGGGGAGTGTCTCCTTGGGGGAGGGGAGTGTCTCCTTGGGGGTGGGGAGTGTCTCATTGGGGGTGGGGAGTGTCTCATTGGGGGAGGGGAGTGTCTCCTTGGGGGAGGGGAGAGTTGAATGTATATAGATTGATGCAACTTGAGGAAAAGATGCAGAAAGTATTTGCTGGTTGTTTGCAATAACTCCAGAATGCTCTGAACACGCCACCTTTGACCGAGTTAGAGCACTGTATAGATCCACCCACACAGCTGGGTCAGTCGGGTGCAGCAACACCAACTTTTGACAAGCTTGGACACACTCCAATGGATCGTCTAAGCCTTTGTATATAGTTGCCAAAAGTTGCCATGGCGACGAATCACATGATAAAAGAGGTGGAGTTAGTAGATTCTGTGCATACTCCAATGCCACTCCAAAGTTGTTGCAATGGATATGACATCGTGCAATGCTGTCCACCAGCTGTCTATGCAGGCCACTATTGGATGGCGGTACCATGGCAACCAAGTCCATGTACACAGAAGCAGCCTCCGAGTGCCTCCCTTGGTAATACAGCCAGTCTGCTCTGGCCTTGCCAACCGTCATCTTTCCGTCTGCATCACAGCCCTGACAAGTACAGGTGGCAAACCAGAATGGCGCTTCCCTCCTTGCTACGTATTTAAATGTGTCCCTTTCGCGCTCAATTTCTGTGGAATCGTCTTGAGGGAAAATGTTTATATCTCCTAAGTGCTCCATTATGATGCAATGGTTGTAAATAATGATGCAACAACGCACGGAACGCTGATTGACTGATGCAAGCGGACATTGTTACGTGATCACGCCTGATGGAATTTCCAAGTCGTTGTCTCTTGACAGGTCATACAAAGGACCTGAAGTATATAAATAGTCGACCGATGATCGCTGCATCCATTGTGAAAAATGACTTCGACCAAGATGACGACTCGATTTCTCCTTTCCATCAACCTGGTCTCCCGCTCGACTGCGGGTCCCTCTTGTATTACCATTGGACGTGCGTGCACTCGACCAGTTTTCCAGGTAAACAAATAGCATGTCATTCTGTAGTGTCCCCGCGTCTTCGAGTAGTGTCCATGCTGCGATATGGTCGTACTCCCGTGTTCACAGGTCCGGTCCGTAACCACAAGCAGTCCCCAGAAGGACACGTCTCACTTCAAGCAGAGCTCCGTGAAGCACCCTCTAGCCGACAAGCTCGGCTACAAACAGAGAAACGACTACTTGCTGCCACATCCCATATGGTGAGGTGATGCCAGCACACGTTGCCATGGTTACTGCAGTCCACATGAGCCATTGCATTATGTGTGTATTGTGTTCCTGTAAAATGAGATAATTTCCAGTGACTGTATTACTGTTCATCTTGTCTTCCTTCACTGGTCTTCCTTTTGAGATATAAGTCACTTTAGATTACTTGATTACTGCAGGAGTGAAGATGAGGTAGAAAATGTTAAAATAACTCACCACAAACCTGGGGACTTTGTAGATAAGGTTTGTTTACCAAATATGGTATTGTTACTCCTTATTAGCTGTCCTGTTTATTCAGATGGCGTATTACACTGTAAATAGTCTAAGAGCTTGCTTTGATTGGTTCTCTGGCTATAAACTGGGAATGTACTTCAACACACTCAATGAAGAAAAGTGGTTGAGGTATTTGATGTGAATGTCACATGCATGTCACATGCATACCACTTGACTCTGTTTCCTCATTCAGGCGAATAATCTTCCTTGAAACTGTAGCGGGTGTTCCTGGAATGGTTGCAGCAATGACTCGACACTTGAGGTCGCTCAGGGACATGCAGCGAGACTACGGTTGGATCCACACTCTATTGGGTATGGGACACTCTAGTGGGGTATGGGACACTCTATTGGGGTATGGGACACTCTATTGGGGTATGGGACACTCTATTGGGGTATGGGACACTCTAGTGGGGTATGGGGCACTCTAGTGGGGTATGGGGCACTCTATTGGGGTATGGGACACTCTATTGGGGTATGGGACACTCTATTGGGGTATGGGACACTCTATTGGGGTATGGGACACTCTATTGGGGTATGGGACACTCCAGTGGGGTATGGGACACTCTATTGGGGTATGGGACACTCTATTGGGGTATGGGACACTCTATTGGGGTATGGGACACTCCAGTGGGGTATGGGACACTCTATTGGGGTATGGGACACTCTATTGGGGTATGGGACACTCTAGTGGGGTATGGGGCACTCTATTGGGGTATGGGGCACTCTAGTGGGGTATGGGACACTCTAGTGGGGTATGGGACACTCTATTGGGGTATGGGACACTCTAGTGGGGTATGGGGCACTCTAGTGGGGTATGGGACACTCTAGTGGGGTATGGGACACTCTAGTGGGGTATGGGACACTCTAGTGGGGTATGGGACACTCTAGTGGGGTATGGGACACTCCAGGGTATGACCCTATTGGTTAATGTGATTATGCAATTCTGTAGAGGAGGCAGAGAATGAGAGAATGCATCTGATGACAATGCTAGAGTTAAAAAATCCAACCATAATGTTCAAGGGATCAGTGGTGCTATTCCAGGGTTTGTATGTGAGTGCCTTTTGGTTGGCCTATCTGGTCAGTCCGAGGTTCTGTCACAGATTTGTTGGTTATCTGGAAGAGGAAGCTGTCAAAACATACACACACTGTTTAGAGGTATGCAAACAGTAGCCTGCGGGCTCTAATATCACAAGCCATCACTTGCACATGCTACACTCTGCAGACATTTGAAGACGGCACCCTTAAGCACTGGCCAGTCATGCCTGCCACCGACATGGCCAAACGCTACTGGAAGCTACCAGTAAGTTGACACCAGTTGACATGCTGAGAATATGTGGTAATGTTGCTCTTCTGTAGGAGGATGCAAAGATGAAAGATGTGATCTTGGCCATCAGAGCGGATGAGGCACACCACAGAGAAGTGAATCACACCTTTAGCTCAATGAAACAGGACCAAATCAATCCTTATGGACCAGGAAGATGATTACATTCAGTGGCTTTGTAAACTTATTATTTATTCCTTCAATATACAATTTCTCTTTTTATGCATTTTGTATATAATACAATATCAATAAAATAAACCGGTGGTCAGTGGTTCATTACATCATCATAATGAAATAAATAATTATAGGGGTTTCCTCTTGGCAAAATGGCGGACGAAGTTCAGAAAGCTCAGGAATCTCCTCAAAAAGGAGACACTGTTTTTGGTAAAATGCTTAAAGGAGACATCCCTGTCAACTTTATTTATCAAGATGAACAAGTGAATCGCTAGTTTGTAAAATTCTAAACAAATTTATCATTTTAACCATGAAACAATTCAATACATTCGATTCATATACTGTATTAGATGTCCATTCCATACATTGTGAGTACAGTACATTGTGTGATTATGTTGACCTTGCAATATCGCTTGTAGTGTGTGGCCTTCCATGACATCAGTCCCCAAGCACCCACACACTTCCTGGTGATCCCTAGGAAGCCAATTCCCAGTATGATGGAAGTGACAGCAGAGGATGCAGCGCTGCTGGGGCACCTGGTCTATGCAGCAAAGAAGGTGGCGGAAGATTTGAAGTTAGACAAAGGATACCGAATAGTCATCAACAATGGACCGGATGGGGCACAAGCTGTGTACCATCTTCACCTCCATGTAATGGGGGGAAGGCAGTTGGGCTGGCCCCCGGGATGAGATGAAGGGGATTTCCTCTTGTCAACAATTAACACTTTTTGACTCTTTTTTCGATGTAGTGAATAATTCGATTAGTTTTAGAAGTATCATGTGACTTTGTTAAGGAAAATGTCTGTTGACGAGAAGAGTAATGATTTCGGTGAAGAGAAACCTCACAGTCCCAAAGAGACGTCTGATTTCACTTTCAAAGTCCTCATGATAGGTGACTCAAGCGTTGGGAAGACTGCCACGCTGTCTCGATTTGCTAATGACGAATTTCCGCATTCGTTCATATCCACAGTCGGTAAGTGCTTGTGAGATCGAGTCGATCGTACAGCTCTGAACGTTCTTCTCTGTAGGTATCGACTATAAGCAGCGACTACTGGAAATTGACGACCTCAAAGTACGACTTAGCGTTTGGTGAGGCTCGGATAAATGTATGCGAATTTATGGAATTGAATGCGATCTATGTCCATTTGCCCCTACCCCAGGGACACTGCTGGTCAGGAGAGATTTAGAACGTTAACAAATGCGTACTACAGAGGAGCCCATGTAAGTTTAAGTGGGTGTGTCTGGTGGGCGTGCCCCTCCACTAATCTGCCTGTCTGTAGGGCGTTGTCGTCATGTACGATGTGACCAACAGATCGACCTTTCTGAATGTTCCCGAATGGATTTCCAACACTAGAGACTATAGCTCTGGTAATACTCGAATTATTTTGGTTGGAAACAAGGTTGATCGGACAGACCGAGACGTCACCACAGAGGACGGAGAGAAACTCGCAAAACTGCACAAGCTAAAATTCCTTGAAACTAGTGCAAAAACAGGCCAAAATTGTGAACAGGTATATTTGTCTGAAATCATGTGATCTTCACGTGATCTTCATGTGATCTCATTACAGGTATTTGAAATCTTGGCAAATGATATGTTAAATACAGCACGAGGAGGGGGATATGATTCAGTTAGTGTTATCAGTTTTATCACATGATTATCACATGATCACTAATGTCCTGTCCTGTAGTTTATGGGGAACAGTCATTACAAGAAATTAGGAGACGATAGAACAGAAAGATCTACTTCTCGTTGCGTTTGTTAAATATTATATGCTTTTATAATCTAACTAATTCATGTTCAAATAACATTAAATCTGCTCTATAGTGTCCTTGTATTTAATTGTATTTCTTTTGAAAATCTTTCATAAATTGAGCTAATTTCTGTGTGTCCTCAATGGACACTGCATTGAACAGTGAGGCCCTCAGGCCACCGACTGAACGGTGACCTTTCAAACCAATCAGCCCAGCAGCTTTGGACTCCCCAACAAACTTTTCTTCCAATTCTTGAACTCCGTCTTTGATACGAAATACCACATTGACTCTGGATCTAACTGAAGGCTCAACAGGCGATCTGTAGAACCCATTTGACTGATCAATACACTCATAGATGAGTTTAGACTTGATGGCACTTCGCTTCTCCATTTCTACATAAGAAAATTGAGCTTTTGAAGCAAATGATGCAATCATGTGACCACCATGTGACCAACCTTCCACTCCACCCTGTCTAATGACCCAATCTAAACATTGTTCAAATGTGTAGACTGCCACTGTACTGGGAGTGTTGTACAGCGAGTCCAGCTTGGCTGTCTCCTTGTAGTCCATGATCACTGGAGTGTGACCAAGAGATTGGCCAATCAGGTCCTCTCGTACTACAGATAGAGAGTACACAAGCTGACACCTCTGGAGGGGGAAGCCCCTGTACTGATTATTTACCAATAACAATGGTGACACCAGCACAACCCATGTTCTTCTGTGCTCCAGCAAATAGGAGACCGAATTTGGACACATCAACTTTGCGGGTTAGAATATTAGATGACATGTCGCACACAAGAGGGACTTTCCCTGAGTTTGGCACAAATGGAAATTCCACACCTGCAAAGGCAGGTCAGGTAGTAATGTGGGTGTGGCATCAGGGGGAGTGGCTTACCATGGACAGTTTCATTGTCGCAATAATAAACATATGAAGATTGCGGGTCCAACTTCCATGTTGCCTCACTCGGAATGGAAACAAACTTGTCCAGTTTAGGAAACACCTAAGAAACACATTTGTAATTTCCTTGTGGAGTTGCACACATTTCCAACATCTTTACAACAAGATGGGTTACTATATGCAGCAACTCTACCTCATTAGTTTTGAGAAACTTTTGGGCCTCCTTGCTTGCCTTGCTACTCCAATTTCCCGTGAGAATATAATCAGCACAAGGGTTTTCCCCTCTGGCTAGGTTAAGTGGCACAGCTGAAAACTGTCCCGTCCCTCCACCTTGCATTAGCAGTATCTTGTAGTCATCTGGTACACTCCTGAACACACACACAATGCTGAGCACGCATTTACCGTTAGGGACACTGGAACTTACAGCAGTAGCTTTATCTTTTCAATGGCTGACTTGTTGATGGCTGTGAATTCAGCTGATCTGTGACTCATTTCTACGAAACGGAATAACAAGTATATAAACAGTACATGCGGTCTGCTAACCAGTCGTGCTCACCCATAATTCCGAGCCCGGTACCCCGACAGTTTAGCATTGATCCCTGAACAGTCCTTAGAACCTGCACACAATGGGCGTGGTTTGCAGGTACAAGCTGTCTTATCGAGTTTTCAAAGAGCTTACCTCCTTGGGAAGCTTGGCAGGCCCTGGATTGAAACACGCAACGCCGTTAGTTGTCTCTTCCATCCTCGCTGCTCCGTTACCTCATACAAACCTTTATTCCCAAAATCACGTTGCTCAAGCAGGCAAAGTCACATGACGTTCACACGCGTCATCGAATTAGTCGACCTCATCTTTCACTTTGGCGGGTTCGGAGAAGCAAGACTTGAGATGGAAGCGTTCATCCAGAAACTGCTTGAGGGGCAGGAGCCTAAAGAGGTAGCGGACGCGAAATCATAACCTTGAGCTATGTCTCAGAAAGTTTTCCATTTTGATAGATCAAGGATCTGGCGATCCACGGTATTAAATGTCAAACGATCACTGGTCTAAGTGAAGATTTCGTCAACTTGAAGGATCTGTACATCTTAGGGGTTGGCCTGGCCTCTTTAGAGGGGCTACCAAAGTTGGAAAACTTGATTCGAGTAAGTCTTTTGTAACTCAAGCAATTGTTAGAATTCAATATTTGCATGCAATCTATTCAGATTGAATTAAGTGAGAATAACATTTTGGACGATCTTTCTGCTTTGTGTAATTGTCCCAAATTGCAAGAAATAGATTTGGCGGGAAACAAGATTGCTGATGTAGATATGCTGAAGCCTTTGGTAAGCCTATATATGTCTAGTGCTTGTATATATATTCTTTGTGTTTGATTTGCAGGCAGATTTAAAGGATTTGAAGATTTTGGATTTGTTTGGTTGTCCAATCACTGAATCTGATGACTATCGTCAAAAAGTGTTTAATCTTCTCCCCCAACTGGAGCTCTTGGACCGTGCAGATAAAGATGGCAAAGAAGTTGAAGTGGAGAGTGAAGACCAGGATGATGAGGAAGAGGATTCTGAGGAAGAGGTTGGACTGGATTACCTCAACCAGGACCTCAAAGTGAGTTGCATCCTTTTCAGTTATTCTCTTCCATCTTACACTGTTTCATTGTCTTGCCTACTATTACTGTTCCACCCACCTGCCCCACCCCCAGGATGAGGAGGAAGAAGAGGAGTATGAACCAGAGGATGTGGAAGAAGAAGAAGAAGAGTTGAGTGAAGATGAAGAAGATGAGGAAGGAAAGGTTGGGGAAACGTCAACGCCACCTTCGAAGCGAACAAAAACTGAAGAAGAGTAAAACGCCATTTTGCATGTACATACCTTATAAGGTTACGTTTAATGTTACTATTCTAAGTATCCCGTGACGTGATGGATTGTCACGTAGCGCTGTGATAAGGAGCAGTCCTCGGGAGGGTGTAGCGTACAAGTCCTTCAAATTCGACTGTACGTTGATCATGTCTTGTTTCATGTCGGAAGAGGAGAGGGAACAACTAAGGATTAGTCGGGACATTCAGAAGAGAATAGATGCGGACAAGAGGTGTTTAGATAACGAACTGAAGCTCCTGCTCTTAGGTTAGTGGGACGATGCGAGAGGGAACTCCCGTTCATCGCATTCTCTTATGTCACGCTTCTTAGGGACTGGAGAGTCGGGGAAAAGTACTTTTATAAAGCAGATGCGGATCATCCACGGGAAAGGGTACAACCAGGAGGACCGGGCGACTTTCCAGGCACTCGTTCATAGTAACATCTTTACCGCCATCCAATCTCTAATACTTGGCACAAACTTGCTAAGTTTCGACATCACAGACGACAAGAACCTGGTAAGTATTACTTTGTCAAAAGGACGCGTGTGTGAGTGCTTTAATATGTAAGGAAGACTGGTAAAGTTCAAGCGCATTTCATGGCATCTATAAAGGCCTCCACCCTAGGCACTTGGAGGATGTTACAATGGAATGCAGTACTGTCCCATCCTGTTCCTCCATTGGTGTGTCTAGGGGCATGGAATGTGGATTATGTCAAGATTGGGAGATGTGATATCAGATTGTGGCTAGGCATTTGCATTAGGACATGTATCCTTATCTGCAACTAAACCACAACTACCTATAGCCCTAGCTTTAAGAGCTTCTATCATGTTAGCTCAAAATAAGAAAGGACTGCTGTTGCTATATTTCTATTAGCAATTCAAGGCTCTTGTAGAAGGAGTTGACCCCAAGTCTGTGACTGAGATCTCAAAGGAGCAGTTTGTGGCTATTCGGTCGCTCTGGAGCGATCCTGCTGTTATCAAGGCTTATGAGAGGCGGAGAGAGTTCCACCTTTCTGATTCAGCCAAATAGTAAGTTGGTCATGTGACAGTCATGTGACTCTAACAAGTGAGCACTGCCTATTATCCTTGTCAGCTACCTTGATGACCTGGATAGAATATGTTCTTCAGAATACGTTCCCACTGAACAGGATGTTTTGAGGGTTCGAGTGCCAACTACTGGCATTAATGAATATCCCTTTACCATCCACAATGTCACATTTCGGTGAGTTTGTGAGCAGGATAGTTGTGATAGGCGGGCATGCTGCCCTGTGGGAGGGAGGTGGACGTGGTGCCATGTGGAGGTTGGTCATGAGAAGTCATTATTGCATCTCTTTAGGATGATAGATGTTGGGGGTCAAAGGTCAGAACGTCGTAAATGGATCCATTGTTTTGAGAATGTAACTTCAGTGATGTTCCTAGTTGCAATAAGTGAATACGACCAAACACTGCGTGACGAGGAGGCTGGAGAAGATGTGAGTCAAACAGCAGATCCAGTGGATTGTGCATAATGATGTTTTGATACCTTTGTCTCATTGTAGAATGTAAATCGTTTAATGGAGAGTCAAGCACTCTTTAGGACCATTCTAGAGTACCCCTGGTTTGAGCACTCGTCGATCATTTTATTTCTCAACAAGAAAGATTTACTAGAAGAAAAGATAAGGACTTCTCATTTAGTGGACTATTTTCCAGAATTTGAGGGTAAGTCCCCAACCCCTCACCCCTCACCCCCCTCACCCCTCACTCTTCCCCACCCCTCACACCTCTCCACCCCTCACCCCTCTCCACCCCTCACCCCTCTCCACCCCTCACCCCTCTCCACCCCTCACCCCTCTCCACCCCTCACCCATCTCCACCCCTCACCCCTCTCCACCCCTCACCCCTCTCCACCCCTCACCCATCTCCACCCCTCACCCCTCTCCCCTCTCCCTCTCCACCCCTCATCCCTTTCCACCCCTCACCCATCTCCACCCCTCATCCCTCTCCACCCCTCACCCCTCCCTCCCACCCATCCTTGTACATAGGTAATAAAGGAGATTATGAACAAGCAAGAGAATTTATAGCCAAGATGTTTGTGAATGCAATCACGCATCGTTCCAATGATATCTACCCGCACTTCACATGTGCAACAGACACAAATAACATTAGATTTGTGTTTGAGGCAGTTCGTAGCCATATCCTTCAACGACACATTGTCAATGTCATCCCTGGTCTCTAGGGTAGCTTAACTGTTAGTGTATATGTATATAATTATATATTACTTAACGCTTGTGCAAGGTTTTGTACCAGATCACATTAACGTATTTTATTAGATATATTTTCAGTTTAAGTCAGTGGGCGTTTCGTGCACGTTATTGCGGTTCCTCTTATACGGATTGACGGGACGAGATGTTGACTGTGAGAGAATGCTTTCTGGCACCGGACGAGCGAGAGCAGTTTCGTATATCTCAAATGATACAACGTCAACTTGACAAGGACGAAAAGAAGTTTAAAAGCGAATTGAAACTGCTCCTCTTGGGTGAGTTTCGACAAAATGAATTAACCTTAATAATGATATTTACTCGCCTGACTGACTCTGTAGGGCCTGGGGAATCAGGCAAGAGCACGTTTATTAAGCAAATGAAAATCATCCACGGGAGCGGGTACTCGGACGAGGACAGAAGGGGGTTCAAGCCCGTTGTATTTAGCAATATAATAATTTCCATTCAGCATCTGATCAATGCTGTCAGTTCTTTGGGACTGGCGACAGAGAAGAACCAAATTCAAGTAAGGTTTACATTACGCGCGTGCAGTGCGAGCACGTACGTCGCACATCACCGTCTACGCAGTCTGCATACAGTGCACGTGTTTAACCTTACATTCCATCACTTTATGAATGTATGTTGTGGACTCGCAATGTTTAGTGTTCGATTATTTCGATGTTTTCACTATTTGGCATCTCCACATAGAGACATGCCAAATATTTGAGAGACCTTGACCCCAAGTCTGTGACTGAGATCTCAAAGGAGCAGTTTGTGGCTATTCGGTCGCTCTGGAGCGATCCTGCTGTTATCAAGGCTTATGAGAGGCGGAGAGAGTTCCACCTTTCTGATTCAGCCAAATAGTAAGTTGGTCATGTGACAGTCATGTGACATTTGTCTAACAATGTGTGTGTGTGTGTTCTCATTCAGTTACTTGGACAATCTTGATCGCATCAGCTCAGTTGATTATGTCCCAAATGAGCAAGATATTCTACGAACTAGAGTGCCCACAAGTGGAATTCACGAGTATGTCTTTAAAGTGAAGGACGCCTCATTCAGGTGGGTGGGGTCTGACCAGAGGTAGGGCAATAAACAGCGAGTTTTGATCGTTGATGATTGCTGTAGAATGGTGGATGTTGGAGGTCAAAGATCAGAGAGGAGGAAGTGGATTCATGCTTTTGAGGGAGTCGTCTCTGTGATATTTCTTGTTGCGATCAGTGAATTTGATCAGTTATTGAGATCAGAGGAGGCAGAAGGAAAGGTGAGTGGGTGTATCTTGCATGTGACAGCCAATGAGACTCTGTGTCTCTCTGTACAGGAAGTAAACAGGCTACAGGAGAGCGTTGCTCTGTTTCAGACAATATTGGGGTACCCCTGGTTTGCAAACTCTTCCATCATACTTTTCCTGAACAAGAAGGATCTTCTAGAAGAAAAGATAGCACACTCCCATCTCGTTGACTACTTTCCTGAATACAAAGGTATTGTTAGAATACAGTCCCAAAGTGTGTTCAAGTGACGTTAGATGCATGAATTGATTATTAGGAAAATAGTTTTGCACTAGTGATACAGTTAGAATTCACCTTGTAGGACAAAACAAATTTAATTAACTTGCATGACAGGAAAAACAGCCTAACACTACACTAACAGCAACTCTAGTAGAAATACATGGACACTTCTCCCTTATTGCAACTCTAGTAGAGATACATGGACACTTCTCCCTTACTGCAACTCTAGTAGAGATACATGGACACTTCTCCCTTACTGCAACTCTAGTAGAGATACATGGACACTTCTCCCTTATTGCAACTCTAGTAGAAATACATGGACACTTCTCCCTTATTGCAGGTGCCAAAGGTGACTACAAGGCCTCCAGAGAGTTTATTGCTAATCTCCTCCTGCACTCTGTCCCTCAGAGGTCAAAGGACATTTATCCGCACTTTACTTGTGCTACTGATACAAACAACATCAAAATTGTGTTTGAGTCAGTTCGTGATCACATTCTCACCTCTCATATGACTCAAATGAATTTGTAATGCACAAAAAAACAGATTTTTTATATACTTTCTTAAAATGTATAATAGAGTGTGTTGGTTCATGTGATGTGTTTGGAATAGTGAAGTAACAAGGTCTGCATCAATGCTGTTTGAGACTTTTCTTTACAGAAGTCATCCCACTCTGAAATGCACTACAAAGACTACCAATTACACGTTTATAGCCTTTGGACTGACCTGTGACAAACAAACTCAAATCCAAAATTCCGTTATTCCAGGAGGTAAGGACCCTACGCTTTACTCCTTCAAAGGAGAGCTTTTCAAAATGTGACAATCCATCGCTGCCTAAAAACTTCAGCAAATACAACAAATTTTAAACACTCAAAGTAAAATTCCATCATTTGGACAACTAACTTTGGCGGCAGAGCCACCTTGAAGAACGTTTAGACCATCTGAGACAGTTTTCTGAAAATTCACTAGAACCGTTCTAGAGTCCCTACCGTCGCCCCATGCACCTGACTGCGTTGTAGTATAGGCTGCGCCTCCTGAGCCTACGACCAAGAACAGCCTCCGAATGGCCACTCCTAAAATTCCGGCAGACATCTTGTTTCCAGAAAATGGCTGTAGAAAGGGAACACGTGCTCGTATCAGCATTGTTCAAGAAACTGTCGCTTTATGGAAGCGAGGAAGAATACGATAAGGCTTTAGAAGTGTGCGATATTATTCTTAAAAAGATTCCCGACGATTTGGATACAAAACGAACCAAAATCACATGCTTGATCAATTTGGGAAAATTTAGAGATGCACTTTCTCTCATAGAAACATTGACGAGATCCTGTGGCGATAAAGTTCAGCTTGAACTGGTTTTATGGAAAGGATACTGTTTGTACCGCTTGGGACAGTATCGCGAATGTACGCAATTTCTCCAACAGATGGAGGGAGCGCGAGCGTCAATTGGAATAAACGAATTGCTTGCCCAAGCGTACTACCGCTTGGAGGAGTACGAAAGGTCTTCTCTGTTATACCAAAGCATTCTAAAGGAGTGCAATGATGACTATGTTGAGGAGCGGAGAGCCAATTGGTTGGCTTGCAATGCACTGCAGGCACAATTAACTGGTAAAGGGGATCTACCTTCCTCTCCCAGCCCCGAGACGTATGAGCAGTGCTTCAACATGTCCCTGGTTGCAACCAGCCTTGGTTGTCTAGAAGAATCTTTGGAGTACCTGAGACAGTCTGAGGAGCTGTGCCGCCAGACAATGGAGGAGGAGGGATGTGAAGAGGAGGAAATTGTGGAGGAATTAAACATAGTGATCATTCAGAGAGGTTTTGTGTACACCATGAAGAAGGAGCACGAGAAGGCTTTAGAAATACTTCAAACGAGTGCCAGGGGACAACACAATGATCCAACTCAAGTAGCGATAGTGTCAAATAACATTTTAGTGTTGAATGGAGGAAAAGATATTTTTGATTCTAAAAAAAGAGCCAAACTTCTCTCTAATGAGAAAAATGTTCAAAAGCTAACTCGACAGCAGAAGCAAGTTATTTTGTACAACCAATGTTTGTTTGCTCTTTTTATGGGTCAAACTGCTGTTGCCAAAGATATGGTGGCTGGTCTGCAAAAATATGAAGATACTTGGGGATATACTACCATGGCAACAGTTGCCATGGCAATCAAGCAAGGACAAATTAGCAAGGCTGTTAATCTGTTGTGCTCTTACATTAAAGGTTTCAAACAAGTCCCTCTCTTACTCCACTTAACACTAGCTCAACTTTACCAAACTCACTTAAAGGACCCATCACAAGCTGTCAAGACTCTCTGTGAAATTTCAGGTCTGTTGGAGCACTTGGGCCTGGTTGCATACACAGCAGCACTACATATGCAGGAGGGGCATGTCCAGGAGGCGTGTCAATTGTGGAAAGGGGCTGAGGTTTATTGGTCAGGACAGAAACGCTCCAAACAAATAATCTTCCTCTCATCTGCTGCCACTTTCCTTCTTCATTATGGTAAGCCTCAGGAGAGTGTGCAGTATTTAGAACAGCTGTGCAACCTTGATCCTGGCAACTCCTCGCTGTTGTTTCGCTTGGTGTCCGCCTATTCCAAGTTTGACCCAACCAAGGCGGAGGAGGTCAGTCTCCGCCTTCCTCAGCCAGCGGAAGTGACAACGCTTGATGTGAAGACTTTGGAGCAGATGCCAGCTCATCGCAGGACAACCAAATCAAGTGCTACTACAGTGGAAAAGAAAAAAGAAGTAGCACAGGAAAAGGAAAGAGAAAAGAAAAAGAAGAAACACAAGAAGAAGCCGCGTCTACCCAAGAATTGTAATCCTTCAATCAGCCCAGATCCAGAAAGATGGCTGCCTCTAAAAGAGCGTTCCTACTACAAGAGGGGAAAGAGGAAGACCCAGTCACAGATGCTTCGAGGTACCCAGGGCTCCTCTGCTGGCCCAGGGTTGGGCAGATTGGACGCCACTCTTCCTCCAGTCGAAGAAAAGGCAAAAGAGAAAGGTTCTACGACAACTGCTCCTTCTAAAGGCAAAGGTCAGACAAAAAAGAAAAACAGAAAGAAGGGCAAAGGATGGTAGCAACACAATCAACTGTATACTGAACAAAAAGAATTTCATATTTAATTAGTTATTAATACAATTTAGAGCAATTGTTTAAATGTTGCTGATTCTTAGTCAACTACTTCATGTTTCAGGAAATGGAATAAATGAATTTGGAAACGAAAGCGATCATATCTGCATTTATAAATGTTCCGTAACCATTATAACGACATATATATGATAGTTAATTGATAATGAATTCAAAGCGTTAGATCTCATTGAGAGCTTTATATAATTAGTTTGGTATATTATTTGACTTATTTCGCAAAGGATGGCTTTTTGACAGATCAATTTTGAGGCGCTTTCTCCGTATTGCCCACCCCATCAGAGTGTAAATAATCGGTTTTACCCACTTTGTACTTTTTAAATTCAACAACCCATACAATATCTACACAACACATTCAATTTAAGTGTACAGCATGGGACCTAATTATTTAGAAAGGATGTATATATATATATCTATAGAAAACACTTGCGCAACCATCTTGAAAATGGCAGAGATAACCATTTCAGGCCAACAAAAGGTTCAATTGAAAGGGTTAGAAAGAGTTAATAAAGTACTCTCTAAGTATACAGGAATGGCTAGAAAAAAATGGCCGCCTAATTCAATGTATTAGCAAGTAACACCTCTGGATATTACATGAGGTTACATGTGTCTGCATGCGCTAACATGTGCCAACATGAACCTACATGCATCTACATGCTAGTACAAGAGCCTACATGTACGTACATTTACCTAGAGTTGCCTATATGGGCCCATATCTATAATTGTATCTACATGCTTCTACATACATCTACATGCATCTTCATGCATTATTACTTGCATCTTCATGCATCTACACTCATTTACATGCATTTACAGGTTTCTACATGCATTCTAGATGAATCTACATGAATTTTACATGAATCAACATGCAATTACATGCATCAACATGCATCTAATGTATTAACCATAACTTGAAAAACCTTAAACTCTAAATCCGAAAACCCTAGCTCCAATACCCTAACCCCAAAAACCCTAATCCTGAAAACTCTAACCCAGAAAACCCTAACACCAAAAACCTAACTCCGAAAACCATTACCTGAAAATCCTAATACAAAATTCTATCCCCGAAACCTTAACACCCAAAAACCCAATTTTTAAAACTTTAATTTCGAAAACCCTAACTTTGATACCCTCATCCTGTAAACCCTTACCCAACAAACCTAACCCTATGGGCTAGGGTTTATGGGCTAGGGTTTATGGGCTAGGGTTTATGGGCTAGGGTTTATGGGCTAGGGTTTATGGGCTAGGGTTTATGGGCTAGGGTTTATGGGCTAGGGTTTATGGGCTAGGGTTTATGGGCTAGGGTTTATGGGCTAGGGTTTATGGGCTAGGGTTTATGGGCTAGGGTTTATGGGCTAGGGTTTATGGGCTAGGGTTTATGGGCTAGGGTTTATGGGCTAGGGTTTATGGGCTAGGGTTTATGGGCTAGGGTTTATGGGCTAGGGTTTATGGGCTAGGGTTTATGGGCTAGGGTTTATGGGCTAGGGTTTATGGGCTAGGGTTTATGGGCTAGGGTTTATGGGCTAGGGTTTATGGGCTAGGGTTTATGGGCTAGGGTTTATGGGCTAGGGTTTATGGGCTAGGGTTTATGGGCTAGGGTTTATGGGCTAGGGTTTATGGGCTAGGGTTTATGGGCTAGGGTTTATGGGCTAGGGTTTATGGGCTAGGGTTTATGGGCTAGGGTTTATGGGCTAGGGTTTATGGGCTAGGGTTTATGGGCTAGGGTTTATGGGCTAGGGTTTATGGGCTAGGGTTTATGGGCTAGGGTTTATGGGCTAGGGTTTATGGGCTAGGGTTTATGGGCTAGGGTTTATGGGCTAGGGTTTATGGGCTAGGGTTTATGGGCTAGGGTTTATGGGCTAGGGTTTATGGGCTAGGGTTTATGGGCTAGGGTTTATGGGCTAGGGTTTATGGGCTAGGGTTTATGGGCTAGGGTTTATGGGCTAGGGTTTATGGGCTAGGGTTTATGGGCTAGGGTTTATGGGCTAGGGTTTATGGGCTAGGGTTTATGGGCTAGGGTTTATGGGCTAGGGTTTATGGGCTAGGGTTTATGGGCTAGGGTTTATGGGCTAGGGTTTATGGGCTAGGGTTTATGGGCTAGGGTTTATGGGCTAGGGTTTATGGGCTAGGGTTTATGGGCTAGGGTTAGGGTTAGGGTTAGGGTTAGGGTTAGGGTTAGGGTTAGGGTTAGGGTTAGGGTTAGGGTTAGGGTTAGGGTTAGGGTTAGGGTTAGGGTTAGGGTTAGGGTTAGGGTTAGGGTTAGGGTTAGGGTTAGGGTTAGGGTTAGGGTTAGGGTTAGGGTTAGGGTTAGGGTTAGGGTTAGGGTTAGGGTTAGGGTTAGGGTTAGGGTTAGGGTTAGGGTTAGGGTTAGGGTTAGGGTTAGGGTTAGGGTTAGGGTTAGGGTTAGGGTTAGGGTTAGGGTTAGGGTTAGGGTTAGGGTTAGGGTTAGGGTTAGGGTTAGGGTTAGGGTTAGGGTTAGGGTTAGGGTTAGGGTTAGGGTTAGGGTTAGGGTTAGGGTTAGGGTTAGGGTTAGGGTTAGGGTTAGGGTTAGGGTTAGGGTTAGGGTTAGGGTTAGGGTTAGGGTTAGGGTTAGGGTTAGGGTTAGGGTTAGGGTTAGGGTTAGGGTTAGGGTTAGGGTTAGGGTTAGGGTTAGGGTTAGGGTTAGGGTTAGGGTTAGGGTTAGGGTTAGGGTTAGGGTTAGGGTTAGGGTTAGGGTTAGGGTTAGGGTTAGGGTTAGGGTTAGGGTTAGGGTTAGGGTTAGGGTTAGGGTTAGGGTTAGGGTTAGGGTTAGGGTTAGGGTTAGGGTTAGGGTTAGGGTTAGGGTTAGGGTTAGGGTTAGGGTTAGGGTTAGGGTTAGGGTTAGGGTTAGGGTTAGGGTTAGGGTTAGGGTTAGGGTTAGGGTTAGGGTTAGGGTTAGGGTTAGGGTTAGGGTTAGGGTTAGGGTTAGGGTTAGGGTTAGGGTTAGGGTTAGGGTTAGGGTTAGGGTTAGGGTTAGGGTTAGGGTTAGGGTTAGGGTTAGGGTTAGGGTTAGGGTTAGGGTTAGGGTTAGGGTTAGGGTTAGGGTTAGGGTTAGGGTTAGGGTTAGGGTTAGGGTTAGGGTTAGGGTTAGGGTTAGGGTTAGGGTTAGGGTTAGGGTTAGGGTTAGGGTTAGGGTTAGGGTTAGGGTTAGGGTTAGGGTTAGGGTTAGGGTTAGGGTTAGGGTTAGGGTTAGGGTTAGGGTTAGGGTTAGGGTTAGGGTTAGGGTTAGGGTTAGGGTTAGGGTTAGGGTTAGGGTTAGGGTTAGGGTTAGGGTTAGGGTTAGGGTTAGGGTTAGGGTTAGGGTTAGGGTTAGGGTTAGGGTTAGGGTTAGGGTTAGGGTTAGGGTTAGGGTTAGGGTTAGGGTTAGGGTTAGGGTTAGGGTTAGGGTTAGGGTTAGGGTTAGGGTTAGGGTTAGGGTTAGGGTTAGGGTTAGGGTTAGGGTTAGGGTTAGGGTTAGGGTTAGGGTTAGGGTTAGGGTTAGGGTTAGGGTTAGGGTTAGGGTTAGGGTTAGGGTTAGGGTTAGGGTTAGGGTTAGGGTTAGGGTTAGGGTTAGGGTTAGGGTTAGGGTTAGGGGTTTAGGTTAGGGTTAGGGTTAGGGTTAGGGTTAGGGTTAGGGTTAGGGTTAGGGTTAGGGTTAGGGTTAGGGTTAGGGTTAGGGTTAGGGTTAGGGTTAGGGTTAGGGTTAGGGTTAGGGTTAGGGTTAGGGTTAGGGTTAGGGTTAGGGTTAG